>OX596075.1:30046142-31246142 GCA_951394005.1 Protophormia terraenovae
TGGCTTGTCATAAATGGACATTTTGACTTTGTATTTTTTGGCTGTTGAGAGTACATTTAGTACGTTGTCGTAAATGGACATTTGAGTGTTTTTCGCTGATATAATATATGGCTTGTCGTAAATGGACATTTTGACTTGGTGTTTTTGGCTGTTGAGAGTACATTTAGTACGTTGTCGTAAATGGACATTTGAGTGTTTTTCGCTGATATAATATATGGCTTGTCATAAATGGACATTTTGACTTTGTATTTTTTGGCTGTTGAGAGTACATTTAGTACGTTGTCGTAAATGGACATTTGAGTGTTTTCATCAATATAATATATGGCTTGTCATAAATGGACATTTTGACTTTGTATTTTTTGGCTGTTGAGAGTACATTTAGTACGTTGTCGTAAATGGACATTTGAGTGTTTTTCGCTGATATAATATATGGCTTGTCGTAAATGGACATTTTGACTTGGTGTTTTTGGCTGTTGAGAGTACATTTAGTACGTTGTCGTAAATAGACATTTGAGTGTTTTCCGTCAATATAATATATGGCTTGTCATAAATGGACATTTTGACTTTGTATTTTTTGGCTGTTGAGAGTACATTTAGTACGTTGTCGTAAATGGACATTTGAGTGTTTTTCGCTGATATAATATATGGCTTGTCGTAAATGGACATTTTGACTTGGTGTTTTTGGCTGTTGAGAGTACATTTAGTACGTTGTCGTAAATGGACATTTGAGTGTTTTCATCAATATAATATATGGCTTGTCATAAATGGACATTTTGACTTTGTATTTTTTGGCTGTTGAGAGTACATTTAGTACGTTGTCGTAAATGGACATTTGAGTGTTTTTCGCTGATATAATATATGGCTTGTCGTAAATGGACATTTTGACTTGGTGTTTTTGGCTGTTGAGAGTACATTTAGTACGTTGTCGTAAATAGACATTTGAGTGTTTTCCGTCAATATAATATATGGCTTGTCATAAATGGACATTTTGACTTTGTATTTTTTGGCTGTTGAGAGTACATTTAGTACGTTGTCGTAAATGGACATTTGAGTGTTTTCCGTCAATGTAATATATGGCTTGTCATAAATGGACATTTTGACTTTGTATTTTTTGGCTGTTGAGAGTACATTTAGTACGTTGTCGTAAATGGACATTTGAGTGTTTTCCGTCAATGTAATATATGGCTTGTCATAAATGGACATTTTGACTTTGTATTTTTTGGCTGTTGAGAGTACATTTAGTACGTTGTCGTAAATGGACATTTGAGTGTTTTCCGTCAATATAATATATGGCTTGTCATAAATGGACATTTTGACTTTGTATTTTTTGGCTGTTGAGAGTACATTTAGTACGTTGTCGTAAATGGACATTTGAGTGTTTTCATCAATATAATATATGGCTTGTCATAAATGGACATTTTGACTTTGTATTTTTTGGCTGTTGAGAGTACATTTAGTACGTTGTCGTAAATGGACATTTGAGTGTTTTTCGCTGATATAATATATGGCTTGTCGTAAATGGACATTTTGACTTGGTGTTTTTGGCTGTTGAGAGTACATTTAGTACGTTGTCGTAAATAGACATTTGAGTGTTTTCCGTCAATATAATATATGGCTTGTCATAAATGGACATTTTGACTTTGTATTTTTTGGCTGTTGAGAGTACATTTAGTACGTTGTCGTAAATGGACATTTGAGTGTTTTCATCAATATAATATATGGCTTGTCATAAATGGACATTTTGACTTTGTATTTTTTGGCTGTTGAGAGTACATTTAGTACGTTGTCGTAAATGGACATTTGAGTGTTTTCATCAATATAATATATGGCTTGTCATAAATGGACATTTTGACTTTGTATTTTTTGGCTGTTGAGAGTACATTTAGTACGTTGTCGTAAATGGACATTTGAGTGTTTTTCGCTGATATAATATATGGCTTGTCGTAAATGGACATTTGAGTGTTTTTCGCTGATATAATATATGGCTTGTCGTAAATGGACATTTTGACTTGGTGTTTTTGGCTGTTGAGAGTACATTTAGTACGTTGTCGTAAATAGACATTTGAGTGTTTTCATCAATATAATATATGGCTTGTCATAAATGGACATTTTGACTTTGTATTTTTTGGCTGTTGAGAGTACATTTAGTACGTTGTCGTAAATGGACATTTGAGTGTTTTCATCAATATAATATATGGCTTGTCATAAATGGACATTTTGACTTTGTATTTTTTGGCTGTTGAGAGTACATTTAGTACGTTGTCGTAAATGGACATTTGAGTGTTTTTCGCTGATATAATATATGGCTTGTCGTAAATGGACATTTTGACTTGGTGTTTTTGGCTGTTGAGAGTACATTTAGTACGTTGTCGTAAATGGACATTTGAGTGTTTTCATCAATATAATATATGGCTTGTCATAAATGGACATTTTGACTTTGTATTTTTTGGCTGTTGAGAGTACATTTAGTACGTTGTCGTAAATGGACATTTGAGTGTTTTTCGCTGATATAATATATGGCTTGTCGTAAATGGACATTTTGACTTGGTGTTTTTGGCTGTTGAGAGTACATTTAGTACGTTGTCGTAAATGGACATTTGAGTGTTTTCATCAATATAATATATGGCTTGTCATAAATGGACATTTTGACTTTGTATTTTTTGGCTGTTGAGAGTACATTTAGTACGTTGTCGTAAATGGACATTTGAGTGTTTTTCGCTGATATAATATATGGCTTGTCGTAAATGGACATTTTGACTTGGTGTTTTTGGCTGTTGAGAGTACATTTAGTACGTTGTCGTAAATAGACATTTGAGTGTTTTCCGTCAATATAATATATGGCTTGTCATAAATGGACATTTTGACTTTGTATTTTTTGGCTGTTGAGAGTACATTTAGTACGTTGTCGTAAATGGACATTTGAGTGTTTTCCGTCAATGTAATATATGGCTTGTCATAAATGGACATTTTGACTTTGTATTTTTTGGCTGTTGAGAGTACATTTAGTACGTTGTCGTAAATGGACATTTGAGTGTTTTCCGTCAATATAATATATGGCTTGTCATAAATGGACATTTTGACTTTGTATTTTTTGGCTGTTGAGAGTACATTTAGTACGTTGTCGTAAATGGACATTTGAGTGTTTTCATCAATATAATATATGGCTTGTCATAAATGGACATTTTGACTTTGTATTTTTTGGCTGTTGAGAGTACATTTAGTACGTTGTCGTAAATGGACATTTGAGTGTTTTTCGCTGATATAATATATGGCTTGTCGTAAATGGACATTTTGACTTGGTGTTTTTGGCTGTTGAGAGTACATTTAGTACGTTGTCGTAAATAGACATTTGAGTGTTTTCCGTCAATATAATATATGGCTTGTCATAAATGGACATTTTGACTTTGTATTTTTTGGCTGTTGAGAGTACATTTAGTACGTTGTCGTAAATGGACATTTGAGTGTTTTTCGCTGATATAATATATGGCTTGTCGTAAATGGACATTTTGACTTGGTGTTTTTGGCTGTTGAGAGTACATTTAGTACGTTGTCGTAAATGGACATTTGAGTGTTTTCATCAATATAATATATGGCTTGTCATAAATGGACATTTTGACTTTGTATTTTTTGGCTGTTGAGAGTACATTTAGTACGTTGTCGTAAATGGACATTTGAGTGTTTTCCGTCAATGTAATATATGGCTTGTCATAAATGGACATTTTGACTTTGTATTTTTTGGCTGTTGAGAGTACATTTAGTACGTTGTCGTAAATGGACATTTGAGTGTTTTCATCAATATAATATATGGCTTGTCATAAATGGACATTTTGACTTTGTATTTTTTGGCTGTTGAGAGTACATTTAGTACGTTGTCGTAAATGGACATTTGAGTGTTTTCCGTCAATGTAATATATGGCTTGTCATAAATGGACATTTTGACTTTGTATTTTTTGGCTGTTGAGAGTACATTTAGTACGTTGTCGTAAATGGACATTTGAGTGTTTTCATCAATATAATATATGGCTTGTCATAAATGGACATTTTGACTTTGTATTTTTTGGCTGTTGAGAGTACATTTAGTACGTTGTCGTAAATGGACATTTGAGTGTTTTTCGCTGATATAATATATGGCTTGTCGTAAATGGACATTTTGACTTGGTGTTTTTGGCTGTTGAGAGTACATTTAGTACGTTGTCGTAAATAGACATTTGAGTGTTTTCCGTCAATATAATATATGGCTTGTCATAAATGGACATTTTGACTTTGTATTTTTTGGCTGTTGAGAGTACATTTAGTACGTTGTCGTAAATGGACATTTGAGTGTTTTTCGCTGATATAATATATGGCTTGTCGTAAATGGACATTTTGACTTGGTGTTTTTGGCTGTTGAGAGTACATTTAGTACGTTGTCGTAAATGGACATTTGAGTGTTTTCATCAATATAATATATGGCTTGTCATAAATGGACATTTTGACTTTGTATTTTTTGGCTGTTGAGAGTACATTTAGTACGTTGTCGTAAATGGACATTTGAGTGTTTTCCGTCAATGTAATATATGGCTTGTCATAAATGGACATTTTGACTTTGTATTTTTTGGCTGTTGAGAGTACATTTAGTACGTTGTCGTAAATGGACATTTGAGTGTTTTTCGCTGATATAATATATGGCTTGTCATAAATGGACATTTTGACTTTGTATTTTTTGGCTGTTGAGAGTACATTTAGTACGTTGTCGTAAATGGACATTTGAGTGTTTTCCGTCAATATAATATATGGCTTGTCATAAATGGACATTTTGACTTTGTATTTTTTGGCTGTTGAGAGTACATTTAGTACGTTGTCGTAAATGGACATTTGAGTGTTTTCATCAATATAATATATGGCTTGTCATAAATGGACATTTTGACTTTGTATTTTTTGGCTGTTGAGAGTACATTTAGTACGTTGTCGTAAATGGACATTTGAGTGTTTTCCGTCAATATAATATATGGCTTGTCATAAATGGACATTTTGACTTTGTATTTTTTGGCTGTTGAGAGTACATTTAGTACGTTGTCGTAAATGGACATTTGAGTGTTTTTCGCTGATATAATATATGGCTTGTCGTAAATGGAAATTTTGACTTGGTGTTTTTGGCTGTTGAGAGTACATTTAGTACGTTGTCGTAAATGGACATTTGAGTGTTTTCATCAATATAATATATGGCTTGTCATAAATGGACATTTTGACTTTGTATTTTTTGGCTGTTGAGAGTACATTTAGTACGTTGTCGTAAATGGACATTTGAGTGTTTTCCGTCAATATAATATATGGCTTGTCATAAATGGACATTTTGACTTTGTATTTTTTGGCTGTTGAGAGTACATTTAGTACGTTGTCGTAAATGGACATTTGAGTGTTTTCATCAATATAATATATGGCTTGTCATAAATGGACATTTTGACTTTGTATTTTTTGGCTGTTGAGAGTACATTTAGTACGTTGTCGTAAATGGACATTTGAGTGTTTTCCGTCAATATAATATATGGCTTGTCATAAATGGACATTTTGACTTTGTATTTTTTGGCTGTTGAGAGTACATTTAGTACGTTGTCGTAAATGGACATTTGAGTGTTTTTCGCTGATATAATATATGGCTTGTCGTAAATGGAAATTTTGACTTGGTGTTTTTGGCTGTTGAGAGTACATTTAGTACGTTGTCGTAAATGGACATTTGAGTGTTTTCATCAATATAATATATGGCTTGTCATAAATGGACATTTTGACTTTGTATTTTTTGGCTGTTGAGAGTACATTTAGTACGTTGTCGTAAATGGACATTTGAGTGTTTTCCGTCAATATAATATATGGCTTGTCATAAATGGACATTTTGACTTTGTATTTTTTGGCTGTTGAGAGTACATTTAGTACGTTGTCGTAAATGGACATTTGAGTGTTTTCATCAATATAATATATGGCTTGTCATAAATGGACATTTTGACTTTGTATTTTTTGGCTGTTGAGAGTACATTTAGTACGTTGTCGTAAATGGACATTTGAGTGTTTTCCGTCAATATAATATATGGCTTGTCATAAATGGACATTTTGACTTTGTATTTTTTGGCTGTTGAGAGTACATTTAGTACGTTGTCGTAAATGGACATTTGAGTGTTTTCCGTCAATATAATATATGGCTTGTCATAAATGGACATTTTGACTTTGTATTTTTTGGCTGTTGAGAGTACATTTATTACGTTGTCGTAAATGGACATTTGAATGTTTTCATCAATATAATATATGGCTTGTCATAAATGGACATTTTGACTTTGTATTTTTTGGCTGTTGAGAGTACATTTAGTACGTTGTCGTAAATGGACATTTGAGTGTTTTCCGTCAATATAATATATGGCTTGTCATAAATGGACATTTTGACTTTGTATTTTTTGGCTGTTGAGAGTACATTTAGTACGTTGTCGTAAATGGACATTTGAGTGTTTTCCGTCAATATAATATATGGCTTGTCATAAATGGACATTTTGACTTTGTATTTTTTGGCTGTTGAGAGTACATTTAGTACGTTGTCGTAAATGGATATTTGAGTGTTTTTCGCTGATATAATATATGGTACATTTAGAGTACATTTAGTACGTTGTCGTAAATGGACATTTGAGTGTTTTCATCAATATAATATATGGCTTGTCATAAATGGACATTTTGACTTTGTATTTTTTGGCTGTTGAGAGTACATTTAGTACGTTGTCGTAAATGGACATTTGAGTGTTTTTCGCTGATATAATATATGGCTTGTCGTAAATGGACATTTTGACTTGGTGTTTTTGGCTGTTGAGAGTACATTTAGTACGTTGTCGTAAATAGACATTTGAGTGTTTTCCGTCAATATAATATATGGCTTGTCATAAATGGACATTTTGACTTTGTATTTTTTGGCTGTTGAGAGTACATTTAGTACGTTGTCGTAAATGGACATTTGAGTGTTTTCATCAATATAATATATGGCTTGTCATAAATGGACATTTTGACTTTGTATTTTTTGGCTGTTGAGAGTACATTTAGTACGTTGTCGTAAATGGACATTTGAGTGTTTTTCGCTGATATAATATATGGCTTGTCGTAAATGGACATTTTGACTTGGTGTTTTTGGCTGTTGAGAGTACATTTAGTACGTTGTCGTAAATAGACATTTGAGTGTTTTCCGTCAATATAATATATGGCTTGTCATAAATGGACATTTTGACTTTGTATTTTTTGGCTGTTGAGAGTACATTTAGTACGTTGTCGTAAATGGACATTTGAGTGTTTTTCGCTGATATAATATATGGCTTGTCGTAAATGGACATTTTGACTTGGTGTTTTTGGCTGTTGAGAGTACATTTAGTACGTTGTCGTAAATGGACATTTGAGTGTTTTCATCAATATAATATATGGCTTGTCATAAATGGACATTTTGACTTTGTATTTTTTGGCTGTTGAGAGTACATTTAGTACGTTGTCGTAAATGGACATTTGAGTGTTTTCCGTCAATATAATATATGGCTTGTCATAAATGGACATTTTGACTTTGTATTTTTTGGCTGTTGAGAGTACATTTAGTACGTTGTCGTAAATGGACATTTGAGTGTTTTTCGCTGATATAATATATGGCTTGTCGTAAATGGAAATTTTGACTTGGTGTTTTTGGCTGTTGAGAGTACATTTAGTACGTTGTCGTAAATGGACATTTGAGTGTTTTCATCAATATAATATATGGCTTGTCATAAATGGACATTTTGACTTTGTATTTTTTGGCTGTTGAGAGTACATTTAGTACGTTGTCGTAAATGGACATTTGAGTGTTTTCCGTCAATATAATATATGGCTTGTCATAAATGGACATTTTGACTTTGTATTTTTTGGCTGTTGAGAGTACATTTAGTACGTTGTCGTAAATGGACATTTGAGTGTTTTCATCAATATAATATATGGCTTGTCATAAATGGACATTTTGACTTTGTATTTTTTGGCTGTTGAGAGTACATTTAGTACGTTGTCGTAAATGGACATTTGAGTGTTTTCCGTCAATATAATATATGGCTTGTCATAAATGGACATTTTGACTTTGTATTTTTTGGCTGTTGAGAGTACATTTAGTACGTTGTCGTAAATGGACATTTGAGTGTTTTTCGCTGATATAATATATGGCTTGTCGTAAATGGAAATTTTGACTTGGTGTTTTTGGCTGTTGAGAGTACATTTAGTACGTTGTCGTAAATGGACATTTGAGTGTTTTCATCAATATAATATATGGCTTGTCATAAATGGACATTTTGACTTTGTATTTTTTGGCTGTTGAGAGTACATTTAGTACGTTGTCGTAAATGGACATTTGAGTGTTTTCCGTCAATATAATATATGGCTTGTCATAAATGGACATTTTGACTTTGTATTTTTTGGCTGTTGAGAGTACATTTAGTACGTTGTCGTAAATGGACATTTGAGTGTTTTCATCAATATAATATATGGCTTGTCATAAATGGACATTTTGACTTTGTATTTTTTGGCTGTTGAGAGTACATTTATTACGTTGTCGTAAATGGACATTTGAGTGTTTTCATCAATATAATATATGGCTTGTCATAAATGGACATTTTGACTTTGTATTTTTTGGCTGTTGAGAGTACATTTAGTACGTTGTCGTAAATGGACATTTGAGTGTTTTTCGCTGATATAATATATGGCTTGTCGTAAATGGACATTTTGACTTGGTGTTTTTGGCTGTTGAGAGTACATTTAGTACGTTGTCGTAAATGGACATTTGAGTGTTTTCATCAATATAATATATGGCTTGTCATAAATGGACATTTTGACTTGGTGTTTTTGGCTGTTGAGAGTACATTTAGTACGTTGTCGTAAATGGACATTTGAGTGTTTTTCGCTGATATAATATGTGGCTTGTCGTAAATGGACATTTTGACTTGGTGTTTTTGGCTGTTGAGAGTACATTTAGTACGTTGTCGTAAATGGACATTTGAGTGTTTTCATCAATATAATATATGGCTTGTCATAAATGGACATTTTGACTTTGTATTTTTTTGCTGTTGAGAGTACATTTAGTACGTTGTCGTAAATGGACATTTGAGTGTTTTTCGCTGATATAATATATGGCTTGTCGTAAATGGACATTTTGACTTGGTGTTTTTGGCTGTTGAGAGTACATTTAGTACGTTGTCGTAAATAGACATTTGAGTGTTTTCCGTCAATATAATATATGGCTTGTCATAAATGGACATTTTGACTTTGTATTTTTTGGCTGTTGAGAGTACATTTAGTACGTTGTCGTAAATAGACATTTGAGTGTTTTTCGCTGATATAATATATGGCTTGTCGTAAATGGACATTTTGACTTGGTGTTTTTGGCTGTTGAGAGTACATTTAGTACGTTGTCGTAAATGGACATTTGAGTGTTTTCATCAATATAATATATGGCTTGTCATAAATGGACATTTTGACTTTGTATTTTTTGGCTGTTGAGAGTACATTTAGTACGTTGTCGTAAATGGACATTTGAGTGTTTTCCGTCAATGTAATATATGGCTTGTCATAAATGGACATTTTGACTTTGTATTTTTTGGCTGTTGAGAGTACATTTAGTACGTTGTCGTAAATGGACATTTGAGTGTTTTCATCAATATAATATATGGCTTGTCATAAATAGACATTTTGACTTTGTATTTTTTGGCTGTTGAGAGTACATTTAGTACGTTGTCGTAAATGGACATTTGAGTGTTTTCCGTCAATATAATATATGGCTTGTCATAAATGGACATTTTGACTTTGTATTTTTTGGCTGTTGAGAGTACATTTAGTACGTTGTCGTAAATGGACATTTGAGTGTTTTCATCAATATAATATATGGCTTGTCATAAATGGACATTTTGACTTTGTATTTTTTGGCTGTTGAGAGTACATTTAGTACGTTGTCGTAAATGGACATTTGAGTGTTTTCCGTCAATATAATATATGGCTTGTCATAAATGGACATTTTGACTTTGTATTTTTTGGCTGTTGAGAGTACATTTAGTACGTTGTCGTAAATGGACATTTGAGTGTTTTTCGCTGATATAATATATGGCTTGTCATAAATGGACATTTTGACTTGGTGTTTTTGGCTGTTGAGAGTACATTTAGTACGTTGTCGTAAATGGACATTTGAGTGTTTTTCGCTGATATAATACATGGCTTGTCATAAATGGACATTTTGACTTTGTATTTTTTGGCTGTTGAGAGTACATTTAGTACGTTGTCGTAAATGGACATTTGAGTGTTTCCGTCAATATAATATATGTATGGCTTGTCATAAATGAACATTTTGACTTTGTATTTTTTGGCTGTTGAGAGTACATTTAGTACGTTGTCGTAAATGGACATTTGAGTGTTTTTCGCTGATATAATATATGGCTTGTCATAAATGGACATTTTGACTTGGTGTTTTTGGCTGTTGAGAGTACATTTAGTACGTTGTCGTAAATGGACATTTGAGTGTTTTTCGCTGATATAATACATGGCTTGTCATAAATGGACATTTTGACTTTGTATTTTTTGGCTGTTGAGAGTACATTTAGTACGTTGTCGTAAATGGACATTTGAGTGTTTTCATCAATATAATATATGGCTTGTCATAAATGGACATTTTGACTTTGTATTTTTTGGCTGTTGAGAGTACATTTAGTACGTTGTCGTAAATGGACATTTGAGTGTTTTTCGCTGATATAATATATGGCTTGTCGTAAATGGAAATTTTGACTTGGTGTTTTTGGCTGTTGAGAGTACATTTAGTACGTTGTCGTAAATGGACATTTGAGTGTTTTCCGTCAATATAATATATGGCTTGTCATAAATGGACATTTTGACTTTGTATTTTTTGGCTGTTGAGAGTACATTTAGTACGTTGTCGTAAATGGACATTTGAGTGTTTTCATCAATATAATATATGGCTTGTCATAAATGGACATTTTGACTTTGTATTTTTTGGCTGTTGAGAGTACATTTAGTACGTTGTCGTAAATGGACATTTGAGTGTTTTCCGTCAATATAATATATGGCTTGTCATAAATGGACATTTTGACTTTGTATTTTTTGGCTGTTGAGAGTACATTTAGTACGTTGTCGTAAATGGACATTTGAGTGTTTTCATCAATATAATATATGGCTTGTCATAAATGGACATTTTGACTTTGTATTTTTTGGCTGTTGAGAGTACATTTAGTACGTTGTCGTAAATGGACATTTGAGTGTTTTTCGCTGATATAATATATGGCTTGTCGTAAATGGAAATTTTGACTTGGTGTTTTTGGCTGTTGATAGTACATTTAGTACGTTGTCGTAAATGGACATTTGAGTGTTTTCATCAATATAATATATGGCTTGTCATAAATGGACATTTTGACTTTGTATTTTTTGGCTGTTGAGAGTACATTTAGTACGTTGTCGTAAATGGACATTTGAGTGTTTTTCGCTGATATAATATATGGCTTGTCGTAAATGGAAATTTTGACTTGGTGTTTTTGGCTGTTGAGAGTACATTTAGTACGTTGTCGTAAATGGACATTTGAGTGTTTTCCGTCAATATAATATATGGCTTGTCATAAATGGACATTTTGACTTTGTATTTTTTGGCTGTTGAGAGTACATTTAGTACGTTGTCGTAAATGGACATTTGAGTGTTTTTCGCTGATATAATATATGGCTTGTCGTAAATGGACATTTTGACTTGGCGTTTTTGGCTATTAAGAGTACATTTAGTACGTTGTCGTAAATGGACATTTGAGTGTTTTCATCAATATAATATATGGCTTGTCATAAATGGACATTTTGACTTTGTATTTTTTGGCTGTTGAGAGTACATTTAGTACGTTGTCGTAAATGGACATTTGAGTGTTTTCCGTCAATATAATATATGGCTTGTCATAAATGGACATTTTGACTTTGTATTTTTTGGCTGTTGAGAGTACATTTAGTACGTTGTCGTAAATGGACATTTGAGTGTTTTCATCAATATAATATATGGCTTGTCATAAATGGACATTTTGACTTTGTATTTTTGGGCTGTTGAGAGTACATTTAGTACGTTGTCGTAAATGGACATTTGAGTGTTTTCATCAATATAATATATGGCTTGTCATAAATGGACATTTTGACTTTGTATTTTTTGGCTGTTGAGAGTACATTTAGCACGTTGTCGTAAATGGACATTTGAGTGTTTTCCGTCAATATAATATATGGCTTGTCATAAATGGACATTTTGACTTTGTATTTTTTGGCTGTTGAGAGTACATTTAGTACGTTGTCGTAAATGAACATTTGAGTGTTTTCATCAATATAATATATGGCTTGTCATAAATGGACATTTTGACTTTGTATTTTTTGGCTGTTGAGAGTACATTTAGTACGTTGTCGTAAATGGACATTTGAGTGTTTTCCGTCAATATAATATATGGCTTGTCATAAATGGACATTTTGACTTTGTATTTTTTGGCTGTTGAGAGTACATTTAGTACGTTGTCGTAAATGGACATTTGAGTGTTTTCATCAATATAATATATGGCTTGTCATAAATGGACATTTTGACTTTGTATTTTTTGGCTGTTGAGAGTACATTTAGTACGTTGTCGTAAATGGACATTTGAGTGTTTTCATCAATATAATATATGGCTTGTCATAAATGGACATTTTGACTTTGTATTTTTTGGCTGTTGAGAGTACATTTAGTACGTTGTCGTAAATGGACATTTGAGTGTTTTCATCAATATAATATATGGCTTGTCATAAATGGACATTTTGACTTTGTATTTTCCGTCAATATAATATATGGCTTGTCATAAATGGACATTTTGACTTTGTATTTTTTGGCTGTTGAGAGTACATTTAGTACGTTGTCGTAAATGGACATTTGAGTGTTTTCCGTCAATATAATATATGGCTTGTCATAAATGGACATTTTGACTTTGTATTTTTTGGCTGTTGAGAGTACATTTAGTACGTTGTCGTAAATGGACATTTGAGTGTTTTTCGCTGATATAATATATGGCTTGTCATAAATGGACATTTTGACTTTGTATTTTTTGGCTGTTGAGAGTACATTTAGTACGTTGTCGTAAATGGACATTTGAGTGTTTTTCGCTGATATAATATATGGCTTGTCATAAATGGACATTTTGACTTTGTATTTTTTGGCTGTTGAGAGTACATTTAGTACGTTGTCGTAAATGGACATTTGAGTGTTTTTCGCTGATATAATATATGGCTTGTCGTAAATGGACATTTTGACTTGGTGTTTTTGGCTGTTGAGAGTACATTTAGTACGTTGTCGTAAATGGACATTTGAGTGTTTTCCGTCAATATAATATATGGCTTGTCATAAATGGACATTTTGACTTTGTATTTTTTGGCTGTTGAGAGTACATTTAGTACGTTGTCGTAAATGGACATTTGAGTGTTTTTCGCTGATATAATATATGGCTTGTCGTAAATGGAAATTTTGACTTTGTATTTTTTGGCTGTTGTGAGTACATTTAGTACGTTGTCGTAAATGGACATTTGAGTGTTTTCCGTCAATATAATATATGGCTTGTCATAAATGGACATTTTGACTTTGTATTTTTTGGCTGTTGAGAGTACATTTAGTACGTTGTCGTAAATGGACATTTGAGTGTTTTCATCAATATAATATATGGCTTGTCATAAATGGACATTTTGACTTTGTATTTTTTGGCTGTTGAGAGTACATTTAGTACGTTGTCGTAAATGGACATTTGAGTGTTTTCATCAATATAATATATGGCTTGTCATAAATGGACATTTTGACTTTGTATTTTTTGGCTGTTGAGAGTACATTTAGTACGTTGTCGTAAATGGACATTTGAGTGTTTTCCGTCAATATAATATATGGCTTGTCATAAATGGACATTTTGACTTTGTATTTTTTGGCTGTTGAGAGTACATTTAGTACGTTGTCGTAAATGGACATTTGAGTGTTTTCCGTCAATATAATATATGGCTTGTCATAAATGGACATTTTGACTTTGTATTTTTTGGCTGTTGAGAGTACATTTAGTACGTTGTCGTAAATGGACATTTGAGTGTTTTCATCAATATAATATATGGCTTGTCATAAATGGACATTTTGACTTTGTATTTTTTGGCTGTTGAGAGTACATTTAGTACGTTGTCGTAAATGGACATTTGAGTGTTTTCATCAATATAATATATGGCTTGTCATAAATGGACATTTTGACTTTGTATTTTTTGGCTGTTGAGAGTACATTTAGTACGTTGTCGTAAATGGACATTTGAGTGTTTTCCGTCAATATAATATATGGCTTGTCATAAATGGACATTTTGACTTTGTATTTTTTGGCTGTTGAGAGTACATTTAGTACGTTGTCGTAAATGGACATTTGAGTGTTTTCCGTCAATATAATATATGGCTTGTCATAAATGGACATTTTGACTTTGTATTTTTTGGCTGTTGAGAGTACATTTAGTACGTTGTCGTAAATGGACATTTGAGTGTTTTCATCAATATAATATATGGCTTGTCATAAATGGACATTTTGACTTTGTATTTTTTGGCTGTAGAGAGTACATTTAGTACGTTGTCGTAAATGGACATTTGAGTGTTTTCATCAATATAATATATGGCTTGTCATAAATGGACATTTTGACTTTGTATTTTTTGGCTGTTGAGTGTACATTTAGTACGTTGTCGTAAATGGACATTTGAGTGTTTTCATCAATATAATATATGGCTTGTCATAAATGGACATTTTGACTTTGTATTTTTTAGCTGTTGAGAGTACATTTAGTACGTTGTCGTAAATGGACATTTGAGTGTTTTCCGTCAATATAATATATGGCTTGTCATAAATGGACATTTTGACTTTGTATTTTTTGGCTGTTGAGAGTACATTTAGTACGTTGTCGTAAATGGACATTTGAGTATTTTTCGCTGATATAATATATGGCTTGTCGTAAATGGACATTTTGACTTTGTATTTTTTGGCTGTTGAGAGTACATTTAGTACGTTGTCGTAAATGGACATTTGAGTGTTTTCATCAATATAATATATGGCTTGTCATAAATGGACATTTTGACTTTGTATTTTTTGGCTGTTGAGAGTACATTTAGTACGTTGTCGTAAATGGACATTTGAGTGTTTTCCGTCAATGTAATATATGGCTTGTCATAAATGGACATTTTGACTTTGTATTTTTTGGCTGTTGAGAGTACATTTAGTACGTTGTCGTAAATGGACATTTGAGTGTTTTCCGTCAATATAATATATGGCTTGTCATAAACGGACATTTTGACTTTGTATTTTTTGGCTGTTGAGAGTACATTTAGTACGTTGTCGTAAATGGACATTTGAGTGTTTTTCGCTGATATAATATATGGCTTGTCGTAAATGGACATTTTGACTTGGTGTTTTTGGCTGTTGAGAGTACATTTAGTACGTTGTCGTAAATGGACATTTGAGTGTTTTCATCAATATAATATATGGCTTGTCATAAATGGACATTTTGACTTTGTATTTTTTGGCTGTTGAGAGTACATTTAGTACGTTGTCGTAAATGGACATTTGAGTGTTTTCCGTCAATATAATATATGGCTTGTCATAAATGGACATTTTGACTTTGTATTTTTTGGCTGTTGAGAGTACATTTAGTACGTTGTCGTAAATGGACATTTGAGTGTTTTCATCAATATAATATATGGCTTGTCATAAATGGACATTTTGACTTTGTATTTTTTGGCTGTTGAGAGTACATTTAGTAAGTTGTCGTAAATGGACATTTGAGTGTTTTCCGTCAATATAATATATGGCTTGTCATAAATGGACATTTTGACTTTGTATTTTTTGGCTGTTGAGAGTACATTTAGTACGTTGTCGTAAATGGACATTTGAGTGTTTTTCGCTGATATAATATATGGCTTGTCGTAAATGGACATTTTGACTTGGTGTTTTTGGCTGTTGAGAGTACATTTAGTACGTTGTCGTAAATGGACATTTGAGTGTTTTTCGCTGATATAATATATGGCTTGTCATAAATGGACATTTTGACTTTGTATTTTTTGGCTGTTGAGAGTACATTTAGTACGTTGTCGTAAATGGACATTTGAGTGTTTTCATCAATATAATATATGGCTTGTCATAAATGGACATTTTGACTTTGTATTTTTTGGCTGTTGAGAGTACATTTAGTACGTTGTCGTAAATGGACATTTGAGTGTTTTCCGTCAATATAATATATGGCTTGTCATAAATGGACATTTTGACTTTGTATTTTTTGGCTGTTGAGAGTACATTTAGTACGTTGTCGTAAATGGACATTTGAGTGTTTTTCGCTGATATAATATATGGCTTGTCGTAAATGGACATTTTGACTTGGTGTTTTTTGGCTGTTGAGAGTACATTTAGTACGTTGTCGTAAATGGACATTTGAGTGTTTTCATCAATATAATATATGGCTTGTCATAAATGGACATTTTGACTTTGTATTTTTTGGCTGTTGAGAGTACATTTAGTACGTTGTCGTAAATGGACATTTGAGTGTTTTCATCAATATAATATATGGCTTGTCATAAATGGACATTTTGACTTTGTATTTTTTGGCTGTTGAGAGTACATTTAGTACGTTGTCGTAAATGGACATTTGAGTGTTTTTCGCTGATATAATATATGGCTTGTCGTAAATGGACATTTTGACTTTGTATTTTTTGGCTGTTGAGAGTACATTTAGTACGTTGTCGTAAATGGACATTTGAGTGTTTTCCGTCAATATAATATATGGCTTGTCATAAATGGACATTTTGACTTTGTATTTTTTGGCTGTTGAGAGTACATTTAGTACGTTGTCGTAAATGGACCTTTGAGTGTTTTTCGCTGATATAATATATGGCTTGTCGTAAATGGACATTTTGACTTGGTGTTTTTGGCTGTTGAGAGTACATTTAGTACGTTGTCGTAAATGGACATTTGAGTGTTTTCCGTCAATATAATATATGGCTTGTCATAAATGGACATTTTGACTTTGTATTTTTTGGCTGTTGAGTGTACATTTAGTACGTTGTCGTAAATGGACATTTGAGTGTTTTCATCAATATAATATATGGCTTGTCATAAATGGACATTTTGACTTTGTATTTTTTGGCTGTTGAGAGTACATTTAGTACGTTGTCGTAAATGGACATTTGAGTGTTTTCCGTCAATATAATATATGGCTTGTCATAAATGGACATTTTGACTTTGTATTTTTTGGCTGTTGAGAGTACATTTAGTACGTTGTCGTAAATGGACATTTGAGTGTTTTCCGTCAATATAATATATGGCTTGTCATAAATGGACATTTTGACTTTGTATTTTTTGGCTGTTGAGAGTACATTTAGTACGTTGTCGTAAATGGACATTTGAGTGTTTTTCGCTGATATAATATATGGCTTGTCGTAAATGGACATTTTGACTTTGTATTTTTTGGCTGTTGAGAGTACATTTAGTACGTTGTCGTAAATGGACATTTAAGTGTTTTCCGTCAATATAATATATGGCTTGTCATAAATGGACATTTTGACTTTGTATTTTTTGGCTGTTGAGAGTACATTTAGTACGTTGTCGTAAATGGACATTTGAGTGTTTTTCGCTGATATAATATATGGCTTGTCATAAATGGACATTTTGACTTTGTATTTTTTGGCTGTTGAGAGTACATTTAGTACGTTGTCGTAAATGGACATTTGAGTGTTTTCCGTCAATATAATATATGGCTTGTCATAAATGGACATTTTGACTTTGTATTTTTTGGCTGTTGAGAGTACATTTAGTACGTTGTCGTAAATGGACATTTGAGTGTTTTTCGCTGATATAATATATGGCTTGTCGTAAATGGACATTTTGACTTTGTATTTTTTGGCTGTTGAGAGTACATTTAGTACGTTGTCGTAAATGGACATTTGAGTGTTTTCCGTCAATATAATATATGGCTTGTCATAAATGGACATTTTGACTTTGTATTTTTTGGCTGTTGAGAGTACATTTAGTACGTTGTCGTAAATGGACATTTGAGTGTTTTTCGCTGATATAATATATGGCTTGTCATAAATGGACATTTTGACTTTGTATTTTTTGGCTGTTGAGAGTACATTTAGTACGTTGTCGTAAATGGACATTTGAGTGTTTTCCGTCAATATAATATATGGCTTGTCATAAATGGACATTTTGACTTTGTATTTTTTGGCTGTTGAGAGTACATTTAGTACGTTGTCGTAAATGGACATTTGAGTGTTTTCCGTCAATATAATATATGGCTTGTCATAAATGGACATTTTGACTTTGTATTTTTTGGCTGTTGAGAGTACATTTAGTACGTTGTCGTAAATGGACATTTGAGTGTTTTCATCAATATAATATATGGCTTGTCATAAATGGACATTTTGACTTTGTATTTTTTGGCTGTTGAGAGTACATTTAGTACGTTGTCGTAAATGGACATTTGAGTGTTTTCATCAATATAATATATGGCTTGTCATAAATGGACATTTTGACTTTGTATTTTTTGGCTGTTGAGAGTACATTTAGTACGATGTCGTAAATGGACATTTGAGTGTTTTTCGCTGATATAATATATGGCTTGTCGTAAATGGACATTTTGACTTTGTATTTTTTGGCTGTTGAGAGTACATTTAGTACGTTGTCGTAAATGGACATTTGAGTGTTTTCCGTCAATATAATATATGGCTTGTCATAAATGGACATTTTGACTTTGTATTTTTTGGCTGTTGAGAGTACATTTAGTACGTTGTCGTAAATGGACATTTGAGTGTTTTCCGTCAATATAATATATGGCTTGTCATAAATGGACATTTTGACTTTGTATTTTTTGGCTGTTGAGAGTACATTTAGTACGTTGTCGTAAATGGACATTTGAGTGTTTTTCGCTGATATAATATATGGCTTGTCATAAATGGACATTTTGACTTTGTATTTTTTGGCTGTTGAGAGTACATTTAGTACGTTGTCGTAAATGGACATTTGAGTGTTTTTCGCTGATATAATATATGGCTTGTCGTAAATGGACATTTTGACTTTGTATTTTTTGGCTGTTGAGAGTACATTTAGTACGTTGTCGTAAATGGACATTTGAGTGTTTTCCGTCAATATAATATATGGCTTGTCATAAATGGACATTTTGACTTTGTATTTTTTGGCTGTTGAGAGTACATTTAGTACGTTGTCGTAAATGGACATTTGTGTGTTTTTCGCTGATATAATATATGGCTTGTCGTAAATGGACATTTTGACTTTGTATTTTTTGGCTGTTGAGAGTACATTTAGTACGTTGTCGTAAATGGACATTTGAGTGTTTTCCGTCAATGTAATATATGGCTTGTCATAAATGGACATTTTGACTTTGTATTTTTTGGCTGTTGAGAGTACATTTAGTACGTTGTCGTAAATGGACATTTGAGTGTTTTCATCAATATAATATATGGCTTGTCATAAATGGACATTTTGACTTTGTATTTTTTGGCTGTTGAGAGTACATTTAGTACGTTGTCGTAAATGGACATTTGAGTGTTTTTCGCTGATATAATATATGGCTTGTCGTAAATGGACATTTTGACTTTGTATTTTTTGGCTGTTGAGAGTACATTTAGTACGTTGTCGTAAATGGACATTTGAGTGTTTTCATCAATATAATATATGGCTTGTCATAAATGGACATTTTGACTTGGTGTTTTTGGCTGCTGATAGTACATTTAGTACGTTGTCGTAAATGGACATTTGAGTGTTTTTCGCTGATATAATATATGGCTTGTCATAAATGGACATTTTGACTTTGTATTTTTTGGCTGTTGAGAGTACATTTAGTACGTTGTCGTAAATGGACATTTGAGTGTTTTCATCAATATAATATATGGCTTGTCATAAATGGACATTTTGACTTTGTATTTTTTGGCTGTTGAGAGTACATTTAGTACGTTGTCGTAAATGGACATTTGAGTGTTTTTCGCTGATATAATATATGGCTTGTCGTAAATGGACATTTTGACTTGGTGTTTTTGGCTGTTGCGAGTACATTTAGTACGTTGTCGTAAATGGACATTTGAGTGTTTTCCGTCAATATAATATATGGCTTGTCATAAATGGACATTTTGACTTTGTATTTTTTGGCTGTTGAGAGTACATTTAGTACGTTGTCGTAAATGGACATTTGAGTGTTTTTCGCTGATATAATATATGGCTTGTCGTAAATGGACATTTTGACTTGGTGTTTTTGGCTGTTGAGAGCACATTTAGTACGTTGTCGTAAATGGACATTTGAGTGTTTTCCGTCAATATAATATATGGCTTGTCATAAATGGACATTTTGACTTTGTATTTTTTGGCTGTTGAGATTACATTTAGTACGTTGTCGTAAATGGACATTTGAGTGTTTTCCGTCAATGTAATATATGGCTTGTCATAAATGGACATTTTGACTTTGTATTTTTTGGCTGTTGAGAGTACATTTAGTACGTTGTCGTAAATGGACATTTGAGTGTTTTTCGCTGATATAATATATGGCTTGTCGTAAATGGACATTTTGACTTGGTGTTTTTGGCTGTTGAGAGTACATTTAGTACGTTGTCGTAAATGGACATTTTGACTTTGTATTTTTTGGCTGTTGAGAGTACATTTAGTACGTTGTCGTAAATGGACATTTGAGTGTTTTCCGTCAATATAATATATGGCTTGTCATAAATGGACATTTTGACTTTGTATTTTTTGGCTGTTGAGAGTACATTTAGTACGTTGTCGTAAATGGACATTTGAGTGTTTTTCGCTGATATAATATATGGCTTGTCGTAAATGGACATTTTGACTTTGTATTTTTTGGCTGTTGAGAGTACATTTAGTACGTTGTCGTAAATGGACATTTGAGTGTTTTCCGTCAATATAATATATGGCTTGTCATAAATGGACATTTTGACTTTGTATTTTTTGGCTGTTGAGAGTACATTTAGTACGTTGTCGTAAATGGACATTTGAGTGTTTTTCGCTGATATAATATATGGCTTGTCATAAATGGACATTTTGACTTTGTATTTTTTGGCTGTTGAGAGTACATTTAGTACGTTGTCGTAAATGGACATTTGAGTGTTTTCCGTCAATATAATATATGGCTTGTCATAAATGGACATTTTGACTTTGTATTTTTTGGCTGTTGAGAGTACATTTAGTACGTTGTCGTAAATGGACATTTGAGTGTTTTTCGCTGATATAATATATGGCTTGTCGTAAATGGACATTTTGACTTTGTATTTTTTGGCTGTTGAGAGTACATTTAGTACGTTGTCGTAAATGGACATTTGAGTGTTTTCCGTCAATGTAATATATGGCTTGTCATAAATGGACATTTTGACTTTGTATTTTTTGGCTGTTGAGAGTACATTTAGTACGTTGTCGTAAATGGACATTTGAGTGTTTTTCGCTGATATAATATATGGCTTGTCGTAAATGGACATTTTGACTTTGTATTTTTTGGCTGTTGAGAGTACATTTAGTACGTTGTCGTAAATGGACATTTGAGTGTTTTCATCAATATAATATATGGCTTGTCATAAATGGACATTTTGACTTGGTGTTTTTGGCTGCTGATAGTACATTTAGTACGTTGTCGTAAATGGACATTTGAGTGTTTTTCGCTGATATAATATATGGCTTGTCATAAATGGACATTTTGACTTTGTATTTTTTGGCTGTTGAGAGTACATTTAGTACGTTGTCGTAAATGGACATTTGAGTGTTTTCATCAATATAATATATGGCTTGTCATAAATGGACATTTTGACTTTGTATTTTTTGGCTGTTGAGAGTACATTTAGTACGTTGTCGTAAATGGACATTTGAGTGTTTTTCGCTGATATAATATATGGCTTGTCGTAAATGGACATTTTGACTTGGTGTTTTTGGCTGTTGAGAGTACATTTAGTACGTTGTCGTAAATGGACATTTGAGTGTTTTCCGTCAATATAATATATGGCTTGTCATAAATGGACATTTTGACTTTGTATTTTTTGGCTGTTGAGAGTACATTTAGTACGTTGTCGTAAATGGACATTTGAGTGTTTTTCGCTGATATAATATATGGCTTGTCGTAAATGGACATTTTGACTTGGTGTTTTTGGCTGTTGAGAGCACATTTAGTACGTTGTCGTAAATGGACATTTGAGTGTTTTCCGTCAATATAATATATGGCTTGTCATAAATGGACATTTTGACTTTGTATTTTTTGGCTGTTGAGATTACATTTAGTACGTTGTCGTAAATGGACATTTGAGTGTTTTCCGTCAATGTAATATATGGCTTGTCATAAATGGACATTTTGACTTTGTATTTTTTGGCTGTTGAGAGTACATTTAGTACGTTGTCGTAAATGGACATTTGAGTGTTTTTCGCTGATATAATATATGGCTTGTCGTAAATGGACATTTTGACTTGGTGTTTTTGGCTGTTGAGAGTACATTTAGTACGTTGTCGTAAATGGACATTTGAGTGTTTTCATCAATATAATATATGGCTTGTCATAAATGGACATTTTGACTTTGTATTTTTTGGCTGTTGAGAGTACATTTAGTACGTTGTCGTAAATGGACATTTGAGTGTTTTTCGCTGATATAATATATGGCTTGTCGTAAATGGACATTTTGACTTTGTATTTTTTGGCTGTTGAGAGTACATTTAGTACGTTGTCGTAAATGGACATTTGAGTGTTTTCATCAATATAATATATGGCTTGTCATAAATGGACATTTTGACTTGGTGTTTTTGGCTGTTGATAGTACATTTAGTACGTTGTCGTAAATGGACATTTGAGTGTTTTTCGCTGATATAATATATGGCTTGTCATAAATGGACATTTTGACTTTGTATTTTTTGGCTGTTGAGAGTACATTTAGTACGTTGTCGTAAATGGACATTTGAGTGTTTTCATCAATATAATATATGGCTTGTCATAAATGGACATTTTGACTTTGTATTTTTTGGCTGTTGAGAGTACATTTAGTACGTTGTCGTAAATGGACATTTGAGTGTTTTTCGCTGATATAATATATGGCTTGTCGTAAATGGACATTTTGACTTGGTGTTTTTGGCTGTTGAGAGTACATTTAGTACGTTGTCGTAAATGGACATTTGAGTGTTTTCCGTCAATATAATATATGGCTTGTCATAAATGGACATTTTGACTTTGTATTTTTTGGCTGTTGAGAGTATATTTAGTACGTTGTCGTAAATGGACATTTGAGTGTTTTTCGCTGATATAATATATGGCTTGTCGTAAATGGACATTTTGACTTGGTGTTTTTGGCTGTTGAGAGTACATTTAGTACGTTGTCGTAAATGGACATTTGAGTGTTTTCATCAATATAATATATGGCTTGTCATATATGGACATTTTGACTTTGTATTTTTTGGCTGTTGAGGGTACATTTAGTACGTTGTCGTAAATGGACATTTGAGTGTTTTCCGTCAATGTAATATATGGCTTGTCATAAATGGACATTTTGACTTTGTATTTTTTGGCTGTTGAGAGTACATTTAGTACGTTGTCGTAAATGGACATTTGAGTGTTTTTCGCTGATATAATATATGGCTTGTCGTAAATGGACATTTTGACTTTGTATTTTTTGGCTGTTGAGAGTACATTTAGTACGTTGTCGTAAATGGACATTTGAGTGTTTTCATCAATATAATATATGGCTTGTCATAAATGGACATTTTGACTTGGTGTTTTTGGCTGTTGATAGTACATTTAGTACGTTGTCGTAAATGGACATTTGAGTGTTTTTCGCTGATATAATATATGGCTTGTCGTAAATGGACATTTTGACTTGGTGTTTTTGGCTGTTGAGAGTACATTTAGTACGTTGTCGTAAATGGACATTTGAGTGTTTTCCGTCAATATAATATATGGCTTGTCATAAATGGACATTTTGACTTTGTATTTTTTGGCTGTTGAGAGTACATTTAGTACGTTGTCGTAAATGAACATTTGAGTGTTTTCCGTCAATGTAATATATGGCTTGTCATAAATGGACATTTTGACTTTGTATTTTTTGGCTGTTGAGAGTACATTTAGTACGTTGTCGTAAATGGACATTTGAGTGTTTTTCGCTGATATAATATATGGCTTGTCGTAAATGGACATTTTGACTTGGTGTTTTTGGCTGTTGAGAGTACATTTAGTACGTTGTCGTAAATGGACATTTGAGTGTTTTCATCAATATAATATATGGCTTGTCATAAATGGACATTTTGACTTTGTATTTTTTGGCTGTTGAGAGTACACTTAGTACGTTGTCGTAAATGGACATTTGAGTGTTTTTCGCTGATATAATATATGGCTTGTCGTAAATGGACATTTTGACTTTGTATTTTTTGGCTGTTGAGAGTACATTTAGTACGTTGTCGTAAATGGACATTTGAGTGTTTTCATCAATATAATATATGGCTTGTCATAAATGGACATTTTGACTTGGTGTTTTTGGCTGTTGATAGTACATTTAGTACGTTGTCGTAAATGGACATTTGAGTGTTTTTCGCTGATATAATATATGGCTTGTCATAAATGGACATTTTGACTTTGTATTTTTTGGCTGTTGAGAGTACATTTAGTACGTTGTCGTAAATGGACATTTGAGTGTTTTCATCAATATAATATATGGCTTGTCATAAATGGACATTTTGACTTTGTATTTTTTGGCTGTTGAGAGTACATTTAGTACGTTGTCGTAAATGGACATTTGAGTGTTTTTCGCTGATATAATATATGGCTTGTCGTAAATGGACATTTTGACTTGGTGTTTTTGGCTGTTGAGAGTACATTTAGTACGTTGTCGTAAATGGACATTTGAGTGTTTTCCGTCAATATAATATATGGCTTGTCATAAATGGACATTTTGACTTTGTATTTTTTGGCTGTTGAGAGTATATTTAGTACGTTGTCGTAAATGGACATTTGAGTGTTTTTCGCTGATATAATATATGGCTTGTCGTAAATGGACATTTTGACTTGGTGTTTTTGGCTGTTGAGAGTACATTTAGTACGTTGTCGTAAATGGACATTTGAGTGTTTTCATCAATATAATATATGGCTTGTCATATATGGACATTTTGACTTTGTATTTTTTGGCTGTTGAGAGTACATTTAGTACGTTGTCGTAAATGGACATTTGAGTGTTTTCCGTCAATGTAATATATGGCTTGTCATAAATGGACATTTTGACTTTGTATTTTTTGGCTGTTGAGAGTACATTTAGTACGTTGTCGTAAATGGACATTTGAGTGTTTTTCGCTGATATAATATATGGCTTGTCGTAAATGGACATTTTGACTTTGTATTTTTTGGCTGTTGAGAGTACATTTAGTACGTTGTCGTAAATGGACATTTGAGTGTTTTCATCAATATAATATATGGCTTGTCATAAATGGACATTTTGACTTTGTATTTTTTGGCTGTTGAGAGTATATTTAGTACGTTGTCGTAAATGGACATTTGAGTGTTTTTCGCTGATATAATATATGGCTTGTCGTAAATGGACATTTTGACTTGGTGTTTTTGGCTGTTGATAGTACATTTAGTACGTTGTCGTAAATGGACATTTGAGTGTTTTTCGCTGATATAATATATGGCTTGTCATAAATGGACATTTTGACTTTGTATTTTTTGGCTGTTGAGAGTACATTTAGTACGTTGTCGTAAATGGACATTTGAGTGTTTTCATCAATATAATATATGGCTTGTCATAAATGGACATTTTGACTTTGTATTTTTTGGCTGTTGAGAGTACATTTAGTACGTTGTCGTAAATGGACATTTGAGTGTTTTTCGCTGATATAATATATGGCTTGTCGTAAATGGACATTTTGACTTGGTGTTTTTGGCTGTTGAGAGTACATTTAGTACGTTGTCGTAAATGGACATTTGAGTGTTTTCCGTCAATATAATATATGGCTTGTCATAAATGGACATTTTGACTTTGTATTTTTTGGCTGTTGAGAGTATATTTAGTACGTTGTCGTAAATGGACATTTGAGTGTTTTTCGCTGATATAATATATGGCTTGTCGTAAATGGACATTTTGACTTGGTGTTTTTGGCTGTTGAGAGTACATTTAGTACGTTGTCGTAAATGGACATTTGAGTGTTTTCATCAATATAATATATGGCTTGTCATATATGGACATTTTGACTTTGTATTTTTTGGCTGTTGAGAGTACATTTAGTACGTTGTCGTAAATGGACATTTGAGTGTTTTCCGTCAATGTAATATATGGCTTGTCATAAATGGACATTTTGACTTTGTATTTTTTGGCTGTTGAGAGTACATTTAGTACGTTGTCGTAAATGGACATTTGAGTGTTTTTCGCTGATATAATATATGGCTTGTCGTAAATGGACATTTTGACTTGGTGTTTTTGGCTGTTGAGAGTACATTTAGTACGTTGTCGTAAATGGACATTTGAGTGTTTTCATCAATATAATATATGGCTTGTCATAAATGGACATTTTGACTTTGTATTTTTTGGCTGTTGAGAGTACATTTAGTACGTTGTCGTAAATGGACATTTGAGTGTTTTCCGTCAATATAATATATGGCTTGTCATAAATGGACATTTTGACTTTGTATTTTTTGGCTGTTGAGAGTACATTTAGTACGTTGTCGTAAATGGACATTTGAGTGTTTTCATCAATATAATATATGGCTTGTCATAAATGGACATTTTGACTTTGTATTTTTTGGCTGTTGAGAGTACATTTAGTACGTTGTCGTAAATGGACATTTGAGTGTTTTCCGTCAATATAATATATGGCTTGTCATAAATGGACATTTTGACTTTGTATTTTTTGGCTGTTGAGAGTACATTTAGTACGTTGTCGTAAATGGACATTTGAGTGTTTTTCGCTGATATAATATATGGCTTGTCGTAAATGGACATTTTGACTTGGTGTTTTTGGCTGTTGAGAGTACATTTAGTACGTTGTCGTAAATGGACATTTGAGTGTTTTCATCAATATAATATATGGCTTGTCATAAATGGACATTTTGACTTTGTATTTTTTGGCTGTTGAGAGTACATTTAGTACGTTGTCGTAAATGGACATTTGAGTGTTTTCATCAATATAATATATGGCTTGTCATAAATGGACATTTTGACTTTGTATTTTTTGGCTGTTGAGAGTACATTTAGTACGTTGTCGTAAATGGACATTTGAGTGTTTTCATCAATATAATATATGGCTTGTCATAAATGGACATTTTGACTTTGTATTTTTTGGCTGTTGAGAGTACATTTAGTACGTTGTTGTAAATGGACATTTGAGTGTTTTCCGTCAATATAATATATGGCTTGTCATAAATGGACATTTTGACTTTGTATTTTTTGGCTGTTGAGAGTACATTTAGTACGTTGTCGTAAATGGACATTTGAGTGTTTTCCGTCAATGTAATATATAGCTTGTCATAAATGGACATTTTGACTTTGTATTTTTTGGCTGTTGAGAGTACATTTAGTACGTTGTCGTAAATGGACATTTGAGTGTTTTTCGCTGATATAATATATGGCTTGTCGTAAATGGACATTTTGACTTGGTGTTTTTGGCTGTTGAGAGTACATTTAGTACGTTGTCGTAAATGGACATTTGAGTGTTTTCATCAATATAATATATGGCTTGTCATAAATGGACATTTTGACTTTGTATTTTTTGGCTGTTGAGAGTACATTTAGTACGTTGTCGTAAATGGACATTTGAGTGTTTTCATCAATGTAATATATGGCTTGTCATAAATGGACATTTTGACTTTGTATTTTTTGGCTGTTGAGAGTACATTTAGTACGTTGTCGTAAATGGACATTTGAGTGTTTTCATCAATATAATATATGGCTTGTCATAAATGGACATTTTGACTTTGTATTTTTTGGCTGTTGAGAGTACATTTAGTACGTTGTTGTAAATGGACATTTGAGTGTTTTCCGTCAATATAATATATGGCTTGTCATAAATGGACATTTTGACTTTGTATTTTTTGGCTGTTGAGAGTACATTTAGTACGTTGTCGTAAATGGACATTTGAGTGTTTTCCGTCAATGTAATATATGGCTTGTCATAAATGGACATTTTGACTTTGTATTTTTTGGCTGTTGAGAGTACATTTAGTACGTTGTCGTAAATGGACATTTGAGTGTTTTTCGCTGATATAATATATGGCTTGTCGTAAATGGACATTTTGACTTGGTGTTTTTGGCTGTTGAGAGTACATTTAGTACGTTGTCGTAAATGGACATTTGAGTGTTTTCATCAATATAATATATGGCTTGTCATAAATGGACATTTTGACTTTGTATTTTTTGGCTGTTGAGAGTACATTTAGTACGTTGTCGTAAATGGACATTTGAGTGTTTTCATCAATATAATATATGGCTTGTCATAAATGGACATTTTGACTTTGTATTTTTTGGCTGTTGAGAGTACATTTAGTACGTTGTCGTAAATGGACATTTGAGTGTTTTTCGCTGATATAATATATGGCTTGTCGTAAATGGACATTTTGACTTGGTGTTTTTGGCTGTTGAGAGTACATTTAGTACGTTGTCGTAAATGGACATTTGAGTGTTTTTCGCTGATTTAATATATGGCTTGTCATAAATGGACATTTTGACTTTGTATTTTTTGGCTGTTGAGAGTACATTTAGTACGTTGTCGTAAATGGACATTTGAGTGTTTTTCGCTGATATAATATATGGCTTGTCATAAATGGACATTTTGACTTTGTATTTTTTGGCTGTTGAGAGTACATTTAGTACGTTGTCGTAAATGGACATTTGAGTGTTTTTCGCTGATATAATATATGGCTTGTCGTAAATGGACATTTTGACTTGGTGTTTTTGGCTGTTGAGAGTACATTTAGTACGTTGTCGTAAATGGACATTTGAGTGTTTTCCGTCAATATAATATATGGCTTGTCATAAATGGACATTTTGACTTTGTATTTTTTGGCTGTTGAGAGTACATTTAGTACGTTGTCGTAAATGGACATTTGAGTGTTTTCCGTCTATATAATATATGGCTTGTCATAAATGGACATTTTGACTTTGTATTTTTTGGCTGTTGAGAGTACATTTAGTACGTTGTCGTAAATGGACATTTGAGTGTTTTCCGTCAATATAATATATGGCTTGTCATAAATGGACATTTTGACTTTGTATTTTTTGGCTGTTGAGAGTACATTTAGTACGTTGTCGTAAATGGACATTTGAGTGTTTTCATCAATATAATATATGGCTTGTCATAAATGGACATTTTGACTTTGTATTTTTTGGATGTTGAGAGTACATTTAGTACGTTGTCGTAAATGGACATTTGAGTGTTTTCCGTCAATATAATATATGGCTTGTCATAAATGGACATTTTGACTTTGTATTTTTTGGCTGTTGAGAGTACATTTAGTACGTTGTCGTAAATGGACATTTGAGTGTTTTCATCAATATAATATATGGCTTGTCATAAATGGACATTTTGACTTTGTATTTTTTGGCTGTTGAGTGTACATTTAGTACGTTGTCGTAAATGGACATTTGAGTGTTTTCATCAATATAATATATGGCTTGTCATAAATGGACATTTTGACTTTGTATTTTTTGGCTGTTGAGAGTACATTTAGTACGTTGTCGTAAATGGACATTTGAGTGTTTTCATCAATATAATATATGGCTTGTCATAAATGGACATTTTGACTTTGTATTTTTTGGCTGTTGAGTGTACATTTAGTACGTTGTCGTAAATGGACATTTGAGTGTTTTCATCAATATAATATATGGCTTGTCATAAATGGACATTTTGACTTTGTATTTTTTGGCTGTTGAGAGTACATTTAGTACGTTGTCGTAAATAGACATTTGAGTGTTTTCCGTCAATATAATATATGGCTTGTCATAAATGGACATTTTGACTTTGTATTTTTTGGCTGTTGAGAGTACATTTAGTACGTTGTCGTAAATGGACATTTGAGTGTTTTCATCAATATAATATATGGCTTGTCATAAATGGACATTTTGACTTTGTATTTTTTGGCTGTTGAGAGTACATTTAGTACGTTGTCGTAAATGACATTTGAGTGTTTTTCGCTGATATAATATATGGCTTGTCATAAATGGACATTTTGACTTTGTATTTTTTGGCTGTTGAGAGTACATTTAGTACGTTGTCGTAAATGGACATTTGAGTGTTTTCCGTCAATATAATATATGGCTTGTCATAAATGGACATTTTGACTTTGTATTTTTTGGCTGTTGAGAGTACATTTAGTACGTTGTCGTAAATGGACATTTGAGTGTTTTCCGTCAATATAATATATGGCTTGTCATAAATGGACATTTTGACTTTGTATTTTTTGGCTGTTGAGAGTACATTTAGTACGTTGTCGTAAATGGACATTTGAGTGTTTTTCGCTGATATAATATATGGCTTGTCGTAAATGGACATTTTGACTTGGTGTTTTTGGCTGTTGAGAGTACATTTAGTACGTTGTCGTAAATGGACATTTGAGTGTTTTCCGTCAATATAATATATGGCTTGTCATAAATGGACATTTTGACTTTGTATTTTTTGGCTGTTGAGAGTACATTTAGTACGTTGTCGTAAATAGACATTTGAGTGTTTTCCGTCAATATAATATATGGCTTGTCATAAATGGACATTTTGACTTTGTATTTCTTGGCTGTTGAGAGTACATTTAGTACGTTGTCGTAATAGGACATTTGAGTGTTTTCATCAATATAATATATGGCTTGTCATAAATGGACATTTTGACTTTGTATTTTTTGGCTGTTGAGAGTACATTTAGTACGTTGTCGTAAATGGACATTTGAGTGTTTTTCGCTGATATAATATATGGCTTGTCGTAAATGGACATTTTGACTTGGTGTTTTTGGCTGTTGAGAGTACATTTAGTACGTTGTCGTAAATGGACATTTGAGTGTTTTCATCAATATAATATATGGCTTGTCATAAATGGACATTTTGACTTTGTATTTTTTGGCTGTTGAGAGTACATTTAGTACGTTGTCGTAAATGGACATTTGAGTGTTTTCATCAATATAATATATGGCTTGTCATAAATGGACATTTTGACTTTGTATTTTTTGGCTGTTGAGAGTACATTTAGTACGTTGTCGTAAATGGACATTTGAGTGTTTTCCGTCAATATAATATATGGCTTGTCATAAATGGACATTTTGACTTTGTATTTTTTGGCTGTTGAGAGTACATTTAGTACGTTGTCGTAAATGGACATTTGAGTGTTTTCATCAATATAATATATGGCTTGTCATAAATGGACATTTTGACTTTGTATTTTTTGGCTGTTGAGAGTACATTTAGTACGTTGTCGTAAATGGACATTTGAGTGTTTTCATCAATATAATATATGGCTTGTCATAAATGGACATTTTGACTTTGTATTTTTTGGCTGATGAGAGTACATTTAGTACGTTGTCGTAAATGGACATTTGAGTGTTTTCCGTCAATGTAATATATGGCTTGTCGTAAATGGACATTTTGACTTGGTGTTTTTTGCTGTTGAGAGTACATTTAGTACGTTGTCGTAAATGGACATTTGAGTGTTTTCATCAATATAATATATGGCTTGTCATAAATGGACATTTTGACTTTGTATTTTTTGGCTGTTGAGAGTACATTTAGTACGTTGTCGTAAATGGACATTTGAGTGTTTTTCGCTGATATAATATATGGCTTGTCGTAAATGGACATTTTGACTTGGTGTTTTTGGCTGTTGAGAGTACATTTAGTACGTTGTCGTAAATGGACATTTGAGTGTTTTCATCAATATAATATATGGCTTGTCATAAATGGACATTTTGACTTTGTATTTTTTGGATGTTGAGAGTACATTTAGTACGTTGTCGTAAATGGACATTTGAGTGTTTTCCGTCAATATAATATATGGCTTGTCATAAATGGACATTTTGACTTTGTATTTTTTGGCTGTTGAGAGTACATTTAGTACGTTGTCGTAAATGGACATTTGAGTGTTTTCCGTCAATATAATATATGGCTTGTCATAAATGGACATTTTGACTTTGTATTTTTTGGCTGTTGAGAGTACATTTAGTACGTTGTCATAAATGGACATTTGAGTGTTTTTCGCTGATATAATATATGGCTTGTCGTAAATGGACATTTTGACTTGGTGTTTTTGGCTGTTGAGAGTACATTTAGTACGTTGTCGTAAATGGACATTTGAGTGTTTTCATCAATATAATATATGGCTTGTCATAAATTTTGACTTTGTATTTTTTGGCTGTTGAGAGTACATTTAGTACGTTGTCGTAAATGGACATTTGAGTGTTTTCCGTCAATATAATATATGGCTTGTCATAAATGGACATTTTGACTTTGTATTTTTTGGCTGTTGAGAGTACATTTAGTACGTTGTCGTAAATTGACATTTGAGTGTTTTCATCAATATAATATATGGCTTGTCATAAATGGACATTTTGACTTTGTATTTTTTGGCTGTTGAGAGTACATTTAGTACGTTGTCGTAAATGGACATTTGAGTGTTTTCCGTCAATATAATATATGGCTTGTCATAAATGGACATTTTGACTTTGTATTTTTTGGCTGTTGAGAGTACATTTAGTACGTTGTCGTAAATGGACATTTGAGTGTTTTCATCAATATAATATATGGCTTGTCATAAATGGACATTTTGACTTTGTATTTTTTGGCTGTTGAGAGTACATTTAGTACGTTGTCGTAAATGGACATTTGAGTGTTTTCATCAATATAATATATGGCTTGTCATAAATGGACATTTTGACTTTGTATTTTTTGGCTGTTGAGAGTACATTTAGTACGTTGTCGTAAATGGACATTTGAGTGTTTTCCGTCAATATAATATATGGCTTGTCATAAATGGACATTTTGACTTTGTATTTTTTGGCTGTTGAGAGTACATTTAGTACGTTGTCGTAAATGGACATTTGAGTGTTTTCATCAATATAATATATGGCTTGTCATAAATGGACATTTTGACTTTGTATTTTTTGGCTGTTGAGAGTACATTTAGTACGTTGTCGTAAATGGACATTTGAGTGTTTTCATCAATATAATATATGGCTTGTCATAAATGGACATTTTGACTTTGTATTTTTTGGCTGATGAGAGTACATTTAGTACGTTGTCGTAAATGGACATTTGAGTGTTTTCCGTCAATGTAATATATGGCTTGTCATAAATGGACATTTTGACTTTGTATTTTTTGGCTGTTGAGAGTACATTTAGTACGTTGTCGTAAATGGACATTTGAGTGTTTTCCGTCAATATAATATATGGCTTGTCATAAATGGACATTTTGACTTTGTATTTTTTGGCTGTTGAGAGTACATTTAGTACGTTGTCGTAAATGGACATTTGAGTGTTTTTCGCTGATATAATATATGGCTTGTCGTAAATGGACATTTTGACTTGGTGTTTTTTGCTGTTGAGAGTACATTTAGTACGTTGTCGTAAATGGACATTTGAGTGTTTTCATCAATATAATATATGGCTTGTCATAAATGGACATTTTGACTTTGTATTTTTTGGCTGTTGAGAGTACATTTAGTACGTTGTCGTAAATGGACATTTGAGTGTTTTTCGCTGATATAATATATGGCTTGTCGTAAATGGACATTTTGACTTGGTGTTTTTGGCTGTTGAGAGTACATTTAGTACGTTGTCGTAAATGGACATTTGAGTGTTTTCATCAATATAATATATGGCTTGTCATAAATGGACATTTTGACTTTGTATTTTTTGGATGTTGAGAGTACATTTAGTACGTTGTCGTAAATGGACATTTGAGTGTTTTCCGTCAATATAATATATGGCTTGTCATAAATGGACATTTTGACTTTGTATTTTTTGGCTGTTGAGAGTACATTTAGTACGTTGTCGTAAATGGACATTTGAGTGTTTTCCGTCAATATAATATATGGCTTGTCATAAATGGACATTTTGACTTTGTATTTTTTGGCTGTTGAGAGTACATTTAGTACGTTGTCATAAATGGACATTTGAGTGTTTTTCGCTGATATAATATATGGCTTGTCGTAAATGGACATTTTGACTTGGTGTTTTTGGCTGTTGAGAGTACATTTAGTACGTTGTCGTAAATGGACATTTGAGTGTTTTCATCAATATAATATATGGCTTGTCATAAATTTTGACTTTGTATTTTTTGGCTGTTGAGAGTACATTTAGTACGTTGTCGTAAATGGACATTTGAGTGTTTTCCGTCAATATAATATATGGCTTGTCATAAATGGACATTTTGACTTTGTATTTTTTGGCTGTTGAGAGTACATTTAGTACGTTGTCGTAAATTGACATTTGAGTGTTTTCATCAATATAATATATGGCTTGTCATAAATGGACATTTTGACTTTGTATTTTTTGGCTGTTGAGAGTACATTTAGTACGTTGTCGTAAATGGACATTTGAGTGTTTTCCGTCAATATAATATATGGCTTGTCATAAATGGACATTTTGACTTTGTATTTTTTGGCTGTTGAGAGTACATTTAGTACGTTGTCGTAAATGGACATTTGAGTGTTTTCATCAATATAATATATGGCTTGTCATAAATGGACATTTTGACTTTGTATTTTTTTGCTGTTGAGAGTACATTTAGTACGTTGTCGTAAATGGACATTTGAGTGTTTTCATCAATATAATATATGGCTTGTCATAAATGGACATTTTTACTTTGTATTTTTTGGCTGTTGAGAGTACATTTAGTACGTTGTCGTAAATGGACATTTGTGTGTTTTCCGTCAATATAATATATGGCTTGTCATAAATGGACATTTTGACTTTGTATTTTTTGGCTGTTGAGAGTACATTTAGTATGTTGTCGTAAATGGACATTTGAGTGTTTTCATCAATATAATATATGGCTTGTCATAAATGGACATTTTTACTTTGTATTTTTTGGCTGTTGAGAGTACATTTAGTACGTTGTCGTAAATGGACATTTGAGTGTTTTCCGTCAATATAATATATGGCTTGTCATAAATGGACATTTTGACTTTGTATTTTTTGGCTGTTGAGAGTACATTTAGTACGTTGTCGTAAATGGACATTTGAGTGTTTTCATCAATATAATATATGGCTTGTCATAAATGGACATTTTTACTTTGTATTTTTTGGCTGTTGAGAGTACTTTTAGTACGTTGTCGTAAATGGACATTTGTGTGTTTTCCGTCAATATAATATATGGCTTGTCATAAATGGACATTTTGACTTTGTATTTTTTGGCTGTTGAGAGTACATTTAGTACGTTGTCGTAAATGGACATTTGAGTGTTTTCCGTCAATATAATATATGGCTTGTCATAAATGGACATTTTGACTTTGTATTTTTTGGCTGTTGAGAGTACATTTAGTACGTTGTCGTAAATGGACATTTGAGTGTTTTCCGTCAATGTAATATATGGCTTGTCATAAATGGACATTTTGACTTTGTATGTTTTGGCTGTTGAGAGTACATTTAGTACGTTGTCGTAAATGGACATTTGAGTGTTTTCCGTCAATATAATATATGGCTTGTCATAAATGGACATTTTGACTTTGTATTTTTTGGCTGTTGAGAGTACATTTAGTACGTTGTCGTAAATGGACATTTGAGTGTTTTCCGTCAATGTAATATATGGCTTGTCATAAATGGACATTTTGACTTTGTATGTTTTGGCTGTTGAGAGTACATTTAGTACGTTGTCGTAAATGGACATTTGAGTGTTTTCCGTCAATATAATATATGGCTTGTCATAAATGGACATTTTGACTTTGTATTTTTTGGCTGTTGAGAGTACATTTAGTACGTTGTCGTAAATGGACATTTGAGTGTTTTTCGCTGATATAATATATGGCTTGTCGTAAATGGACATTTTGACTTGGTGTTTTTGGCTGTTGAGAGTACATTTAGTACGTTGTCGTAAATGGACATTTGAGTGTTTTCCGTCAATGTAATATATGGCTTGTCATAAATGGACATTTTGACTTTGTATTTTTTGGCTGTTGAGAGTACATTTAGTACGTTGTCGTAAATGGACATTTGAGTGTTTTCCGTCAATATAATATATGGCTTGTCATAAATGGACATTTTGACTTTGTATTTTTTGGCTGTTGAGAGTACATTTAGTACGTTGTCGTAAATGGACATTTGAGTGTTTTCATCAATATAATATATGACTTGTCATAAATGGACATTTTGACTTTGTATTTTTTGGCTGTTGAGAGTACATTTAGTACGTTGTCGTAAATGGACATTTGAGTGTTTTCCGTCAATATAATATACGGCTTGTCATAAATGGATATTTTGACTTTGTATTTTTTGGCTGTTGAGAGTACTTTTAGTACGTTGTCGTAAATGGACATTTGTGTGTTTTCCGTCAATATAATATATGGCTTGTCATAAATGGACATTTTGACTTTGTATTTTTTGGCTGTTGAGAGTACTTTTAGTACGTTGTCGTAAATGGACATTTGTGTGTTTTCCGTCAATATAATATACGGCTTGTCATAAATGGACATTTTGACTTTGTATTTTTTGGCTGTTGAGAGTACATTTAGTACGTTGTCGTAAATGGACATTTGAGTGTTTTCCGTCAATATAATATATGGCTTGTCATAAATGGACATTTTGACTTTGTATTTTTTGGCTGTTGAGAGTACATTTAGTACGTTGTCGTAAATGGACATTTGAGTGTTTTCCGTCAATATAATATATGGCTTGTCATAAATGGACATTTTGACTTTGTATTTTTTGGCTGTTGAGAGTACATTTAGTACGTTGTCGTAAATGGACATTTGAGTGTTTTCATCAATATAATATATGGCTTGTCATAAATGGACATTTTGACTTTGTATTTTTTGGCTGTTGAGAGTACATTTAGTACGTTGTCGTAAATGGACATTTGAGTGTTTTCCGTCAATATAATATATGGCTTGTCATAAATGGACATTTTGACTTTGTATTTTTTGGCTGTTGAGAGTACATTTAGTACGTTGTCGTAAATGGACATTTGAGTGTTTTCATCAATATAATATATGTAGGAACTGGAGGAGAAAGATGGGAGGATCACCGAGGTTTTGCTGGACAGAGACGTTAGTTTGGAGTTTTAAGGGTTGGGCTTAAACAGGACGGGATAAGACGGAATGGGAAAGTGGGTATAAAAGACCGACATTTTGGACAAACGGGGAGAGTTACTCAGTGTGAGTTGAGCTGAGTTGAAGTAGCTTAACACAAAAGGATTTTGTGTTAATGCTAGGCTATTTTTAAGTTTTGTAAATAATAATGTAAATAAATGTAAATATGAAATTTGAAGTGTCGTGTATATAATTTAAAATAGAGGAGTTAGAGTGTGACAGAGGGAAGTCACAGAAACATCAAAGTGTTCATCAAAACGCTATTAAAGGATCTTCAATTGGGAGCTCGTCCGGGATGTTCTCATGAGCCAGTACGAAAATATTCGTTAAAATATTAAGTACAGTGCGCAAGAGTGAGAGGACTGGAATGTTATTTGTTAGGAGAAAAACAATAACAGTCGAGGTAGAGTTGCAGCTGATTAGGAGATAAAGGAACAGATGATGGGAAGTCAACAACAACAATATGCTGCACAACAACTTGAGAAGTGATTTGCAGTAGATGTAGGTGTTTTGAGAGAGAATTTTGCTGCACAGATGGCGCATAGAATTTGGCGAGTGTATTTGAGTGAAATATGCTCGTTAGCAGGTGATGCGATGAGTTGCTGCGGTGGTATTTACTCACTGATAGATGGCGCGATGAGTTTCTGAGGTGAAATATACTTGTTGATAGATGGCGCTGTTGTAAATTGACCGTATGAAGGGAGAAGACATGTGTATGTAGGAGTGTGATAGAGACAGTTACCCTATATCGCCTATGAACGCTGAGCATGGGAGAGAGAAAGGATATAGAGTATCTGCAGAGGCGCATAACCTGTAGAGTGAGTAGTAAATAGCAGAGATTTACTAAGGTGTTAGAAGCATGCGGCAATACAACAGGCAGCAAAAGGAGAAGGTTGATCGTTGTGCGACAACAGAACGATGACAGAGTGTGAGATACCGCCCAGAGGAGAAATTGTGTGATTGTTGTTCGATTTCAAGTCGTTCTAAGGAGAATTGTGCGTGTATGAGTATTGGTGTGCACGTGCAATTTGTTTGTTTTTTGTGTGTTGATTTTTTTTTTAGATGAGTGTCCGTTAGGTGAATTTTTGGGTGCGCAGTATTGTGTTGTTAGTGTTTTTTTTTTTTGGGATTTGTTATTTTTAGTATTTGCAGCTGCGCAATGCAATTTTAGTGTCCGTGGTCCGTTAGGTCATTATTATTTTTTGTAAAAGGGTTTAGGATTTTGAGTTTTTTTTATGGGTGATTTTTTGTTGTTTGTGTACAAAGCACACGTGTTTGGGAAAGTGCTTTTTGTTTTGATGTTTTTAATTTTGTCCGTGTATTTGTTTTTGTAATTTGAGGGATCATATTTTTTTTTTGTGATCGTTTTTGGGTTGTTGGGATATTGTTTTTATTTTGGGTTACATTTTTTTTAGTTTGTTTTTGTAAATACGTTGTCAATGTTATTTGGGATAATATTGTGCGTATTGGTTTTTTTGGTCCTTTTTTATATTTGGGTATTTACGTTATTTTTTTTTGTTGGGAGTTCTATTTACATATTTATTATTATTTTGTTTTTTTTTTTATGTTTGTTCGAGGAGATTTTGACGTTTGACGGAAGCAAAACGGTGATGGTGTTGATGGTGCAGAGTTCTTTGCGAGGATATCCAACCCAAGGCCTACAGTTGAGGTGATATTGAAGATGCATAGTCGGATGGGCAAGATTTCATTAAAAATCTTGACCTATAGAAGCATAGGAGTATTGGAAGAGGTCAACATGGTCGTACGGTTTGGAGATTGAGGGATTCTGGTAGATGTACCAACGTCACAGAGGACGTGAATCCGAGGGTTTCTACATTCGGGGTCGAATGTGCTGTCAGGAGGGCCGAATGTAGGAACTGGAGGAGAAAGATGGGAGGATCACCGAGGTTTTGCTGGACAGAGACGTTAGTTTGGAGTTTTAAGGGTTGGGCGTAAACAGGACGGGATAAGACGGAATGGGAACGTGGGTATAAAAGACCGACATTTTGGACAAACGGGGAGAGTTACTCAGTGTGAGTTGAGCTGAGTTGAAGTAGCTTAACACAAAAGGAGTTTGTGTTAATGCTAGGCTATTTTTAAGTTTTGTAAATAATAATGTAAATAAATGTAAATATGAAATTTGAAGTGTCGTGTATATAATTTAAAATAGAGGAGTTAGAGTGTGACAGAGGGAAGTCACAGAAACATCAAAGTGTTCATCAAAACGCTTTTAAAAATCTACATATATGGCTTGTCATAAATGGACATTTTGACTTTGTATTTTTTGGCTGTTGAGAGTACATTTAGTACGTTGTCGTAAATGGACATTTGAGTGTTTTCCGTCAATATAATATATGGCTTGTCATAAATGGACATTTTGACTTTGTATTTTTTGGCTGTTGAGAGTACATTTAGTACGTTGTCGTAAATGGACATTTGAGTGTTTTCATCAATATAATATATGGCTTGTCATAAATGGACATTTTGACTTTGTATTTTTTGGCTGTTGAGAGTACATTTAGTACGTTGTCGTAAATGGACATTTGAGTGTTTTCCGTCAATATAATATATGGCTTGTCATAAATGGACATTTTGACTTTGTATTTTTTGGCTGTTGAGAGTACATTTAGTACGTTGTCGTAAATGGACATTTGAGTGTTTTCCGTCAATATAATATATGGCTTGTCATAAATGGACATTTTGACTTTGTATTTTTTGGCTGTTGAGAGTACATTTAGTACGTTGTCGTAAATGGACATTTGAGTGTTTTCCGTCAATATAATATATGGCTTGTCATAAATGGACATTTTGACTTTGTATTTTTTGGCTGTTGAGAGTACATTTAGTACGTTGTCGTAAATGGACATTTGAGTGTTTTCATCAATATAATATATGGCTTGTCATAAATGGACATTTTGACTTTGTATTTTTTGGCTGTTGAGAGTACATTTAGTACGTTGTCGTAAATGGACATTTGAGTGTTTTCCGTCAATATAATATATGGCTTGTCATAAATGGACATTTTGACTTTGTATTTTTTGGCTGTTGAGAGTACATTTAGTACGTTGTCGTAAATGGACATTTGAGTGTTTTCCGTCAATATAATATATGGCTTGTCATAAATGGACATTTTGACTTTGTATTTTTTGGCTGTTGAGAGTACATTTAGTACGTTGTCGTAAATGGACATTTGAGTGTTTTCCGTCAATATAATATATGGCTTGTCATAAATGGACATTTTGACTTTGTATTTTTTGGCTGTTGAGAGTACATTTAGTACGTTGTCGTAAATGGACATTTGAGTGTTTTCATCAATATAATATATGGCTTGTCATAAATGGACATTTTGACTTTGTATTTTTTGGCTGTTGAGAGTACATTTAGTACGTTGTCGTAAATGGACATTTGAGTGTTTTCATCTATATAATATATGGCTTGTCATAAATGGACATTTTTACTTTGTATTTTTTGGCTGTTGAGAGTACTTTTAGTACGTTGTCGTAAATGGACATTTGAGTGTTTTCCGTCAATATAATATATGGCTTGTCATAAATGGACATTTTGACTTTGTATTTTTTGGCTGTTGAGAGTACATTTAGTACGTTGTCGTAAATGGACATTTGAGTGTTTTCCGTCAATGTAATATATGGCTTGTCATAAATGGACATTTTGACTTTGTATTTTTTGGCTGTTGAGAGTACATTTAGTACGTTGTCGTAAATGGACATTTGAGTGTTTTCATCAATATAATATATGGCTTGTCATAAATGGACATTTTTACTTTGTATTTTTTGGCTGTTGAGAGTACTTTTAGTACGTTGTCGTAAATGGACAGTGTTTTCCGTCAATATAATATATGGCTTGTCATAAATGGACATTTTGACTTTGTATTTTTTGGCTGTTGAGAGTACATTTAGTACGTTGTCGTAAATGGACATTTGAGTGTTTTCCGTCAATATAATATATGGCTTGTCATAAATGGACATTTTGACTTTGTATTTTTTGGCTGTTGAGAGTACATTTAGTACGTTGTCGTAAATGGACATTTGAGTGTTTTCATCAATATAATATATGGCTTGTCATAAATGGACATTTTGACTTTGTATTTTTTGGCTGTTGAGAGTACATATAGTACGTTGTCGTAAATGGACATTTGAGTGTTTTCATCTATGTATTTTTTGGCTGTTGAGAGTACATTTAGTACGTTGTCGTAAATGGACATTTGAGTGTTTTTCGCTGATATAATATATGGCTTGTCGTAAATGGACATTTTGACTTGGTGTTTTTGGCTGTTGAGGGTACATTTAGTACGTTGTCGTAAATGGACATTTGAGTGTTTTCATCAATATAATATATGGCTTGTCATAAATGGACATTTTGACTTTGTATTTTTTGGCTGTTGAGAGTACATTTAGTACGTTGTCGTAAATGGACATTTGAGTGTTTTCATCAATATAATATATGGCTTGTCATAAATGGACATTTTGACTTTGTATTTTTTGGCTGTTGAGAGTACATTTAGTACGTTGTCGTAAATGGACATTTGAGTGTTTTTCGCTGATATAATATATGGCTTGTCGTAAATGGACATTTTGACTTGGTGTTTTTGGCTGTTGAGGGTACATTTAGTACGTTGTCGTAAATGGACATTTGAGTGTTTTCATCAATATAATATATGGCTTGTCATAAATGGACATTTTGACTTTGTATTTTTGGCTGTTGAGAGTACATTTAGTACGTTGTCGTAAATGGACATTTGAGTGTTTTCCGTCAATGTAATATATGGCTTGTCATAAATGGACATTTTGACTTTGTATTTTTTGGCTGTTGAGAGTACATTTAGTACGTTGTCGTAAATGGACATTTGAGTGTTTTCCGTCTATATAATATATGGCTTGTCATAAATGGACATTTTGACTTTGTATTTTTTGGCTGTTGAGAGTACATTTAGTACGTTGTCGTAAATGGACATTTGAGTGTTTTCATCAATATAATATATGGCTTGTCATAAATGGACATTTTGACTTTGTATTTTTTGGCTGTTGAGAGTACATTTAGTACGTTGTCGTAAATTTACATTTGAGTGTTTTCATCAATATAATATATGGCTTGTCATAAATGGACATTTTGACTTTGTATTTTTTGGCTGTTGAGAGTACATTTAGTACGTTGTCGTAAATGGACATTTGAGTGTTTTCCGTCAATATAATATATGGCTTGTCATAAATGGACATTTTGACTTTGTATTTTTTGGCTGTTGAGAGTACATTTAGTACGTTGTCGTAAATGGACATTTGAGTGTTTTCATCAATATAATATATGGCTTGTCATAAATGGACATTTTGACTTTGTATTTTTTGGCTGTTGAGAGTACATTTAGTACGTTGTCGTAAATGGACATTTGAGTGTTTTCCGTCAGTGTAATATATGGCTTGTCGTAAATGGACATTTTGACTTGGTGTTTTTGGCTGTTGAGAGTACATTTAGTACGTTGTCGTAAATGGACATTTGAGTGTTTTCATCAATATAATATATGGCTTGTCATAAATGGACATTTTGACTTTGTATTTTTTGGCTGTTGAGAGTACATTTAGTACGTTGTCGTAAATGGACATTTGAGTGTTTTCCGTCAATGTAATATATGGCTTGTCATAAATGGACATTTTGACTTTGTATTTTTTGGCTATTGAGAGTACATTTAGTACGTTGTCGTAAATGGACATTTGAGTGTTTTCCGTCAATATAATATATGGCTTGTCATAAATGGACATTTTGACTTTGTATTTTTTAGCTGTTGAGAGTACATTTAGTACGTTGTCGTAAATGGACATTTGAGTGTTTTCCGTCAATATAATATATGGCTTGTCATAAATGGACATTTTGACTTTGTATTTTTTGGCTGTTGAGAGTACATTTAGTACGTTGTCGTAAATGGACATTTGAGTGTTTTTCGCTGATATAATATATGGCTTGTCATAAATGGACATTTTGACTTTGTATTTTTTGGCTGTTGAGAGTACATTTAGTACGTTGTCGTAAATGGACATTTGAGTGTTTTCCGTCAATATAATATATGGCTTGTCATAAATGGACATTTTGACTTTGTATTTTTTGGCTGTTGAGAGTACATTTAGTACGTTGTCGTAAATGGACATTTGAGTGTTTTCATCAATATAATATATGGCTTGTCATAAATGGACATTTTGACTTTGTATTTTTTGGCTGTTGAGAGTACATTTAGTACGTTGTCGTAAATGGACATTTGAATGTTTTCATCAATATAATATATGGCTTGTCGTAAATGGACATTTTGACTTGGTGTTTTTGGCTGTTGAGAGTACATTTAGTACGTTGTCGTAAATGGACATTTGAGTGTTTTCATCAATATAATATATGGCTTGTCATAAATGGACATTTTGACTTTGTATTTTTTGGCTGTTGAGAGTACATTTAGTACGTTGTCGTAAATGGACATTTGAGTGTTTTCCGTCAATGTAATATATGGCTTGTCATAAATGGACATTTTGACTTTGTATTTTTTGGCTATTGAGAGTACATTTAGTACGTTGTCGTAAATGGACATTTGAGTGTTTTCCGTCAATATAATATATGGCTTGTCATAAATGGACATTTTGACTTTGTATTTTTTGGCTGTTGAGAGTACATTTAGTACGTTGTCGTAAATGGACATTTGAGTGTTTTCCGTCAATATAATATATGGCTTGTCATAAATGGACATTTTGACTTTGTATTTTTTGGCTGTTGAGAGTACATTTAGTACGTTGTCGTAAATGGACATTTGAGTGTTTTCCGTCAATATAATATATGGCTTGTCATAAATGGACATTTTGACTTTGTATTTTTTGGCTGTTGAGAGTACATTTAGTACGTTGTCGTAAATGGACATTTGAGTGTCTTTCGCTGATATAATATATGGCTTGTCGTAAATGGACATTTTGACTTGGTGTTTTTGGCTGTTGAGAGTACATTTAGTACGTTGTCGTAAATGGACATTTGAGTGTTTTCCGTCAATATAATATATGGCTTGTCATAAATGGACATTTTGACTTTGTATTTTTTGGCTGTTGAGAGTACATTTAGTACGTTGTCGTAAATGGACATTTGAGTGTTTTCATCAATATAATATATGGCTTGTCATAAATGGACATTTTGACTTTGTATTTTTTGGCTGTTGAGAGTACATTTAGTACGTGTCGTAAATGGACATTTGAGTGTTTTCATCAATATAATATATGGCTTGTCATAAATGGACATTTTGACTTTGTATTTTTTGGCTGTTGAGAGTACATTTAGTACGTTGTCGTAAATGGACATTTAAGTGTTTTCCGTCAATATAATATATGGCTTGTCATAAATGGACATTTTGACTTTGTATTTTTTGGCTGTTGAGAGTACATTTAGTACGTTGTCGTAAATGGACATTTGAGTGTTTTCATCAATATAATATATGGCTTGTCATAAATGGACATTTTGACTTTGTATTTTTTGGCTGTTGAAAGTACATTTAGTACGTTGTCGTAAATGGACATTTGAGTGTTTTCCGTCAATATAATATATGGCTTGTCATAAATGGACATTTTGACTTTGTATTTTTTGGCTGTTGAGGGTACATTTAGTACGTTGTCGTAAATGGACATTTGAGTGTTTTCATCAATATAATATATGGCTTGTCATAAATGGACATTTTGACTTTGTATTTTTGGCTGTTGAGAGTACATTTAGTACGTTGTCGTAAATGGACATTTGAGTGTTTTCCGTCAATGTAATATATGGCTTGTCATAAATGGACATTTTGACTTTGTATTTTTTGGCTGTTGAGAGTACATTTAGTACGTTGTCGTAAATGGACATTTGAGTGTTTTCCGTCTATATAATATATGTCTTGTCATAAATGGACATTTTGACTTTGTATTTTTTGGCTGTTGAGAGTACATTTAGTACGTTGTCGTAAATGGACATTTGAGTGTTTTCATCAATATAATATATGGCTTGTCATAAATGGACATTTTGACTTTGTATTTTTTGGCTGTTGAGAGTACATTTAGTACGTTGTCGTAAATTTACATTTGAGTGTTTTCATCAATATAATATATGGCTTGTCATAAATGGACATTTTGACTTTGTATTTTTTGGCTGTTGAGAGTACATTTAGTACGTTGTCGTAAATGGACATTTGAGTGTTTTCCGTCAATATAATATATGGCTTGTCATAAATGGACATTTTGACTTTGTATTTTTTGGCTGTTGAGAGTACATTTAGTACGTTGTCGTAAATGGACATTTGAGTGTTTTCATCAATATAATATATGGCTTGTCATAAATGGACATTTTGACTTTGTATTTTTTGGCTGTTGAGAGTACATTTAGTACGTTGTCGTAAATGGACATTTGAGTGTTTTCCGTCAGTGTAATATATGGCTTGTCATAAATGGACATTTTGACTTTGTATTTTTTGGCTGTTGAGAGTACATTTAGTACGTTGTCGTAAATGGACATTTGAGTGTTTTCCGTCAATATAATATATGGCTTGTCATAAATGGACATTTTGACTTTGTATTTTTTGGCTGTTGAGAGTACATTTAGTACGTTGTCGTAAATGGACATTTGAGTGTTTTCATCAATATAATATATGGCTTGTCATAAATGGACATTTTGACTTTGTATTTTTTGGCTGTTGAGAGTACATTTAGTACGTTGTCGTAAATGGACATTTGAGTGTTTTCCGTCAATATAATATATGGCTTGTCATAAATGGACATTTTGACTTTGTATTTTTTGGCTGTTGAGAGTACATTTAGTACGTTGTCGTAAATGGACATTTGAGTGTTTTCATCAATATAATATATGGCTTGTCATAAATGGACATTTTGACTTTGTATTTTTTGGCTGTTGAGAGTACATTTAGTACGTTGTCGTAAATGGACATTTGAGTGTTTTCATCAATATAATATATGGCTTGTCGTAAATGGACATTTTGACTTGGTGTTTTTGGCTGTTGAGAGTACATTTAGTACGTTGTCGTAAATGGACATTTGAGTGTTTTCATCAATATAATATATGGCTTGTCATAAATGGACATTTTGACTTTGTATTTTTTGGCTGTTGAGAGTACATTTAGTACGTTGTCGTAAATGGACATTTGAGTGTTTTCCGTCAATGTAATATATGGCTTGTCATAAATGGACATTTTGACTTTGTATTTTTTGGCTATTGAGAGTACATTTAGTACGTTGTCGTAAATGGACATTTGAGTGTTTTCCGTCAATATAATATATGGCTTGTCATAAATGGACATTTTGACTTTGTATTTTTTGGCTGTTGAGAGTACATTTAGTACGTTGTCGTAAATGGACATTTGAGTGTTTTCCGTCAATATAATATATGGCTTGTCATAAATGGACATTTTGACTTTGTATTTTTTGGCTGTTGAGAGTACATTTAGTACGTTGTCGTAAATGGACATTTGAGTGTTTTCCGTCAATATAATATATGGCTTGTCATAAATGGACATTTTGACTTTGTATTTTTTGGCTGTTGAGAGTACATTTAGTACGTTGTCGTAAATGGACATTTGAGTGTCTTTCGCTGATATAATATATGGCTTGTCGTAAATGGACATTTTGACTTGGTGTTTTTGGCTGTTGAGAGTACATTTAGTACGTTGTAGTAAATGGACATTTGAGTGTTTTCCGTCAATATAATATATGGCTTGTCATAAATGGACATTTTGACTTTGTATTTTTTGGCTGTTGAGAGTACATTTAGTACGTTGTCGTAAATGGACATTTGAGTGTTTTCATCAATATAATATATGGCTTGTCATAAATGGACATTTTGACTTTGTATTTTTTGGCTGTTGAGAGTACATTTAGTACGTGTCGTAAATGGACATTTGAGTGTTTTCATCAATATAATATATGGCTTGTCATAAATGGACATTTTGACTTTGTATTTTTTGGCTGTTGAGAGTACATTTAGTACGTTGTCGTAAATGGACATTTAAGTGTTTTCCGTCAATATAATATATGGCTTGTCATAAATGGACATTTTGACTTTGTATTTTTTGGCTGTTGAGAGTACATTTAGTACGTTGTCGTAAATGGACATTTGAGTGTTTTCATCAATATAATATATGGCTTGTCATAAATGGACATTTTGACTTTGTATTTTTTGGCTGTTGAAAGTACATTTAGTACGTTGTCGTAAATGGACATTTGAGTGTTTTCCGTCAATATAATATATGGCTTGTCATAAATGGACATTTTGACTTTGTATTTTTTGGCTGTTGAGAGTACATTTAGTACGTTGTCGTAAATGGACATTTGAGTGTTTTCCGTCAATATAATATATGGCTTGTCATAAATGGACATTTTGACTTTGTATTTTTTGGCTGTTGAGAGTACATTTAGTACGTTGTCGTAAATGGACATTTGAGTGTTTTTCGCTGATATAATATATGGCTTGTCGTAAATGGACATTTTGACTTGGTGTTTTTGGCTGTTGAGGGTACATTTAGTACGTTGTCGTAAATGGACATTTGAGTGTTTTCATCAATATAATATATGGCTTGTCATAAATGGACATTTTGACTTTGTATTTTTTGGCTGTTGAGAGTACATTTAGTACGTTGTCGTAAATGGACACATTTGAGTGTTTTCATCAATATAATATATGGCTTGTCATAAATGGACATTTTGACTTTGTATTTTTTGGCTGTTGAGAGTACATTTAGTACGTTGTCGTAAATGGACATTTGAGTGTTTTTCGCTGATATAATATATGGCTTGTCGTAAATGGACATTTTGACTTGGTGTTTTTGGCTGTTGAGGGTACATTTAGTACGTTGTCGTAAATGGACATTTGAGTGTTTTCATCAATATAATATATGGCTTGTCATAAATGGACATTTTGACTTTGTATTTTTTGGCTGTTGAGAGTACATTTAGTACGTTGTCGTAAATGGACATTTGAGTGTTTTCATCAATATAATATATGGCTTGTCATAAATGGACATTTTGACTTTGTATTTTTGGCTGTTGAGAGTACATTTAGTACGTTGTCGTAAATGGACATTTGAGTGTTTTCCGTCAATGTAATATATGGCTTGTCATAAATGGACATTTTGACTTTGTATTTTTTGGCTGTTGAGAGTACATTTAGTACGTTGTCGTAAATGGACATTTGAGTGTTTTCCGTCAATATAATATATGGCTTGTCATAAATGGACATTTTGACTTTGTATTTTTTGGCTGTTGAGAGTACATTTAGTACGTTGTCGTAAATGGACATTTGAGTGTTTTTCGCTGATATAATATATGGCTTGTCATAAATGGACATTTTGACTTTGTATTTTTTGGCTGTTGAGAGTACATTTAGTACGTTGTCGTAAATGGACATTTGAGTGTTTTTCGCTGATATAATATATGGCTTGTCGTAAATGGACATTTTGACTTGGTGTTTTTGGCTGTTGAGAGTACATTTAGTACGTTGTCGTAAATGGACATTTGAGTGTTTTCCGTCAATATAATATATGGCTTGTCATAAATGGACATTTTGACTTTGTATTTTTTGGCTGTTGAGAGTACATTTAGTACGTTGTCGTAAATGGACATTTGAGTGTTTCCGTCAATATAATATATGGCTTGTCATAAATGGACATTTTGACTTTGTATTTTTTGGCTGTTGAGAGTACATTTAGTACGTTGTCGTAAATGGACATTTGAGTGTTTTCCGTCAATATAATATATGGCTTGTCATAAATGGACATTTTGACTTTGTATTTTTTGGCTGTTGAGAGTACATTTAGTACGTTGTCGTAAATGGACATTTGAGTGTTTTCCGTCAATATAATATATGGCTTGTCATAAATGGACATTTTGACTTTGTATTTTTTGGCTGTTGAGAGTACATTTAGTACGTTGTCGTAAATGGACATTTGAGTGTTTTCCGTCAATATAATATATGGCTTGTCATAAATGGACATTTTGACTTTGTATTTTTTGGCTGTTGAGAGTACATTTAGTATGTTGTCGTAAATGGACATTTGAGTGTTTTCATCAATATAATATATGGCTTGTCATAAATGGACATTTTGACTTTGTATTTTTTGGCTGTTGAGAGTACATTTAGTACGTTGTCGTAAATGGACATTTGAGTGTTTTCCGTCAATATAATATATGGCTTGTCATAAATGGACATTTTGACTTTGTATTTTTTGGCTGTTGAGAGTACATTTAGTACGTTGTCGTAAATGGACATTTGAGTGTTTTTCGCTGATATAATATATGGCTTGTCGTAAATGGACATTTTGACTTGGTGTTTTTGGCTGTTGAGAGTACATTTAGTACGTTGTCGTAAATGGACATTTGAGTGTTTTCCGTCAATATAATATATGGCTTGTCATAAATGGACATTTTGACTTTGTATTTTTTGGCTGTTGAGAGTACATTTAGTACGTTGTCGTAAATGGACATTTGAGTGTTTTCCGTCAATATAATATATGGCTTGTCATAAATGGACATTTTGACTTTGTATTTTTTGGCTGTTGAGAGTACATTTAGTACGTTGTCGTAAATGGACATTTGAGTGTTTTCCGTCAATATAATATATGGCTTGTCATAAATGGACATTTTGACTTTGTATTTTTTAATATATGGCTTGTCATAAATGGACATTTTGACTTTGTATTTTTTGGCTGTTGAGAGTACATTTAGTACGTTGTCGTAAATGGACATTTGAGTGTTTTCCGTCAATATAATATATGGCTTGTCATAAATGGACATTTTGACTTTGTATTTTTTGGCTGTTGAGAGTACATTTAGTACGTTGTCGTAAATGGATATTTGAGTGTTTTTCGCTGATATAATATATGGCTTGTCGTAAATGGACATTTTGACTTGGTGTTTTTGGCTGTTGAGAATACATTTAGTACGTTGTCGTAAATGGACATTTGAGTGTTTTCATCAATATAATATATGGCTTGTCATAAATGGACCTTTTGACTTTGTATTTTTTGGCTGTTGAGAGTACATTTAGTACGTTGTCGTAAATGGACATTTGAGTGTTTTCCGTCAATATAATATATGGCTTGTCATAAATGGACATTTTGACTTTGTATTTTTTGGCTGTTGAGAGTACATTTAGTACGTTGTCGTAAATGGATATTTGAGTGTTTTTCGCTGATATAATATATGGCTTGTCGTAAATGGACATTTTGACTTTGTATTTTTTGGCTGTTGAGAGTACATTTAGTACGTTGTCGTAAATGGACATTTGAGTGTTTTCATCAATATAATATATGGCTTGTCATAAATGGACATTTTGACTTTGTATTTTTTGGCTGTTGAGAGTACATTTAGTACGTTGTCGTAAATGGACATTTGAGTGTTTTCCGTCAATATAATATATGGCTTGTCATAAATGGACATTTTGACTTTGTATTTTTTGGCTGTTGAGAGTACATTTAGTACGTTGTCGTAAATGGACATTTGAGTGTTTTCATCAATATAATATATGGCTTGTCATAAATGGACATTTTGACTTTGTATTTTTTGGCTGTTGAGAGTACATTTAGTACGTTGTCGTAAATGGACATTTGAGTGTTTTCCGTCAATATAATATATGGCTTGTCATAAATGGACATTTTGACTTTGTATTTTTTGGCTGTTGAGAGTACATTTAGTACGTTGTCGTAAATGGACATTTGAGTGTTTTCCGTCAATATAATATATGGCTTGTCATAAATGGACATTTTGACTTTGTATTTTTTGGCTGTTGAGAGTACATTTAGTACGTTGTCGTAAATGGACATTTGAGTGTTTTCATCAATATAATATATGGCTTGTCATAAATGGACATTTTGACTTTGTATTTTTTGGCTGTTGAGAGTACATTTAGTACGTTGTCGTAAATGGACATTTGAGTGTTTTCATCAATATAATATATGGCTTGTCATAAATGGACATTTTGACTTTGTATTTTTTGGCTGTTGAGAGTACATTTAGTACGTTGTCGTAAATGGACATTTGAGTGTTTTCCGTCAATATAATATATGGCTTGTCATAAATGGACATTTTGACTTTGTATTTTTTGGCTGTTGAGAGTACATTTAGTACGTTGTCGTAAATGGACATTTGAGTGTTTTCATCAATATAATATATGGCTTGTCATAAATGGACATTTTGACTTTGTATTTTTTGGCTATTGAGAGTACATTTAGTACGTTGTCGTAAATGGACATTTGAGTGTTTTCATCAATATAATATATGGCTTGTCATAAATGGACATTTTGACTTTGTATTTTTTGGCTGTTGAGAGTACATTTAGTACGTTGTCGTAAATGGACATTTGAGTGTTTTCCGTCAATGTAATATATGGCTTGTCATAAATGGACATTTTGACTTTGTATTTTTTGGCTGTTGAGAGTACATTTAGTACGTTGTCGTAAATGGACATTTGAGTGTTTTCCGTCAATATAATATATGGCTTGTCATAAATGGACATTTTGACTTTGTATTTTTTGGCTGTTGAGAGTACATTTAGTACGTTGTCGTAAATGGACATTTGAGTGTTTTTCGCTGATATAATATATGGCTTGTCGTAAATGGACATTTTGACTTGGTGTTTTTGGCTGTTGAGAGTACATTTAGTACGTTGTCGTAAATGGACATTTGAGTGTTTTCCGTCAATATAATATATGGCTTGTCATAAATGGACATTTTGACTTTGTATTTTTTGGCTGTTGAGAGTACATTTAGTACGTTGTCGTAAATGGACATTTGAGTGTTTTCCGTCAATATAATATATGGCTTGTCGTAAATGGACTTTTTGACTTGGTGTTTTTGGCTGTTGAAAGTACATTTAGTACGTTGTCATAAATGGATTTTTGTGGATTTTTTACCATCGTAGAAATGGATTGTCGTATATGGATCTTTCGACTTTATTTATTCGAGCATTATATTGTACATGGAGTTCTTTTGTTTGGCTGCTATGAAGAGCGATTTTATTCATCAGTTTCTTCCATCCAATCGTATACGATTTACATTTATATGCTTATATTTATTGTATTTATTGTATTTATTGTGTTTTATTGTATTTATTATATTTATTATGTTTTATTGTATTTATTATATTTTTTTTAAGTTGTTGTAGCGTCGCATTGTATTTCTATTGAGAACAAAACCGACCTAATCATGTTAACATTTGCTTTTGCAAAAAAACGAAACAATTTCATATGAATAAAGACATATACAATCGATATACTCAAACGTAATGGCAATAGAATTGTTTTTATTTCTTTTTTTCTGAGGGAATATTGTGGGCTCTACACTAAAATTACTCTGATGAAAACAAGTGTGATCAAAAAAATTATTCCCTACACTTGCTAAAAAACCCCTACAACGATTGCTAAGAACGATCGATCGATCAGAAACACTTTTCTCAAACAAGACACAACATTCCCTATACAACTTCTACTAAAAAAACCACAAAGACGACAAATTCTAAAGACTACAACGAGAATGACGACGACAACAACAACTCACAAAAAAGACTAAACTAAAATGTATGGGTGAGGAAAGCTGAAAAGATTCAATTCAATCATAAAGCATAAACATTAACATTTGAGTTTCCAACTCACATCTACTGCTGTTACTGCAATAGTATAGCTATCTTTAGAATGGTAATAATAATATTTTTTGTTCCTTCATCATAATGTCATTGCATTTCAATGGTTGTCATATCGAATGATTGTCTTGCATACGTTCACCTTCAATTTTATAGGAGGGAACAAAAAAAAAAAAACATTTGCTATGGTAATTGTGTTTTTTTCGCGCTGTATCGTTCACTTTTAAGACTTGATCGTAGAAATCTTACTATATGCCTCAAGTATTCTTTCATCGATTCAGACAAAATGTATTGTGACCTACTTTCATTACTGTTGGCCTTGAACATTTTTCGAGAGAGTAACTGTGGCATTTTATTCTCACGAAATGGTATTTTACTCTCTTGAAGAGCGTAATTTTAGATTGTTATCTCGGCATATATAAAGCAGTAATGGCGGACAAGCTCTTAGTCGGTCGCAGACCGACGAGCTAAGAGGATATATATTATTATTATTCGTTCTTTATTATATATTATATACTGTTAAAATTGTAACTATAATTATTATGCGCGTGACGTCACGTGAAACGTCATCAAAATTTAGCATTTTCAAAATCAAAAATCCGACTCGTTGACGAGCTGATGCACATGGAATTCACGACAAGTGTTGTGAATGGCAAATTGGACGTTCTAAATGGTAAATTTCCATACAAAATCACTACCCTGAAAAATCACCTCAAAAAATACTAGCGTTTTCCACGAATCGATCATGTGTCGTCAATGGATAATTGCTGTTGTATTTGTACACTTTTATACGTAAACTGACGGTCGATCGACACAAAATGCAAAAATCATATCGTTTTCAACCTCATCCATTTACGACACATTTTTCCATACAAATACCACCAAAAATGACAATCTTTGAATTTCACTGCTAAAATTACAATTTCGATCAACAGAAAAATTCAAAATCTTTTGTTACGAATGGCTCAGTTCAATAATTGTAGTGATGGGGGGGTTGAAAAAGTATTTGATATTGTACGTTTGGTTTTTTTTTAAAAGCATACGCTAAGATAGGCTACACCAACAGACAATCATTGGTGAACGGTGGATGTGCCTAGTTGTGAAAAGTGCCCAGAATCGTAATAAACAGTGAATACAATAAAGATTTAATAATTTTGCACACACAAAAAAAACAATGGAAGTCTTTGCGATTGTTGATCGATCCGATGATGGTGGTATAAAATGGTCGAATGCTGGCAAATACAATGAATTACCGATCGAAGATATTATGAGCGAAGAGAATTTACGCTATGAAAATCAAAAATTATTTCCACCATCGAAACGTACAATTTGTGGCTGAAACATCAATCGTGCTTCTGGAGTGCCCACGAAAATGATCCAAGTGTCGATCGTGACAAGTTTCTCAATGTGACACCGATTGACTTTCAAAAGATACTTTTGCGTACGGTTGGCTGTATAGCGATCGGTGATTCGATTATTAAAATATAATACAAAATGCTTTAAAATTTGTAAAATTTAAATTTTCTTAAAAGTTATTACCATTTTTTCCCACTTAAAAATTCATTTATTTTCACTTTTTTGGAAGTAATTATTAGGAACTTCCAAAATAGTTTAAAATATGCACTTTGTTCCACTTTTGAAGTTGTGAAAATGTTATTTATTTGGAAGAACTTTATCGTTTTTTGCTGAGTATATATATTGATTTATGGCATCAAAACTTTATATCTCCAAGAACTTTAAAATATTATAAAATATAAAATTTTATTTAATAGAGAAATATTGATATTTTATAAAATACTATATAGTTATTTAAAAATGTTATGTAAATTTATTTGTACGACTGTTATATGTCAAATATTTGCTAGTTTGCATATGGGCAATTCTCTTTTTACGTTTGCCTTTATGAAATCGACCTTCAATTTAAAATATTTTATTAAATTCTGACTTTTTTTACAAGGGATTTTACGCCGTTTCGGATATTTAAAAATTCAAAATAGAGCACAATAGCTCTTGAAATTATGAATCATTTGACATATAACTCGTTAATGTGCTCTCAACAGAATGCTGAAAGAGGTACCAAAACTTGGAGAGAAAAAAACGTGAATGGCTCCAAGAGGTGACTTTTTCGCGAGGCACACTCGCAACGTTAAGGTTTCCAAATGACATTTAAAAATCATTGTGGCATTTTGAAGTATCAACTTGCTAAACTTGTATACCTTTTTTAAAGAATTCAGCAATTTTGCATATTTTGTTATAGCGGATGTTGGCGTTATAAATCAATTTTAAACTGAAATAAGTTGCTGTGTAAAATTCTACTTACGCAGAAAATATAATTTCACTAAAAATATTCATAAACGGTCTTCATGGGCTAAGAACGCGATGTTTTTAGTTTAGCATTAATCGTCGAGGCACACCCAAGGCGCTAATCAAAATTGGCGATGTTGTATGTCAATCTGTAGCTGCTTTAATATCAAAATCAATATGGCGTTCTAAAAAAAGTACGATTTTTCATTAAATACAACTTTAGAGATTCGAGTAAGTGCAATTAAAAAATTCATATAAGTGACATTGTCTTATGACTTGATGAATTTTGCAATAAATGGATGAATATGAACAACACTGCATCACTAAAAATTTAATTTTGCAAATTTTATAAGAAAGTTTAATAATTATTAAATCGCTAATATATCCACGTATACTTAACTTATCGCGACATTTTTAATTTGTATTTTAGATACAGCATTGTAGAGTACATAAATGCAATAATTTTTGATTTAGAACCTTAAATAGAATTTTGGCAATTTTTTAATAAATTTTTATCTTAAACCGACATAACATTGATCTGTGTTCCACTAGAGCCAAGGAATATTGGTATTAAATATCGTTGATGTGCCATTTAAAAATTTTCAACATTTTTTTAACATCAAAAGTAAACGAGTTTGAAGAATTTCCCATATACTTATATAAAATACAACTCAACAAAAACAAAAATACTTTACGATGACAATTGAAGGAATGACTGACTGACTGACTGTTTGATAGATTCATTATAAATTTCTATTTGACAAAATATTAATTGTGTATACTAAGTTTGACAATAATCAATAGTCGTAAATTTCTTTATAGTTTTATTATTTGTAACATAAAAGTCAACGTATGTATATAAAATTAATTATTTTCATAATAATAGTTAAAATGATTTCATTTGTATCTTAGTAAGTTTAATTGTATGTAGTTTAAGTATTTATGAATAGAAAGAGAAACCAAAATTTCTTGTAATTAAAGTTCTTATACAAATGGAAAAATGATTTAAAATATTGGGAATGATGTCATGTTTAATGGTGTAAGAAATTTTATAGTCTCATATATAAAATCATGCTGCTACAAAATGACACTTTTTACTTTCATTCGATTTTGCGATTTTAATCACAAAATATTTTAAAATATATAAAAGATTTACATTTATATATTTTAAAATTTTTGAACTGTAAGATTTCTATATTTACAAAATTTATAGAAAATTATGTTAAGGTATTTTTTTTTAATTTATTATTTTAGTTCATGTTTTAACTCGAATATTAACTTAATACTAACATTTTAGTGGGATTTATGCAGTTAAAGTGATTTTCTGAAGAAGGGTTTATTATTTGTTAATTTTATTAATTTATGTTTCGACCTGTAGTTTGATTACAAGGTTTACATGGATGGACAGACGGTCAGACGGACGAACATCGCTAAATCGACTCAGAAAGTGATTCTAAGCCGATTACCATTATCATGTTGATATGTCCATGATATAGAGCTAAAAATATTGAAAAAATGGGGAAATGATTTTTCCAGAACAGTAATAAACGAATACGCAGAGAAAAAACATGGTTACAGCATGATCACTACAACTATTCAATGTTTGTATAGCCGTTTTTCATTGATTTGAATAATACCGTGTTCATGATAGCAGCGTTTATGGTTCTGTTTGATAATTTAATGATTACCTACAATCAAAATTTTAATATGGTTGACTGAATTATAATATGTATTATAATATTTTTATATGAAACCATATTTAAGAAAAATCCAAACATTTAGTCAATTCTACAACTATTCAGTTAATTCTACAACCATTCAGTTAATTTTACAAATTTAGTTAATTTTACAACCATTAAGCTAATATTTTTATTAGCTTTTAATAACTTTTGAAATTATAAAATGGAATCATAATAATGATTACGTACAAATATACTTATTTTTACCTGTAATCACATATTACAATCATAGTATGTTGCTCTTAGTTTATGTTTACTGGAACCATATTTTTTCTTTGCGTGAATTCACCTTAATTTTTGAGGTAAAATATTTCAAGTTGCTTGTTCCATAGTAGGAAACTGAACCCCAGACCATTACACCTCCAGCACAGCTATGATGATGCTCCAAATAAATTTCTTCTTTTCGCAAATCGTGGTCCTTCTAAATTTATTTTTTTTTTCATCGGAATGGCTACTCTGTGCCTTTGTTTTTCCCATGTCATATGATGCCAGCTAAAAAGTAGTCTTGTTTCTTTTCGAGATGGATTAAGGGGTGGCTTCTTTTTAATTTTTAATCGTTTAAGATTAGTAGCTTTCTTTATTACACGCTTTACTGTTGTTAAGCTTGCTTTAATGCCAGTTTTTTCTTTGATTTTTGCAGCAGAGTCCTGAGAGATTGAAGCACTTCTGGTAATTGATCATCTATCTGCAGCCGAAAGAACAGTATAGGTACCTCCTTTCATATTTTTTTGGATGGATTACGAATTGGATGGATTACGAAGATAATTACTGACCATACAACGAGTTCGATCAATTTTATTTGCTACGAGCAGTATACCCGCTATTTCGTTAGCGTAGATTAAAAAAAAAAAAAAAAAAAAACGTACTATTTTTAAATTCGAATTGTGTTAAGTTATAATTTTATAACTATAAACTTTTGAATAATATTTCTAATAGCGTAAACACAGTGCGCTTCGCTACCCCATTGTAATGAAATAAAATAAAAGCATCAAAATTAAATTCAAAAACAGACATACTAACAAACACAGATTCATTTTCATATAGACAGCATTTAATCCGATATTGCAGTACTCCTACATAGATCAGATAAAAACTTGGTAGCCTTTTCATTTAGAAAAAACAAAATGAAATACCAAAAGTGAAAAAAAAACCGTAAAATTAAACTATGATTCCTATCTACCGTGGGAACAATTATAATAATGGTGTTCTGTCAGCATTAAGAAAAATAAACTTTTTAAATATTTTAGTTACCAGTATCTTACATCTTTAACGTTCGAAGTTTCAAAAACTACCAAATTATTTTTATTATTATATTTATTTTGGTAGCGAAGAATGTGTCTAATAGGGCTTGTGGACTCTAAACTCAGAAGTATATATCTTTAATTTCACGTTTGAAAGTCAATTATTATTACATAATATTCAAATAGTATCATAATAACAAAGTACCTTCTTATGGATTTTCATTCATTTATGACCTTATATCTTTAATTTCATGTTTCCAGGTTCAATATTATAGAAAATTCAAAAAGTACCAATAGAAGAAAACAAGTACCACAAATCCTTTTTTCTGGATTTTCATTCATTTAGGACCTTATATCTTTAATTTCATATTAGTAGGTTTAATATTATAGAAAATTCAAAAACTACCATTTGATAGGATATTTAAGTTCATGCTTCTAGGTTCAATATTGTAGAAAATTTTAAAAGTACCATTAGAAGAATGAAAAGGCACCACAAAGTAGCCTGTTATGGATTTTTATTTACTTTAGATCATATATCTTTAATTTCATGTTTACAGAAAATTCAAAAAGTACCAATAGTAGAAAATAAGTACCACAAAGTCCACTCTTATGAATTCTCACACACTTAAGACTACATTTACTTAAGTTCATGTTTGTAGGTTTAATATAATAAAAAATGCATTATTTAAGTTGAATAAAATTTAATTTCTCGATTTTATCTCCTTTTTGGTACTTTTTATTCCCCTGGATGTAACATAGATTGTATTCCAATGAATTTCTAAATTGTTCTGGGATCTAATGTTAAATATTCATATGTATATGTCAGTAAAAAGAAAAAAATAAATTGTGAAAAAAGTACCGAAAACAGGTACGATTTTTACTCCTTAAACGTTCGAATTTGATGCATATTTTATTTCATTGCTTACTGGATTAAAAGATAGATAGGTTCTAAAAAAGTACCAAAATTCAATTTTTACCCGTTTTCTCCCTAAAAAAGCCGAATTTCAAAAAAAAAAGTACCATACACCTGTCCGATAATTTTTTATATGAATAACGATAAGTATTAGACTTTTTGTATCTCTATTAGTTTAGGAGATATAAGGTTACCGATTTTACCCGTTTTTACCGTCTTAGTGGATCTATTCGGTAGGATCCAATCTACAATCCATATTTGTTACTTTGTTACAAAATAAAATAGATACAAAATTGTCATATTTTGATGAGCTAAAAAAATCATTATTTTTTTTTTTTTAATTAAAATTAACTTTAATAAATTTATAAAGGCATGCTTTAAAAATTCTCTAAATGAAGGACATTAATGTTAACATCGAAATGAAACTGTAAAAACTTTAAATACTCTTATGAATTTTGAGAGGGAAACCGAAAAATCTGAATAACATTTATGTCGTATTCAAAATGTACAAAAAAAAATAAAAAATAATAATAAAAAAAATAAAATAAAAATGGACTTTAATTACGAGATTACTTATATTAATTAATTTTTAATTGATTTTGCTCCAATCAAAAAGTTTTCCATTTAGTTAAAACTTAAGGAAAATATAGTTATTTACTAAAAAAAATTTGTTTTTAACTTTTTATGTACGTTGTTAAAAAAAACAAACTACAAAAAAATTAATGTTTTTAAGTACATTTAATATTTTCAGTTATTATTCTTTTATTTGTATTTCGCATGGATATATTTGTTGAAAAAAATATTTAATGTTTTTAATGTCAGAAAAACTAAAACAAAATTAAGAAAATTTGATTAATAATTATTTATATTATTTTTATTCAGGCTCAAGTTCATTATTGTAATAATTTTTCTAGAATACAGAAAAAGATTTATTAGACACTAGCAGGATGGAATGCATTTTCTGATCCGCTACGATCTTCGTCAGCATCCATGTGCCTTTTAGTGCTAATCGTAAAGATCTTTCATTTAACTCACACTTTTGAAGAATTAGAATACGTAAGATTTGATTATTTAAAAAAATTCTTCAAATCGTGTATTTATTACAAAATTTGATTAAATAAATGGGATAAATTAACTCAAAATTTGCAAGATAGATAAGACGAGTAAGTAGTGATACTTAAACATACATGAATATTTTTCGCATTTATATTAATAGTTTTGTTTTCATGTTTTTATTTTTTTTATCAGAATTTGAAACTCTTTTTCTCCCTCAACTCAAAGTCATGTAATGCCATCGGAAGCTGAGTAACTATTAGGGTGATCGATTATTCGACTTTTTTGAGAAACCGGTTTTCGAATATTTCGAATAGTTGGTATTTAAAAAAAAACCGGTTGCACTTTATGAAATTCAGAAAAAACCGGTTAACCGGTTCTTTGCAGAAGTTAATATTTATATCAAAAGGCTACATTTCTTTAAAAAATCAATAATTCTTATAATATTCAAGTTAAAATTTATTAAATACAAGCGTCTAAGCCAGACAATGCCAGGAAAAAATAATATTATATGCACAAACAAATCCGAAAATTAAAAGAAAAAAATATGAACAACATATGGACACCTTCCTCTCACTAATCGAAGTCAATTATTTGAAGCCGTTAGAATTTATTGAGATAATATTGATTAAAGTTTTAAATTCGTAAACCTATCAAAATAAAAAATGATTTGGAGAGCAAATAATAAGTATAGCAACTCAAAAGTTCTTTGTACCAAAAACAGACTTTTCGGTCCCTGATAGAAACATGTGGCTCCGTTAGAATTTGTAGAATGAATAGTTTTACAAGTAAGCCGATTTTTAGTTTCTTATATCGTCTGCGAGCTTCAGAAAGCTCTGGAGAGAAAACAACGCTTAGGAATGATATATATAAATCCATATATATAGATCCACGTGTTTTCGCTCCCTGATAGAGATTTCAAAATTTGGCTCCGTTAGGATTTGTAGGACGAATAGGATTATAATTAAGCCAAGTTTTAATTTTCTACGTCTTCTGGGAGCTTTAGAAAGCTCTAGAAAAACAAACATAAATCCTATTATATCCGCTTCCTGATAAAAATTTCAAAATATGGCTCCGTTAGGATTTGTTGGACGAAAAGTTTTATAATTAAGCCAAATTTTAATTTTTACGTCATTTGGGAGCTTTAGAAAGAAGATAATTATGTTTCAAAATTGTAGAAAAAAAATCATCAAAAATTAGACTAAATTTTAGTTAGCATAAACAGAAACCATGGCTTAATATGGAAGCCTGTCTCAATTGAAATTATTCTGCAGGTGAAACTTTTTTAACACAACACCTTTAAAAAATAAAGGAAATAATGGATCATAAAAAATTAAGTTGGGTGTAAAAATATTACAGATATTACAATAGATTAAAAAATTTATACAGGATAATTGTTACTTATTTATTTGTATAATATTACAGAATAAATTCCAATTTAGACTTAAACTATATTTTTAAAACATAAGAAATCAGTCTTTATGAATATTTAAAAAATTATTCCTAAAATTTGGTTCAAATATCACTATTTAGTACATGTTTTCTGAAATAAAATGCTATTTTTAAAACCGGTTTTTTGTGTTTAAAAAAACCGGTCTATTCGACATTCGAAAAATGAACATTTTGAAAAAACCGACAACACATGGACAGAAAAAACCGGGTTTAAAACCGGTTGGAAAACCGCGTCGATCACTCTAGTATATCTTAAAAAAATATAATTACTATTTTATATTTTAATTATAGCTTAGAATTTAGTGGTTATTTAATGTATACACAATACTGAATGTACGGATACTATTGGTTTAATAGAAATAATCTTTAAAGACATACATATATGTATGTATTTATTTAGACCATATTTAATTGTATTTTGCAGACATATCCTTAAGTTTAGTCCTTAAGAACATTTTTAAACTTTGTTACAAATATAAAAGAATTAATTCCAAATAAAAGTGAGAGAGAGACTATAGTCGGTCAAGACCGACCATATGATACCCTACACCATTAGACCTGTGCCCAATTGTAAACCAAAACTTTTACTTAATGTAAAATAAATTATATAAATACAGAACAATGCATTTATACTAACATATGATTTTATGCCCTTTAGGGTGAAGTGGGTTTATATGGGAGGTATGGTAAATTATGGACCGATTGTCATAAATTTTGGCAATGTTGTTTCTACTTACATAAAACTTATTTGAATATTAACTTGATACTATCATTCGTATGGAATTTATGCACGTTAAAGTGATTTTTGGAAGAGGGGTTTATATGGGAGCTATGGTCAATTATGGACCGATCCTGATAAAATTTGGCACATAGATTGACACTTATATAAAACTTCTTTTTAAAAACTTGCTATATTTACGGCATTTATGATCGTTAAACCCCTATTCCGGGAGGACATGTGTATGGGGGCCAGATGAAATAATGAACCGATCATAACCAATTTCAATAGGCTTCGTCCTATTTTAATTATCTGTGCCAAATTTCATCAAGATATAAAATTAAAATTGCGACCTGTACTTTGTTCACAAAGTTTACATGTACAGTCAGCCAGCCAGACAGACGGACGGACATCGTTAAATCGACTCAGAAAGTGATTCTGAGTAGAACGGTATACTTTAAGGTGGTGGTCCGATAATTATTTCTGTGCGTTACAAACATCAGCACAAACGCATTATACCCCAACCACCTATGGTGGTGTAGGGTATAAAAATTAGTTAAAACGAATCAATTTCTGCGTTATAGTCTCATAGTAATAATAAATAAAAAAATAGTAATTATTACCGAATATGTAGGTAGGTTTTTGTTTGTTAAATTAAATGTAAAGCCAGTAGTTTTTAATGTTTTTTAGTTTGATTTTTCGTTAGTTAAAATATATAAAAAATCATTTATTTTTACCTAAATTGTTGGTTATAAAATCGACATTAAAAAATAAATGTGAAACTCATTTTTCAGATGAAATGTAAGTGATCCGTTTTTTAAATGGAATTATAGTTATTTAAAATGAATACATAATATTTTGATTGTAGATATAATAAGCTGAAAATTGTTAGGAATTGACTTAAATTTATTTTATTTCTTTATTTTTATGTACAAATTTTTGATTTTGCTTTTTATTTTATTAATAGCTGTCAATTTATTTAAAAAATAAATTGTAGCCCAATTAGAAAATTAATTATATTAATAAATAATATAATTAAATTCCAATATAAAGTTAATTAATAATTTTATTACAGAATAATTTGAAATATTTTTTTCTGTGTGTAACAATTATTTTTAAAAAATTAATCAATTTAAAAGTAATTGTTTAATTTTAAAAAAAAAAAAGTAAGAATAAAAAATAATCCATATTTTTTAAACATAAAATAAATATATCATAAAAGAAAATTGAAAAATAATAATTAAATTGTATTTTTTATTATAATGTTCATATGGTGAAAATGTATTTATGCATCTAATGCGATTTATAACTAAAATTTTATTATAAAATATTTTTTAAATAATTAAATCGAACATTTTAAATCGAAAAAAAAAAAAAAAAAACAATTTGTTTGATATTTTTTCTAAAGAAAATAGAAAGTATTTTAGTCACAAAAAATGTAAATTGATTTTGATCATTGGTTAAGATGAAACAATAAATTAATAATCGAAAGCGGAGAAAGCCGTCAAAAAAGTATCAGAAAATACACTTACATTATAAATGAATTTTTATAAAAAATCTTCAAGATGTCAAGAAGAAATTTGAATAAACCACGTTAAAAAATCTATTTTTTCATCGATCTTCCATGGAATTATAATATCTAGAAAACATTTTTTAAAAATATATCCCATATGTTTTTTTTAATACAATTACATTTTAATTTTCAGTTACGAAATACTCTAAAATACGATAAGAAAAATTGTATTTTCAAAACACACAAATCTTCGAAATCAAACGAGAAATATATTATCAATATTGTGGGAATTATTTATGAAAAATGGACCAGACGATTACAAATTGTAGGAAAAACTTTACGTTTAGCATCCGTATTTGAGTGAAGTTAGTAAAGTTTCTAAACTGAATACAGCTTTCATGAGATCCAACCAAAAAACTACTGTTAACTATTATTACAAAAATTTCTAAACAGCTGTAGTTTATTTTAAAATAACAAATATTTTTATTTGTTTTTTTATAGGTATTTTTATATAACATTGCTGAGTATTAGGATTTGTAAAAATTTCGATTATCGAAATACTAATATCGTCTGAACACAAATTGTTTGATTATAAAAGATATATACATGATTTTTTCGAAGTACTATTTTCAAGTTTTGAAAATTATTACAAAATATTTGATCTTCCCCGTGGATCCGCACCTGCAGATTGATTCTTTAGATAGACAGTTTGAAAAAGATTTTTCTTTTCGCTGTGATGAACTTAGCGTAGCTTTGGGAAAAATTCAGTCTAATGCTTCATGTCATGATAGGTTATCGTTAAAATGTTTAAACATTATTTTCCATATGTTTCCTATCGTTTACTTCATTGGGTAAACTCAGTAATTACTACATAAGTATTTCCGGAAGAGTGGAAGAAAGCTAGAGTTGTTCCCCTAAGAAAATAAGGAGAGTAAGGTAAAAATGTAGTTCTTGTTCCTCTTGATCTATCAAAAACATTTGATAGAGTTATTTATTCCAAACTTATTTCTAAATTGCTAATTAACTTTGTGTTTTCAACTATGGCATGTAGGCTCTTAAAATCTTATCTAAATAATAGGTGTTAATTTGTCTCAGTTTCCAACTATTATTTCTCAATTCTTCCGGTAACTTGTGGTGTTCCTCAGGGATTCTCATGGTTTATCATGTAAGCCTTTTGTATATGCGGATGATGTTCAGTTTCTTTGCTATGCAAACTCAAAATTTAATGATGTCTTACAGGAAGAAGTTTATTATATTATTCGTGAAGTTTTTCATGGTCTTCTGATAATGGATTTAGTATTAAATTAAGGAAGACTAAATTATCGTGTTTTGGTTTAGGTGCTAAAGATATAGTTATAGCTCAAAATGGTATACGTCTTGTGTTTTAGATAATATTAAATGTAGTCATGGAAAATTGTCTTCTTAAAGACAAATAGTGAATCGACACAAATAAATTAAAAATTAGGTAGCTGTTTTCAATATTATATAGTTTAATAGAATAGATAAAAAAGTAAACTAATTAAATAAGTATCAAGTGAATTATTTCTATAAGGGATGTGATGTTGTCATCCACTATTTCCTTAGAATCCACCCAACCATGCTTTTGTGACATTTATTAAAAGCCCATGAATTCACTTAACCAGATATCTCAAACTTTTCGTATCAAATAATATTTATTGAAAGAACTTGATGGAAGTTTTAATTGTTATGTCAAATATTTTCATTAATCTAAATTATCATATTTAATTAACAAGGAAAATAAATTCAAAACTAGTTAAATACAAAAACAAAATTTTATATTAACATAAGAACATATAAATTTGTAAATATATGTATTTTTTTAAGTGTACATGTTTTGTGTGTATGTGTAGGCATGTGTATTAGTGTGTTTGAATTAAGAACTTCCCTTTTCACGATTACTTAAAATTCTGATCAACTTTCCAATTTAATATAATTAAGGTAAAATTTAGTTTTATAAATAAGATTTGGATCAGAAAAAAAAAAAAAATAGCTTTCTTCCGGATTTCTTTTCCTGCACAAAATTTTAGCAAAATTGTATTTGATCGTAGCCAATCCTTCATAAATTAGCAATTGTATTTTATAAATTGTATTTGCAATTAAAAAAAAAAAAAAAAAAAAACAATAATTCAAACAATTCTTTTAAACTAATCTTTTTTAGAACCTTAGTCCTTTTTCCTTTTCTAAATTGTTCAAATTTTCACAAAATGTTCAATATTTTATTTATTTCCGAATGTGAAATAAACTCCCAAGGGACTTAAGATGTTTTTCATTCAAACCTCATGTCTTTCGAAAAAAACTAATGCTTTATGCTACTTGTTATGATTTATTTTAATCTCTTTCCATAATTTAAAGTTTTTTTTTTTAGATTTTTATATTTTATGTAAATTATTGAAGATGAATAAGTTTTATATTTATTAATATTTTTAATATTCAATGTCTGCGTAAATATTTTGTTAATTCATTTCTGATATCTATATTTTTCGGTGGCAAGTACGACATTGTTTCATGACACATATCTTTTAAATAAGTATAACAATACATACAAGTTAATATTGTGCCGATATCCACAAAACTCATGCACGATATACATATGCACGCAGAGAAAAAACATGGTTACAGCATGATCACCACAACTATTCAATGTTTCAACGTTTCAAATAGCAACGTTTATGATTCTGTTTAATCATTTTATGATTACCCTCAATCAAAATTTTAATATGGTTCACAGAATTATAATATGTATTTAAATATGTTTATATGAAATCATATTTATGAATAAATCCAATCATTTAGTCAATTCTACAACTATTTAGTTAATTCTACAACCATTAAGTCCATTTTACAAATTTGGTTAATTCTACAACCACTAAGCTATTAACTTTTAATGCCTTTTGAATACACATTTTTGTGTATCAGTCCAGTAATTATAATTCTCATTTAGTTTATATATGAACATATATAAATTGAAAAGTTTTGTTTTTATTCAGTATGATGAATGTACCACATATCGTGGTACAAATGAATATAAATATGAAAATATGGGATCATATATATAATAAAATGGGATTATATGATGAAATTAGTTCATATATATGATAAAATGTAATTATATATGTGATTATATATATGATAAAATGTAATTATATATATGATGGAATTAGTTCATATATATGATGGAATGGAATAATATATATGATAAAATGGAATTATATGTATGATGAAATTAGTTTATATATATGATAACATAGAATTATTAAATGATAAAAACATGATGAAATTGAAAGCAATACTTAAAAAAAGGTTATACAACTTAATACAATTATTAATAAGGTTATGAACCTTACTAATAAATTATAAATTGGAATCATGATAATGATTACGTACAAATATACTTAGTGTAACCTGGAATCATATATTACAATCATAGTATGTTGCTATTAGTTTATGGTCACAGGAACCATATTTATTCTTTGCGTGTGTATACTATGTCAGTATTCATTAGACTTGATTAATCAGTAGACTAAGCAATTAATAAAATTTAATTTTCTCAGTATATTTACAATCCTGTTTTTTATCTGTTAATACAAAAATTCGTATTCTATTTGGGTCTCAGTTGTTCAACTAATGAGTGTAGTGATAATTATAATTTCTAATCCGGGATTCTGGGAAGTCGAACAATTTTTCACGCTTTCAAAACGTCCGGTAATTGCGATCTCTCATTGGAAGTTATATGTTAAAATATGCTTAGATTCCGAACTCGAACCTTTATTTTTCCGGGCTATTCGAAATATTTTACAAAATGATTTCATTTTAATATTTATGTATAATAAGTATTTATTTTAATAAATATTTGTTGCCCTAGTAACTTTTTTTGTTATTAAAATATTTTCCCTTAAAAAAATTTATATATGTATGCATATAGAAACACACACATATGTTTTGATTTGCCATACATATTGCATTATGTAAATATTCTTATAAATATTGTATGAATGTTAAAGTTTTTAATATAAATAAAATATTAAAATTAAGAAAATAAACCAAAAATATTTACGCAAATTCATGTTTATGCATATACAACATTTTGTTGTGGTATTTTGCACAGTGGGTAATGGGTTAAATATTGTGATTTGCTATATTTATACACGCAGAGAAAAATCATGGTTACAGCATGATCACCACAACTATTCAATGATTATATAGCCGTTTTTCATTGATTTAAATATACTGTGTTCATGATAGCAACGTTTATGATTCTGTTCAATCATTTAATGATTACCCACAATCAAAATTTTAATATGGCTCACTGAATTATAATATGAATTTAAATATGTTTATATGAAATCATATTTATGAATAAATCCAATCATTTAGTCAATTCTACAACTATTTAGTTAATTCTACAACCATTTAGTCCATTTTACAAATTTGGTTAATTCTACAACCATTAAGCCATTAACTTTTAATGCCTTTTGAATACACATTTTTGAGTATCAGTCCAGTAGTTTGTTAGTATATTAATTCTCATTTAGTTTATATATGAACAAATATAAATTAACAATGTTTGCTTTTATACAGTATGATGAATGTACAATATATCGTGGTACAAATGAATATAAATATGAAAATATGGGATCATATATATGATAAAATGGGATTATATATATGATGAAATTAGTTCATATATATAATAAACTGGAATCATATATATATGATAACATGGGATTATATATATGATAAAATGGAATTATACTTATGATGGAATTAGTTCATATATATGATAGACTGGAATAATATATATATGATGAAATTAGTTTATATATATGATAACATAGAATTATTAAATGATAAAAACATGATGAAATTGAAAGTAATACTTAAGAAAAGGTTATAGAACTTACTAAAAGTTATTAATAAGGTTATGAACCTTACTAATAAATTAAATAAATTAAATAAATATACTTATTGTAACCTGGAATCATATATAACAATCATAGTATGTTGCTCTTAGTTTATAGTTACAGGAACCATATTATTTCTTTGCGTGTACACAGAAAAAGTTATGACAAATATTTTTTCAACAATTTATTATTTGGATTTAAATTAAATTCTTTAAACGCAGTTATTTGATTTTAATATTTTATTTTATTGATTGTAAATAACAAAGAATACTAACAATAGAAAAATGGGTCTCTTTTAAACAACAACAACATTTCTCTCTTCTTACATACCAGTTCTGTATGAATTCAACATACTTGTGAGAGAGAAAAACAACAAAAAATAAACAAAACTTTCTTTTTAAATTGAGGAAAATTACACACGCGGCACATTTTTTTTACTAGCAAACAATATTTTTGTAAATTTTTTTATGCACTATAATTGCATTTTAACTTCAGCAACACCTGATGGCTTTCAATTCCGATAATAATTTGTATACATAGACTCCATTAAGCCTTTTATCAATTTCAGTTTTTAGTTTCGTGAAATTGCAAAAACTAGCGAATTTATTTCGCTTTTTTACTTTCTCAAAAACCAAAAAAATTCGAAAGTATGTAACTTTGAATAGCAATATCTCTGAGAAGGCTTTGAGAATTTTAATGATTTAAACTGCCTTTGAATTTTACATATAGCGGCTTTACGACGAACATTTTAAAAATAAGAATGATTTTTTAGATATGCATTTTATGCTATTTAAAATTTTTAATTTTTTAACATTTTTTGGAATCTTTACATTAAAATAGAGGTGTCAAATTTTTGGGACACGAAAATCTTATATACATAATCCAATTTAAAAAAAAACATGTTCCCAATTTTTCATATAAAAATTAATTATTTCTTTGTTTTTTGGAATTTTCTTTAAAATTTGTATAAAATTTAACAAAACATAAAAAGTATGAAATTTTAAATATTTATATCTCTTGAAGTTATTAATGGATTTCTGTAATTTAAAAAGTATTTAAAAGGCCATTATATTTATTTCGTGTAGTTGTGTCAGCTTTTCTAAAATCACCTTTTCGTTCTTAAATATTTTCAAAATATAAATGCAATTTATAGATGCATTTTTGTTAATTGCGAATTTATTAAATTTTAATTTTTCTAAAAGTGTATTTAAAAGTGCTTTGTTTATTATACCTTGAAATAATATTTAGTCTGGTACATAAAAGTTTACTATTTTTAACGAATTTTTAAAAAGTAACACAATAAACTTTTTTAACGAAATGTGTAAAGCTACTCATAATACCAGAAAAATAAAATTTTTATATGAAAAAATTGAAATTAGTTGAAGAAAATGCGAAAATGTTTATAGTTTATGTATTTGTCCCAAAAATTAAAAAATATTAATAGCATATTTAAAGAAAAATTCATTTAAAAATGCATTTTTAAAAACTATTTTTTATTTATAAAATATTCATGTTTAAGATGACATAATTACAATTCAAACGCCGTTTAAATCATAAATTTCTGCAAAGCCTTCCCAGAAATATGTGTATTTAAAGTTGTATACTTTTTAGTTTTTTTAGGTTTTTTCGAAAGTGAAAAAGCGAAATAAAATCGCGAATTTTCTCAATTTCGCGAATCTGAAAACGGAAATCTATGTAGACATCCATAGACCTTTTACGTGCAAAATTTTATAAAAATCTAATGACACTTGGTCTGTCCGTCTGTACGTCTGTTGAAAGAAGGATAGGGCTCGAACGGGACAACGTAGGGGGAAGAAATTTGGCAAAAATATTTTTCTTATATAAGGTTTGTTTGGTATTGAAAATACTAATAAAGCCGAATCTTTTTTCAATTTCATTTAATTTAATATTGTTTTACACGTAGAAAATAAATCTTCTGCTACGAAGTGGTTATACATATCTTCCTTAAAGATATGCTAACTTTTGCAAAAATTCAAACTATTTAATTCATTATTTATTAAATATATTAAATTATTTAAAGTTTTTAGTGTTTATTTCTTTCTCTTTTGTGACCTTCTCTGTTAAAAATTATTTCTTAATAACCAAATTTTCCAATTTTGAAAAATAATTTTGACAAAAAATGTTAAATTTAAGGCTTTGTCAGTGGCTTTTGTCAAATAGAATTCGTTTACTAAATTTTCCGTTCTTCAGCACTGTGCCAACATGTGATGTGTTTATTTTTTTTTACCGATTTCATATTTCGTGCGTAAAATTTTTTTCTCTTTTGCCTTTTTTTCTGCAACTGACAGTTTAAACAATGACATGTGAAAAAAGGAGCAGCACAACTCTACATCACTTTGATTAAGTACGAAAAATTGTACATTTCATGGTACAAGTTTGAGACGAACAAAAAGAAATGAACAAAAAGTTTTTCACATTTATAAATTAAAATCAAAAACATGTATCACATGTATACATACGTACGTATACGTATATGCTCAAATCAAATACTCACCCATCACACATTTTGAAGGGTCTACAAGTGGTTAAAGGAAACAATAATTTAACAATGGGAAATATTTGAGGTTAAATATTTTGACCCGTAATATTTTTCTTTACAATAAATACCTCTTTGCTTAAAAAAAAAGAAATAAAAAATCAGGAAAAATCAATTTTTAAAAAAAATTTGCTGGGATTTTCATACATCTGTATACACAAATCACATGTAGTTTTAATGAGATCTTTTTTGTTTGTAAAAACAATACTATCCTGTACAATTTAAAATATTTTTATGTTTAAAAAAATCATCCAACAATGGTAAAGTTATTCAAATATAATGCACAATCAGACAAGAAAATGTAAATGGCATAAAAAAAATTACCTTTATTAATAATTTATTATATAGAAAAATAAAAACGAATACGTTTAAGGTACAAAATTTTAAATTTTAAAATCTCTTAAAAATTTTGTAATTTTATTTCTCTCACACACAAATTGTTATTGTTAAAGGTTTAAAGAATTTTACAAAACGAAAGTTTTATCCACTTTTTTCACAAGTTAAATATTTAATTTGGTTACAAAGTTTTTAGCTACATACATGTATTGGAAAGCAAATAAATGTAGATACATAGATTCTAACATTGCTAAAATAATATTTGTCCTAAATCAATAAAAAAGTTACTGATGTTGTTTTTGAAAAGGCAAAAAAATCAACACAATAGAATAAAAGTTAAAGTGGGCAGATTGCCTCTGCCATTAATAATATTAAATTTATATACTTTTTTTTATATAAAGGAACACGAACACCTTTTTTTCTGGCAAAAGCTCATTTGTTTTTTTGTTCAACTTTGTTTGAGGAAGTTTTTTTCTAAATCCGTAAATATTTGTATTTTAATACAACTTCCGTGCAAATAATAACAAGAAGTTAGAATGTATTTAAGTAATTATCAAAGTGGTGGGTTGAAATAGGTTAAAAGTTTCTATTGAAGTAATTTCTTAATTTCTTTTAACACTCTTGGCATTAAAATTTTTGGGTCATCATTATTAGTCTTAATGATTTTAAAAGAAAACATTATTCAAATATTAAAAATACCAAAAGGGTTTTGCAAAGTTAGTTTTTAAATTTATTTATTAGGTTACGTAATACTGCACAGTGGGGCAAAATTAGAGTTTGGGGTCCGTTAATGTAAACACACTACATACTAAAGACATTTTTAGATGTTAATACTGGATATTAAAAATTCGATACAAGTGGTATTTTTATTTATTCAAAAACATTTCGTGGGTGCGTTCATGAAAATTCTTATTTGACTGCTTTTCACTAATTTGCTAATTTACAACATTTCGATTACACGAGTTTTTAACTACATACATATTTCTATACTCTTTTATAAATTTTAATGATGATGTACCATTTTAAATCTTCATTTAAATCTCATCTAGACTCTGGAAGGTTTCTTTATATTTTTTGCCAATATTTTTAGATTTCCCAGCAGTTTTTTCCATGTCAATTTACCTGATTTTAGACAGTAAAGTTCATTTAACTCATTCAAATGTGTACGTTTTTTTCTTTACTCCAACTTCGCACATTTTGTGAGCGATAGTTAAGCAAAATGATTCTTTGGTAAGCGTTGAGGTGGCTATCGCACACTTTATCCTAGGATATCTCCATGTTAAAATGACTAGTCATGTAGCTAGTAAAGTAACCAAATAAAAAGTTTCCGATACATTGACTTATTCGTACTAGTCACTTTATAGCCACTTTTTGGTCCCTGGGTGCCAACAGACTTCCTCCTAGGACATCCCCATGTTAAAGTTACTGGTCACGTAGTTAGTAAAGTGACTAGTGGTACCCTAATGTAGTTAGTCAAGTAATTGGTTTCGGACAGTCAACATAGACTGCTGGGTTTTTCGACATATTAAAGTTGTGTTTGTATCACAAGCTTTTATACAATCTCAAAGGCACAATTTTAAACCATCTTTGGCAATATTAAACAAAAATAATTAATTTTTGAAGCTGTGCAAATAATATGTAAATATTTTTGAAATGAAAAATGGATAAGAACTTTTCTTTTAATATCAGAAATAAATACCACTACTTTTTCAAAAATTATTACAATCTACTCTACAAATATATTTGACTATCAATGTATTTTATTTTTCAAAAATAAATGATTACCAATGTCTTTCAAATGTTAAATGAAAACTAATTTTTAACAGATTTCCGAACCACAAAATATTTTTGAGAACCAATTTTAAAAGTTTCCAGATTTGTGTTTTAGAACGAATTAAAATTATAAGAAAAACTATTTTTCCTGAAATTTGTAACACAGATTAGGATTTTTTTATACCCTCCACCACCACTAGTGGTGAAAGAGGGTATACTAAGTTTGTCGTTCCGTGTGTAACACCTAGAAAGAATCGTTTAAGACCCCATAAAGTATATATATTCTTGGACCATATGAAATTCTGAGTCGATTTAGCAATGTCCGTCTGTTGAAAACATTCTCACGTCCAAAGTAATTGAGCTATTCGAATGAAAATCACTCAGGTTATTTGTTGTTCCTCTAAGTAGTTTGGGATTGCAAACCAGCGAAATCGGTTTTGTGGAAAAAAAGTTATATAACCAAATCTGAAAGAACCCCTAAACCAAACTTGAACTACTAATATTTCAACAAGCAATAAACGGATTTAAATAAAACTTAGCCAAATTTTAGTCTATCTATATTCACTTTAGATTACTGCCAAAAATTGGCTAAATCGGTTCAGTTGAAGAAAAGTTATAATCAAAAATATGAACAGTTTTTATGATTTCAATGCCGTAAGTTTTTCTTAAACATCATATTATAATTTGTTTATGGAGTGCATGTGTGTGTGTTCGCCTTAATATGAATGTTGATAAACACAAAGACATGCAACTATGTTGAGTTTGATGTTTGATCGTTTTCACCATCGAACACACCACGACATGGTGTGTTCGCTACTTTTTAACAACATATGTTGATAAGTTTACTAAACTAGTTAGTTGTTCGGTGTGTTTCAAGCTATACACATCGGTAGAGAAGGGTATGAAAATGTATTTATTAAAAGTTTGTCTGCTAACATGTAGATATAAAAAATGTAGCTGGAATAAATATGAAATTTTTGGAGTTTTATTGAGAACATTGAAGAAAAAGTATTGATGCATATTTATGTTACTTTATAATTTATAATTCATTATAGTTTTTTTGTGCGTTTATAATTACTTAATAACATGTAAATGAGGTGATATTTTTTTCAATTTTCATTGTAAAAATATAACTGCAATATACTTAGTTATGTGAGAATTTTGTTTATTTCTTTTTAATTCATTTAAATTACCTGAATTTTATTTAACATCGCCTAATTATTTAATTATGCAGTCTATGATGAATTTTTTCACAGCTATTATTGGATTAATATGTTGTCTTAAAGATAAGAGAAAAATAAATTATTTTATAAATATTCTGTCCAAAATTGAGTGTTAAAGTCAGGTGGATCAGATAAATGGATCTGCTTTTCGAAAATATATTTTTATGTTATGGATGTATTCCAAAGGTTTGAGTTAAAAATGGTACTATTTCTGAAATTTTCGATGCTCTTAGAAAAAAATCGGGTTTTTTTTTATAAGAACTCTAATTTTTTAATTCATTGTCGGTAAAATACTTGTGATATATGCAAGAGATCACAGATTTTTGTTTCTCTCTGGCCTTTAGATTTCTTATAGAATAAAATTTTAATTTTCACTAAAAAAACAGTTTTTTTTTTTTTTTTTTTTTTGTGGAGATAGGATATAGTGAAAACATATTTTTATTTATTTGGCTTTGCCACTACTATTTAATTTTCTTATAAAATTCAATTGTTTTTATTAAATGAAAAATATACTTTCATTTAAAATGATATATTCTTACTTTTACCAAGATAATCGACTTTTTGTAAGAAAGGCATCATAGATTTTCCTCTTTTTCACATTTTACATTTTACTACACAGAAAAAATTATTACCGTCTTTTTTTCAATTAACTCAGTTGTTTAATTTTGCAGCAAAATATAATAAATATATTCAAGAAAAAATAAAATAAAAATAAATTTTGGTATGATTTTAACATTTTTAATTCATTCAATCATCTACTTGATTGATTTAATTAATTTATTAATTGGGAATTTTTTTCTGTTTTGTATTTTTTATAGTTTTTAGTAATTGATATAATCATTTTGGTGAGAGGTGCAAATTTAAAAAAGTTGTTAATTGAATGAATTATTTTCATATATATTTGTTAATTGGTGACTTTTTTCTGTGTACACTACACTACACGCCAGAAATTAATAAGTAAATTAGAAAACCACCACTTTACGAATAATTTTTCCTATATAAAAACTGATGAAAACACTGTCTCAGTGGTGGAGGGTATATAATATTAGGCATGGCCGAATATAACTTTCTCGCTTGTTTTTTTTTTTTTTTTTTAATTTCTAGCATAAAAAACTATTTAACCTAAGAGTCTAAGGTATACAGTCTTTAATACAACTTACAATCAAAACATGGAAAGAATTAAGTCTTAGTTTAATATTTTATGAATTATTACAACAAATGTCATAATAAATACGAAATATTTATTATGACATTTGTTGCGTTTTGTTTATAATTAAACAAAAAATCGTCGATTGCTTCCAGAGAGAGAGAGTGCTGAGTGTCCCAGCAATATACTTACAGAGAGTATTCAGAATGCCTTCATCATCTAAATATACATATATTTTATTCGCGAATTTAAAAATACCATTTGTGGAGATACGCTACCGTGAAATTTAATTCGCAAATTGTGGACCAATAAAATTCAGGTATTATTATAAAGGTAATTTCATTTCCTTTAACTATACGCCTCAATGAACGTTGTAACGTAAATATTTTTAAAAAGACAATTTATCTTATTTTTGAGATACTACAAATCGCGAAACATAGCGGAAATCAAGGTAAAACTCGGTAATTGCGTTATCAGCGTCAATGTTAATATTCTTGCCGAATTTCATTACTTTGGAAGCAATCGCCTTTTTTTTATTATAACAAAAAAAAAATACAAATTGAAAATTCTTAAAAAGACCATTTTTTCAGATAATTCACCGCGTACTAAAAATCGGGAGATATGAATCATTATGATGTTGAGAAAAAAAAGTCATATTATACGTCATATTAAAGGTAATTTTGATACCTTTAATATAACATCTAAATTAATGTCATATCATAAATACTTTGAAAGATATTTGTAATATTGTGTATACAACTTTGTAAATATTTTTAGCTATTTTACACTTTCAAATCGCTATATTTCGCGAACCACTTGATGAAATTATCTGAAATTTTGAATTAGTCGATCATAATGTCTGCACCAAATATTATCAAATTCGGAAGAGGTGAGGAAATCAGCTGGTTGGTTTTAAATATATAGCTTCATTCAAAGGCTTTTGTTTAAATGGAATTAATTCTTCACTGAATTAATTTATAAAGAAATCATTAAATTTTTGTTAATTCAAATCTTCTGCAAATTCAATGAAATTATTTATATTTTTGAAATGTTTTATATATATTTTTTCTTTCATGCAATTCTTTATTTTACAAAAAGAATTAAAATTTTTTTAAAGCTAATTCGTAATATACTTGAGTGAAATAAAATTTGAATGATTTAATATTTTTAAATTGCTTGAATTGTATAATTGGTAGAGAATTCTTTATAGAATAAATTTATGTTAAGTCAAAGAATTTAAGTCTATGATTCAAATTGTTGTGAATGCTTTAAAAAAATGACTGGGATAATGAATTTACATGCCTGTTCATAGAAAAAGTATTAAAAAAGTCACAATTTTATTAAGACTAAAAGTTAACATTATTGTTGTGACCAGTGTTGCCAGGACTTGAGAAAAAAAGAAGCTAAATTGGACTTAAAAAAAGGTCAGAAAAGGCTAAATGCCCCAAAAAATAAAGCCAGAAAAAAGCTAACATATTTTTTTTTATTTAAAAAAGCATTAATTTTTTTGTTCTCATTAGATTTTGGTATTTGTTAAATATATTTTAATGAATTTGTAAATATAAAGTAATTAGTTTATATAGGTAATAAAGTTTGTCAAAAAATAATTGTAATATTTTTGTAGAATGAAGCGCCGCAGGCGAAAATTTTCATTAAATATAAATAATTTCGATATTTTTGTAAGAATTAATATACACAAATGCTTAAATTGATGATTTTGTAAAAATAAAATTTGTAAAATTTTAGCCTTTTATGTTAAAAATAAAAAAGGCTATGTTAAAAATAAAAAAGGCTAAAAAAAAGCTAGAAGCTAAAACGAAAATTTTGAGGCTAAAATCAAAATAAAAAGGCTAGATCTAGCCTTAAAAAGGCTAAACTGGCAACACTGGTTGTGACTCACGTCACAACTCTATATTTTGTTAACATAGTCACAAAACATGTTTAACATGCTATGCAAAATTTAGATTTTTCTTGTCAATTGAAAATAAAAATAAAATATTTTGTAAACTTATTTTAAATTTTCAAATAAGAACGGATAATATGTAAAATAGAATGCAAGGTCCGATAAGAATCTGTAGGAAATGTAGGTAAAAGTTTGATATATATGGGCCATTATTAAAAATTTTTAACCTGGCTGAAACTGACTTAAATCCTTAATAAGTTTTGTAGTAATGATATTTTAAACAAATTGGTTTCAGATCTGAACTCACAAGACATGAAACTAATAAAATGCACAATTTTAGCACAATTGGTTTCGTTTTATAATTATGATTGTTGTTCAAAATTCAAGAACATAGAAAAACGGATAAAAATAATTTAAGTTTTTCCCATTCTCCTACAATTTTTGTTCTCGCGTTTATACTTTTTGATCTTATTCTATCATAAGTAAACTAATCGGATTTTGCACATAAATTCAGCACCATCTTTGTTGCAGACTTTCAACTGTTAAGTATAGGGTAGTCGAATTTTGGTGACAAAATTTTTTAGTTTTTAAAATTGTTCAGTTTTTTGGGCGGGATATGTGCGCCCTTAAACCGAATACAAAATTTTTGGGATAGGGATTGATACTTATTGTAATTGTGCGTATTTTGCGCTATATCCCGTGGATGTGCCCGAAATAGTCAACGTAATAAATAGTCTCAAAGTTTGGAAAACAAGTGCGAAAATTTTTCAAAAAGTCAGTTTTTCGCGAGGCACGTTCACAATGACATGCAATGACATGTATTACTGCGTGAACTTAGTTTTTTGTTATTTTACATAACAAAATCGGAGGAGCATTAAAAATAAATTTAATACAAGAATTTTATGGACTTTTTGAAAATTATGCAAAAATTGCACTTTTTGTTTTTGTATTTTTATATAGAAAACTGCAATTTAAACAAATATTGGATATAAGGGCGGCAATAACTATAATTGATCGGGATCATAAATTTAAATGTCGTTATAATTGAAAACGGGACACATTTCTCAAAACACATTTCGCTAAGGCATATCGTGTGGATAGCATGAAATTAACTGTAAATGGCATAATTAGTAGGTGTTTGTTATGCTTAATAAAAATGGACCAAAAAATATTTATTTGTGTTAAAAAAGGATCACAATATTAAAAAGCATTTCTTTGTTATAACCCCAGAGTAAAGCGAACCGGTTCAAAACTAGTCACGTGACAGGTTCTCAGGGCTAGTGACCGGTCCCAGTTCCGGAACTTTATATGAAAGGAACCCGTCACTTTTACATGGGGTTGTCATTGGAGGTGGCTAATTAGTCCCTTGGTACAGGTCACAAGATAGGTCCCAGAACTGGTCCAAGAGGACAGGTTCATCGTTGATTAATATAATAAAAATTTGATAAGAATTCGGTAATTCTTTACTTTTTAAACATTTTTTTTTTATTTTATTATTTTTATTAAATTATGCTTTTATTTTATAATTTTTCGTTAATATCATTGGCGGCACCTCGAATCGAACCCATGTTCATTTAACGTATGTTATGTTTTATAGTCATCAACGCTAACCACTCAGCCACTGATTGTTATTGCGCGCGAGTTGCTAATTGCACACTTAACAAGCGTGTTATAAATTGACTCTCAACTGATAAATAGTGAGTGTGTTTGTGTCAACTGATTCTTAAATGGAACTTTGGTGATGAGTTAGGTGTCAGTTGGTACTCAACTGGTACTGAGGAAGCGGTCCTTTAATACTTTCACCACAAATTTCCCGCAGGGAAACTCTAACAAAATATATTTTCATTAAATATATGGAGAAATAACTTAGATTCGATCCAAATTTGTCACAAAATTTTTAAAAATCGCGATTTTAATTGAAAAGAACATTTTTAAAATTTTACTAGGAAACCCTAAAATATGCTGCACTAATACCATCAAACATTGAAAATATCATAAATTTTATTTGAATAACTCAGTAGGTTTTGATATAACGTGTAATTTGGACCATATATGTTCAACTTAAAAACGCCTTAACTTTCACGCCCCTCACATGAAATGATTAACGCGAACTGATTCTACATGCATTCTACATGCACTTTATATGTACCCAGCAAAAAAAAAAAAAACGATCAAGAGCTTCCAAAAAAGAACACTTTCACCACTTCGAAAGTAGAACAAAGTGAATATTTTAAACTTTTTTGGAAGTTCTTAATAATTACTTCCAAAAAAGTGAAAATAAATGAAATTTTAGCTGGAAAAAAGGTTAAAATTAAAATTTTATAAATTTTAATGCATTTTTATTATCTTTTAATAAGGCTAAAACTAATTTTTTGTAAAAAAATTTCATAAATATGTTTTTAAAGGAAGTACTTCAAAAGAAATGAATAAGAAGCATAAAAGAAGAACATCCTACCAATGACAACAATGGGTTAAAAAAAGAACTTCTGCAGCTCTTTTGCACCAGTAAGCACTTTTTTCCAATGATAACACAATGTTAAATTCATGACTTTTTCAGCACTTTTTCAGTTCCTTTTTTGCTGGGTGTACAAATGGATTTTAATGTGCCATCAGAAAAATTTAATATTTTTTTGAAGGGCTAAAATCAAAAATTTTTGATAATGGCCCATATACTAAATTTATAAAAACTAAATTTACCTATATTTCTATTGTAGTATGTAAAACTTTAAAACTTACAGTAAAGACAAGAACTAACAAAACTATCGCTAATGAATTTCTAAACTTTAAACAAATATTCGATAATTTATACTTAAAATTATAATATAAACAAGCGCGAATGTTATATTCGGCCCGGCCGAATCTATATACAAACCATCAACTTTCTCAAATTTTACATTATATGGGAGGGGGCGCGAAAGTGGGCAGTAAAGTGGGCTGATCACGCCCATTTTTTGTTTCTGAGTTTACATTGGTCCTTGAACTATTTGAAAATTTCGTTGATTCTCACCTTACATGGGAGGTGGGCGGTAAAGTGGGCGGACCACTCCCATTTTTGGTTTCCGAGTTAACATCGATCCAAGAACTATATGTACAAAAATTTCGTTGTCGTATATTTGTTGAAGAAATATCAGCAGAAAAGTATAAAACGGACTCCCTGTGTTTCTAGTTTTTAGCCCATAACTTTTTTGTTTATTAACCGATTTTGCCCATTCTGCCCTATCCTGCTTTCAACAGACGGACAGACGGACGACTAGATCGACGAATACTTTTTCCCTCGAAATGTTTTCCCTTTCCCTAAATTTGCAATCGTGAAAAAATTCCCCGTGAATAATTTCATGCTAAAAATAAAATTCCCCTAATCGTGAATGATTTTTTTCCCTCGAGTTTTTTCACTTTTCCCTTGAATTTGTTCACTTTATTTTTGCTGGGGAACAGAACAGAAAATGTAAGTAGATCTGCGTATAATTCGGATATTAAAGTTATTTTAAGGGCGCGATCAATTAATAAGACACAAACTGATATCAACATAAAATAAAATTATTGTTCCAATTCTAAACATATTGTGGACTTTAATTTGTCATAATTATTATTTTTTTTTTGTTGGGTTTCCAAAAATTAACCGAATTATTTTCTACATAAAAGTTAAATAGTACAATAAACTAATGTTGCAATAAAACTATCACTCTAATACTAAATATTTTGCTTTGTTTTTTCACTTTTCTTTAAAATATTAGTATGTACGTGTATGTTTTTAAAAAAAACTTTACTTTGATTTTAATTTTCTTCCTTTTTACATTCACTGAGAACTGATAGCGGGTAAAATTTTTTACGGGAGATTCACGATAGCATTGTTCCCTTCGAGGGGAATAAAAATTTCATGGGAACAAAAATTCCACTAGTTATCCACGATAGGGGTGAATGTCTAAATGAAAATGCAAATCGTCGTTTGCTGCAGAAGCAAAAGAAAAAAGAACCACAATTTTTAGTTTTTTTTGCTTTAAAATTGAGCTATAAAGTAAAATTTTTCAAACGTTCTCTTAATGCAAAAATAGATAAATCATAAAACACCTTTCAAATAAAATTTTTCTTAAATGGAACAAATTTTATGACTGTTTCGTTTATGAAGTTAATGTTACGATCTTTTGACTTTTGTCAATATTGATGTAAGTTTTGAAGATATGAACATTAACTTTTTATATAAATTATAATTCAGTAAATTTTTGATTTTTAAGTGGTTACGGCCTTTTGCATTTTAGTTGACGATATACATATGTATATGTACATATAAAAAAAATAGTTATATCTAAAAGTAATTCATTACAATCAATCTTGAATGTTCAAGTAAAAAGATATAGTACGGAATTATCCCTTGTGAAGAAAATATTATGTACCATATCCCATAGATGGACATCTCCCGTTAACGGACAAAATTAGCGTGACTATCGCTGTCCGCCTATAGGAGCTTTCACTGTATATATCTTGTTTTTTTTTTTGCTCTAACTTTGACTCATGCTTTGTTCTATAATTTCTTAATGAATTATAGTTATGTTAACTTTGTTTTGATTATAATTTTCTTATTTTGTTTTGATTTTGAAACAATAAATATTACAATTGAATTGTTATTGTAAACTATATATAAAAAACGCAATTTAAATTTTTAAATAAGATGGGAAGGATAGGCTACACAAATGATTCTTTATGAATTGGTAATTATGTAAACGTTATTATAGGGACAGATTAAAATTAGGGGTATTCACTCTGTCTTAGGTTTGTTTTAAACAGATTGGGAAGGAAAATTGTACCCTATAGGGCAAAACACCAAATCGTTTTGATATTTGATTTACATGCCTATTCATAGAAAATATTGTGACTGAATAATAGTCATAACACACAAATTATGACTTAAGTCTTAAAATTCTATTCAAAATTAAGACCTGATATGTACACAGTCATAAAAGTTGTGACTATCATAATAAGACATTGTAATTGAAAATAAAACAAGCGCGAATTATATTCGACCCGGCCGAATCTATATACCCACCATCAACTTTTTCAAATTTTACGTTATATGAGAGGAGGCGGTAAAGTGGGCAGGAAAGTGGGCGGACCACGCCCATTTTTTGTTTCCGAGTTTACATTAGTCCTTGAACTATTTGAACACAATTTCGATGATTTTCACCTTATATGGAAGGTGGGCGGTAAAGTGGGCGGACCACGCCCATTTTTGGTTTCCGAGTTTATATCGATCCCCGAACTACACATACAAAATTTCGTTGTCGTACATGCTTTTGTTGAAGAAATATCAGCAGAAAAGTATGAAAGATGCCAAACAAACCTTATATAAGACAAATATTTGTGCCAAATTTCGTCCCTCTACGTTGCCTCGTTCTAGCGCTATCCTACTTTCAACAGACGGACGGACATAGCTAGATCGACTCAGAATCTAACCAGGACCCAGAAAATATATACTTTGTGGGTCTTAGATGATTCCTTCGACATGTTACACACGGAATGATAAAATCAATATACCCCCCATCTTTTTGATGGTGGGTATAAAAATATGAAAACATAAACAAATTTATTGTGGAAAAAACGATGCATGCATACACATTTGAAACCATTGAGGGTCAAAGAGCGATAGCATATATAGCGAGATATATTTGTCAAACTCTTACCCATATTTCCTGCAGATTTTTAACGGACCTTGCATTCTATTTTGCATATTATCCGTTCTTATTTAAAAATTAAAAAATTTTTTACAAAATATTTTATTTTTATCCTTCTTCTCTAAAATTTTCAAATTTTTTACAAAATATTTATTTTTAATTTTTAAGACTTTTTCTATGAATAGGCATGTTAAATTGTATTTTTTTTTGCCATAAAATTTTACACACTCTAAGGGTGTGAGAGTGTATTATGTATTACGTGGCATAACGCTGGTTAAGAACCAAAATTTCCGAGGAAAGAGCTTACTGGTCATCTTTTTCATACCCCTTAACCATGGTATTTTGTGCGGTTGTCATTTTTTGAGGTTCAGGAGGTGTTAAAGACTTTTGTAATTTAAAATTTATAACCGGTACGTAACAATCGATTATAAAAATCTACATGCAAATGGTTGATTACACGCTACTACAAAATTACCCTCTTATTTTCACTCGGAAAACTAACTAATGTGGTCTTTAACCTTCCTGAAGACATCACAAAACAATTTTCCAAGCTTTTGAAACACCTTCTAAATTTCGAGATATTGCGAAAAAAAAAACATTTTTAGGTAGTTCCAGCACTATAGACATCATAGCTTCATAAATTTCAAGTCAATTTAAGGTTTTTAAATTGATTTAGAAAGCAGAAGGACGTAGCTTTTTTATTATATTACAATCTTTCATAGACACAGCAAAAAGTTTAGTTGGAAAATGGTTCTAAATATCAAAATTTGGTATAATACATTAAAATTTCATTACGGTTATAAAAAGTTGTTTACTTTAACTGAATATCTTTATAAATGGAAGTCTTATAATAATGCTATTAGAAAAATAGTTTCAATTATTCTTCAGTTAGTTATTGCAATCAATTGTGCTCAGTTAAAATAAATTTTAAAAATTCAGAAGATACAACCGAACTTAAATTTATATTTCAACACCATATATTGGTTTTTGCAGTTAAAAATTATTTAAGTTACAACTTCAGTTACAATCAGTGTTGCCAGTTTAGCCTTTTTAAGGCTAAATTTAGCCTTTTTATTTTGCTTTTAGCCTCAAAATTTTCGTTTTAGCTTCTAGCCTTTTTTTAATTTTAAACTAGCCTTAAAAAGGCTAAAAATTTACTCATTTTATTTCTACAGAATCATCAATTTAAGCATTTTTCTGTATTAGTTCGCACAAAAAAATCGAAATTATTTATATTTAACGAAAATTTTCGCCTGCGGCGCTTCATTCTACGAAAATATTATAAGTATTTTTTAACAAGCTTTGTTACCTATAAAAACTATTTATGTTATATTTACAAATTCACTAAAATATCCTTAAGAAATACCAAAATCTAATGAGAAAAAAATAAATAAATGCGTTTTTAAATAAAACAATATATTAGCTTTTTTCTGGCTTTATTTTTTGGGACATTTAGCCTTTTCTGACTTTTTTTAAATTCTAATTTAGCTTCTTTTTTTTCTCAAGTCCTGGCAACACTGGTTACAATTTATAGTCAAATTCGGTTATAACAATAGAAAAGCAAAAATGATTCGGTGTTTCAAAATGATATAATTTTGTGTTAATCAAATAGTGTATAAATTATTTTGACTTTTGAAAAAAATAAAAGAAAGAAATAATTAAAAATTATTAAAAAATAAAATAAAATTGATTTTAAATAAAATAATTCAATAAAGTGTAAAAAAACAATTGACTTATTTTATGTCTAATAGATGTGTACATACATACATATAATGGGTAAATACCAAAGAATACTAAGAAGGGAAAATAGTACTCTTTCCTACAACAACAACATTTCTCCCTCTTCACATACAAGTTCTGTGTGAATTCAACACACTTGTGAGAGAGAGAAACAACACAAAATAAACAAATATTTTCCTTAAAATTTAAGGAAAATTACACACGCGACACATTTTTCAACATACACACGATATTATTATTATTTTTTTCACACGCGTTTATAGTATTTTAACTCCCTTAAACGAATATTTTCCACAAACTGAAAAAATATTTTTTTATTTTATTTTTGACATTCCTTTTTTGTATGTTGAAATTTAAATTGAACGAACAATGTTGCTACTTTTGGTATTAAAAATAAAACAGATTTTAAAATAATTTTAAATTATTTTCATATTCATCAACAAAAAGCAAAGAAATGTAATTATATTACTATTTGAAGTTGTAACCCGCATCAAAAGATAAAAATCTGCGAATATAATTGTGATGAATTATATTTAATAATTTATTAATACTCTTTTGTGCAACTATGCATGATTATGATGTGTGGTGAAAGTGGTTTCAGCACTAATACATATAAATAAAATTTGACTAACACAATCTTAAAGTTAGGTTTTTTTGACAACAGAGTTAGGTTTTTTTGACAAGCCTTCTATTCTTAGTATTCTTTGGTAAATGCATTATTATTGTGGACAACTTAACTATATTGTGGACAACTTAAGCAACAAGGAATAGTTAAAATAATATAAAATATTCATTATGGCGGACCATGCCTTTCAATTTAGAAAGTTTCAGTTTTATTACGGAAGGTAAGGAGTTTAAGAATCTATTATTGAACATCCCTTGAATTGGTTTAATATTGATATTTGTGTTTGATTTTGTATATTTTCATAAGCAACGAAGTCTATAGTTCAGTTAAGTTTAATGTGAATCAATGTTCAACGAATTATCACGGTTCTAGTTGTTAAATTGCTTACTCAACCTTTCCTGATATTTATCAAGTTCGTTTTCTCGCATGATAAATTATAAATCTAGCCTGTTTATACATGTATAATATATATAACGGTAAGAAATTTTAGTACTGTAGTATTATCAAATAATGATTTGATTTCATCTACATACTTATTTACAGATCAAATAAAAGTACTGTCCTACAGAAATCTATATATATCAGCTGTCAAAGAGCTTGTAAAGAATAAGCATTTAATTTGGTTAAAAGTAATTTTTTATACATTCTTAGCTAAAATTAATGAATCTCTATGTTATGAAAAATTGTTTATCAAAAACTTATTTAATTTGCTGTGAAATTATAATAAAATAAATTTAAAATAATAAAAAAAAAATATATATATATTTTTTATTTGGACTAGCCTAATATAAGTATGTAAATTATGTGTTTATGCCAACCGAATTATTTATTTTGCAACATTTACAATAACCAATTTACGTAGTAGTCTCAACCGAATTATGAGATAGTACTTCTAACCGAACGAATTCGATTGGCGAAAAATTCGGTTGCCACAAAGAAACTGTTTTCTCTGTGTACACATTAAAATTAAGTCATGACTTATTCACCATTTTTAAATTTATTTCCCATTTCTTTTTAAAAATTTTGACTTTGATGTAGTTTTTAAAATTTTTTTTCGAGACTATATACATATATTCTAAACTTTATTAAAAAATTCTTCATATATTTTAAGACAAAGTATTTTTTTTTTTTTTTACTTTTTGACAACAAAATTAAAATGTATGGAAAGTTTTAGTAAGTTATTTAAGATAAAATCCAAGGTACGGAAAAATTCGGATTACGAATTTAATTTTCAGATTTTTTTCGCTCTTTTTAATATAATTCGCAAATTTAAAAATAAAATTCACTTTTTGGATTTAATTTGTATTCCTTACTTTTTTTAATTTAGGTTACCAAAATAATCTAAAAAACTTTTTTTTAAATTTGTATTTATGTGGAAGATCGTTATTTTACGATTACAAACGGTTCGGTCGCCACACATATGGTACAATGATGTGCGCAAAAAAGTGGTTGAAAAATAGTAAAAAAAAGGTTCATTGTGTGCATGTACACTTATACATACATGTAGATGTGTATAAAAAAATATTTTTTTAGCGGTATACTGTCGTTTAGAAAAAAACCTAACTATGAAACTGCAATGATATTTGTTGTTTTAAATTTGTAAGTTTATACATATGTATGTAGGTAAGTATATGAATTCATTTTTGTCTGTGATGCAAATACATATGCATATATATTCATGTACGTAAATATACATATGTTTTTTAATTAGCAATATAGAAAAATTAGAATTATTATAATATACATGTGTATATTTTTTTGCACATTTAAATTTATGTTTCATAATTTTTATATGAAACATAAATTTTATTATGTTTCATAATTTTTATATGACAGCAATAAAAATAATTATTTTGTACGTACATATGTATGCATATATATTTTGCGGTAAATATTTAATTTACAAAATTTAATAATCCCATAAAATTTTTCTCCAATCAATCTATGTAATGCATGTTTATGAATGTTCTAATTTTTTTGTCTTTGTAATCAACCTTGTTTTTACTTTCTACAATCATTTAAAGTACTCAAATTTATTAACCTTATAAACAAATTTGTATTTCTTGTTTACACAAAAACAAAAAAACAAAAATTTATCGATATTACGATAACAACATTGTTATTTTTTACGACAGTTACTTTTTAAATACATAATTACATATGTATATACATACATATGCAAATAAAAAAACACAAACTCAATTAACTATTGCCATAAACATTGTGTTGTTGCTTCATTTTAACAAACAAAAGAAAAACACGCAGTTAAAAACACACAAGCGCATGTACAAATGTCTTTAACATCCACACAAATTTTGTTACCAATTTTGTAACTTTAGAGAATATTTGAAGCAGAATTTTAGTTTATATATTTGCTAAGCATATTTTTTATGAAAAATTTTATTTAAATTTTTGTTTTTTTTTTTCTTTTGTTTTATTTTTTATTTTTGCAGCTATTACCCATATTTTTTTTGTTGCAGTACTGCAAGGGGGCCGGGATGTTCAAGTCTGAATAGAAGTTGCCGGCACTACCATCTTTTGCTCGATCTGGTGACTGTATTATCATTTTATGTGATACCAGCATTGATATCCAGAGGGCGCTATTTTGGAAATATATTTGACTTATGTCAACTTTTGACGTCAATTTTGAAGTTTGGTTGTTGTTGGCGGGCAAATATATAAATCAGATAAAATCGTTGATATAGTTCGTTGATTTCTTGTCGTGGATAAAATCGAGTTTTTTTATTGAATTTAAATAGTTTTTATAAATAAAATAATAATTTGTTAAATTATAAATAAAATAAAATACTGTATTTTTTGAGAACCCCCATCGAAAAGAAGTAAAGGAAAGTTTTGTTTTTATTTAAAAATTTTTCACCCCCTAAACTTGTGTTCTTTTATTGTGTTATTTTTTGGTAGCCCCAGGTTGACTCGCAACCTGCTACAGTACACATTTTTTTGGCTCCACATTTCTGGACACCCGTGCCACAGTCGGTGGCAAACATTTTGTATCTTTTATATTAAAATTCAAAAAAACCCGAATTAGAATTTAATCTTTTGAGTTCAAAGTCCAAGCGACGATTGCCCGCAAAAATATTAAAAAGGCTTAATGCCAAGAATTAAAAGTTCTAAAAACTATATTAAAATAAACTATATAATAATAGCAGCACCTCTAGGTGTCATTTGAACGCCTTGGTAAGGCAGTTCCCCATAAACCAATGTCATGGATGGCAATACCATAACAGCTAATCAAACTTGAACATCCCGGCGGCCTTGCAGTACTGCAACTTTAAAAACTATATAAAAAATAAGAAATAAAAAGAAAAACTTCGAAAATATATATTAAAAATTCATATATTTCATCAAACGAAAGAAAAAAAAATAAATAATAAATCAAACTGTGTGTCTGCCAATATGAAGTTGACTTCTCCAAATGTTCCAGACCGATGATCAAATTCTGCAAATGTAAACATGCAAAATGTGTAAAAACAAGAAATTTGTAAATAGTATCATGTTTATACTCCCATACACAAATCATTTTGGACATGATCCAGAGATAATGTAACCAAAAATTGAGAACTGGGCGAGGGGTTTGCCAAAGGATCCACCTGCAATACCATTTCGGATTATTCTAGGATATATATCACCTCCTAATGTGATATGTGCCTTTGCCGCCAAGTGAAACTGGGGATCGGCAAGCTGTAAGCCAGGGAATTCATCCAATATACTTTCGTCTATAGATTTTTTCGGTGTCCACTGGCTATAGTTACGTCGTACCTGAGCATATGTTTCAACAGTGGTGCTCATTCCAAAATTGCCACGAATTTTAATCAGACACCGCTCTGTTTTTCCGATCTTAATTGTTGTAGCACCTAAACGCCTTACAACTTCTTCTGATATAATCGATGACTCTGCTGATGGATCAATCAAGGCGCGTTCCAAAATGTATCTGTCTTTGGCAACTATTTTAATTAATGCTGTTGGCCTCAAAATAACTGTTTCATTAATTTGATACAGTGGCACATCCAAAGCATTTGGTTTTTGAAATTTTTTGTTATTTTTCGACAGATTTCATGGAACAGTAGGCACTAGAGCCTGAGACGTACTAGGTCTCTCATCAGACTTGGACGAACTAGGTCCCCTGACTGATACTTGGGACGAACTAGATCCCTTAGCAGAAACTCGGGACGAACTAGATCCCTTTCTGTTTTTAGTGCCCTGTCGTAAACGCTTAACTTGATTGCCACCCTTTTTTCCCGACGAACGAGGTCGAGGGCTAGGCTTATGCAGCAGAGTGTGATGTATATCACCACAGAGCTTACATTTTCCGGTGCTCTGACATGTACGCCATGTATGGTCGTGACCCAAGCACCCAGCACAGTGTTTATAAAATTTAACAAGCCGCATACGTTCTTCAAAAATTTCTTGCAAAAAAACGTAAGGGATGATCCTCCAGACAAACACGGCAAACCATTTTTGGTGTGGTACGATTACCCTTTGTGTATTTCTTGCGGGATACCATGATACTATAAAAAATATACTAATATAAAAATTAATTACTTGGTAGAGCTACAAGCTTTACCACTGGCCTCGTAATTATTCCTCGTACAGTTTTTAATTCAACAACTCTTGTGTGACCATCTTTACCTTGATGAACTTTATGTACGCGACCTAATCGCCATTCATTTGGTTGTAAATTATCTTCACGTATAACAACCATGTCACCAATGTCTAAATTTTTCTCCGTAAATTTCCATTTATTCCGTTTTTGGAGATCCTTCAAATATTCATCTTTCCACCTATTGCATAGACGTTGATTTAACGCTTTAACTCTTTGCCAACGATTAGTGATTGAAAGAGGAGACTCTGTTATTTCTGGTTCTGGAGGTGCTAAAAGAGGAACTCCTATTAAAAAATGGCCTGGAGTTAATGTATCCAGACATTCAATATCGTCCGTAAGAGGACACAATGGTCTTGAATTAAGACATGATTCAATTCGTGCTAATAATGTCGAAAATTCCTCAAAAGTATACTTAATACTACCGGCTATTCTTCGAAAGTGGTGCTTAAAACTTTTTACCCCTGCTTCCCAGAGCCCTCCCATATGAGGGGCACTAGCAGGATTAAAATACCAACTCACACCTTGTGGACTGTAACGTGCATTCAACTCTGATCCCGTAGTTCGTAAAAACTCGCGAAATTCTAATTTCAGATTTTTTGACGCTCCAACGAAATTAGTACCATTATCAGAATACATGTTTCTGGGACAACCACGACGAGCTATAAATCTTGAAAAGGCTGCTAAAAATGCTGGAGTTGACAAACTACTTACGGCTTCCAAGTGAATGGCTTTTGTAGCAAAGCATACAAATAAGCACACATAACCCTTTGTAATAAGACAAGCCCGACCAGTAAAGTTTCAAATATCAAACGGTCCTGCAAAGTCTACACCTGTAGTTGAAAATGGTCTAGAAATTATAGTACGATTCGTAGGAAGTGCTGCCATAATCTGAGTCTGCAATTTCTTTTTATATATTGTACATACTCTGCGTCTACTTATAACAGATTTCACTAAATTTCTAGCTCACACAATGTAAAATTCCGATCGCAGGACTCTCAACATCAGCTGAATTCCACCATGTAATGTGACTTTATGAATAAAATCAACAAGAAGTTGTGAAAATCGACATTTTGAGGATAATAGAATGGGAAATTTTTCACTATAGCTCAAGTTAGGAGCGTTTGCTAAACGACCGCCTACTCGTATGATACCCTTTCCATCTAAAAATGGGTTTAAATTCGATATATTACTACCTTGAATCGATTCCTTGTTAGATAGTCTATGATACTCATCACTAAAGAAAACTTTCTGAGCCATTATAATAAGATTTTCCTTAACAATGTTCAATTCAGCTGACGTTATGTCTCCAGAGATATAATTTTGTGCCTCAATCTTACGCATACGTCGTATTATTCTCATTACTATGGCCATTACGCGAAGTGCTTTCGTATATGACGAAAATTTATCCAATAAATCGGTATAAGATTTAAAATATGTAAAAAATACCTTATGAGCCCTCTGCTCTTCCCTAGTCTCAAAATCTGTATCTTCCCGCCTATGCCATTGAGAAGAATCTGAATAGAGAAAATTAGGACCATGCCACCAGATTCTACTATCTACTAAGTCTTGTGGACGTACTCCTCTACTTAGTAAATCTGCTGGATTATCAGAAGAAGCTACATGTCTCCAACAATCTCTGCCAGTACATTCAATTATTTTAGCCACTCTGTTTGCTACAAAAGTTGTCCACGAACTTGGTGGTTTCTGTAGCCATGCCAATACAATCATCGAATCAGTCCATGTATAAAATCTAGTGTTGGTCCCTTCAAATTTTAAATCATTCCCAATTGTTTCTATTAAATTAGCTAATAACGAGGCCCCACAGAGTTCTAGCCTAGGAAGAGAAACTGTCTTAAGTGGTGCAACTTTCGATTTCGCCATCAGTAAATGGCTTTGAACCGTACCATTTTCGTCTTGAATACGAACATATACACACGCACCGTATGCTTTTTCTGAGGCATCTGAAAATCCATGAAATTCTAAATTTACTGATGGTTTAAATCCAAGCCATCTTGAAATCTTTATATTATCTATATAAGCATAATCTAAAAGAAATTGTCGCCATTTCCTACCAGTAGTCTCAGATAAAACTTCATCCCAATCCGTTTTATCACTCCATATTTGCTGCATCAACATTTTAGCAACAACGACTATCGGACCTAACCAACCAGCAGGATCAAAAAGTCTGGCTATTATGGAAAGTACTTCCCTTTTTGTAAAATTATCTTTCAAGGAGATAGGTACCGTTGAGAAATAAAATTTATCGGTTTTAGCATTCCAACGAACGCCTAATGTCTTCGCGGTGCTTGTATCATCGATTTCCAAAAAATTTTCACGCAATAAGTGATCTGATGGCAAACCTTCTAAAATTTGTTCATTATTAGAAGTCCATTTTCGCATCGAAAAACCTGCAGAAGATAAAGCAGCGATTACTTGATCGCGAGCTTTTATAGCCATGCCTATGTCATGCGCTCCAGCTAGTGCATCATCCACGTACATCATATGACGTAAAATTTTAGATGCTAAAGGCCATTTTTCTTCCACATCATTCGCAAGGTGGTGCAAAGTTCTTATTGCTAAGAAAGGAGCACAATTAACTCCAAAAGTAACTGTATTTAGCTCGTAATCCTTTAAGTCATCCTGAGGATTCTTTCGAAATACAATCCTCTGATAATTTAAGTATCCAGGGTCTATTAGAATCTGCCTATACATCTTCTCTATATCCCCATTGCAGACAAACCGATAAAATCTCCATCTTATTATCAATAACATTAGATCATTTTGTAAAACTGGACCTGTATATAAGACGTCGTTTAAACTTAACCCAGAAGATGTTTTACTTGAAGCATTAAAAACAATCCTGACTTTAGTGGAAGTACTTTCCGGCTTGAAAACAGCGTGGTGAGGTAAATAATAGGCATTTTCTACATCTAATCTATTGCCATCTACTTGCCTCATATGACCTAGCCTCTCATATTCTAACAAAATCTCATCATAAATAGATTTCAGGTCTGGATTCTTCTGAAGGGATATCTCATTTCTTAAAAATTGACGACTTGCTCTTTGTCGAGAAGATCCTAAATTGTTTTCCACCAAATATTGAGGTTTGAAAGGCAACGATACAATAAAACGCCCTTCACTATTTCTCTTTGTGGTACCTTTAAAAAATTCTTCGCAATACTCATCTTCTGGAGTCATTCTCGAAGCTTGCGGAGGCTCTTCTAATTTCCAAAAATTCTCCAATTGTTTGTTTAAACTCACTTCAGTGTAATACGAAACCACTGTAGTGAAAGACCTAGGATGTCTATCTTCAATAGGCCCTGTCAAAATCCAACCAAAAACGCTCTCTTGGGCCATTAAATTTCCAAAAACGTTGTGTTTTGAACCTCCTAGCATGATATTTGGGTAAAAATCACCACCTATTAAAATATCTATTGGTCCACTTTTCATAAAATTGGGATCAGCTAAATCCATACCAAAAGAAGTGCCTAATAACAGAGAATTATCTATTGACCTATTTGGTAGATTTCCAGTCAAACGAGGAAGTACCAAACCCGATATCTCCAGTCTAAAATCTCTATTTATTCGAGATCCTAAAATAAAGGTGCATTCCTTTCGAGAGGAACCTGCTGGAGCACAATTAAGGGCAGAAATATTAGAATTTACATTTCTTGTTGGTAAATCAAGTTTCCTTTGAAATTTCTCACATATAAAAGTCGATTGTGATGCTGGGTCAATAAGAGCTCTTGCAGTAAAAATTTCCCCTCTAAATATAACGTTCACCATAGCTGTTGCGAACAGAATTTGTCTAGATGTGGTAACAAAACAATTTTGTACAGTATTATTCTGCACACTTACTATACCACGTGACGTAGACGGAATATCATCTGTATTCTGATTGCAAGGTCTTGGTGTAGGAGCACTAGATTATTTGTGAAGAAGAGTATGATGTTTCAGTTGACATTTGGAACAACTAATGTTACTCTTACATTCACTCATCCTATGACCCTCATTCAAACAGTTAATGCAAAGTTTCTGGGTTTTAACAAATAAAAATCTTCCCGCCTGATCCTTACTCAAAAACTTTCTACAATCTTTTAGGGCGTGATTTTTATTACAAATTGGGCAAGATTTTCCAGAAACTTTAGTTTGGTAAACCCGAACTGATGTATTCCGTTGTTTGGAATAGTTAGATTTGCCAGATTTCATATCAGTTTCAGTTTTATTCGTACTACGAATATTTGATATAGTTTCTAAAGACTGAAAACGCCCGGTTAGAAACTCATCAAGTTCTTTCCAAAGTGGAATTTCCAATTTAGACTTGACTGTTTGCTCCCATAACGACAAAGTATGAAACGGCAATTTAGTTAGACAAGCATAAACGAAAATTGGGTCCCATGACTCAATACTAATTTTGTAGACCCGAAGCGTAGAAATGCAATTGTTAATGTCACGCTGAAGCCGCTTAATTTCACTACCACTTTCCGATTTTACTGGTACTAAATTAAACAGGACCTTCAATTGGTCATGTACCAAAATTCTCTTATTTTCGTATCTGTCTCTCAAATTTTCCCATGCCATCAAAAAACCCTCATTGGTTAGAGGAGATTCTTTAACTATTAATAAGGCATCACCCTCAGTAAATTGTCTCAAATAGCAAAGCTTTTCAACTCCTGACAAATCTGCTCCGGCAATATAAACAGCCTTAAACATGTCCCTAAAGGACGGCCAGGATTGGTAATCACCTTTGAAAACTTCGGTGATACAAGGTGACAACTTCAAATTGTGCCTTTGACTATTAGACATATCTCCTGTATGATTACCGCGCGGAGTTGATGACATTTCCGATTTATTAAAAAATGAATTCGACAATTCACCCATTTGAGCAGCGCACGAAATGTACCCTAAACGAAATTGCTTAAAAAGTTCTCTAGCACTCTCACAGTCTTCTTTAGAATCAACCTCAATATTTTTTGTGGCAAAATCTTCAAAAGAATCTCTTGTCTTATCCCAAAGTATTTTAAACTCCTCTTTTCTTACATCAATCAAATAAGAATTAAGAGTCTCATGAGATAGCTCATTAAATTCTTTTTCAAATTCCAAAAACAGACCTGCTGTTCTTTCAAAAGTGACTAGTTTTCGAGATTTTGGCATTTTTATCTTTGTCCTGGATAAAACTTTGAATATTTTGAAAAGTGGTTGAGGAAATTCAATAAACAAATAAAAATATTTTCAACACCAAATAAAATGTTGAAAACGACTAAATAAAATGTTTAATGTTTATTCGACGACTAACACTTTTCAACTAAAATTTAAAATTTTCAAGTAAAGTATTAAAAAATCACTTCAAAAATACCACCAATAGTTACTTGTATAATTCTATCAAAGTATTTAGTCACTTTTCCAATTTACCAAAATTAAAAATTTTCACACGATTTCAAAAATTATTATTCAATATCGATCAATCCAAACTTGTAAAAGTAATTCTAGACGAACATATAGCAAAATACTTAACACGTTCAGACTTCTATATAGAACATTCACATATAATGAAATAAATGCCTCGTATCTCATAAACTGTATAAATATACAAGCTCTTAAAAAATTCGTAAACTTTTACTTTTGAAAGACAAATTTAATATAAGAGAAAAGCAATCTAATTTTTTAAAATATTTGTATATTAAAATAGAGGAAAAGACAAAACGCAAGAATAAAAAATTTAAAACGAAACTTATTTCAATCTTTTTCTCTAGATAAATTATCGTAGGTATAATTTCTTATAAGAGGCGTTCATACAACACATGAGTAAAACGTATAGGTTTAAGATATGTGTAAATATATTCGTTTTAATGAAAACTCTTATTATTTTCGACCTGAATTCAAGTTTCCATTTCACTGAAGTACACTACTGAATAAAAAAATGTTTTCAAAGACATGAATTTTGAGAAAAATGCTTGTTGGGTAGGCTTTTCTGATTATAAATTACTACACCTTTAAGAAAATCACAAATTCTGAAAACTCACCACCATTAACTTATTGTACCAGATATTTTTCAATTTTGTAGAGTATGCACCGATCATCCACATCTAATTTATCCAGCGAGCTTCCTTCAGATTTCCTTTAGCACAATTTTCTCTATCAGCTTCCAGCTTTTCTATTTCACCTTCTCTCACTATTTCCACTTTTTTCTTTCTTTTCCTTTATTGCTTGTTTTAATTTATATTATATTTATTTTAATTTTGTTCAATTTTCTTTTAAAATTTTAATATTTTTGTGTTTTACAAATGTGTTTAATCAAATGAAAAAAAAAAGTAAATAATAAATAAAAAAATGCCGGCAACTATTGTCAAAAATGACAGCAGATTGACAGGCGAATTTGTGTCGATGAAGATGTTCACACAAAAAACAGAGTTGTTCAATCAAAATCTCAAAAAGGGAATTGCCAGATCAATATTAGCTGATCTGTAGTTGTCTTCGGTAAACTTAGCAAATTCCTCAACCAAGTATATTATTTTGTACAAACAGTACCAAATTTCTAATTACTGTGATTTGTAGTTAGCCAATTCATCCACTTTATAATAAAAGTAGTGCCAAATTGTTGACAAAAATTAGTGAATTCACCCACTTTCGGATAAATCAGTTCACCAAAATCAATTATTGGTGATAAATATCAGCGAGTTCACACACTTTTGTTAACAATGCAGTACAAAATTACCAGATATTGTGAATTGCAGTTTGCTAGTTCACTCGGTTTATGTACTGTTTGCACTATATCATAAAGTTTTCTTGGAAAATTTTGTATGTTTCAAAAAACAAAATCCCACAAGAAAAATATGAATTATTAAATAAATATTGTTTTACCTCTTTTTGTCCAAGGAAAAGAAAAACAATTATTGCTCCACTTCAAAATCCGGTTTCGATGGTCCAAAAAATGTTGCGATACTCATTTGGTCACTGCTGTGGATATTATTGATTCCTTGGGAACAGGCAAAACGTCCGAAAAAAAATCAAAAAGAAAAAATTTTGTTAATTTTGATTCTTTATTAAAAAAAAGTGAACTATATCACTTTCCTCTTTATTTATTTAATAATTTTTCGAAAATTCAAATACTCACGATAGAGTCAACAATACAAAAGTAAACGAATTATTTTAAATAATATTTAACAATATAAATTAATTTATTTAAAATAAAAAAAATCTTTTATAGTAAAATTCAAAAAAACCCGAATTAGAATTTAATCTTTTGAGTTCAAAGTCCAAGCGACGATTGCCCGCAAAAATATTAAAAAGGCTTAATGCCAAGAATTAAAAGTTCTAAAAACCATATTAAAATAAACTATATAATAATAGCAGCACCTCTAGGTGTCATTTGAACGCCGGCCTTGGTAAGGCAGTTCCCCATAAACCAATGTCATGGATGGCAATACCATAACAGCTAATCAAACTTGAACATCCTTCATTTAACATAAGTCAACACATTTTATATCGTTGTACACGACTTCAATTCGAATAATTCTTTTCGGGTTAATTCCCAAATAATATTTTTATTTTCAAAAATAAAATTTTTGATCTTCGAACAAATCTAAAAATTAAATTTTTAAACAAAAAAATAAAATTCGTTCCAAAAAATTAGGATTAAATTCGCTGATAAAAATTGTGTTCCGAATCAATAAAAAAAAAATGAAATTGAAAAAAGATTCGGCTGTGCCGAATCTTTGATACCCTTCACCATATTACCTTCTTACCATCTTATCGACATCATATTACCATATTACCGACAATTTATAAAATTTTCGCCTTAACGTATGCTTGCATATTTTCTAAATCTAAATTTTTTTCAAACTACGAAAATTTGAATATGAAAAAAAACAATCATAACAGGCTTTGCTTTTAAAAAAGAAACAACAACAATTCCATATATATTTATTTTTGTATGTACAAACTGACTGAATACAAAAAGAACAACAACAACACTGTTATTCATTATATTACTGCTGTTGCTAACTAAACTACTTGTCTATACAAAAAACAAAAAACGTCACTAATAGTCATTACAATGCTTAATATACATGTTTGTGTATGTATTTATGTATATTCTTAACAGATATGTTTTAGTTTTTAAAAATAAACAACTACAATTCCATATCTATTTATTTTTGTACAGACTGCATATACAAAGAACAACAACAACACTGTTATTCATCATATTACTGCTGTTGATAACTAAACTACTTGTCTATACAAAAAAACAAAAAACGTCACTAAAAGTCATTACAATGCTTAATATATATGTTTGTTGGTGTATTTATATTCTTAACAGATTTGCTTTTGGGCCATAACTCTGTTGATTATGAACGAATTTGGTTTATTAAAAAAACCGAAATTTTATAAAAATATTTATGACTGATCTATATAAAAATAAAAATCTATAGCTTAAACAAGGGCTTCAAAAATAAAAAATTAGTTTTCCCCGATATCTCAGTTATTACTGAACCGATTTATTTAATTTTTTCAGAACAAAAATTCAGAAAATAATTTTCGAGCCCCCTTTAAAAATTCGAAGTCCCTGGTATATGCAGAGGCTTCAGAAACTAAAAAACCGGTTATAAAAACCGGTTTTTAAAGCATATCTCCACCATTTATAAACCGATCTTCCTGATTCAAAAAACTGAAATTTTATAAAAATATTTGTGACCGATCTGTATAAAAATAAAAATCTATAGCTTAAACCAAGGCTTCAAAAAATAAAAAATGCGTTTTGTCCGATATCTCAGTTATTACTGAACCGATTTATTTCATTTTTTCAGAACAAAAATTCAGAAAAAAATGTTCGAGAATTCTTTGTAAAAACGAAGTCCGTAGTGTATACAGAGGCTTCAGAAACTGGAAAACCGGTTCAAAAAACCGGTTTTTTGAACATATCTCCGCATTGTATGAACCTATCTTGCTGAATTCCAATAGCAAAATTCTCGAAAGCATTTCCGATCGTTTGACATACATATTATATATGTCAGTTATCGGTGGGCTTCATAAACGCCATTTCAACCGACACACGGACGGACGGACGGACGGACGGACGGACGGACGGACATGGTCCAATCGTCATCGCTTCTTACAAGGATTCCGAAAATATAAACTTTTTTGCTCTCCGACGAAAATTGTGGAAATTACAAACGGAATGACAAACTTATATATACCATACATGGGAATATTTCATTGAGCATTGAATTTTCATTACCATTACTTAAAAAAATTATATTTAAAAAAATTTAACTACCATTTAATGATACTGATTTTTTTTTAATTATAATTTTTTAAGTAATGGTAATGAAATTACAAGAAAATGCTCAAATACTAATTATAATTACTGAAAAAAGCATTGTTTGTATAAAAAAATAAATGTTTTCAAATGTGTTTCTAGTATTCGTGGAGTAGTTTAATATCGTTTTAATAAAGATTTTTGAATCATTTAAATATAAATCTCAATTACAGCACGATTTAATGAATATAAAACGCAGTATTTTTGAAAATTATGCAAAAATATATGTTCTACATAGAAGAGTAAATGAATACAAATTAAATATATTAAAAAAAGTAACTAAAATTGTACGAAAAATTCTGCTAAATAATGACAATGAATTTATAAAATTAAATCATTATTTAATGATAATGATTTTATTTTTTTTAAATAATTATTAATGAAAAGATATCATTGAAATACATTACCATTACTAAAAATAATGGTAATGAAAAAAATTATAAGTACCATTGTTCAATTTAATGGTAATGAAATCGACAATTCATTAGTCGATTTAATGAATTACTCCCATGTATGATATATACCCTTTACACCTGTGGTGAAGGGTATAATGAGCGTTCTACCTACCCTGATAAAATCGAATAAAAAATAAAAAAGTTTGTTTTGTTTACAATAAAAATACCCGCAGAAATTATTGCAACGTTATTTAGGATTTTATACAAAAAACTAGTCAAACTCGAAAAATTATGGAAAAATTTTTTTTTTCTAATCAGTGTTGCCAATTTAGCACTTTTAGTTCTAGATCTAGTACTTTTTAAACTCCTTTAGCACCAAAAAAGTGAATTTAGCACCTAGCACTTTTCGAATTATTTTTGGCATTTTTCTAGCACTTTTTGCACATTTTTTTAAAAATTAATTTGTAGTTTTGAACTATGAAAACGTGATCAGTTTTTTCAAAAATTAAAATTGTATGTTTTTAACGATGGTAACTAATGCGATCTTTAAGGAATGTGTTTAGCAAAATAAACTGTACAATTATAAATAGTTAACCTAGCAAATAAAATTTTTTGACAAGATATTAGGGCCGTTTACTGATCAAATTTTAACCCAAATTTAAAGCCTAATTGCAGACAAATTGATTAGTTTGTGGGAAAACAATGTAATTTTATTTTATACTTTAACTCTGTTAGTTTTGCCAGGAGTTGAGAAAAAATAAGCTAAATTGAGCTTCAAAAAAGGTCAATAAATGCCAAATGCCCTAAAAAATCAAATAATATTTCTTTTTTTTTATTTATTTAATTTTTATTTATTTATTTATTTTTTATTTAAAAAAAATTTTAATACATTTATAAACAAAATATAGAACGCTTGTCAGCAAAACGACCGAATGAAATATCGTACAAGAAATCCCATACAAATTTGTATTATATTTCATTCGAAAAAATAATCCAATGTTTTAAAGTGATTTTTTTTTTTTTTTATATTTTTGAACTATAATTAATTTTTCATTAAGCATTTCCAAAAATTTTTTAAATTATATTCATAAATAATTTATATTAGAAGTAAGTCCATACAATTTTTTAAGTTATTTAACCCTTAAATGCCCCTGGTATCTTTAAAGATACAACCATTAAAAAAATCCTACGGCCACAATTTTCGTAAAATTTTTCTTAAATTGGTTTTTTATCGTTTAAAACATAACATGTCTTTGTAAATAAAATATTTTTTGTTTCTTAATTACTCCGTTTTGGAAATATTTCAAAATGAAGTCAAAAAATATTTTTTATTAAAATTAAATAAACGTCCTTTTTCAAAGTGTAAAATCTGAGAAGCTATGAATATTTTTAAACAAAAAAAAAAAATATTTCCGTACTTGGAACTATGTTCTTTAAAGATATTGAAAAATATTATAGTGACATAGGTCGACAATACTCTAGAAATTATAATTTTCCGGTTGTAACTTCAAAGATACACTAGGCGTTTACAGCTAAAGTTTGATTTCTGTTACATATCGTATTTGTGATTATTTGGCATTTTCGTATATAATAATGACTTTGCTAGAGTAAGTTCACTTGTATGGGGCTAAGTAATATAGATTTTTAGATTTTAAGTTGTTTAATAACATTTTTTTTTTAATTAAAAAAAATTAGTTTTTATGCACTTTTGTAAAAAATTTTGACTTTTTTTCGAGTTAATTTGTTATGTCTCATGATGGCGTATGTGAAATAATTTGTAATACTGAAATTATAGGTGATAATAGTATTTAGGATACATATAATAAAATTGGAAGGTCAAATGCCGGTGATAAATAGTAGACAATGATAAGAATATGAATCAGAATGATTTGACATAAACGTGACCGTTTAGAACTATTTTATCTGTATATTCAATCATAATAAAAACGTGGGGAATATAATTGATGCAGAATCTGAATATATTCTTCACAATTCGGTCAAAATCACATTTTTTATTTGTACAACTTTTTTACATTAGTAAAGTATGCTGAAATTTGAACTTGGGACCAGTTTAGAATATATTGCGTATATAATTGGAATAGATGAAACTTTGCCCTCTTGGAAACATAATATAGTGGTGAATTTAGTATCAACTTACATCGGAGCAAAATATGTAGAGCTGAAATTAAGACAGAACAATCACCAACTGTGGAAACGCTTGAAAAAATGAATAAAACCATATTTATTTTGAGAGACTTTGAAATTAAATGCATAACAAAACGCTCCTTCGAAAACTATCGCCTTCCTATAGAAAGTAAAAATTCCCGAATTCAGTTTTTGGGTTTTATGGTCTTCACCAATATTAATTCAGATCTTTGTATAATCCGAATGGATAACACAAAAGAAAAGCCTTGAAAGGTGGGAATGTATATGCACTCGGCGACAAACACTCGCCAATGCAAAAGCAAGACGCAAAACTTCCGCCTGGCTGCGCTTAAGACACGAGAGTTGTTCCTTAACGAAGAGTTACTTAACGACTCAATAAAACCGTTAAAATTAGTCTGTGTCCTCAAATTATAAAGGACTACAATTGTCACATGGGTTGAGTTGAATTAATGAATAGTTCAATGAGTCTTCCTAAAATTCGAAAAAAGAGGAAGTTAGATATATAAAGTATCTTTAGGATACAACAACTGTTAATAACTGACAATTGTACAAGAAGATACATCAACATAAACTTGGATTTAAGCCCATGCGTCTGATTGAATTTAAGTTAGAAAATGCTTATAAATTATTATCCTACGATGCACAACATTCTCTCCAAAAAAAGTGTCCACATCTTGAAGTATAAATAAGAAAAAATAGTCAAAACCGGATGTATATTTTGTACGCCCGCCTGATGCCAGATTTGACAGAATTTAATCCAAAATTAATTCATTTTTAAACTCAAAAAGTACATAAATGCTTCATAAATATCATACTTATTGGATTTTTGTTAATTGGATTAATATACATTATTTCTGATCATTTTATTACATTTTATAGTACAATTGATAAAGCTACTTCCCCAGTTTACCAATTTTTCTTAATAATTTATGTTAGGCGTGAATGTACACGCAGAGAAAAAACATGGTTACAGCATGATCACCACAACTATTCAATGATTATATAGCCGTTTTTCATTGATTTAAATATACTGTGTTCATGATAGCAACGTTTATGATTCTGTTTAATCATTTAATGATTACCCACAATCAAAATTTTAATATGGATCACAGAATTATAATATGTATTTAAATATGTTTATATAAAATCATATTTATGAATAAATCCAATCATTTAGTCAATTCTACAATAATTTAGTTAACTACATAACCATTCATTTCATTTTACAAATTTGGTTAATTCTACAACCATTAAGCCATTAACTTTTAATGCCTTTTGAATACACATTTTTGTGTATCAGTCCAGTAGTTATAATTCTCATTTAGTTTATATATGAACAAATATAAATTGACAAGTTTTGTTTTTATTCAGTATGATGAATGTACCAGATATCGTGGTACAAATGAATATAAATATGAAAATATGGGATCATATATATGATAACATGGGATTATATATAAGATGAAATTAGTTTAAATATATATAATAAAATGAAATTATATATGATAACATGGGATTATATATTTGATAAAATGGAATTATACTTATGATGGAATTAGTTCAAATATATGATAGAATGGAATAATATATATGATAAAATGGAATTATATATATGATGAAATTAGTTTATATATATGATAACATGGAATTATAAAATGATAAAAACATGATGAAATTGAAAGCAATACTTAAGAAAAGGTTATAAAACTTACTAAAAGTTATTAATAAGGGTATGAACCTTACTAATAAATTATAAATTGGAATCATAATAATGATTACGTACAAATATACTTATTGTAACCTGGAATCATATATTACAATCATAGTATGTTGCTCTTAGTTTATGGTCACAGGAACCATATTTTTTCTTTGCGTGTATCTTTAAAGATACAAACACTTTTTCCAAAATAACTTCTTTAAAAAAAATTAGTTTGAGAAACTAAAAACGTAGTTATTATTTTTTCGACATTTTATATGTAATACATTTTTTTTTCATAAAAATCGGTGGCCTTGGGCATTTAAGGGTTAAAATTTGGAGTGTGAAGGGCCGTAGGTGAAAATTTTTGTTCAATATAAAAAATCTTGATTTTTTTTTGCGGATAAATACACAAAAATGCTTAAATGGATGATACTGTACAAATAAAATTTAAATATAAAATAAGAAATTATTGTTCTCGTTGTTGAAATTTAAACATTTTAGCCGTTTTAAGGCATTTTGGAAAATCAAAAAAGGCTAGAGGGGTTTATTTAAAGAGAAAATGTTTTAAGCAATTTCATGAATATAATAACTCAATAATCTGGATAATTTGGTAATTCAGACAGCATTTCCTAACATTCCACTCCCTAACTCTATAATGTAAATTAAACAAAAAAAGTCCTTATTAAAATTATAGTATAACTTAGAAAATACAATAATAATTTAATCTAAAAGTTGATTCTAGTTGAATTCCTTAATTTTCAGTCATGTTTGTTTGTTCCAAAAATGCTTCAGTAAAAAGAGTACAAATTTTTTTTTTTTAGATAAAAAACTTAAAATATGGAATGTTAGTTGAAGTAAACTTTCACTTAATACGCTAAGTGTTTCACATATTAAATAAAAGATATATTGTGATAGAATTATTTAACAAAGGTGGACCAGAAAAAACATTTCGACAATCCAGATTTACTTTTGTAGTTTATATTGTATTTGGTTTTTAATATTAAATGAAATTTTAAAAATCAAATTTTCGGTAAACATTATTTAGATAACACATAATTCAGATACCACATACTTGTTTACCTTATGGTAAAATTAGAAATTTAAAAAATATACACTCAAAAAATTTTGTTTAATTTCTAAAAAAATCAATTTCAGAATGAATTTTTATTATTTTATTTAACGTTCTTCTAGCTTTAGCTCTGAAAAAAATTAATATATCTCGCTTTTTTAAACAAATACAAAGATTTTTTGTTTTTAGCACTTTTTTCTAGCACTTTTTTTTAATTTTTAGCACTTTTCATAGTAAATTCTAGAACTTTTTTCAACTTAGATTTTGGCAACACTGTTTCTAATTGATGCTTAAAAATTAGCTTGTAATATTTGACCAAAACAAATGCACACGGTTGTTTGTTCTGTTTTCCAAAAAAGTTTAAAAAGAAAAAATAAACAAAAGAATAACATAAATAGAAATAAATTTATATAAGAATTTACCCAAAAACAGTTTTTGCGAATAACTCCAAATTTTGAGGGTGTATTGCTAATTTTTAAAACTAATTTATAATGTCCTCAAGAAGGCCTATAACGTACATTATGTCATTTCTCGAATGATTTTTTACTGTATCTGCGTGTTAACATTTCATAACATTCAGTAGATCAAAATATGCAAAAATTTCCCTTAAGTGCAAAACATGCTAAATTAAGCCCTTAAGTATTTTATAGTTAAAATAATGCTCTTAAAAATATGCCATTTAAATTGCTAATATCTATATGTTCTAAAATAAGGATTCTCTTTGAAAATAAGGCAAAATATACTGCTAAGCCCGAAATATGCAAAAATATGCTCTTAAGACTAAAATATGCAAAAATATGCTGTAAAAAGTCGATGCCAAAATTCTTAAAATTGTCTGGAACAGATAAATAACTAAATGTTTGGTTCATTTGAAGCTTAGGGAAATATATGATTTTGCACATTTGTTGCCCTGGTTATTGCCTAGAAATATAAGTTAATTTGCCGAAAAATAAAGAAAGTCCGTTTATTTGACAAAGCTTTTGGAAAAATTTTAGTTCACTCATTATGGTCGTGGGGCATTATAAGTACTTACAAACATTTTACAATTAACTCACTTATTTTAATCAAAATTTAAAAATGTAAAGCCTAAATGAGTTCATTTGAAATTTTTATTGAATTTAAATAAACAAAATTTTAAATAATACCTACTAAATACATAAATTCTTGTTATATAAAGAAACTATTAAATACTTTTCCTACTAAACTATTTTTACTATAAAATACTTTTCCATTTTATGCTTAGTTTTGTTTACTTTAAATGAAATAATAATGAACTATTTTTATAAGTATTTTTACACATAAGCTTATAAAGGAAAAGAACTATAAAAATATCTTAATTAAAAATTTCTTAGAATTGATATTGTACAACCTGTGTATACGTTATATTAATTAAAATGTTACTTATGCCTCTCTTTGCCTTTTTTCAATTTACTACATACCTGTATCTATAAAACAAATGTATATCACTAAACAAATGCAATTCTCCTTATTATTCCCAACACATATTTTACTACTTAATCTGAGTAGTTGTTGTCTATGACCTTGTTAACATTGCACGCATACAATTTTACAAATATAATATATTAGCGGACATGCAACTTACAGACTATATACATTGCAACAATGTTGTTGTTGCCTCCTACATTTCCTAGACTGACTGGCGCTAAATTTGTACAAATGGGAATAACTTATCAGCTGGAAAGCAAGAAACAAAACATTTAAGCGGCAATTAAAATGTTGTAGCAATAGTTTGTAACAAATCAAGCAAGAATTATAACAACTTGCAACGGAAAAGAACAGAGAGATAAGAGGAAATAAAATAAATTAGAGGATAATTGCCGGATGACATTAATGTGCACTTAAAAACAATTTCTTATTCAAGTTAACAACATTTTGAAAAAAAGATTTTACATGAGTATGAACAAATGTACACGCAGAGAAAAAACATGGTTGCAGCATGATTACCACAACTATTCAATGATTATATAGCCGTTTTCTCGTTGATTTAAATATACTGTGTTCATGATAGCAACGTTTATGATTCTGTTTAATCATTTAATGATTACCCACAGTCAAAATTTTAATATGGTTAACTGAATTATAATATGTATTTAAATATGTTTATATGAAATCATATTTATGAATGAATACAATCATTTAGTCAATTCTACAATTATTTAGTTAATTCTACAATCATTAAGTTAATTTTACAAATTTAGTTAATTCTACAACCATTTAGCCAATATTTTTATTTGATTTTAAATCATATTTTGTTTTGCACAACTGTTGAATGTTTGTATTTGAAAATGGTTATGTTTTTCTCAAATATAAAATATTTGCTTTGGACTATAATTTGATTTCACACAACTATTGTATTTTTGTGCACAACTGTTGAATGTTTGTATTCGAATATGTTTATGTTGTCTTTAAATATAAAATATTTGTTTTTGACTATAATTTGATTTCACACAACTATTGTATTTTTATCGTTAATCATATTTATTTTCTGCATAACTATTGAATATACATTTTTGTGTATAAGTTCAGTAGTTAGAAGGCAAACGGTATAGCTTTGTGTTTTTGGAAAAGTGTTCAAATAAATTCTTCTAAGTTCTAAGTTTAAAAAATGACAAATAAAAAAATAAATGAAAAATATGTCTAGTTCTGAGATATGCAGGAATGGTTATGCATAGTGGAATGTATGAAGATGACGTTCCATTATTTGGTCGTACAAATATTGCTTTAATGAATCTTACTATCTTTGCGGTCAAAGGCTTTTAAACCATGGATTTAACTCACATTTTCAAGCCTTTCAGGTAGATTATGAGGATTTTTATTTTTCAATATTTATTAAATCATTAGAATTAAATTTTATTGGTTACATTGCATTACCAAAGAAAACATAAAACTGTTGAATTAAATTCTTATGTAAATATTATAAAATATAATATGTAAATAATATTTAAACAATAAATATAAATATATGTTAAAAATTAATATGTAGATTATAAATATTATATAAAAACTATTAATAACTTATAATTTAATAATTAAAAATTAATAAATTTTTATGCCTGAACATTTTTTTCAATATTCTCAATAAATAAATAAAAATTTCAGATAAATGTGCTTTTTTTTAATATATTCAGTATTGCAAACTCGGGGATTATATATATAATAAAATGGAATTATATATATGATAAAATGGGATTATATATATGATAAAAGGGGATTATATATATGATAAAATTGGTTTATATACATGATAAAATGGGATTATTAAATGATTAAATTCGTTTATATATATGGTAAAATGGTTAAATTCTTTTATATATATGGTAAAATGGGAATATTAAATGATAAAATTGGTTTGTATATATGATAAAATGGGATTAATAAATGATAAAATTAGTTTATATATCTGATAAAATGGGATTATTAAATGATAAAAAAATTGTGAAATCGAAAGAAATATTGTAAAAAAAGTTATAAATATGATTAAACCGAATCATTTAATGATGAGAAAATGATTAAATGGAATCAGAAAAATTATTACGTACAAATATACTTATTGTAACCTGGGATCATATATTACAATCATAGTATGTTGCTCTTAGTTTATGGTCACCCGAACCATATTTTTTCTTTGCGTGTAGACGGTATTTATATGGGGAATTTTAGTTTAATGTAAACTATGTGATTTAGATATAAAACGTTTTTTAATTATATTTATAATGTTTTTGCACTAAATATTTAAAGCTTCATAACAAGAAGATATTCATGTGAGAAGATATTCATATGAGAAGATATTCATATGAATAATAATTTTTGTTGAAAAATTGTTAAAAATTGTCTTTAAGTTAACTTCTTTAAAAATAAATCTCTAACATACTAAGTACCCTTTGTACTCCTATACTCCATCAACTGCTATTCAATCATGCCTAGATGTACATCTTTAATACTCGTACTTCAAATTTCACCCCTATTTTTGTAATTATGTTTCTTGCATCATATTTTTATATACTTCTTTTGACTTTTGAATAAAACAAAATCCTTAAGCATTGTTTGCAAAATTGCTTTTTAAGTACACTCCTTCATACATACATACATATTTCAACTTAAAGGTGCATTTTTATTTTAACTACACATAACGTCTCCTTTAGTCTCAAAATTGTCGGATAACACCTAAAGTATTATTCATTTTTGTTTTCTCGTAAAATATTTGTATAAAAAATTTTGCATTATTTTTAGCATAATAATGAAGCTGTTCATATTGTATTTATACAAGAAATAATGTGTTATACTTTGTATATGTAGTAAACATGTGAATAAAGAAGATTTTTAACACTTTAAGTGCTGGGAGGTTTAAGATTTTAAGAAAATAATTTACATAAATATGTAGGTATAGCTGAAAATTTAAGTTTTGAGTAAATAACAGCATTTGTATCTTGTAAACACTCCTTTAAAATCACTTTTTCTATTCCATAACGATGTTTAAATAGGGCTGCTCTTAAACTTTCAAAAGAAAATATAAACCCAGGCAAATTGCACAGTATTTATTGGGTGCCTTAATTTTATTAGATTAAGTAAAGTACAGAGATCCAGTGCACAGTGTGAGATTTTGATGATTTAGCCGATCAAAAGTAATTTTTTTTTTTTTTTAAATAACTGTATGTAGACTACAAGTTAGAGTGCTGTATATTGCGCTGCACAGTGTGAGATTTTCGCATTCTGAGTGATCAAAAGTCAAAATTTTTGTAATTAAGAAAGACATATTGATGAAATTTGGCACAAACTATTTTCGTAACACTAAGCTGATTTCGTGATGGGCGTGATCGGATAATTGTCACGCCTACTTCTCATATAATTTAATCAAATTTTATTAAGAATATGTGTGTGTGTGTATGAATGTGTGTGTATGAGTGTGTGAGTGTATGAGTGTGTGTGTGTATGTATGTATGTATGTATGTATGAATGTGTGAATGTATGAATGTATGTATTTTTAAATCTATGATTTGTTCACAAATTTGAATCAATAAAAATTATTTATCAGCATCATCAAAAGATACACGCAGAGAAAAAACATGGTTACAGCATGACCATTCAATGATTATATAACCGTTTTTCATTGATTTAAATATACTGTGTTCATGATAGCAACGTTTATGATTCTGTTTAATCATTTAATGATTGCCCACAATAAAAATTTTAATATGGTTCACTGAATCATATTTATGAATAAATCCAATCATTTAGTGAATTCTACAACTATTTAGATAATTACATAACCATTCATTTCATTTTACAAATTTGGTTAATTCTACAACCATTAAGCCATTAACTTTTAATGCATTTGAATACACATTTTTGTGTATCAGTCCAGTAGTTATAATTCTCATTTAGTTTATATATGAACAGATATAAATTGACAAGTTTTGTTTTTATTTTTTTTTTTTTTGTTTAGTTCATATATGTGATTAAATTAGTTCTTATATATGTGATAAAATTTAATTATATATATGATAACATGGGATTATATATGTGATAAAATGGAATTATACTTATGATGGAATTAGTTCATATATATGATAGAATGGAATAATATATATGATAAAATAGAATTATATATATGATGAAATTAGTTTATATATATGATAACATGGAATTATTAAATGATAAAAACATAATGAAATTGAAAGCAATACTTAAGAAAAGGTTATAAAACTTACTAAAATTTATTAATAAGGTTATGAGCCTTACTAATAAATTATAAATTGGAATCATAATAATGATTACGTACAAATATACTTATTGTAACCTGGAATCTTATGTTACAATCATAGTATGTTGCTCTTAGTTTATGGTCACTGGAACCATATTTTTTCTTTGCGTTTATGTTCTGCATTTTTAACAGTAACACAACTTCAGGTGTTACATTTGATCTTTTAGTTTTTGTTGGTTTTCGTAAGCTGCAAATTAATGAATTTGATGATTTTAATAGTCTGTAGATGTTTTTCTTGTGAAATATTCGCGAAAGTTTTTACCATCCTTATTTTTTGCCTCCTGGGCTTCTTCGGATAATTGGCCGATAGGTACAATGCATTTTTCAATGATATCTTTCAAATGAAATAAAATATTATATAGTGTAGCGGGCATATAAAACTATTTATAGTTTTGCAGATAAATATTTCTAGTCTGTATGGCATAATTTTTAAAGGCAACAGAATCTATTTTAAGACCAGATACGAGAGTTTCCAAAATAATGTGAAAATGCTGTAAAAATTCTACATCTAGACCAATAATTTCTGCAGTCTTTTTGGCATTACGAAAAAAATGTCTTGCAGTATTACCGGACATCATTATAATTGCCTGAATTTATAAATCAATCTCTTTTTCAACCAATTTCTAGTTGAGTGTAAAAACCGAGCTTCCATTCTATTCGCTAACATCCATTTTGAATTGATTTTATTAATTATTTTGTTTGAAAATGATTTTATTGAATCAATATCAATAATTTTGTTTGATGTTGTACTAATATCAAGATTTAAATATTCAGTTCTAGCTAAAAAATTTTCACTTGCGACTGTGCAATAAATATACAAATGTTTCATTTATACAAAACATAACAACTAGAAATATCTACACTTTAACATCGTTATACTACTAAATTTGTGACTCGTCTCTGCAATTTGCAGCAGCACAAGCAAACCATTGCACACAAAGTAAAATATATTTCTGTAGAGTTGAGCACGCACAATTTTGTTGAACACATATTGCGCAGTATTACTTATTTTCGTTTCGATTTTGCTGCTATAGAGTGATTCCATGTGAAAACAGACAACAATCGGATTTGACATCTCCGATTTCAATGAAGTTCACTACAAGCATTGACTATTGGAAGTGTTTCCGAAAACATGAAATTTCAGACCCATGCTTCTTTTCGGTCCGGAAATATGACGGTTTAAAAAACAAAAAAATGTTAAAAACTTTACAAATGAATACTTATTTAACTTTTAATAACTTCCTAAATATACATGGTAGATATCTAGTTGTTGCTGCATATTCAAGACAAAGATATTACTTTCATAACGATATATACAAAGTCTTTTACATCAAAATTTCAAAGGTCAAAGTTGGAGATAAAAAAATTCAAACTATTATATATCAAAAACCGGTATTGTTAAAATTCTTAAAAAATTATATTTTGTTGACATAACTTTTCTCTATATGGATATAAAAATTCAAGTTGAAGCCTTATTTAGTTTAGGAGTTATGGACAAAAATAAAATCCAATTATTAATAACTCCTAAGCTATAGAAAATAAAAAGTTCATTTTAGTGTAATTTTAAAAACAAAGACATGACCTTAAAAATTATATATAGTGAGTTACTTTAGATTGAAAGTTCAAAGGTCAAAATAAGACTTACAAAAAATAAACCATTATATCTCCGAAAACGATGTTTTTAAAATGCAAAAAAAAAAATTATATAATATTATACAACTCCACTTCATGCTTGTGCAAAATTTCATGTTGGACACTCATTTTGTTCAGAAGTTATGTAACAAAATATAAACCAAAGTAAAATTTTGTATATAAAATTTTATTTTTTTTTAAATATGTGCTCATAAAAAAAATAATTTCAAAATAATTTTTGTAAATATTTTAAATTTTACATACAAAAAATGTGTTTTTTTCTGTATTTTGCTTCATAACTCCTAAACCAAAAGAGGCTCCAACTTGAAATTTGGAACAAATATAGAGAAAGGTTTCATTATTAATATATGTATTTTTTAAGAATTTTAAAATACCGTTTTTTGAGATACTAAGCTTTAATATCGATTTTGACCTTTGAACTTTCGAAGTATATAAACGTTTTTCTTGTCGTTTTAAAGTCAATGTGTTTTTCTATTAAATGAAATAAAAATGAGAATTCTACAATGTATATTTTAGAAGTTATGAGCAATAAAAAGTGATTACTTTTGGAAAAAAATCAATAGCTTTTTCGTTTTTGAAACGTCATATTTTTGCACCGGGAAGAGTCTTTACTCAGAAAGTTTGCGATTTGAGTAACATTTGCAATACGTAATATCTGTAGCGAATTTCATTGAAATCGGAGATATCAAATCCGAAAATGTTTTTTGTCCGTTTTGATATGGAATCACTCATATTCAGTATTGATTTTTTAACCTAGTAAATTATAATAGAATAATTTGGATACATTTATTATTACATACCAAAAAAAATCATATCAATATCTATAGTGATATATGAAGATAAAGTTAAAATACTAATTTACAAAATTTGTAAATAAAATTAAAATATTTTCAAAAGTTGCAACTTAAAATTAAAGCGATTGAAAAATCATGCATCCCATACATTTTGTTAAAAAAAGTTTAGATTTTTTTAATCGAAATGGGTATCAAAAAATTCGTAATTTTATGCTGGTTATGAAAAAAATATTTCAAAAATTTTTCCCATGGGATTATGTTTCGCTAGAATATTTTTTAAGGCATTTTGATGAAATTTTTTTTGGAAAATTATTAATTACCAACAGTACTTACTACAATGCAAATTTCTAATATTTTAGCTATAAAGGGAACAAAATTATAAAAGTATTATCCATTTTTCAAAAAAAAAAAAAAAAAAAAAAAAAGATAAAGAAAATACACAAAATTTGCATAATTGTACCAAAATTTTTGCGAATATTTTTTAAATTGGCTTAAATTACGAATTTTTTGATACCCATTTCAAGACAAAACTCAATACTATTTTTTGGACGAAATGTTTTAGACCCGTGAATTTCAATCGCTAATTTAAAATTTTAAAAAATATTTTTACTATATTAAGGTAATTTTTACGCATAGTTTGAGAGGTCTTCCTACAAAATTTTTGTCTACGGGACAGTCCATTTTTCTTAAAGATATGAGACCTTTTTTAAAAATTTAAAGTATTTAATTTATTATTTATTAAATATAAATTATTTAAAGTTTTTAGTGTTTACGTCAACGGTTCTCAAATGGGGGTCCGCGACCCACAAGTGGTCCGTAAGGACATTTGTGGGGGGTCGCGAAGAGTTCCTGAAAAATATTCTTAATATTTTTAATATGAATATTATTTAGAAGTTCAAATGAAAATTCCAATAAAAGCATTAAACTATAAAAATGGAAATATTTATTATTATTTTATTTTTATTTTTTTATTTATTTAATAGATTCATTAAAAATGGAAATACATCTTTTTACAAAATATATCCAAATACAAGCGTAAAGTTTTTTTCCTAAAATGAGTTCTTTTTACAAACTACTAATAAAGGAACCTTTGATTGATAATATTATGTTTGATAAAGACAACAATGATCAAACGAAGAAAGTAATGCTGTCCAATAGAGTTTCTCGAGAAAAGCCTTTTTCGAAAATTCTATATAGGAAGACCTCTCAAACGATGCGTAAATATTTGTTTGGGTCATGGGTCCCATACATTTTGGTCAAAAAAGTTTAGTTTAGATTTAATTGAAGTGGGTATCAAAAAATTCGTAATTTTATGCTGGTTATGAAAAAAATATTTTAAAATTTTTTTCCCGGGGATTTTGATTCGCTAGAAGACTTTTTAAGAAAATCATATATTATAAACAGTACTTATTACTACAATGCTTTTTTTTTAATATTTTAGCCATAAAGGAAACAAAATAAAATTTGTTAAGAAAAACATCGATTTTTTTTTTGTATGTTGTACTAAAATTACGGTTTATAGACCAAAAATTTTTAAATATTTTTTCTTTTTTTTAATTGGTTAAAAATTACAAATTGTTTGATACCCATTTCAAGACACAACTCAATACTATTTTTTGGACGTAATGTTCTAGATCCGTGACTTTCAATCGCTGGTAGAGAACTGAAGATCAATTTAATAATTTTTTTAATATTTTTCCCATATTAAGCTAATTTTTACGCATCGTTTGAGGGGTCTTCCTACAAAATTTTTGTCTACGGGACACTACTGTTCACAGTATAAAGAAAACTTTACGATATGGCAGGGTAAACAATTAATTAAAATGATAAATAAGTACTTCACTTAAATTTGATGAAACTATAGTTTTTTTCACATGAAATTCTACTTTTATTTAATAAAAATATAAATAAAACTATATTATGCCAAGAACTTTTAATAACATTATTTTCAGTATACAAAACTTTTGATTTATCGATAAATTTCCCGGATATATAAAGAAAATTTACTTAAGCAAATTTGTAATTTAAAACCAGAAAGTCCTTTCAATGTACATAAGTTCCAGATTAATTTCAAAAAGAGTTGAAATTCGTTGAATTTAATTTTGAATCAACAGATTTAAAAGGATTTTGTAGTTGAAATATAGGAAAGTTTATCCGCTTATTGGCTCCGAAGCCCCGAAAATGTTAAACAATTTTTCTTCAACATACATTTTTATGTAAAAATATATTTTTTCACTCTTTTGTCCCTCAAAAAAGAGATTCGATCTTTTGTGGACGCAGAGAATAATATTAGATTAATTATACGAAAAAGTCTCTTAATATTCCAGGAAAACAATGCCGAAATTATTAATATTTTTTTTTTTAAATTACTTTATCTTTACATTTTTTCTGATTTTTAAATTAGTCAAAGTTGTAGTGGGTCGCGCTTCCATTGCAATGTCATAAGGGGTTCGTGAAGCGAGGTCTTGTGAGAACCCCTGGTTTACGTAGATATAAGAACTGCGTACGAAAAAAATTCGTGCATACAAATCTGCTTATAGAAACTAAACCAATGGGCGAATTGTTTTTAAATTATATTTTTATAAGTGACTGTTGTGTAAAAGTTCTAAACATAAAAGAATAAATTATTTCCTGTTGATTTCTAAGGAAATATCTGATCTTTTCCAGAATTCTTCCAATTAAAGGTTTTAGTGTTTTTCGGTAACTTTTTTGATCGAATAAGACCACTTATTTTTAAACTCCGTTTCATTGTAAGCTGAGCTTTTAAATTATTTTTTACTAGTGCTCAATATCCTTCAATTGCTTGGAGTTCCGGACAATTTTATGGATTAGCATCTTTCGGTACAAATACTAACAATTTTTTTTATTACCACTCCATTGCTTTGTTGATGTAATGAGAAGAAGCGAGAACAGGCCAGAAAAAAGCGGATACATTGTGTTTTCTTAAGAAAGGGAGAAGTCTTTTCCAAAGGTACTCATTCACGTATATTTCTGTGTTAATGGAACCATTTTTTTTTTATGAATGAAGTGCTTCTTTACCGCATATGCATATGGCTTTCCAAATCAAAAACTTTCTTGGGAATTTTGATTTCTTTGGTACACGATATTTTTCTGCCATAATCCCTCTAGCATCTGCAACAAAGAATTCCTGGCCAGGAAGTCTATTATACACTAATCATAATTATGAAAAAAATAAGTCTGAAGTACTTTCACGTTATTTTTTTACCTCTAAATTCTTGCTTGCGTTTCTATTAGAATTATTTTGTACTTCCTCGATTTCCTTTCAACTTTTCTGATAAAGATTCAAAGCAGATAACTTTTTGTGACACTTTTCTTCCTGAGATGAGGGGATTTTCTATGTTGACAGAGCGCTGAAGCCTGAAGATACTATTTTTCTTCCACTACCAGGTTTCCATTCAGTAATCATGACTTCTTAGTATAATACTATGACCCAAGAAACTGTATTTTTTGACACAACTTTCATTCTAGCAATTGTTTTATATGACCGATGTAAGATTTTATGAAAAATTTTAATTATGTGTAAATATTTAAGTCTTTAAATATTAAGGACTTTAAAATATATTTCATTTTAATATAATATATCTCATCATGGGTAAGGGGTATATAAGATTCGATACAGCCGAATATAGCGCTTTATATCTCGTTTAACTCAAAGTTTATTTCTTTTTGAATATTTGCATAAATACCTCGATTTTCTTACCATAATAGTCTTTGCAAAACAGAATTTTTCTCGAGTATAACAGAAAACTTGTAGCTATCTTTTTTAATTATTATGTATTGAATCTCAATAATGAAAATTTATTGAAAAAAAATTTCAACACACTTTCTTTTTTTTTTTTTAACTCAAAGTTTGAGTCTTTTTATACCCACCATCAAAAAGATGGGGGGTATATTGATTTTGTCATTCCGTGTGTAACATGTCGAAAAAATCATTTAGAACCCCATAAAGTATATATTTACTGGGTACTGGTTAGATTCTGAGTCGATCTAGCTATGTCCGTCCGTCTGTTGAAAGCAGGATAGGGCTCGAACGGGAGAACCTAGGGAGACAAAATTTGGCTCAAATATTTATCTTATATAAGGATTGAAAATGGGCAAAATCGGTTAATAAATAAAAAAGTTATGGGCTCAATACTAGAAACAAAGGGTGTCCGTTTTAGCTTCTCTTTAACAAAAGCATGTACGACAACGAAATTTTGTACAGTTCGACGGTTGATATAAACATGAAAAAATGGGCGTGGTCCGCCCACCTCCCATATAAGGTGATATATCAACGAAATTTTGTACAAATAGTTCAAGGATTAATGTAAAATCGGAAACAAAAAATGGGCGTGGTCCGCCCACTTTACCGCCCACCTTCTATATAACGTAAAATTTGAAAAAGTTGATGGTGGGTATATAGATTCGGCCAGACCGAATATAATTTATAATTTGTTTGATAAATTTTTTTAACGTACATGTTCATTCAAACTTGGAATATTTATCCTGAAATATTAATAAACTGTGTTTATTATTATTTATTATTGCACATTAAACACGTGCTTCTTATTGGGTTAAAATAATTATTTGTTAAAAATGTTTTAAATTACACAAGGTAACAGTGTACTCTTTCATAAATTTAATTACTATTTTCTCAGTAATTCCATTGTTTTATATTTGTAACCTTCTATTTATCCGTACACTATATTACCAAAAGATTCAGTTTTGCAATAAGGAAACAATCTAAAGTCGTTGTAGTAAACAGTAACCAGACATAGTTACAGGAACAAAAATTTCTTATATTTTAATTCATTTTGCAATACCTATGTATATTAAAAATGGGTATTTGCGTTATACTTTAAGCAACTTTAATTTATTTTTTCTCGTTCTATCAACATAAAATATTCAAGAGCAGTTTCGTTTTCACTGTTTCTGTGTTGTCGTGCAGTTGCTTTAATTTCTTCAATTTCATTTTGCTTCACTGCAATTATTTTCATGTAACGAATTTACTTTCATTCTTAAAAAAAAACAAAAACAGAATAAAAGATATACAATCAACTAAGATGAAGCTTTAGGGAACAAAAATACTTGGTACAAGAGGGAATTAAAATGTAGTAAAGACAAAAAGCTGGAAAAATTAACTATAGGGAATTTACATGGATATAATATAATATATTTAAATTTAATTTTAGCAAATTCAATAAAACACTATATTAATTGATAAAATAAGTAGCTTTGGATATAAATTAATAATGTTATTTTTTTCATATGCACTAATTTTTAACTTCAAATTTAGTGCCTTTTACCCCCTTTAGTATGCTGTGTGCGTATATTTCTTTTGATTCGTCTTACAGTTCATTGTTGTAGGATTAAAGAAAAACAGGAACAGGAAATGCGAAAAAAGAGGAAACAAATATGCAAGCTTTTTTCTCTTTGTTTACCAAAAGGGGTTATTTAAGTAGAAAAAAATGCTTATATATAAATTTTTATGTAAAAGCGTGTGTTATCTAGGGGTTTTATATTTTCTGTTCCTCAAAGAATATATAAAAGGAATTTTTATTACAAGAAATTAATAAAGAAACTAAAATAATCTTATGGCCGATTTAATAGATTGTTAAATAATACGTCAGGGCTTGTTTTTAATATTTTGAATTCCTTATAAGTTTACAAATTTTATAATAATACGTCGATGCACAGTGGTTCCAAAACGCTTTTTTTTTGGAAATAATTCAGTAACTATTGAACCGTTATAGATATATCAATAAAATTTCACACGATCAGAGCTGGGGTGTTCTTGAGTTGATTTGGAAGAGTACATTCTCCTAGCAGGTCAGGGGGGAAATAGGTTGCCCTCCAAATTTGGGTATGTAATTTTTTTGAAAAATCCTCAAAATTCATTTATGATATGACTTTTATACAAGTTGATTTGGAAGAGTACAGACTCCTAGCGGGTCAGGGGGGAAATAGGTTGCTCTCCAAATTTGGGTATGTAATTTTCTTGAAAAATCGCCAAAAATTAATTTATGATATGACAGAAAAGAAATTTCATATATAGATAGTCCTTATAAATCTACAAAAAATAAGAGATATTTGGGTTGAAATAAATTTTACCTCTTTTTAGCCTCGTTTTTTTAGTTTTTTTAACTTGGCAGGCTTAATATTGCCCCTGAAATTTTGTTTAAATATTCGCCAGATTCCTTACAAAATTCTAAATAATATTGTTGCAAGAATCATATAAATATATGAATCAGTTAAAAAGTTATATGATGGCCAAGTTGGCCAAGTTTGGAGGGCCACCAACTTCCACCCTGACCCGGTAGAATCCTATACTCCTTCAAATCAACTCGAAAACACTTCAGCTCTAACCCTGTAAAATTTTATTGAGATACCTCTAACGGTTCTTTAGTTACTGAATTATTTTCAAAAAAAAAAGCGTTTTGGAACCACTGTGTGGCAGCCCCGAGCCTTATCCTGCTTTCAAAAGACAGACGGACGGACGTCGTAGATTTTCGCGAGAAGAAAATATATATACTTTATAAAAAATTTCTGCTTGGAGTCACAGTGCTCTACTAGCTATTATGTGTAGGTCAGTGGAAACAAGGTGCAGTATAGTATTCAGTGCTTCTTAAGGACTAGTTCGTAGTGCGTATGTCCAATGCATATCGATTTTTGGATTATTTATAACTTGTGTACTACATATTTCTTCCTTGTTGCAGTCCACCATACTAGAGATCCCTAAGTAAGGATTAATTTAACTATGTTAGGACGAAGTTCTCACTGTGTGCCAAACATCTTACAGGTTTACTCTATGTTTCCATTAAAGTTTCGAGTCAAGGATAATGCCTAAATATTTCGCACTCTTTGAGAGGTGGATTTCTCAGTTACTTTTCAAGTTCTAGAGTGGTAAACATTATTGAATTTCTAAGTAGGCTGCCATTGTTTATTGGCTAAATTCCAGGGATCACTCTACTTATAACTTTTGCGACCTCATGTAGGGTTGCTTCTGTAGATCGACCATTAAGGCATTCATGCCGACTGCTTTAGAGGTAATTAGTACCTTGAAGTCGTTGCCGTATATGAAAGCTAAACTTTCAAATGTCTTTAGACTTATTGGTTGAAAGTGGCATTCTCTTTTGCCGATTCTTTGGATAAAAATTATCTTTCTCCACTTCTAAGGTACACAAATGGGAGAGAGAGAGACAAAGCATAACGATTTTTGGAACATTTCAGGCCAGGTGACTTATAAGGGGAGAAAGTAACAATTGCTTATGAAACTCCATCAGGGAAGATTATGTTCTCATCAATTATATAGCAACGTGTTTTTAGCCCGGGAAGTGAGTTTTCAGCTATGACTTACATCTAATAGTCAGCCTTCGTTTTGAACCAAATGATTTTGGTATATCTTACCAGAGTCAAAATGAGAAGCTGGACATACTATATATTTAGCTAGCACGTGATCCATAACAAACTCTACTATTTTAAAGACTCGATGGCATCCCATTCTGTTACCACAGGATTAATATTTATGTTTTGTTAAGTTATTTTTATTAATTTGATAGATATATTAATTACACGAGTAAGCACCTTAGGGGATGGACTATCCATACCGTGACTAACGGTATAAAATTGTTTTGTTGGCATCATATGGTTAGTTTTAGATTATCTTATTGAAGTTCTTATTTTTATAAAAAACACTCAAACAAATGTTCCATATTACTGGGATATCATTGCTGACATCATTCGAAACTGAAACCCCTTGCGTTTACCATTTTAAAATCATGGTGGAACTTTATTTGCAGAAATGAATTATTATTTTAATGCATATAAACAGAATGGAATGAAAAAAAGTACTCAACATTATGCACATAATTTCGTTTTCATGAAGAACAATAACACAAGATGAAAAAATAAAGAATTCTTTAGGATTTCAGCAAAAACAACAATAATTGTAATTATTATATTTGAAAAAAAAAAAAAAAAAAAAGTCATGGAATCAGGGGAACTGCTTCATACATATGTATTAGTGGTAGGTACTTGTGGGAATAAGTACATGTGTAAGTTGTATGAACAATACATTAAATTAAATACATAAAGACAGACTAAAATAAAATAGGAATATACGAATTTAGACTGAAAAGTTGTTACAAAAGATATAAATTTATCTTATAACTTTTTGTACCTTTTAATATATCTTTCTGTCGATCAATCAATAAATTAATTTTGAAATATGGTCTTATTTAATTTTTATTTTTTTTTTTAAGCAACTTTTTGTTAATTGTAAACCATGATCTTCAATTTCATCTTATTAATTTTGGTACCTAATCTTGTTTAGATATTCCATTTTTCAATATGAGAAAAGGACTTTTGAGATTTCATTCTTTCATAAGTACTTACGTGTTTGTGTGCGAGTTTGTTAACTCCTATTTAAGTACATGTCATATCCGGCATTTTAATACTAACAAAATGAATCGTTGTTTTCTTTTGTTTTTCTTGTACCTATTTTATTTTTCTACTTAAATACATACATAGTACATTCTAATTGTTAAAAGCCATTTTAAAAAATTGGTAACAATTTCAAAGCCATTAAAAATTCCATATAAGATTTTCAAGTCTGTAAAAGAGCGTGAGTGATTGTTCGTATATTTATGAGTTTGTTTGAATGTGTTTTGTTTTACAACTTCATACAAACATTTTACAATACACATCCCCTTTGCCCAGCTTACATTCAAAGTTATTTGAACGTGCTTTTTCATTGTAACATACTGTTAACAAATTCAGTTTATTTTATTTTTTTGCTATTGGTTTTTGTTTCACTTCTTTTGTGTTGATTTCCCTTGATGACTTTGGTCAACAAACGGCCATCAGTCATGCGTTTGCTCTCGTCTATTGAAAAATGAAATTTCATCAGTTTTTGATATTTCGTTCATTTTTTTATACCTTACACTACCATAGGTGGTTGGGGTTTATGCGTTTGTCCTGATCGACTCAGAATCACTTTTTAAATCGATTAACGATGTCCGTCCGTCTGGCTAGCTGTCTATGTAAACCTAGAGCACAAAGTACATGTCGCAATTTTGAAAACAATTCAATGAACGTGTTAAAAGTACGAAGACTATTGAAATTGGTTGTGATCGGTCCATTATTTCACCTAGCCCCAATACAAATATCTCCCCGAAATAGAGTTTCAACACGCAAAGAAAAAATATGGTTCCTGTGACCATAAACTAAGAGCAACATACTATGATTGTAATATATGATTCCAGGTTACAATAAGTATATTTGTACGTAATCATTATTATGATTCCAATTTATAATTTATTAGTAAGGCTCATAACCTTATTAATAAATTTTAGTAAGTTTTATAACCTTTTCTTAAGTATTGCTTTCAATTTCATTATGTTTTTATCATTTAATAATTCCATGTTATCATATATATAAACTAATTTCATCATATATATAATTCTATTTTATCATATATATTATTCCATTCTATCATATATATGAACTAATTCCATCATAAGTATAATTCCATTTTATCACATATATAATCCCATGTTATCATATATATAATTAAATTTTATCACATATATAAGAACTAATTTAATCACATATATGAACTAAACAAAAAAAAAAAAAATAAAAACAAAACTTGTCAATTTATATCTGTTCATATATAAACTAAATGAGAATTATAACTACTGGACTGATACACAAAAATGTGTATTCAAAAGGCATTAAAAGTTAATGGCTTAATGGTTGTAGAATTAACCAAATTTGTGAAATGAATGGTTATGTAATTAACTAAATTGTTGTGGAATCGACTAAATGATTGGATTTATTCATAAATATGATTTCATATAAACATATTTAAATACATATTATAATTCTGTGAACCATATTAAAATTTTGATTGTGGGTAATCATTAAATGATTAAACAGAATCATAAACGTTGCTATCATGAACACATTATATTTAAATCAATGAAAAACGGCTATATAATCATGTGTACTTACTGGCCGTCTGGTCCAAATAAGATACCCGATGTGATGGGCTTTGGAGTTATAAAAAACATTGCTATGGATTTAATACGAGTTGAATCTTCACTGGAATTGTCCTCGGATCATTCACTCACTTTTGTTATGCTATTAAGCCTCCGAGAAATTGTATCCCCGTCTGGTAATTTGGCGACATCAGGAACAAGGATAAATTGTCTGAAATAAAGGAAATACCTTAGTACACACTGCACGGAAAACATGTCGCTAAGTACACCAGAAGAAATCGATCACTCTCTCAATAATTTTGATATGAATTTGAAACTTGCTGCTGAACATACTACCTTTACCCCCCGAAAAAACAGATATAATAGAATATATTCTGTGGATGTCAAACGGCTCTTGACTAAAAAAAGAAGAGCTCGAAGAGAGTGGCAACTCTACAGATCCCCTCAACTAAGCTTTTGGAAAATCGAAAGACTGAGACCAGTCATATGTAAACCCCCTTCACGTAATACTAATTGAGTATGGGCAAGAAATGTTACCGAAAAAGGGAATCTGTAAGTCTTCTGAAAAATGTATTTAACACGAACGTATCAAATGGCGTTATTGAATTGCCACCTGTTGTACCCCAATTCAGAGCAGTTGAACCCCTTTGCTTTGAGATTCGAAAGATCGACAATGCTATTGTTGATTTAAACTCTAAAAAAGCACTAGGTATTGATAAAATCAGTAACAAGATGATTTTCAAGCTACCCCGGATAGCACTAAAAATTATACTTTATATTTTTAACGCTATATTACGCCTTGAGTATTATCCACCAGAATGGAAGGTATCACTGGTTACCATGATACCTAAGCCAGGAAAATATCGCACAAAAGTATAATCGTATGGATGTAAGTCTATTATCAAATATGTCAAAGCACTTTGAGAAACTCTTAATGAATAAGTTAACCCCTCTATTGAATCGAAACCAATGTATACCCAATCATCAATTCGGATTTAGAAGAAAATACAGCACCATCGAACAAACAGACATACTTGTAAATGTTATTAACAAAACGTTTGAAGAAAATTAGTATTGCTCTGCTCTCTTTATCGATGTTTCGCAAGCTTTTGACAAAGTCTGGCACTATGGCTTGATATATAAGATAAAGCAAAATTTACCCACCAATACACATAAATTATTGGGAAGCTATTTAACTGACCCCAAGGTAGTATACTGGGTACTTTGTTGTACTTAATACATCAACATTTGCTGATGACACAGCTATTTTAAGCACATATGATAGCCCCCAAGAAGCATCTCGGCTCTTGCAAGACCATATATTAGACCTAGAAAGATGGTTACGTAAATGGAAAATAAAAGTAAATGAGCGAAAATGCATTCATATAACATTTACACTGCGTAGAGAAACATGTCCACATATTTTTATTAATAACCAAGTTGTTACCCAGCAATCGGAGGTCAAATACCTCGGTATCCATCTTGATCGACGTCTTACATGGAAATCCTATATTGATGCAAAGTTGACACAAATGGAACTGAAAGCACTTCAAATAAATTGGCTTATCGGAAGAAACTCAACACTTACTTTAGATTGTAAACTACTTTTATATAACTCAATTTTGAAGCCAATATGGAGCTATGGTGTTCAGTTATGAGGCACGGCCTCGGCGTCAAATATGTATAGAGAAAATTCAGAGACGTCAAAACAAGATTTTGCGGATAATAACTGCGGCGCCATGGTACGTCAAAAACTTAAATATTCATAAGAATCTAAACGTGAAAGATGTAATAAGAGAACATACAGAGAAATATTTTATATCCTCTAGCTTGAAACATATTAAGCAATGGATATACTTGATTGAGAAGAAGGCACACATCAAATTTGAGGAGCTAAAATATATAAATTAAAATAGATTTTTGTGTGACAGCGGTTAGACAAAATTAGATATTAATATTTAGACTTAAGATTTTAATACTTATTGTTAGTTCATGTACAATTACTGAAGATTCAATAAGTAAAGTATGTAATAAAAAAAAAAAATAATAATAATAATAATAATAATAATAATAATAATAATAATAATAATAATAATAATAAAGAAAAACGTGTATAAATTCCATACAAATGTTAGTATCAAGTTAATATTCAACACAAATAAGTTTTATGTAAGTAGAAACAACACTGCCAAATTTAATGAGAATCGGTCCATAATTTACCATAGCTCCTATATAAGTGCATAAAATCATCTAGATGTTAGTATCAACGCATTATTCTGTTTTTGTATATTTTATTTTACCATTAGTAAAAGTATTGGTCTACAATTGGCCACAGGTCTAACAAAATTCCCCTTCCCGAATTTTTATGCTCATACACAATGGTGTAGGGTATCATATGGTTGGTCTTGACTAGGGATGCCAAACGGGACTGGATTTTGCAAATCCCGGGATTCGGGATTTTATAATTTCAAATCCCGGGATCCCGGGATTTTTCGGGACCCCGGGATTTTTCGGGATCCCGGGATTTTTCGGGATTTCGGGATTTTTCGGGATCGGGATTTATATTTCATATAAAAACACATTTTAAATATATGGAAAAAAATCAATTTTTTATACATATTTTAATTAAAGAAATTTAAATACGAATAAATTTCTAAAATTAAAAATAAATCATAAGGTTTATTCGTTTGAAATTTTAGTAAAACTAGTTAAATAAAAGAGATATTTAAAAAATAAATCTAAAAACCATGCTTTTACTTGAAAAAGTTAGAAAACCGAAAATAATAAAATAAATTTTAGGGTAAATAAAAAGTTAAATTTTTATTATTATTTATTTTTTTTCTTACTTGTGTTAAACGGAAATTTGGAAATATCTCAAAAATACGGGCATATGTTCTTTTGCAGATATTTTTTCTTATAAAATTTCATTAGCTAATGATAAGTATGATTTTTAGCTTTGTTGAATATCATCAGTAGTTAATGTCTATCCATTTTGGAAGATGATTTAACGCAATTTGGTCCTAGAACTTGTATAATCCAACATTTGTTCATTATTTCGTCTTCCATACAAATGTCTTTCCAGATATTATTAATACATATTATTTAATACAAATCAATATGTATTAATAATTAAAATTACGTTTTAAATTAAAATTCAATAGGAAAATGAAAATAAAATATTTTACTAGTCTTGCTCGTACAAAATATTCAAGTAAAATATGTATAGCAAAATAGAAAATTATTTTCTCTTGAAATGTTTATAACTTTTACTAGTTTTATGTGCACAGAAATGCTTTTCGAGTAAAATACTTATAATAATAGAAATACTAGTAAGAATAGCATACAAACGAACAGACCTATAATGTTCTAATCTTCGTAATCGATTTTTAATATATTTTTGAAAATTTTCTGTTAATATTTTGATGTTTTGTATTGCTAAGAGTTAATTTTTTGGATTGTATTTATGACACTAAATCTCGAAAATGAAATCCCGGGATTTTTTTCGTCCAATCCCGGGATTCGGGATTTTGAAATCCCGAAAAATCCCGGGATTTTCGGGATCGGGATTTCGGGATTGGCATCCTTAGTCTTGACCGACTTTTTTCTCGTTTTTTTTTTTTTTTTTTTTGTTTTGGATTTGTGCCTTGCATCCGAGTTTAGTTGCATTCATATTTTATTTCTCTATTAATGGATTGAAATTGAAATTCTATTATTTAAAAGTTGGCTAAATGTCAAAAACTGAGAAATTTTTTAATATGATTATTTTTAGATGGATGTTGGTTGTTGCTAGGGAAAAGGTATAGGATTTAATCAAATAAAACTAAAGGGTTGTAATTGAAAATATAAGTTAGGTGTCATTTCGATTGTAATTGGAGAATTGCTTGCACTGTCCACAAAGCGCAGGGTAAACTTTTGACAAGCACTTTTTGTAGTTGTTAAGAAATTTAGTAACAACTATTATTTAACCCTTTACTGCGTTAGCGGACTTGCGGGACTCCTACCTATTCAGATATAAACTTGGTATTTTATTTTTATTATTATTATTTTATTTTTTTTTGTAAAAAAATGTAATACCAAGAGCGAAAAATCCCGAAAATTTCAACTATGATTCCTAATTCTCATGGAAACAGTTATTAAATTAGTGTCTTCAGAATATTAATAAAATACATTTCTTCTTCGGAGAAAAAATATGATTTATTAAACAATTTATCAAAGATAAGTATTATTTCAATTACTTTTTAATTGTATCAATTATTCAAGTGATCAAAATTAAAATTTTCTTTTTTATTTTACTAAAAGTAAAACAATCGACTTTTTTATTATTATATAAATTAAAAAATATAAATTAAAAAAATTAATCAAAAATAACTGAAAATAAGTGATAATTGGTACACAGAAAAAATTATTACGATCTTTTTTTCAATTAACATAGTTGTTTCATTTTGCATCGAAATTTAATAAATTTATTCAAGCAAAAATTAAATAAAAATAAAATTTAACTATACTTTTACATCTTATATACATTTTTAATTCATTCAATCAACTACTTGATTGATTTAATTAATTTATTAATTGGTAATTTTTTTCTGTTTTGTATTTTTTTACAGTTTTTAGTATTTGATATAATCATTTTGGTGAGAGGTGCAAATTTAAACAAGTTTTTAATTGAATGAATTATTTTCTAACATATTTGTTAATTGGTGACTTTTTTCTGTGTGTAGTTCAATATATATATTTTTTTGTGAGGTTGAATGTAAATTAGTAAAGTAATTGAATATGTACCATTTGTGGTTGAAAATATATTTTAGATTTTTTATGTACAATTTAAATTTAATTTGTTAGAATGTGAGAAATTTAATTAATTCTTTGCTTGTGAGAAATTTAATTATAAAAATATTTAAGATAATTTTAAAATTCTGATTAACAATTGAAATCAGGGACCGTAACCGTTATGACTTTTATCATAAAAATCAAATTATAACACTTATTTTTTGATTTTTATTTTTTCGAGCAGAAATAACGGTTATTTTTCGACTTTTATTTTTTTGAGCAAAAATAGCTTTTATTTTTGATTTTTGTTTTTTCCAGCAAAAATAACAGTTATTTTTTGATTTTTATTTTTTCGAGCAGAAGTACCGGTTATTTTTCGACTTTTTTTTTTGAGCAGAAATAAATAAGGAACATCTTATTAATATTTAATAAGTACTAAGTCTCTATTTTTTTTTTTTTTTTTTTTTAATTGACCCTAGATCTCGCGATAAATCGCGATTTATGAAATTAAGGAGGTTGCACCTTACATTGAAGTATATCTCGAATATTACTTGCCAGATTTTATTCAGAAAAAAATCAAAAATGTGTAATTAAAATTGTTTTTATGTCGTTACTACATTACTTTTTAATACGCTAAGCAGTTATGGAGATATTAAGCCTATTTTATGAAAAAAACGAGATAGAAAGATATAGTCGGTCAAGCCCGACCATATGATCCTACACCATCATATATGTGCATCAAAATTCTTGGAGGGTCTAATATATGTGACCAATTGTGGATCGATACTTTTACTAAGTGTAAAATGAAATATACAAATACAGTATACAATTGAAAAATTTATTAAATCAATTAAGTGGATGACACTGGTCGACAAAAAAATCCTTCACCAACGACGAATAGTTGAACTTGATGCATCTTGATGTGCTAAACACAAATCTGCTTTATTCGCTCAAGAATTTCAGAGTTATGGATCAAAATTTTCACTATTTAAAAAAAAAAAAAAAAATAACTACGGAAATATTATTTGGCCAAAAAATTATATAAATTCAGCTTAAAGACAATTTAAGTCGCTATATATTGGAGTTTAATATATCTTAATAGGACAAACCGTTCTCGAGTTATACAAGTGCGACTGCCTAAAGACGGGGTCATAGTAGTCGTGCCCATAAAAAATATCAATACGTGATAGAAAAAAAGTAAAAGCTGATTCTTATTTATTTCCAAAAAAAAAAAAAAAAAAAAAAAAAAATTTGTTTGCCCACTAGTGTATTTCCACTTAACTGTAGGTATGCATGGGTATCCTAACTTAACTATGAATGCTATCAAGATTTGCTTTGAGATAAACATGATATACAGAAACATTTTTGATGTTTTAAATTTAAAGAAAAAGAAATCTTGAATTTAGCATGAAAAATTTTTTTAGAACAACTTAAAGCCAATTTTATTCCACACATTTTGGTGTATTATTTATCGTGCATACCGTTCTCGAGTTATAGTGAAATATACTCGAGTAATCGGCTTATTTAGGACGCAATATTAGACACGCCCATAAAAAAAAATCTCGACCTGATGGTAAAAATCTGAAATCAAATTCGAGTTTAGCATGCGGAATTCTCTCTAGTCCACATATTTTTTTTTTTTTGTAGGAGCACGAAAAAAAAATTTTGTCAACCAATGTGATAAAATGAATTGAAAATTTTGATGAGAAATGAAATCTTACTTAAATTTTATACTTAAGCTATGTTCAGATTTGTCAAATATTTGACCAAATTTGCGTGACAACAGTTTTACAAAAAAAATGTTTGCCGTTGTTTGACCTTGTAAGAGAAAACAGCATCAAACAAGATTCGATAAAATGTCCGCTATTTATTGATAAGTAAAAAATATGTAACCATTAAAATGGAGAAGTTCAAAAATGTTTTATATAGAGGTCACGTTATTTTCGTCAAATATTTGACTAGTTTGAACATACCTTTATTTAAGTTTTTTTTTTGAATATATTTATTAGATTTTTATGCGAAATTAAACAATTGTGTGAATTGAAAAATATATGGTAATAATTTTTTAATAAAATAAAAATTTTTTCATTGATTTAAATAAAATATATTTTGTTTTATTTGCAACAAATGTGACTTTATAGAAGAAGAAAAATTTGAATTTTTGACATTTTTTAAGGGCATAATTTTTTTTTCTTGCAAATTTTACAGGAAATTTAAGTTTTTTCATAAAATAGGCTTAATATCTCCATAACTGTTGAGCGTATTAAAAAGTAATGTAGGAATGGCTTGAAGACAATTTTAGTTAGAATTTCTTGATATATTTTATTAATATAACTAGATATGCTTCAATATATGGAGCAACCTCCTTAATTTTACAAATCGCGATAACTAGAGTCAATTATAAAAAGTGGTTTGAAGACTTAGTTAATAATAAATACCGTATATCCGAATTGAATGAGATATCCCGTGCAGTAGGTTTTTGTGGATTTTCACCCATTTAGAACCACATATATTAAAGTTCATGTTTCTTGGTTAAATATAGACGAATGTTCAAAAAGTTCCAAAGAAGAACGAAAAGGTATCGAAAAATCCCTTTATATAGGACCTTATTCATTAAGAATTGTTTATATCAAATTCCATGAATAATACATCAGAAGAACGAAAAAGTACCACAAAGTCCCCTTCTGATATTCTTGCCAATATAGGACCATGTATCTTTAATTTCATGTTTCTTTAAATGCAAAAATTACCATTAGAACAACGAAAAGTTAAAAAAGTACCCTCTTCTGGATACTCACTCACTTTAGACCACATACAGTTAAGTTGATGTTTCTAGATTTAATATTATACAAGAAGTATCATTAGCAAAATTATCACACAGTCCCCTCTAACGAATTCTTATTCACTTAGTATCATATATTTTTAATTTCATATCTTTAGGTTCAATATTGTATAAAATTCAAAAAGTTCGATTAGAAGAGCAAAAAAAAAGTGCCACATAGTCGACCTCTTAAATTCTTACCCACTAAGATTATAATTCATATTTTTGTGTTTAATATTAAGAAAATTCAAAAAGTACCATAAAATCCCCTTTTGTCATATAGACCATCGATTTTTAATTTCTGTTTCAAAGTTAATTATTATAAAAAAGTACCATTAAAAGAACAAAAAAGTATCTACCACAAATTTTCTTTCTTAAGAATTCTTATCCACATATCACCATGTATCTTTAATTTCATGCTTCTAGGTTAATTATAAAAAAAAACCATTAGAAGAACCATTAGAACCATTAGAATTCACATTCACATAGGACCACATAATTATGAGTTTGAATAAAACATAATTCCCCGTTTTTTTATACTTTTTTCCCCATGGATGTAACAGAAATTGTATTCCAATTTCAGGAATGATTTTCAGGAAATTCAGTTCTTATCCGTTTTCTCCCTAAAAAAAGTACCAGATATCTGTCTGAATATTGTTTAAATTATAACTACTCTTTTATATTCCATATACAGTTACGGACAAAAAAAATAGGGTCAAGTACATTTATTTGCATTTCTTTGAGTTTTCGAAAAAATTTTATGCAAAACATTAAAACTTTTAATGCCAAATCATTGCGAATATACTGGGTTATAAGCCTATACAAAAATAATAATACCGAAAACGGTACATCGTCTCAAGCAAAAATAGTCCTTTTTAAGTGTGGACAAAAAATAGGGTCAGCAGTAATTTTGTTAAAATTTGTTTAATTTTTTTTGTAAAATTTTTATGAAACTTTACTTTTTTTAAATCTCGATAACGATATTAAAAATAAAAAACTGAAAAAAAGATGAAAATCATTGATTATTCATAATTCCGAAAACTATTCGTTTCAGAGAGGATCTATAGATTTGACACTTTAAAAATATGGGTAAAATCGAAGGACCCAACAAAAGATAAGTACCGAAATCGATCATTATAGTTAAATAATTCTATTTTCAATTAAAAGGCAGCAGTTACAGATTATTTAAAACGATTTAATGTAAAAAAAGTTCTTTAGGAACAGAAAATCACCAAAATCACCAAAAGTATAAAAATTGCATATTATCCTCTAAAAAAACAAGTATTTATTTTATAGAAGAATATAAATGTTAAATTTGGTAGTAAAACTTTCGCATGGGTCCAAAAAATACAGATTTGGAAAAATTGTATACCCCATATACAAATAAGCATAATGGTGTTTGTAATATATCGGAGAGAGTTACTACCATTTCAAATTGTCAGGTCGATATCTCAGCATCAGGGAACTCTAGAATGGTCTTCCAAAGAAATAATATTTCCTCCAATAGTTTTCTTATGTTCCCAGAAGGAATTTATGTTCCAAGTAGATTTTCAACCGAATTAATAGAATTAAAACTTCCAGACTTGGTAAAATTTTTGGATGATTTTCCGTTTCCGAAGAACTTTTTTTGCACTTAATATTTTTTAATTGATCTAAAGTTCTTCCATTTAATTGAAAATAAAATATTTAACTATAATGATCGATTTCGGAACTTATCTTTTGTTGGAACCTTCGATTTTACCCATATTTTTAAAGTACCAAATCTATAGATCCTTTCCGATACGAATAGTTCTCGGAATTGAAAATCATCGATGATTCTCATCTTTTTTCAGTATTTTATTTTAAATATCGTTATCTAGATTTAAAAAAGGTAAAGTTTCATACAAAAGGTAAAGTTTGTCCACACTGAAAAAGTTATTTTAGCTTGAGACGATGTACCATTTTCGGGATAATGTTAAAGGATATTATTTTTATATCTCAATATATTCGTAATGATTTGGCATTAATAGTTTTATTGTTTTGCATAAAATTTTGTTGAAAACTCAAATAATTTCAAATAATTATACTTGACCCTATTTTTTTGTCCGTAACTGTATATAATTTGGTAAGCATTTTTTGTACTTTTGAGAGCTTTCGGATGACGTGGCTTACTTATAGAACTCTTTGTACTACAAGTCCTAACGGAGCAAAATTAATTTTAAATTTTCATCAGGAAGCGGAAATAATGGGATTAATGTGTCATTTTCAATGCATTTTTTTTAAACCCACCATCGAAAGATGGGGTTTTTTTGATTTTGTCATTCCGTGTATAACATTTAAGACCCCAAAAAGTATTTATTTTCTGGGTTCTGGTTAGATTCTGAGTCGATCTAGCTATGTCCGTCCGTTTGTCCGTCAGTCCGTCTGTTGAAAGCAGAATAGGGTTCGAACGGAACAATGTAGGGAGACGAAATTTGGCACAAATATTTATCTTATATAAGGTTTGTTTGGTATTGAAAATGGGCAAAATCGGTTAATAAACAAAAATGTTGTAGGCTAAAAACTAGAAACACAGGGTGTCCGTTATAGCTTAATTTCATACTTTTCTGCTGATATCTCTTAAACAAAAGCATCTACGATAACAAAATTTTGTATAAATAGTTTGAGGGTCAATATAAACTTGGAACCCAAAAATCGAAATTGTGTTCAAATAGTTAAAGAACCAATGTAAACTCAGAAATAAAAAATGGGTGTGGTCCGCCCACTTTACCGCCCATGTCCCATATAACGTAAAATTAAGAAAAGTTGATGGTGGGTATATAGATTCGGCCGAGCCGAATATAACATTCGCGCTTGTCTATTTTCAAAACTTTCTGAAGCTCCCAGGCGTAATAATTCGGCTTATTTATAAATCTATTTGTCCTACAAATCCTAACGGAGCCAAATTTTTATATATTTGTAATTTCCAAAGCCTTTTTTCTCATTCCAGAGCTTTTTCAAGCTCCCAGATTTGGTAAAAAAATTAAAATTAGGCTTACTTGTTTTTTGTTCTATAAATCTTAATGGAGCCAGATTTTGAAATTTTTATCAGTGAGCTGAGATAATCTAAGTATTTTTTTTTCTTTTCAGAGCTGAAGCTACCAGGAGTGGTAAAAATTCTAAAAATGAGCTTAATTATAAATATGTTCATCATACAAATCCAAACGAAGCCAAAATTTTTCTATCAGGGTACGGAGATTCCCGAGTTTTTTTTTTTTTTTTTTTTTTTGAGGTCTCTGTTTGGTTTTAAGAAATGTTGATTTTCTATACTCATTGTTAAAATGTCAAATCATATCGAAAACTGGTTTCACATTTCGGACAAGGGGGCATTTAACTTCTTCTTTAACTTCGATTAAGGAAAGGAAAATCGTAAAAATATTATTCATATATTTTTTAAAGATCTTCGGATTTTTTTGTGCATATTTTTATTACTATAACATAATATTTCCTGGCGAAGGAAGGCTTATACGCTCGTATATTTATATTTAACTTTTTACATACAGTAACTTAGTAAATAATGTAGAGGAATATTCCTAGTATAATCTCCATATCCTTTAAAATACAAAGTATTTGTGCAACAAGTTTCATGTGAATCGTTTCAGTATTTTAAGCGTGTGATTAAATCGTTTTTTTTACTAAAAAATGACAGTTTTCCATTATTTTAGTTAAAGATTTCTTATTGTTAAAATACCCACAGTTTTTTTTTTTTTTTTCTTTTTGGTGAAATTAAAATTTTTGGTTATCAACAAATTCGTTTGGAACTATATATTCGTTTGCTCTGTGTATTTTAATTTTTATACTTCTTTTTTTTATTTTTTCAACTTTGTTGCATTTCCCATAACTTCCGGCTGCGTGAACTGTTACATCCGGTTATTTACTAACACTTGAAGTGTTGATCCGTTATAATATAAATGTAAATGTACACCAGTTCTTTATTTTTTATTTCGCCACATAACAAATACACAAATTTGTTTTTTTTCGTGTTATTACTGTTTTATATAATAAAGCCAACTTTTATTAGCTAACTCAACACTCTTATAAAAAAGGAAATAAAACGAAACTCCTTCTATTTGTTTTCTTTAAAGGAATTGCGTTTTTTGTTACAAAATTTCCATTTAATTGGTACTTCATTTTATAAGTAATTCCATATTATTGGCGCATAAATTTTCAAATTATATTTTAAAGACCAGCCCTCATTTAAAGAATTTTATTATTGGACTGTAAGTACTAAGGAGTGAAATCGAAAAAATCTTAAGACACATTTTGCCTCATAACTTTTTTCGGAATCAATATTCGAAACTTTTTTTGATCTAGTTATCATGGAAAAATACTTCAGTTATTATTTTTAGTAACAACCATGTTAATCTGTCCTTATTTTCATCAAAATAAGTCACGAAAAAGATTTACGTCCTACAAGTTATTAAAAAATTTCAAAAAATCCAAATAGGTCTTACAAATAATTGGCCACAGAATTAAATGTCGTCCGTAAAACCGTTTCTAATGTTATTAAACAGTATCAAGAGAATTTGACTATTGATGTGAAACCTAGTTTGGTAAGAAAAAAGGACCACATGGTATTGGGAAGGCCAGAAAATTGAAGGTATATTGAAAGGAACTCCAAACACATCTGGTAGAAAATCAGCTCAGATTTCTCAGTGCTTCGACTATTTGGTGCGAAAATTTAAAGCTAATGGGAAAGTTGATAACATATAAAGTTCAAAAAATTCCAAACTGGAATTCTGCAAAAAAAAAAAAAAAAAAAATTACAAGCCAAAAATAGGACTCGGAATTTAAAACCAAATTTCATACAAAAATACTCAAGATGTATAATTGACGAAGAAACGTAGGTGCTGGCAGAATCTTCGCAGCTTGTGTCTCAAAAATTTTTATTGCTAATGCTCGAAGCAATGTTGAAGATAAGTTTAAGACCCAAAAGCAGCAAAAAATTCTTACAAAGTTCATGGTAGGACAAGCTTTTTGCAGTTGCGGCAAAACAGGAAAGTTACTTGATACATTCGGATCTATAAATACCAAAATATGCATAAAGGAATATTTGTAAAAAAGACATCTTCTTTTCTTAAGAAAGCACAACGTGTCCATGTATTTTTGGACCCATTTGGTATCATGTCACTACGGTAAGAAAGCTCTGGAGTGGTACCAAATCAATAACATAGTTTTAGTACCAAGAGAGGGCAATTTTCAAAATTGTCCATAGCTTAGACCAGTGGAGAGATATTGAGCTCTTGTGAAAAGTGAATTCAAGAGCACAAATAGGTGTCTCAAAATACCGAAGATTTTAACAGAAGATGTGCACACTGTTCCAAAAAAGTGACTGAAGCAACTATCAAATCTCCAAAGAAAGGGTTTTCAAAAATGGTCCATAATTTTATAATTAGTGGTTAGAACCATAAAAATTATATATTTCTGTAATTTGTGCTAAATTATGAAATGACTAAAAAAATTATGAAAACTCTAAGATCAACCGTTTCCAAGTTATTGAATATTATATATGTTAAGAATTTTTCGATCTCACTCCTTATTTTGTTTTTTTTCTAAGTATTTTTGGTTCTTATGATGAATGTGGAATGTAAAAACATTTGTTAACATGCGTATTTATGTGACTGAATGTTTGTTCTTTTTTTTTGCTCACTTTCCGTCTACGTGTCTCGCATTTTTATAGAATTTTGGGGTTTTATTTCTTTCGTATCATGTTTTTGGACTATTTATCCATCGTTTGTCATAACTTTTGATGTGTCTACTAAATATTGTTTGGCCCAATTTGCCATGAAATTTGAATTTGGTTCACATTAACAGACATTATGTTGTTTTTTTTATTTGTAAATGTGGTAACAAACAACTTTTAGACTTGTACATATGTATTGCATGTATGTCATAAGTCTTAAACTTTATGTGAACCAAATGTATCAGTAAATGGCTAAAAAACGTTTTTATGATCGATTTCTTAGGAGTTAAATTCACTTATGAGATAATGTTTAATTTATTAAGTAAAATTTTGTTAAATTTACGAATATAATGTAGACATTTTGGAAATAAATATTAAACTATACGTTTAATAAATAACATATATACAGCATTGTAAATGAGACCTACTTCAGAGTGTAAATTATTATTTTTTATTCCACCACAAAGTGCACAGAGAAAACGGATTCGTTGGGGCAACCGAATTTATTGCCAATCGAATTTGGTCGGTTCCCATAACTATCTAATAAATCAGTTGCTGTTATAGATGTAAATAATACTCTTAACAGTGTACATTAATATCACAAAATATCTAAGATATTGGAACTGGAAGCAGAATAAGAATGCAATCAATCCGATTAGGTTTTTATTCTAAGACACATATATTATTGATTACTTATTTTACGCCTTGTTGTCCCATATACAATGAATTCCAAAAATATTTACATCCGAAGGAAGCTATTAAGCTAGAAAAATACATATGTATTTTATAATTTAGTTACATTCAACTGGCAGTTTCAATACAAACCAGCTACAGGACCGTTTCTTAGAAAACTATTTGAGATTTCCGTTTATACATTAAAATGGTTTTCTTGTGAAAAATTCTACTCACAATTTAATTTTTGTACACTGCATTTCAACTGAATAGGTTCAAGATTTTCGTTACATTAAACCTCTTGTTATTTTTAAAATAATAATGAAAATCGAAGTTCACATGTCTCATAATATGAAGTAGCACTCTACGCCATTACACTTCCTTCGCAGGTTTCTGGGATATATAATTAGCATCCTTTTTTTTTTATCAAATGACGAAAATAATAATATTTATAGTCATTGGAGCCTTCCATATTGATTTTTTTTTTCATTCTATAGAACAATATGTTTCATTCATTTTTTAGAACATGCGTTCACGGGTAAACGGGAGTAGTTTTACTTCACTAATGGTGTTTAGAGATGGGTTCTTTATAATTTTTAGTCTTCTAAGCTGCACTGGATTTCGAATAATACGTTTTACGGTAAAACACTTGCTTAAATACCTATTTTTGTTTAATTTTGGACGCAGAATCAGTAGAATTAGAGGCATCTTGAATGGTGAATCTTCTGTCAGCGATCGTTGTTGCTTTATAAGTACCTCTTTTCATATTTTTTCCATAGAAGGAGTAATTTCCTAAAAAGTTGTTGACAATATTTTAACTTCGCTCAATTTTTCTTCGCCATATTTCATAGATTAAGTCTGAATTGTCCATACGCTATAATTTTGCTTTTTTCTTTAGCGGAAAATTTTTTACGCGACCAGTTTTTAAAGATTCTTATAGAAAACAGTTGAAAATTTAAAGAAAACACACAATTATGGGCGAATTAAAAATATTACGAGTTTTAATGTTTCCGAGACTTTTCCAACTTCCCTCGTAGTTATATGAAATGCAACACTGTTCCTATCAAGTACCACCTGTTAATAGCAGGGACCGAAAATAACTGTTATTTTTGATTTTTTAAACAAAAAAAGCAGTAGCAACCAAATGTCGGAAAACTGAATCAAATACATCATTGTGATCTGTATGGAGTCTACTTTCAAAAAATGATATGCTTTTTAAAATTTAGATTTTTATTTTTTTTGAGCAGAAATAAAAGTTATTTTGTGATTTTTATTTTTTCGATCAGAAATACCGGTTATTTTTCGATTTTTATTTTTTGAGCAAAAATAACTTTTTTTTTTTTGATTTTTATTTTTTCGAGCAAAAATAACTTTTTTTTTTTTTTTGATTTTTATTTTTTCGAGAAAAAATAACAGTTATTTTATAATTTTTATTTTTTCGGGCAGAAATACCGGTTATTTTTTGATTTTTATTTTTTGAGCAGAAATAAAAGTTATTTTCTGAAACTTAAATTTTGTTAATTTTGTTGTAAATAATTGTTAACTGTTCTAGTGTTTTTAATAATTATTATTATTTTTTTTAATTTTGGATTTTTTAAATATTTTTTTTGCATTTATTTCATTTCGGAGTATATTTTTTTCGCTTTTCGTCTTTGTATAATTTGTAAATAAACACATTTTGTCTATTTTTTATTTTTTTATTTTGGTGATATTGTTCCGTGGTATAAGTGAAGAAATAACTTTTATTTTTGCCCGAAAAAATAAAAATCAAAATATAACCGGTATTTCTGCTCGAAAAAATAAATATCACAAAATAACTGTTATTTTTGCTCGAAAAAATAAAATCAAAAATAAATGTTATTTTTGATCAAAAAAATAAAAGTCTAAAAATAACCGGCATTTCTGCTCAAAAAAAAAAAAAAAAAAAAAAAAAAAAAATCAAAAAATAACTGTTATTTTCGGTCGAAAAATAACCGGTATTTCTGCTCGAAAAAATCAAAAAATAACTGTTAATATTTGATTTTTATGATAAAAGTCATAACTGTTACGGCCCCTGGTTAATAGACTACAACTTTTGAGAAAGTGTCGTCATTTACTTTGCGTTTAACAGCTGTTCATAACATACAACCTCGTGTATTTTAATAATTTAATAATTATTCCGACCGAAGAGTAAAAATGCGTGAGATTGTTGATGCCATTGGCATTTCATATGGCAGTGTGGTTTCGATTTTAAATGATCAGCTGGGTTTAAGAAAGTTGTCAGCAAGATGGGTGCCGCGTTTGCTCTCAATTGACCATAAACGTAAACGTGTGACAACTTCAAAGGATTGTTTGGAGTTGTTTAACCGCAATCCGAATGAGTTTTGTAACTGTGGATGAAACGTGGATCCATTACTATACTCCGGAGACCAAGCAGCAGTCTAAACAATGGGTTTCTCCGGGTGAACCTGCTCCGAAGAAGGTAAGTTTGCCGACCAATAAGGTGATGGCAACCGATTTTTGGGATGCACGCGGGATAATCCACATCGAAGGGAAAAACAAAAAATGGCGAATATTATGCCAACTTATTAGACCGATTTAATGAGGATTTAAAAAGAAAACGACTCCATATGGACAAGAAGAAAGTTCTTTTTCATCAAGATAATGCACGGGTGCACACGTGTGCAGTCTCAATGGCAAAACTCTATGAATTGGGCTACGAATTGGTACCTCATCCACCATATTCTCCGGATTTAGCCTCTAGTGACTACTTCCTATTTCCAAACCTAAAGAAATGGCTCGGTGGAAAGAGATTCAGTTCCAACGATGAAATTATTGACCAAGGAAATGCCTATTTTAAGGACCTAGAAAAATCCTGTTTTCTGGAAGGGATACAAAAACTGGAGAAACGTTGGACTAAGTGTATTGAGTTAAAAGGAGATATGTTGAAAAATAAATTTTTGTTTTGCAAAAAAAAGTGTGTTTCATTCAAAAAGTCAAGGACTTATTGATCCGCCCTCGTATATCACTCAAGTAAAAAGTAAGAAAAATACTTCTACAGCACAAAATTAATTGATAAAGTTATAAAAATAATTGTTTTCATTTTTTTTATACCTACCATCAAAAAGATGGAGGGTATATTGATTTTGTCATTCCGTGTGTAATATGTCGAAAAAATCATTTAAGACCCCATAAAGTCTATATTTTCTGGATCCTAGTTAGATTCTGAGTCGATCTAGCTATGTCCGTCCGTCTGTTGAAAGCAAGATAGGGCTTGAACGAGACAACCTAGGGGGACGGAATTCGGCTCAAATATCGGTTAATAAACAAAAAAGTTATGGGCAAAATACTAGAAACTCAGGGTGTCCGTTGTAGCTTCATTTCATACTTTCCTGCTGATATCTCTTAAACAAAAGCATGTACGATTACGAAATTTTGTACATATAGTTCGAGGGTCGATATAAACTCGAAAACCATAAATGGGCGTGGTCAACCCACTTTACTGCCCATTTCTCATCTCATATAAGGTGAAACGTCAACGAAATTTTGTACAAATACTTCAAGGACCAATGTAGTTATTTCTAAAAGTTCACAACATACTTTCAAAAGGCGTTTGTTACTTAAGTTAAATCCTGACTTTTTCAGTTCCTTTTTGCTGGCTGTTTAATATGGCTGTATGAGCGTATGAATAATATTGTATGCGTAAAAAATAAATCATAGCATATATATATATATATATATATATATATATATATATATATATATATATATATATATATATATATATATATATATATATATATATATATATATATATATATATATATATATCCCTCTTATGGCAACCATGTGTTAAATTCATTGATGTTTCACTAAAATTGGAACTAAGTAGTTCGAATTCATTAGAATTAGTGAATTTACTAATAAGTAGTATGGCTATTGTTTGCTTCGAAAGAATTAATTAACTGTTACCTTAATTCCCTTAAATCTTAATTGTGAATTAAGAATTTTTCATTCTATAATACCATTCTCAAAGATAAAATGCACTAGCATAATTTAAAGGCTTCTGTTTGAATAGAATTAATTCCTTATTGAATTAATTCATAAAGAATTCATTAAAATTTTGTTAATTCAAATCTTCTCCAAATTGAATGAAAATATTTTTCTTTCATTCAATTTGTATGAATTCAAAAATATTTTCTAAAGCTAATTTGTAACAGATTTGAATCGAAGAAAATTTGAATGATTCAATATATGACTCACTAGAAAGTGTTTTTGTCTAAAGAAAAATTAAATGATACCAAACAGTGCATGCAGGAACACCTTCCAGTAATAAGTATTTTAGCTAGTACCATGAAATACTCCTTCAACTTTTTAATACAAGGACTAATTACTAATTTTAAAAATATAGATTTCTCTAATATCTCATAGAGTATTCTCTGTAAAATATTATTTACTTTATCGACTTACTAGAATTACTCACTGATATAGTTTAGGAATATCTGTCCATACTTTTGGACAGAAATCCATGTATAATTTGTAAATAAATCAGATAATATTGTTTGTGCACAAAGGTTATAACGGTTATTATTTAACCTATAATCAATCCCAATGTTGGAATAAATGTCTGAAATATACTAATAATTTTATAAAATATACTGTATATTTTATAATATTATTAGTTTATTTCAGACATTTATTCCAATAGGATATTGGGATTGATTATAGGTTAAATAATAACCGTTATATTATACCCAACAAACCAAGAAACGATACAGGATCATTAACGGTATCATAACTTTAAAATTTTATGATAAAATATCGAAATTATTTTTTCATTAGAAAAAAACTTCAAACATTTTCACGAAAATAAAATGAAATTGAAAATATTTTTATTAGAAGAATATTTTATGTTATGCATAATATGGAAATTATACTCGTATTTTTACAGCTAAATTTAGTGAAATCGCAAAAAATAAAAGAGGATAAAATAAAGAAACCAATATCAGCCCGGATTTAAAGGGGAATTATCTTCGGACTACAAAAGTTTCGTATTACATATAAAATGATGTGGAGCAGCATGAACTTTAGTTTATTATGGTTATTTTATTAATTTTTGAAAAAATATTTAGAATATTATATATTCAACCATATGTATGCATATATTCTGCAATACATTGCTAAATTATCGCGCTCCTTAAATTTAACGATATCATTACTAATATCGTTATTTTCAAAAATTATGATATCGCCTTCGAGTGTACCTTTTAGAAAGCAACCTATATCATTTTAAAATTATAAATGATATCATTCTCGGGCTTCTATATTACCGAAATGATATCGTAATGATATCATTACGATATCATTTGGTTTGTTGGGTATAAAATAGAATTTACAGTGATCTGTTTTGTTGCTAGTTTGTTTCGAAATGGCGAATATGGTTAAATATATGCCACTATTGTTAGTGTTCAATGAGAACAAAATATGTATATTAAATAGTTTTTCATTAAGCTTCTTTATCAATAATTAATTTCAGTTTAATTAACTTTTTAGTCTCTCAATAATTCAACTTTTTGGTTTAAATTTCCTTACTATTTTTTTTTTTTTTATTGTTGAAATGAAATTCTTCAAAACTTTTTTAATTTTAGTCCCACTTTAATTTATTTTTACCAGTCGAAATTTAATTTAAAATTTCTTCTACCCCTTTTTAATATTCAAAAGGAAAACAACTCATTTTATTTATCCCTTGGCTAACCATAGATGCGGTGTGCTTTTCCTATCAAACTTCATTTAACTACAAAAGTTATTATCAACAGTATAGTGTTTGTTCGAATGTAATCTGTTGCTAGAAGGAGCTGTCTGTTGGTGATGTAGCATATACACATATAATACACTTCAAAAGTGTGATCATCATCATTATTGTTGACATATTTACTTTCATCTTTAGTTGGTACACAGACATGGTGTATAAATGTTTATGTATGTATGTGTGTGTGTGTTGGTGAGAGTGTATGTACGTTGGGGTATGAGAGTCCGCAAATATTTCCATCTGACTGCACATTTATTCAGTTCACTTTTCCTTCTGGCGCATTGATTTGTAACAATTTTTATCAGATTTTTTTACTCTGAATTGATATTGTTTTTTTTTTATATTTTTTTATTTAAACTTAATTCTATTGTTGGAGTTTTAAAGCAAATTCTAGGATATGTTGAATTATAGACTCGAGGAAAATTTTCAGTATATTTATAATTTACAAGGAATCTGCTAAGTTACAGAATACATTTATGTACTTAATTTTTTTTTTTCAGCTTTATTTATAAGCTGGTGAAGGCTTCCAATTTCATTGTCGTTAGATCAAAACTTAGAATATTCATAGATTCTTTGTGTCAATTGAGACACTATTATGAGGAGATAATATCGACCTGAAATATAAAGTCACACATAACACGTCTACTGAGGCCCCAGTCACTCCTTGGATATATCTAACCTTTCCTACACAGCATTCAGCTTATCCCTAACATGAGAAAAATTAACTAAGAAGTACTTAACCTTAGTCGCATATCTAAGACTAAGTTTGCCAGATTGAATAACAAGAGAATTACCTCGAAATATAATGCCCTTGAGCAGCATTATCTCAGTTATGTCTGTTGCCACTCACACACGCCACGCATGATCTCTACACCCTTAGTCTCTTGCTTAGCAAGAGATTGACCTTCAACAATAAGGCATACGCACAAACTTTGAAAGACTGATATATCCATATTTGTGGAACCTTGTCTTAAATAAAACTCTCTTTAAACTCATCGATAGAGGCACCAAAGCATTCGAATATATTGACGACATTGTACTCCTTATTAAAGGCAAATCTCTTACCACTCATATGTATCTTTGGTCTCAAAGCTGAAAGTCGAATGCCATAGGCTCTATATGCCTTCTATACATGCAAGTAAAATTTCGGGAAAATATGGCGCCTTAAGCCGTATTTATTTATTTGAAATTTATTGTTTTTCATTAAGACTCTTATATTGAGAAGATTTTCAATATAAGATACGATGATATTCTATCACACCTTTTCAAACCAAAGACGTACCTTATAATGTTATTGAATAGCACATTTAGTTTTATTTTGCTGTTTGAGTCACAATTGCAGAACAATTCGCAGCCATAAAGTAGAAATGGTATGAGGTAAGCTTTTGCAAGTAATTGTCGAATTCTGATTGGTGTGTAATATTGAGTTATCCAAAGAGTACGTAGCTTTAAATAAGTTTGAGAAACAATTGTGTCCACGTGGCTTGTCCATAGTTGGACATAATCAGCGTACATATGAATCAAGCAATGTGATAAAACGTTGGGTAGGTTGTTCACATATATTGAGAATAATAGTGGTCCCAAGATCGAACACTGTGGTACACCTTTTGACAGTGGTATGGGAGTTGAGGTCATGTTATTAATGTAAACTGATTGAGTACGGCTTTCGAGATACGATGCAGTAAGCCGTGTTTCATACATAGTATTTGGTGGTTAACTGTATCAAATGCTTTAGAATGGTCAAGAAAAATCAAAAAGTTTATATTCCATTATCAAGTTCTCGTTTTATTTTCTCGGTCCGCTAAGGCAGTGATGTAATTGTGATTATAGCGAAAGCCGGACTGCTTTTCAAACAATAAGTTATTGTCTTCTATGTATTGGCTCATCTGTAATTGTAAGAGTTTTTCAAATACTTTAGAGAGAAAGCTTAAGATGGCTATCAGTCGAAACTCTGAGGTAGATTTCAGAATAGGGATCACCTTAGCCTGAGATTGAAACTGCTGTGCACTTATATATGTATATTTCAACGTATTTTTTTTAAATAATAAAACGTACCTTTTGAACAGATAAATATATTTCGATGAAATTTAATACAGTTATTACTGAGGTATTTTCCAAATACGTTGAAGGATTACACATTTTTAGCTGGTCTGTGGGCAGGAAGAGAACCTCCGAAAGTGGTCAACTCTTTTAATTATTTCTTATATAATATCCGAGGTGCCCCATTTCGGCGGTCCTCCCCCCTGCCCCGAGACCACCTAGAAACTTGTGCTCTTCCATAACAGTTGGAAACTACCTCAGTAACAACTATATGAAATTTCGTTGAAATATATTGAACGATTCAAAAGTTAAACAAAGTTATTTAAAAAACTCGTTGAAACTGCTGTGCACTTATGTATATAGAATGCTTCAGCACAAATTTACCATAAAAATTGAAGGAAAATGTGCAAATTTTGCAAGTATTTGGTATCGTTGGAAAGGTTATTACTTGAAAAATAATAATATTTAAATAATAAAGTATTTCAACTAAATTTTTTCCTTAAATTGATCAAAAAACAAAAACTGTTTGTATTTAGTGTTATTTAAAAAAAAAAAAATTAATATTTGAATTTATATAAAATCTATATTAATAAAGCTATCATTCTGAAATTTTTGTATTATATAAAAAAATGGTTCTTAAAAGAAGAGTATAAATAGATTCGCATTTTTTTTATTTCCCAATACCCAAAATTCCTGTTCGGGGAAAACTTACTTCAAAAATTTACTACTCTCAGTAAAATGGTCACTCTGTAGTTATGAGAGGCGTGGCTTATTCAAAATTTTTTATGTGTTTAGCCAACATATGGAGGTAATTTTCTACGGTATTTTTATTTTAATATTAGCTTTGACATTTTTTTGCTTCACAAAAAACTAAAAACACAAAAATTAAAATTAACGAAATTCTGATAAGGCTAGCGGGGATGCTGTTACCCCAACTGCCCTCGGATTTGTTTTATATGCATTTATATTAAGTTTTCTTTTAGAAACATGAAAAAAAATTATGATACAGAGGAAAATAATGGATTTTAAAGTGAAAAAATGTTACCACCTTTTTGAAAAAAATCACAAAAAATCAAAATTTTTTTCAAATTTTCTAATTCAAAATAATATAACTTTTTATCTAAACCATAGAGGTATATGATCCTTACACAAAAAATGTTTAGAATTTTATACAGAATCCAGAGAATATTTTAGAAAAATTTTAGGACACAAATTGCGCCCGCCAAGTTAAAAAAAAAAAAAACTAAAAAAAACAAAATTTTACTTTGGTTTAAATATCTCTAAAAGTAAAAGAGATAACCCACACATGTAAGCGTATTTTTTGTAGAGGATTATAAGGACTATCTGTGCGCAAAATTATTTTTCAATCAAATCATAAATGAAATTTTGGCGATTTTTAAAAAAAATTTCATACCCGAGGTGATCAACATTGGAGGTCCAACCCTCGTCCCCCAGACCCGCTACTAACCTGTCCTTCTCCAAATCAATTGCCATACATCTCAGGATTGCTCATGTGAAAAATACATCCAGCAGTTCTAAAGTTACTGAATTATTTCCAAAAAATTCCGTTTTGGGACCACTGTGTGTTGTTTAACAAGTACGTAATATATGGAAGAAGTAGTGGCGAAATAATTCTTACGAATTTAGGATGTATATTATCGAAACTAAAGGAATTTGACTTAACTAACATGAAACAATGAGCTACATCTTGTTGAGATACACATGAGAACTGAAATGCTGTCCGTTCGGCAAAGGAGCTATTTCTGAGTATTTCAGTGGATGCTGTCGATATTTCTATTGTGTCCGTAGGAAAGGAAGTAAAAGTATAATTAAGTTCGTTAGCATCAACTGTACACCTATCGTTCATTGAATGTATTTATGCTGCAGTCACTAGACCTAGATATTCTTACCTAGGGAGCACTCGTTTAGTGAATGGTAGTGGACGGGAAAACACATATCTATAGTTTGAACAAAATGCAGAGATTATTATGTTTCTTATTCACTAATGCGATAAGCTCCATTCCTCAAGCCAGTCTGAAGAATATTTTGAATATTCTCTTCCTTGATATTTCCATCGCTTAGAGACCAAACACAAGCAAGCGGAGTTGGATGTTGTTTTCCGCTCTAAGAGAAAAATGCAAATTAAATGAAGACGGCATCCAGCAGTGGATTTCACATATATTTTGTTTTTGTTTCTTTATATTTTTTGTGTTTGGCAACAACAAAACTACTTGTATAAAAAATGTTTTTCTTCCTCTCTTAAATTCCATATATAAAAAATATAGAGCAAATTCTTCTATCTCTTTCCTTCTTATATGAATTTAATGTAAACTTATGAGATTCATTTTGCAACAACGGCAACACCGACAGAACAATTGAGTGAAAAAATGAGAGCTTTTGAGAATCCGTTGTAAAAATAAAATAAATTTTAATTTTCAGCGGATTCCGCTGTGTTGTTTTAGTTGCCAAATCTTCATATATAAAAAAAAAGAATCCGCTTGGTTGTATTGTAATGTGTGGTAATTTAAGATTTTCTCTAGAGAACATGCAATCTCAGTTGCAGTGGTTCGGGTATCTTCTCTGATGATTTAGACTTTTCTGAGTCTCTCAGACTAGCAAATTTCATTGACAGATCTAAAATCGATACTGGCACTGGTTAGGGTATCTTCTTTAATGATTTAGTATTTTCTGTGTCTGTGACTACCAAATTCATTAACAGTTTTCAAACTAAAATATATCCCATCACGGAATTTCATTTCAGTGCGTCGATTGTAGACATATTTATAATGTCTTGCCGCAATCAAGGCTCTTAATTCCAACTTTAAAAAAGTTAAAAAGGTTTATGTTCCGTCGTTCAGCTAAGAGACTACCAAGTCGATCTGATATGGGTTACGGGACATATGGGTGTTCAGAGTAACGAAAGTGCTGATGAACGCTTCGTAAACGAATCGCTATTAGGTAAGACAATGATATACATATTCTCACTTCGCTGGTTGCTGTATCTAATACTCTTGATGAATGAGCAGTTGAAGACGGTCTTCAATCACCACTTGCAAGATATCAATGACGCTCTGGCCACATCGAAAGAGAGAACTAGGTCACTATCATCCTTTGATAAAATCCTGATAAGGCTTCTACTCATAGCTATAATTACAAAGCACTGTATTATTGGATGTATGTTGGAACGTATGGGCTATTTAGATGAGAAAAGGAAGAATTCGTACAACATGCGTTGTGCAACTGTCCAGATCTACTTGAGCTTAGACAACGATTTCTAATTTTGTTTTAATGAAATGTCAGGAGTAAATCTGGTGTGATTTGTCAGGAGAATGGGTTGGTCTCAACTTGAACCAAGGGAACTGTAATTTTGTCCATATTTAATAAGTACCCTATTTGTATTTGTATTCTATTCTCAAAATTTTTGAGATACATCATGTCATTTCTGAACCTTGAATCTTTGAACCATTTTAAATCTTTCATAATAGTGGGCGACTCTTGCAACGTAACGGATGTGCTAAAGTGTGACACATAAGTTGTGCGAATATGATTAGTTAATGATCACTTAGGATGACGTTGTACAGAATCTAAGAAACCACGAATGCTGATGAAGTGTGTAGTGGCGCGTATTCCATGCTGCTGGTATCTAGTTATAGTCCACAAACTCTGCGTTTGCAATTTACGATTGAGACAGTATCCTATTCGCAATTGTTCTAAACTTCTATTGTGCGAATTAAGACCAAATATCTTTTAGATTTTAGTAGGAACTTCAACATGCTTATCAGGGTATAAATGAAATTTCCAAATGACTGATGTAATTATACTTTTTTATCTGATATAGTCTTCGATCCTCCAAAAATAAAAGTTGTATATAATGACATATTTTCCATGAGTGTAATTCTTCCTAACATTGCTTTGTTCGTAAAAAAAAAATGTTACGTTATACTTGGACACGTTCTTAGGTGACAATGGTTTGATGTTGTTATTTGATGCTGGTATCAGTTTTAAATTGAGTACCATGTGAACACGATTCACGAGTATAAAGATGTTGGTATAGAATAAATGTGCAGCATTGTTCCATTGATTGAATGGTTTGTATATTGAATTTTTTTCCATTGTTTTCGTATTTTTTTTTTGCTTTGTTGGTATTTGTATTCCATAGAGTTTATGTGTTTTTATAACAAGTGTAAATGAAATCATGCGCATCTAATCTTGTAAAAGTATTGAATCTGTACCATACATACATACTATACATATATTTTAAACTACAAATAACTTTAACCATATGTATGTACTTGTACACTTCTGTGTGTGCAACAAATTATATGTAGGTACTTTTTCTCCCAAGCAATTTAAGGAATAACAGATTGAAGTTCATTTTTATGGGGTTAATATAGACATTTATTTTTTTCTTACATTTATTTTTTGGTATTCAAAATGTATGTACTTGATGTTTACTTGTAAATAAATTTGTTTGAAATCATGTAACCAAAGATCCTGACAATGTCAACTCAACCGTGTTAATGAAGATGGCTGGCTGGTTGGTTGCTGAAGTAGTTATTTAAATTTCAAATTCAAATAATGTCAAACAAACTTTTTGGCGTTTATTGTACTTTTTTTTGCATACTGTTTACTTTTTTTGTAATAAAGTTAATTTAAATTTGTTGAAGAATTCAATTTATTTTATACTTTTATGGTCATATAAAGAGAGGGGTTTGCTGGTTTGATTGTAATACGAAATAACATTTTAAATTTTTATAAGGTAAGTAAAAACTTTTTATGTTGGATTTTTTTATTATACATAAATACTTTATGTGGTGGCAATCAAATGTCAAAAGTAATATGTGCAGATTAACATTTATCAGATTTTGTAAGATGGTTGAGGTAACAATGGACTAGGTGAGTTTTCTTTAGTTTTTATAGTGGGAAAAATTTATTAGTTATTTCTTAAAAAAAACTTAAAATTTCTACAGCTATAAATATTAGGTTATTATTAAATAAAGTAATTTTTTTGTAAAAAAAAAAATGATTTTGAAGAAACTATAAAAGTTGTATAGATAATAAAATCTTTGTTAATTTATTTTTATACCCACCATAAAAAATGGGTTGTATATTGGGTTTATCATTCCTTGTGTAACATGTCGTAAACATTTCCTTAGACCCCTTAAAGTATAAAGGTCCTCGTGAGATTCTGAGTCGATCTAATAATGTCCGTCTGTGTGTCTGTTGAAAGAAGGATATGGCTCGGTGCAGATCACCTAGGAAGACAAAAATATGTTCAATTATTTATATTATATAAGTTTTATTTGATATTGAAAATTGGCTAAATAGGTTAATAAACAAAAAAGATATAGGCCAAATACTAGATATACAGGGTGTCTGTTGTCACTTCCGTTCATACTTTTCTGCTGATATCTTTTAAACAAAAGCATATACGTCAACGAAATTTTGTATAGATAATTTGAGGATCAGTATAAACTCGAAAGCCAAAAATAGGTGTGATACCCCCACTTTACCGGCCATAAATGTTAAACATCAACGAAATTTGGTACAAATAGTTCAAGGACCAATGTAAACTCGGAAACAAAAAATATTTGTGGTCCGCCTACTTTATCGCCAACCTCCCATACAAGGAGAAATTTTAAAAAGTTGCAGATGGTGGGTATAAACACATCTGCTCAAAATAATAGTTACACCCAGAGAAATATCAATCACATACGTGTTGAAAACGTTACCATTCTGTGTCAATAGTTAATCTACACCGTATGTGTTTAAATTAAACACTGCGTGTTCAATTCTTATTGAAAATCGATACCTAATTGGCAACAAGTTGAAACCATTTCGGTATCAAATTGTTAAATTACATATGTTTTCTACTAAATTTGTTAACGAAAGGTATTAAAAAGCTGTTACCGTAAATTACCAATGTGAGCACAACCGTTGTTGATTTTGAATCGAATTTTTTCCCTTAGTGTAATAATAGATAATAATAGATAAACACATCTGCTCAAAATAATACTCGTAGTTATATGAAATGCAACACTCTTCCCATCAAGTACCACCTGTTAATAGACTACTGTCAAATTTTGAGCAAGTGTCGTCATTTACTTTACATTTAACAACTGTTCAAAACATACAACCTCGTGTATTTTTCCAAAAATTAAAAAAGGTGAATTTCGAGTGCTCATTAAACATTATTTTTTGCGAAAAAAAACCGTCAATTAAGCCAAGAAAAAGCTCGATAAATACTATGGGGACTTTGCACCATCGATTTCAATGGTAAAAAAGTGGTTTACTGACTTTCGTTGTGGTCGCACAAGTACAAATGACGCTGAACGTTCTGGAAGGCCAATTGAGGTCAGTACACCCGAAAATGTCGAAAAAATCCACGATATGGTGTTGGCCGACCGAAGAGTAAAAGTGCGTGAGATTGTTGATGCCATTGGCATTTCATATGGCAGTGTGGTTTCGATTTTAAATGATCAGCTGGGTTTAAGAAAGTTGTCTGCAAGATGGGTGTCGCGTTTGCTCTCAATTGACCATAAACGTAAACGTGTGACAACTTCAAAGGATTGTTTGGAGTTGTTTAAACGCAATCCGAATGAGTTTTTGCTGCGTTTTGTAACTGGGTATGAAACATGGATCCATTACTGTACTCCGGAGACCAAGCAGCAGTCTAAGCAATGGGTTTCTCCGGATGAATAAGGTGATGTCAGTTATAAGGTGATTGCAATAGTTTTTTGGGATGCACGCGAGATAATCCACATCGATTACCTTCAAAAGGAAAAAACAATAAACGGCGAATATTATGCCAACTTATTAGACCGATTTAATGAGGATTTAAAAAGAAAACGACGCCATATGGCCAAGAAAAAAGTTCTTTTTCATCAAGATAATGCACGGGTGCACACGTGTGCAGTCTCAATGGCAAAACTATATGAATTGAGCTACGAATTGGTACCTCATCCACCATATTCTCCGGATTTAGCCCCTATCGACTACTTCCTATTTCCAAACCTAAATAAATGGCTCGGTGGAAAGAGATTCAGCTCCAACGATGAAATTATTGACCAAACAAATGCCTATTTTAAGGACCTCGAAAAATCCTATTTTTTGGAAGGGATACAAAAACTGGAGAAACGTTGGACTAAGTGTATTGAGTTAAAAGGAGATTATGTTGAAAAATAAATGTTTGTTTTGCAAAAAAACACTATGTTTCATTCAAAAAGTCACGGACTTGTTGATCCTCCCTCGTACTTCGAGTTTTTTTCTTTTAGTTAAAAATTTTATCTGGCAAGGATAGAAAATAGGATGAAACAACCATTGTACTAAATAGGAGAGAAAAATTGTTCAAACCAAGAGAAAAATGGAAAGTCGTTACTTGAAATTGCAAGTAGGGGTTTAAGAAAATATCTACGTTTTATACAAATTGCTTTACATAAAAATCAAACGATTGAAACTTGTAATAGACCTCATAATATAACCCCAAAATCGGATAGAATGATTATTTTATAGGCAAAAATGTACCCCTTTAACTCTCTGAAAGCTATTTCAGATGAAATTTTTGATGAAATAGGTCAGCAAAAAGTTTTTCTTTCATGCGATATCTCATTATATCCCAGTACCCATACACATTTTTTGTATTTATCAATATGATAATAGGATCGTTTGAATTTAATTAAAACCTCTAAAACAGTAATATTTTTGAATTCAACGTGGAATTTTTTCCCTACAGGGTGATGGATATTTTAGTTTTCATTTGGCCAGAAAATATTATGTCTCTCCATTTTTTTCGTGTGTACATTCGGACTAAAGTAAATGTATTTTAAGAAGTTTTAACAGTATCTTAAAATTTTGTATACGCATTAATGGAACTTTTCTGACAATTTTTGCCGGAAATTTATTTAGGTAAAGACGAAGCCAAACTCTTTGCGAACCTACTTCATTAAAAATTATAGCGGAAATAGTCTTCAAAGAAATGAAGGGGTCCTTTTTTGCCAATACAATAACCCTCCTTTCCGTTTCTGGGGTTCTTTTTGCCATTTCAAGCAACGACTTTGCAGTTTTTACTGGTTTTGAACCATTTTTCTCTCCTATTTGGTTTCTTCCCATTATCTGTGTCAAAATACTATTTCTTTATAATATTTTCAACCTTGCAACTTTTCTTATTGAGTCATTCAATTTAAAACCAACCAGCTGTTTTTCTCACCTCTTCCGAATTAGATAATATTTGGTACAATTATTATTCTTGTCAAAGACTAAGACTTATTCAAAATTTCAGATAATTTCATCAAGTGGTTCGCGAAATATCGCGGTTGGAAAGTGCTAAATAGCTCAAAATGTGTACAAAGTTGCATACACAAAATTACAAATATCTTTCGAAGTATTTATTATATAAGATTTATTGAGATGTCATATTAAAGGTATCAAAATTACCTTTAATATGATGTATAAATTTCGCAGTCGCGTATTTCAAAAAGTAGTACTTTTAAGTTCGTGAAGAATATATGTTAGTAAAATCTTAATATTCTTCGACTGAAAAGAGACATAATAATTATTTAAGTGAATATTGAAGGTTGTAGTATGTCTCTATTATAATTTGAAGTTAATTTTCTTATAACTAAAATTTTTATAATAATATTGAAATAAATACGTAATTTCATAGGTATTTTAAAAATGGTACAGCTCAAGTAAATCTTAACATTGAGATGTAATATTTTGGGAATCATATAAGAACATACTAATCTTCATTTCTAGAGGGGTACATTTGCATTTTTTTTTCGTGAGGCCCTTTAATATACATACGATGATGTTTTTTGTAGATCTCGACTAGCAGAATCCTCTTATATAAAAATCTTTCAAATCGGTTCAGATATAAGGAATCAGGATAGTTTTTAACAAATTTTATACCCGAGATGTCCAACTTTGGAACCCTGTGGACTCGTCTATAGTCTATATAGTCCAAGTTCAAAACTTAAACTCGCCTACACCTCTACTATCACCATGTGAAATTTCATGGAAATCGGAACAGCCGTTCCAAAGTTCCATAATTATTTCCATTTCATTTTTTGAATCGCACACTATGTATCGTTGACCAGTGTTGAAATACATTGTTGACAAATTGTGAAATCAAAATTCTAAAATTTTTAATTTTTGAAAATTTGCTCCGTTTCGTGTATCACAGAATATATGATGTAGGTTTATTACATTTGTAGTTATGTATCGTTTAAGATATACATATCTCGTTAATTTGCCCTAAATAGAAACGCTTCAGGAGGTGCCCAATCTTGGAGCGACAAAAACGTAAATGGCTCTAAGAGGTGCCTTTTTCGCGAGGCACACTCTCAGCGTAATTTCAATGAAGCGATAGTATCGCATGATCAAAATAGATTTTCATATTATATTTTAAAATCATTGTGGCTCGATAAAATATTAATTTGCAAAAATTTTATAATATTTTTAAATAGATCGAAAAATTATCGTATTTTATATTAGCATTTTTTCGAACTATGGCATGAATTAACATTTATCATAATAAGTACATCTATGTTGTTTTAGTTGAACGTAAAATAGGTTTCAATGCAAAAAAAAAAAAAAAAAAAAAATAGCAAAAAAAAGTATTTATTACCTGCGAATGCGATGTCTTTAATATATCATAAATCGTCGAGACTCACACATGGAGCTAATTGTAATCGGTGAAAATGTATATCAATTTGTAGCTGTTATGATAGCACTCGAAAATAATTACGCAACTAAAAAAATTTTTGGGTGTATATTTTTGTCATTAAAAAATGTATTTTTTTAGTAATAAGTAATTAATTTTTGCAACTTTTTATTTATTAACATCATTTGAAGAGTATTTTTTGTGATAAGATGTAAAAACATATCAGTGAATTAAATGTAGTTAAAAAAAATTTTAAATATATCTGCATACTTTTTTTTTTACTTGACGTTCTGGAAAAAGGGTATAAACAGATGTAAAAGCTTTTTTAAATTTTAAGCAAAATTGCGATAAAAGCATTTTTCCAAATTTCATAATAAAATGTTTTATTCCTTGTAACAACGTATTTATTTTTCAGTTTTTCGGCTATAGTGAAGTCAACATAATAAAGTTATATAGACAATATATAAAAAATATAAGGAGTGCGATCGAAAAAATCTTAACATATATAAAATGCAATAATTTGGAAACGCTTGATCCTAGAGTTTTGATTATTTTTTTTAGTTAATTGATACTATACTACAGATCATAGAAAAATATATCTTTTATACTTCTAGCTACTACTTATGAACTCGTAGACCTTTTTTGCTAACCCTTTGATAGGAGATTTGATAGTTGTTTCAGTCACTTTTTTGGAACAGTCTCCCCATATCCTTTTAAAATCTTCGATATTTTGGGACGCCTCTTTTGTCCTCTTCGATTCTCTTTTCACTGGTCTTAGCTCCGGACAATTTAGAGGATTGATCTCTCTTGGTAAAAAAAACTATGTTAATATTTTGGTACCACTCCAGAGCTTTCTTAAGTAGTGACATGATACCAAATCGGGCCAAAAATATGTGGACACATTGTGCTCTCTTATGAAAGGAAGAAGATTTTTAGCAAACATTCTTTGATGTATTTTCTAACAAATGACTTGCTTCTTTTGCTACAACTGCATAAATCTTGCCAAACCAGGAATTCTTAAGGAAATTTCGTCAGCTACATAAAAATTTTGACCCGGAAGCTGCGAAAAATCTGCCAGTACATACGTTTCGTCGTCCATTACACAACATGAGGATTTTTGTATGAAATTTTATTTTAATTTCCGTGGTCTATTCTTGGCTTCTAAATTTTTTGCAGCATTCATATCAATGGTCCAATTCTCCGGATACTGTTTAATAACCTTGGAAACAGTTTGACAGCAGACATTTAATTCTTTGGCCAATTTCTTGTGAGAACAATTTAGATTTTTTTTTTTTTTTTTTTAATTTTTTAATTATTTATAGCACGTACATCTCTTTCGTCACTCATTTTGATCATTCACAACAAATCAACATGGTTGTCTTTAAAAATAATAACTGACACATTTTTCAAAGATAACTAGATCAAAAGAAATTTTTAATATTGCTTCCACAAAAAGTTATGAAGCAAAACGTGTGTTGATATTTTTTCAATCGCACTCCTTATATCAACTTAAAAAGTAAAAATGTGTCCCCCGAAAAAAATTATTTTTTGAGTTATGACGTTGTTGCAGCAAACGAGCGGTATGTGCATTTATTTTTAACATCGGACTTAAAATGTAATTTTTACAATTTAATTAAATATCTGATTTTTAATTACCACAATATAAACGGTAATTTTTTGTCCATTAATATACATTTATATTTTAATTATACCCTACACCACCATAGGTGGTTGGGGTATTATGCGTTTGTGCTGATGTTTGTAACGCACAGAAATAATAATACCGTTCGACTCAGAATCACTTTCTGAGTCGATTTAACGATATCCGTCCTTCCGTCCGTCGATCCGAATATAGCATTCGCGGTTGTTTTAATTTTTTTTTTCTTAAAATTTTGTGTAAAATTTCATTTTTTCCCAAAAGATGGGCTAAATATCTCCATAATTGTTGACCGTATTAAAAAGTAATGTAAGAACGACTTAAAGATAATTTTAATTAAAATTGTTAGACATTTTTTTGAACTAAATCAGATAAGTAGTGTTTGAGATATGCTTTAATATATACTGCAACTTCCTTAATTTTACAAATCGCGATTTATCGCGAGAACTAGAGTCAATTCAAAACGAGGGAGAAACTATAGTCGGTCAAAACCGACCATATGATACCCTACACCGTTTTGTATGAGCTAAAAATTAGACCTGTGGCTAATTGTAGACCAACACTTTTACTCAATGTAAAATAAATTATACAAATACAGAACAATGCATTGATACTAACATCTATGTGATTTTATGCCTTTAGGTCGATTCCCGGAAGTGGGTTTATATGGGAGCTATGGTAAATTATGAACCGATTCTCATAAATTTTGGCAATGTTGTTTATACTTATATAAAACTTATTTGTATGGGATTTATGTACGTTAAAGTGATTTTCGGAAGAGGGAATTTATATGGGAGCTATGGTTAATTATAGACCGATCTTGATGAAATTTGGCACAAAGATTAACACTTATACAAAACTCCTTTTTACCGAGTTTCATTGAAATATTTCTATATTTAAGGCATTTATGATCGTTAAACCCTTATTCCTGGAGGATATTTGTATGGGGGCTAGGTGATATAATGCAACGATCCCAACCAATTTCAATAGGCTTCATCCTTGTGTAAAAATAATTATTTGTGCCAAATTTCATCAAGATATCTTTAAAATTGCGACCTGTATTTTGTTCACAAAGTTTACATGGACAGACAGCCAGCCAGACGGACGGACATCGTTAAATCGACTCAGAAAGTGATTCTGAGTAGAACGGTATACTTTAAGTTGAAGGTCCGAAGATTTTTTTTCTGTACGTTACAAACATCAGCACAAACGCATTATACCCCAACCACCTATGGTGGTGTAAGGTATAAAAAGTGAATTAGAGGCTTAGTTCTTATTAATACCATGTATCCGAATTGACTGAGAAACACAGTGCCGCAGAAATTTTTTCACATTTTGTAACTCTGTGTTATTTGAACTTCTTACCCTGAGAAATGTTTGCTTTTGTTGAAAAATATTTTATTCTATCCCATATATTAGAGTTTAATAAACAGATTACTCAATATATTTCAATTCCTTTGATATATTATTTCGTAAAATAAATAACTCATATTACGAAATTATTATTTAATAAAATTAATAAATATAAATGTTATGACCTAATATTATTGAAATAAAAACATTTTCTTGTTTATTAATTTATAATATGTAAGCAAAGATATCAAAGAATTTATATGCATCCTTATCAAATTTAGTAACATCCCAAAATGTTTACCAGTTATTAACAGTGTGTTAGATATTAGTTTCAACAAAAACATATACATACATATGTATGAAGGCATCTATATGAAAAATATTTCCCATTTTTATACCCACCATCAAAAAGATGGGGGGTATATTGATTTTGTCATTCCGTGTATAACATGTCGAAGGAATCATCTAAGACCCCACAAAGTATATATTTTCTGGGTCTTGGTTTGATTCTGAGTCGATCTAGCTATGTCCGTCCGTCTGTCCGTCTGTCTGTTGAAAGCAGGATAGGGCTCAAACAGGACAACGTAGGGGGACGAAATTTGGTACAAATATTTGTCGTATATAAGGTTTGTTTGGAATTGAAAATGGGCAAAATTGGTTAATTAACAAAGTTACGGGCTAAAAACTAGAAACACAGGGTGTCCGTTTTATACTTTTCTGCTGATATTTCTTCAACAAATGCATGTACGACAACGAAATTTTGTACGTATAGTTCGGGGATCGATATAAACTCGGAAACCGTGGTCCGCCCACTTTACTGCCCACCTCCTATATAAGGTGAAAATCAACGAAATTGTATTCAAATAGTTCAAGGACCAATGTAAACTCGGAAAAAAATGGGCGTGGTCCGCCCACTTTAATGCCCACTTTACCGCCCCCTCCCATATAACGTAAAATTTGAAAAAGTTGATGGTGGTTATATAGATTCGGCCGGGCCGAATATTCGCGCTTGTTTTTTCTTAATATACGTACATTTTTAATATAAACCTTCATAAAACTTAAGACGTGATAATTTTGTTTTGTAACTTGTTTTAAAAATTATACGTCACAAAGTATTTGTTATTTTTCCTGTTTTTTTTTTCGTTATTTCATATTTCTTCCTTTTTGGAAATTTAACAAAATTTTTTTCATATTTCACCTTTTGGGGCTTAAGTTCTTAATTTTTTGTTACTTACAGTACTTTTCCAAAAAAAAAAAAAAATCCCTTGTAAAAATGTTTAAAACATGATTTGAAAAGAAAGCTTTTTCATGTAAAAAGCAAAATCAAGAAAAAAAAACACCAAAAAAAGTTAAAAGGAAAAAAAGAGGCTTGAATATCTAAATTGTATGTGAGCAACATTTAGGATATAAATATTTAATACATATTGCAATATATGCCTAAATAAAGATATTGGGTTTGTTTGGCAGAATATTGAATAATAACTTTTGCAAATAAATCTACGAGACTTTTCGTATTACATATTAAGCTGTATTTTCAAAATATAAGAAATAAAACTTTCTTGAAAGTAGAGTTTTTTTTTTATTGAATAATGAACTAAGTTATAAATAAACGTTTAGGCAAAATATTTTTATTCAAAGAATTGTTCATCGGAATCTTCCATCTTCATATTGCTTCTTAACTTTTGAGGCAAAAAAAAAAACGAATCAACCCTAATTTTGTTACTTTTTCTGAAGTAAAACGTATTTTATGTACAGAATTCTGAACCGAACGAGAAAATAGTAGAAGTATTTATTTGACAAATGACGTTTAATACCTAATGAGTAAAAAAATTAAATTCGTTTTTATTCTCTCATAAATAATTTTTTTTTTCATCGTAATTTATATTTTAGGGCATCATTGGAAAGAACTCACTCAACACTATTGATATACAGTGGTGGCCATTTTCATATCTACTGTTTTTAAATGAAAATTATTTCATCTCATTACAATTATTTACTAAAATTTTTTCTTTTTAGTGTTGTTTATGGTGTCTGCAATAAGTCCCGTTACTTTTTTTTTTTTTTTGCATTCTATCGCAATTCTATTTTAATTTTTAATTTAAGTGCAGTAATAGGCAAAATAAGCTGGTCACAATTTTAGCACAAGCAAATATATTTAAATTTTTTAATATATTTTTTGTGAATATAAATAATTAATTGGTAAGTTTAGATATTATTTCATCAACGAAGATAAAAAATTAAATAAATAAACATTATTTAGACATGTCTAAACAAAAGTGGTGTACAGAGGAACAAAGTAAGATTATTCAACAGATGTACTCAAGAGGAATAAGCATAAAGGCTCCATTACTCTACCGTAAATGTAAAAACGTAAATGTAAAAGGAAACGTAAGTGGATGATTACTCTAAAAACGTAAATGTAGCCAATACTTTGTTGTTGTTTTGTACACATGAACATCGGTGATGCCAATTATACATATTTCCAGTGGATCAAATTCAAATTGAAAATCGCTAAATTTATTGGTTTGTATTTCAGCGATTTGTATACAAAACGAAATTTGTGTTTTTTTGACAAAAATTTTGAACTTTAAATTAAATATTCGACTTTACGTCTTAATTAAATTATTTCAACAAGTTTTTAGTGAAGAAAACAGCAAAAATAATTGTCCAATTTATAAACCTTTTACAGCGATTTTTTACGCAGATTTAGTATATTGAAATAAAAAGCTGTCAACACTGTTGTTACAGCTGTCACGTAAAAACGTAGAGCGACCTAATTTGATTAGGTTGCTACGTAACATTTACGTTTTTTAGTACACATACACACATAACTCTCATAAGCAAAACGTGTCAGCTGATTCGCTACATTTACATTTACGGTCGAGTAATGGAGCCTTAAGTGAGATTGCAAATACTTTGGAATGTTCCAGAAAGATAGTTTATAATGCACTAAACCATATTCGGAAGTATGAAGCATTTAAAAATGTTACACAGGCTCCTAGGCCAAGAAAAACGTCACGTAAAGAGGATTCTTTAATATATAGAACCTCTGTCGAAGATCCTTTTAAAAGCTCTACCGTAATCCAGAGGAAAATTTCAGGAAAATATGGTATCAACGTGTCCTGCAGAACAATAAGAAGAAGACTTAATGAAAAAAAATTACGTGGATGCATTTCTCAACATAAGCCACACGTTTCAAATAAGAACCTACGGGATCGGTTGTGCTTTGCTCTTGAGCATTTGGAAAAGCCATTAGTTTTTTGGAAAAATGCCCTCTGGAGTGATGAATCCAAGTTTTGTAGATTTGGGTCGGATGGTAAGAGGTATGTATGGCGTCCTCCAAATATGCAACACAATCCAAAGTACAATTCTAAAACAATAAAACACGGTGGAGGAAATGTGATGGTGTGGGCAGCTTTTTCTGGGCATGGCGTTGGTCCTATATGCAAGATTGATACACGTATGGACCAATATGTATACCAGAATATACTACTAAATACAATGATGCCTTATGTAGAGGACAACATGCCACTTAGGTGGAGTTTTATGCACGACAATGACCCAAAACACTCCTCACGCTTAGTGAGGAGTTGCTTGGAAGAGAACATTATTAACGTGTTAAAATGGCCAGCCCAATCACCGGATCTTAATCCTATTGAGAACCTTTGGAATGATGTGGAGCAGCAAGTAATGAGAGCAAAATCTAAAAATTTGGCCGATTTATGAACAGAAATATAAAAAGCTTGGTATGCTATTTCAGTGGAGCGCTGTATGGGACTTGTGGAAAGTATGCCAAGGAGATTGGCAGCTGTAATGAAAAATAATGGATACCCAACTAAGTACTAAGTTTATAGTGAAATAAGTTTTTTGTTTTGTTACTTTTTTTTAAATGTTAATAAATTTTTTTATTTTGTGCTAAAATACTGTCCAGTGTTTTTTGACGGTTATTCTATTCTGAACAGAATAACAGCAAAGATATATATAGGAATGATAATGAATATATTGTGACTTGATCTTAGCAAGATATATTACACGTATATAAAAGAAATATTAAAAAAAGAAATACAGGAAATATTTGCTTTTAAAGATAGGCTGTAGCAAGTGTGCTAACCTCATGGCCGCCACTGTATGTATTCATTTAACGCTTTAGTTGCACAACTAATATTTTAAGATTCCCGGTCCATAATTAGTTAATTTCTTATGTCAAATAAATGGTTAGTTAAGAAAGTAAATGTCATCAAAAGCATACATTTATCATTAAAACTATAAATTCGTGTAAAATAGTGACTAAATTTCAAAAATATCTTTAATTAAATTATTATCGCGGTTTTAAAGGAAATAATTATACAGTGAAAGCTCCCATAGGCGGACAGCGATCGTCACGCTGATTTTCACGATCGTCACGATGTCCGTCTATGGGATATGGTACATAATTTTTTTTTTTTTACATAGGGTAATTCAGTACTATATATTTACTTTTATTTCAACATTCAAAATTGATTGTAATGAATTAACTTATAGATATACATATTCTTATTTATACATATATATCGTCAACTAAAATGCAAAAGGCCGTAACCACTTAAAAATCAAATGTTGGTTTTATTTACAGTATTATAATGTACTGAACCAAATTATATTTATACAAAAAATTGCATATCTTCAAAAATTACATCAATAATGACAAAAGTCAAAAGATCGTAACATTAACTTCATAAACGAAACAGTCGTAATATTTGTTCTATTTAAGAAAAAATTTAGTTTGAAAAGTGTTTATGATTTATCTATTTTTGCATTGAGGAAATTATTGACAAATTTTACTTAATGGCTCAATTTAAAGCAAAAAATTAAAAATGTTGGTTTCTTTTTCCTTTTGCTTCTGCGCAAACGTCATTTTGCATTTTCATTTAGACATTATTTGCAATAAATTATGATTTTATGAAATTTATTTTATGGAATTTTTGGCTACAGTTCGCTTCTCCCTGTTTTCATTCCATTTTCCTAAAATTATTTTCTAAATTTAGTCACTTTTCGTACGAGAAAAAAATGATCTCTTAACTGGCTAAAGGGAAAAACTTCTATCAACAGCATGTTGGGGACAAGTTTGACAGTCATCTACATATGTTGGCATGTTACTCCATTTAAAAAGGATAGGATTAACTTGGGAAAATGATTAAAAATGTTGGTTTCTTTTTCCTTTTGCTTCTGCGCAAACGTCATTTTGCATTTTCATTTAGACATTATTTGCAATAAATTATGATTTTATGAAATTTATTTATTTATTTATTTATTTATTTATTTATTTATTTATTTATTTATTTATTTATTTATTTATTTATTTATTTATTTATTTATTTATTTATTTATTTATTTATTTATTTATTTATTTATTTATTTATTTATTTATTTATTTATTTATTTATTTATTTATTTATTTATTTATTTATTTATTTATTTATTTATTTATTTATTTATTTATTTATTTATTTATTTATTTATTTATTTATTTATTTATTTATTTATTTATTTATTTATTTATTTATTTATTTATTTATTTATTTATTTATTTATTTATTTATTTATTTATTTATTTATTTATTTATTTATTTATTTATTTATTTATTTATTTATTTATTTATTTATTTATTTATTAAAATTTAGTATTAAAATAACAATTTTATATACTAAATACATTTATATATAGCTATAGCAACAACAAGGCCTTAAGCTTATTTATTACGGTTCCTTAATAGTGTTTATAAAAAACCGACTTTTCAAAAAACCGGTTTGACGGTTAACCGAAAATTGGGTAAAATTAAAAAACCGGTTTTTCGGTTAACCGTCTACTAAAAAACCGGTTAAACAGGTTAACCGATATTTAAATAACTGCTCTAATTTGAAGCTTAATAAAAATATTTTTGGCTAAAAAAAGTGTTTTTCAACTTATTGGTTTAACCATGCACCAAATAATAAACAGTGCACTGCAGTGTTCTTTATAAATTTCGATTGATTTACATCGACATTTTATAATCCTTTTTTTAGCCTTTAGGCTAGATTTAATATAATTTATAAAAACAACTTTTATTGCATCTTTTAGCACAGCTTATGAAGCTTAATAATGATCGAAAAAAAATACTTTATTTTTTCAGTTTTATTTTTAATTTTTCTAGCTGAAAATTAAAATTAAATTATCGAAATTTTACAAAAAGGAAGCTTTATATTATGATTTATATTCACTTTTTTCACGTTTTTTTTTCTCAAGGAAAAGTTTATATAATTTTTATAAAAAAAAAAATTTAATAAATATATCTGCATAAAATTGGAAAAATAAATAGCACTTTTTTTTTTTTGCTAAAGAGAGATTTGTTTTTAATTTTTAGATGATTATTAATCATTTAGAAGATTATTAATCAAGTACATTTTCTGCACTTATTTAGTTCTACTTTTGAAGTCTTTATTCTTGTTATCCTATATAAAATCTTATTTTTATCTTAAGCTATACATTAGTAGGTGTAATGTTACATAAGTATTTTCTTCTTTTGGAAAATTTCATTCGCATGAAATTAAAGTTTTTGTAAATGGAATGCTTAATTATCCATCTGAGTTATTTATACATACAGTTTTAAAATATATTTAACTTCAAACAAGTAAATATATATCACCTGGCTACTTGTTAACTCAAACAGCAAACATTTTTAATAGTTTAAACATATTTTCTTATATTTTAAATTGAGAAAAAAACAACTAAAGGACGAAATTTTGTGATATTTTTAGCAAATTTTTGAAACCGGTTAACCGACACAGAAAAACCGGGTAAACCGGTTAACCGAAATTGAATATTTCAAATTAACCGGTTCGCAAATAACCGAAATTTGAAGAAAAACCCGGTTTTTCGGTTAACCGGTTTATAAACACTATTCCTTAAACAATTTCAAAAGTTAGCATATCTTAAAGTTATTTTTACAGTGTTTTGGATGTTAGTATGTAGTAGATGTTTTTATCTGGATTACAGGATTATTAGTATGTTAAATATGATGGTATAAATTTGTCTTTTTTAGGAATTTTATAATTTTATTTATGTTTTCTGTAGATGGAGAGGATAGGAGATATAGTGGATTAATTAATTCAAAGATTTCATTTCGAGCTGACGCATATAGTGGGCAATGGCATAGGATATGATTAATGAAATTTATTTTATGGAATTTTTGGCTACAGTTCGCTTCTCCCTGTTTTCATTCCATTTTCCTAAAATTATTTTCTAAATTTAGTCATTTTTCGTACGAGAAAAAAATGATCTCTTAACTGGCTAAAGGGAAAGACTTCTATCAACAGCATGTTGGGGACAAGTTTGACAGTCATCTACATATGTTGGCATGTTACTCCATTTAAAAAGGATAGGATTAACTTGGGAAAATGATATTGATAGCCTCGATTCTTAGCAGCACCTAACTACTTCCTTTTATATGACTTATAACAATGTCGCTCTGCTTGTTGTACAGAATTTCTATGCCCTTTGTTCAAAAAAGTTGTCAAGATTTGTAGGAATCTGTCGCCATTGTGTTCTACGACAAATCATGGACCCAACATTGAGACTGTCTTCAGGACATAGATAACTGGGACAGCATCTGTTTTTAGGGATCAAGTTTTCATTTTCTCTTTTCAAGTATGAAGAATTTTTAATCAGGTGTAAAAGTCAAAGTTAAATTAAAAAAACTAGATTATGCTCAAAACCAGAAAAAATATAGTAAACTATATAACTTCAAAAAATTTAAGTAAAGATGAAATATGAATGCAAACACGGACAAAAATGAAAATAAGAAGCATCTTATACAATATTCGGCACATTTCTTTTACCGTTTTTTTGATTTTTGTCCATCTACGAAAGATGTTTTCTTTAAAAATAGGTGTCCGCGTCCGCCCAAGAGAGCACCCGCTTAGCGGAGATTAATTTATTCTAAAAATGCCACCTAAACCATGGAACCTAAAAAATTGTCCGCCTACCGGAGCTGTCCGTTAAGGGAGCTTTTACTGTATTTTTAATAAATTCATCTATATTTAAGTATAATAAGTACTTCCTTATGACTTATTTCCAAAAATAGCTAATTTAACCTTTTGGGTTAATGCTGTTAAATGGTTAATTAAGTGTAATTTCAATAGTATCGGGATAGATCACATATATATTAAAACCAGATATGTGTTGAAAAATGTCCGAAATATATAAAACTATATGTTTGAGTAATGAAATTATGACAAAAAACTTTATATTCTGCGACTGAAAAGTGATATAACAATTATTTCAATGAATATTTCAGGCCTTAGTATGCCTCTATTACAATCTGAAGTTGATTTTCTTTTAAGGAAAGTGTTTAAAATGATATTGAAAGAAATACGTATTTTTACAGGCGTTTTGAAAATGATACAGATCACGTAAATTTAAATATTCTGAATCATATAAGAACTTCATTTCTAGAGGGGTACATTTGCAACAATTTTCGTGAGGTTTTTTAATATACATATACCTTTCGATATGTTGCACACGGAATATCAAACTCAATATACCCCCATCTTTTTTATTGGTTTAAAAAAATATATACATATGTATATCGTCCATTCCATGAGAGATTTATAAAAATGCCAATTTTTTTACGGAGAGTCATCTGATTTTCTCATATCTGGTACGCCTATAACCTATGGAGCCGTTTAAATATCTCCATTTTTATTTTTTTGAATTTTAAAAAATTCGTGAATTTATTCACGATTTTAATTTTTCGAAAAGTAAAAAAAATCATAAAATTGTGTAATTTTAGACATCAATATCTCTAAAAGTTTTTAACGGATTTTAATGATTTAAACTGCATGTAGAAGATGAATATGTACTCTTTTAATGTAGTTATTTAAAAATAATATTATAATTTAATAATGCATTCATAATGCAAATGCAATTTTAGGATGCATTTTTAAAAAAATTTCTACCCTTTTGATTTTAATTTTCTTTTAATATGTTAAAAATCAATATCTTTACTATAAAATGCAAAAAAAACTGTTCTGCGACAATAAAATCTACTATTCTTAATATATTTTTTTTTTTTCTTAAAATGTCCATAAATTTAATTTAAAATGTCAAAAATTTTAATTTTTTTAAAAATTTTTATTTTTAATTTCTTCGGTTATAATTTTTTAGTAATATGTAAATTTAAATGTTTATAATAAGTTATAAAGTTTATTACAATAAATTTTTTAAATTATATCGTATAAATCAAAAATAATTTTTTTGCTAAAGATGCACTCACGAAAATAATGCAATTTTCAGATGCATTTTTAAGAAACTTCTACCATTTTGATTTTAAATATATTTGAAGACAAATATGTTTATTATGTAATACATCAGCATTTAATCTGGGACAAACAAGTATTATATCGCAAATAATTAGGATTAAAATTAATTTTAAAATAAACTCATAAAAAATACAAAAATTTAAAAAAAAAGAAAAAAAAAATTTGTATGAAAAAATTTGAAGAAATATTTTTAAACAATTTTTTAAAATAGTGGATCATTTTGTCCCAGAACAATTTGTATTGCAATTTTTAGCAAACATAATAATGTTTTTTATATCAGAAGAAGAAAAAAATTTAAAAGGTAGACATTTTTCAAAAATGCATTCTAAAATTGCATTTGCATTATGAATGCATTTTTAAATGATATTACTATTTTTATATTACTACATTTATAGTGGACATATTATTCTTATATACGCAATTTAGATCATTAAAATCCATTAATAGCTTTTAAAGATATTGATGTTTAAAGTTACACACTTTAGCAATTTTTTTGACTTTTCGGAAAATCAAAATCGTGAATAAATTCGCGAATTTTTCAAAATTAAAAAAAAACGGATATATTTAAATGGCTCCATAGGGTATGCCTATGCCAAATATTAACAAAATCGGAATACCTAAAAAATATTCTTGGGCGTTCTCTCATGGAGTGGACGATATACATACAGTGGTAGACATTCGTTTGTACGCAACATATTTTTTTCATTTATTGAAAGAAAGAAGAGGTTTTGAAATTATTTTTTTTTACTATTTTATTTATTTTTTTCATAGTTTAAATATAAAAATAAAAAATTAAAAAAAAAATTCACTTTTCTAATATTTTTTTATAAAATACTATAAATATAACTAGATATTCATTTGTACGCATTTTAAAAAAACTAATAAATTCATTAGAAAATTAAGAAAAAAATTAAAATTAGTATTTTGTATGGCCACCCTTATTTAATATGACTGAAAACATCCTGTTTGGCATCGACTCCACCAAATTTTGAAGGGTTTGTATTCGAATATCCTGCCAACACTCCTTTATGGTATATCTTAACTCATTAACAGATGAAAATTGCCTTCCTTTTTCATAAACCTTGGACGCAATAATGCCCCATAGGTTTTCCATTGGATTGCAATCAGGACTGCAAGCCGGCCATCCCATTACCTCTATATTTTTTTCAGAAAACCAAGCTTTACTGTGCCTAGAGACATGTATTGCGGCATTATCCTGCTGAAATACATAATCCTTATCAGGATATTCATCCAACTGTGTAAACAGGACGTCTTCTAACAGTTCTGTGTACATTTCGGAATTCATTTTCGTAGATATAAAACAAATGGGAAGCTTGAAATCGTAGGAGAAATCTCCCCACACCATAAGACTTCCTCCACCAAAATTCCTCTTCGATCTAACAACATTGTGTTGGCTTAAATCGTGCCAATAACAGCTGTAGCTGGACCGTCCAGGTTCAACTTTTTTTTCATCAGAAAAAATTATTTGTTTCCACTCCTCCTTCCAAGACATGTGGCTTTTTGCAAACTCCAGACGACGTTCTTTATGCAGTGAGGATAGGCGAGGCTTTGACTTCAGTTTTGACCATTTTATGGATGGAGTCGCATTTAAAACTCGTGCTATGGTTCGGGGAGTTACTGGTAGTTGCAGTTTTTCCTTAATTTCCCTACAGGAAAGGTGATTTTTTAAAGCTTCATGTCGTATTTTACCTCTTTGACGCAACGATAGTTTGGTATTTCCCTTAGTTTTATATTTTATTCCATATTTCTGGCCTTTTTTGAGGTAATTCCTGATGACACCCTCGGAACGATTTATAATACGAGCAATTTCCCGGTTTGAATAACTTTTTTTTTTTAACGTATCAATTAAATTCTTCTCCGTTTCATTTAAACGTTTTGCTGAGCCCATTTCTTATAAAAATGTCAATAGAAATGAATTTTTCTGTACTAATTCAATGTAATACAATTTATTTCACCTTATTTTTGTTAAAAATACCCTTGAATAAACTTTGGCACTGACAATTTAATCTTATTTGTTACTGCGCACAAACGATTGTCTGACTGAATTATGTTGTTTTTTTAAAGCGACAAGTGTATTTTTTTTAGAAACAGTTACAAGCCTAACGGTACCCATTCTGAGTTACACTCTCTTTAGTGTATAAAAACAGCATAAATTTGAAAAAAACAAATTGTTGTATAAGAAATGCCAAACGAATATTTATAAAAAAATAGATGCGTACAAACGATTGTCTATCACTGTATATTTAGTATTTTAATTTTTTGTCAAAGAGCTTGCTTGTAGAAACAAGATTGCTTCAATATTTTATTAGTTGTAATCTTTAAACGTTCCTACTAACATGTTTTATTAGGTTTTTAATAAGCGTGCTGTTGTAACTTTTGGATAATATTTGATATTGGAAATCATTTTTATAACACTAAACTTTTTTATATCAATACGATAGGTATAGCTGAACATCGCAGGTATAATATACATAAAGATTCCCAATCCAACTTTAACTAATTTCATGAGTATTACACAATAGACACAAGATTTATTTACTTTATTAGATATTTTATACAACAATCGGTTCTTCTATGGGCTTCGAACTTATTAATAAATAAAAATAATAATAATAATAATTTATACACTATTTTAGACCTCTTCGCGGACACCCTAAAACGTTTATAATGGTCCCTTAGTGTCACATTTATCAAAATTACAACGACAAAAATACGAAAATAAAAACTTATTAATTGATGCAATTATTTTTGCATTTACTAGAAAATATATTATATGTTATGGAAAAACACTTAGAATATTGCAAACTTTCTATAAAGCGATTTTTGTCGTTTTAAAACCTCCAAATATGACACAGTGCTAAAGGTCGCGAACCCTTATTTTGGATGCCTTGGAGTAGACTGTATGTGAAATTACGTCACAGTGGTCCCAAAGCGAAATTTTTTGGAAATAATTCTGTAACTTTAGAACTGCTAGATGTATTTAAATGAAATTTTACATGGACAATCCTGAGATGTATACCAATTGATTTGGAGAAAGACAGGTTCTCAGCGGGTCTGGGGGACGGGGGGTGGACTCCAAATTTGGTCACCTCGGTTATGAAAATTTTTTAAAAAATCGCCAAAATTTGATTTATGATTTGACTCAAAACAAATTTTGCACATAGATAGTCCTTATAATTCTCTACAAAAAATATGCTTACATATGTGGGTTATCTCTTTTACTTTAAGAGATATTTTGACCAAAGTAAAATTTTGACCCATTTTTGGACATGTTTTTTTAAAGTTTTTGAACTTGGTGGGCACAATTTGAGTTCTATAATTTTTCTAAAATATTCCCTGGATTCTGTATAAAATTCTAAACAATTTTCGTGCAATGATCATATACCTGTGAGGTTTAGATAAAAAGTTATATTATTTTGAAGTTGAAAATTTCAAATAAATTGTGATTTTTTGTGTTTTTTTTTTTTTTTTTCAAAAAGGTTGTAACATTTTTCACTTTAAAATCCATTATTTTCCTCTGGACCATACATTTTTTTCATGTTTCTAAAAGAATACTTAACATAAATGCATATAAAAAAAATCCGAGGGCAGTTGGGGTAAGCGTCTCCCCGCTAGCCCTAGATTTAATTTTAAGTTTTGTATTTTTAGTTTTTTGTATAGCACAAAAATGTCAAAGATGATATTAAAACAAAAATACCTTGAAAAGTTACCTCCATATGTTAGCTAAATACACAAAAAATATTTAATAAGCCACGTTTCCTATAACGACAGGGTAACCATTTTACTGAAAAAAGTAAATTTTTGAAGCAAGTTTTCCCCGAACTGGAGTTTTGGGTATTTCGAAGTAAGAAATTGGGAATCTATTTACTTTTTTCTTTTAACGACAAAATTTTTTATATTATACTAAAATTTCACAATGATAACTTAATTAATAACACTAAATACAAAAAATTTTCGTTTTTTTTAACAATTCAATGCAAAAAATTTAGGTGGAATACTTTATTATTTACGAGCTGTAGACCCGCAACTTCGTTCTTTATAAAAACCGTACTATATAATAAATTTAAACTAAGATTCTTTACTTCCTTGGGAACATTTTTAATAATGGTGTTATGTCATCCATAAATAACAATTTCACTTTAATTTCAGGTTTCTAATCTTAGAATAACGAAAAATAAATATCAGAATTACGAAAAAGTATATTAGATAAAGAAAAAGGACCAAAAAAACCATTTTAAGGTTTCTGATTCACTTAGGACCTTACATCTGCAATTTTATGTTTCTAAGGATAAAAATTGCAGAACATTCAAGAAGTACTATTAGAAAAACGAAAAGAGATACCACAAAGTCCCTTCTTGTGAATTCTCCTTCATTTAGTACTACATATATTTAATTTCGTGTTTCTAGATTCATAATTATATAAAATTTAAAAAGTACCATTAGAAGAACAAAATAAGTACCACACAGACCCCTCCTGTGAATTTTTTCTCACATAGAACCATGCATATTTAGTTTCATGTTTCTACTTTAAATAATATTGGAAATTCAAAAAGTACCATTAGAAGAACAAAAAAGTACCACAAAGTCCACTCTTATGGTTTCTCATTCACTTAGTACCACATGTTTCTTATTTCATGTTTCCAGGTTCACAATTATAGAAAATTAAAAAAGTACCATAGGAAGAACAAAAAAGTACCACAAAGTCCCTTCATATGGATAAACATTTACTTAGGACCACATATCCTTAATTTCATGTTTCTAGGTTCATATTTAAAGAAAATCAAAAAGTACCATTAGAAGAACAAAAAAGTACCACAAAAACCTCTCTTATTCATTTAAGACCACATATCTTTAATTTCATGTTTCTGGGTTAAATATTATAGAAAATTCAAAAAGTACCATTAGAAGAACAAAAAAGTACCATAAAGTCCCCTCTAATGAATTCTCATCATTTAAGACCAAATATCTTTAATTGTATGTTTCTATGTTATATATTATAGAAAATTCAAAAAGTACCATTAGCAGAACGAAAAAGTACCACAAAGTTCTCACTTACGAATTCTCATTCACTTAGAACTTCATGTCCTTAATTTTATATTTCTAGGTTAAATATTATAGAAAATTCAAAAAATACCATTAAAATAACAAAAAAGTATCACAACGTCCCTTCTTGTGGACTCTCATTAACTAAGGATCACATATCCCTAATTTCATGTTTCCATGTTCATAATTATAGAAAATTTAAAAAGTACCATAAGAAGAACGAAAAAGTACCAAAAAGTCCCCCTTGTGAATTCTTTCCAACATAGGACCATGCGTATTTAATTTCATGTTTCTAGGTTAAAGATTATAGAAAATGCAAAAAAGTACCAATAGAAGAAGAAAACAGTACCACGAAGTCCATCCTCTTGAATTATTATCCACAGGACCACGTATCTTTAAGTACCACAAATTCCACTCTTGTGAATTACTATCTACATTTTCTTAATTTCATGTTTCTATGTTTAATGTAATTGAGAATTCATTATTAAGTTTGAATAAAATGTAATTTCCCGCCTTTACCCCTTTTTTTGGTACTTTTTTTCACCCATCGAAGTATCAAAAATTGTTTTCCAATAAATTTCAAAATTGTAGTGGTATACCATATTAAAATACTCATATAAAGATTTCAATAAATATAAAAAATGTTTTATGAAAAAAGTACCAAAAATAGGTACGATTTTTACCCCTTAAACGTTTGAATTTCAAAAAAGTACCAAATTTGCATTTCTAATTTTTTGAATACGACATAAATTTTATCTGTATGTTGATTGGTTTCAAGGATACATATGATGTCAAAAAAGTATCAAAATACAGTTTTTACCCGTTTTCTCCCTAAAACGACCGATTTTCAAAAAAGTATCAGACACCTGTCCAATTATTTTTTTAATGAATAACGATAACTATTCAACTTTTTTTGTATCATTATTAGTTTGCGAGTTATAAGGATACCGATTTTACCCGTTTTTACCCCTTTTTACCCCCTAAACATTCGAATTTCCAAAAATCGCATCTTAGTAGATCTATATGATGGGAGACCTACCTACATTCCAAATTTCGTCTCTCTAGCGTCAACCGTTTGGGCTGTGGGATGATGAATCAGTCAGTCAGTCACGTTACTCTTCTATATATATAGATATACTATTTTCAAGTAATAACCTTTCCAATATAATATCCGAGGTGACCCATTTTGGCGGTCCTCCCCCCTGCCCCGAGACCACCCAGAAACTTGTGCTCCTCCATAACAGTTGGAAATTACCTCAGTAATTACTATGTGAAATTTCATTGAAATGTATTGAACGATTCAAAAGTTAAACAATGTTATTTAAAAAATGAAATTGAAAAAAGATTCGGCTGTGCCGAATCTTTGATACCCTTCACCATATTACCATATTACCATCTTACTATCTTATCGACATCATATTACCATATTACCGACAAATAATAAAATTTTCGCCTTAACGTATGCTTTCATATTTTCACATATATAAATCTAAATTTTTTTCAAACTACGAAAATTTGAATATATAAAAAAAACAATCATAGCAGGCTTTGCTTTTAAAAAATAAACAACAACAATTCCATATTTATTTATTTTTTTATGTGTGTATATACAAACTGGCTGCATATACAAAGAACAACAACAACACTGTTATTCATTATATTACTTCTGTTGCTAACTAAAAACGTCACTAATAGTCATTACAATGCTTAATATACATGTTTGTGTATGTATTTATGTATATTCTTAACAGATATGTTTTAGTTTTAAAAAAAAAAATAAACAACAACAATTCCATATCTATTTATTTTTGTACAGACTGCATATACAAAGAACAACAACAACACTGTTATTCATTATATTACTGCTGTTTCTAACTAAACTACTTGTCTATACAAAAAACAAAAAACGTCACTAATAGTCATTACAATGTTTAATATACATGTTTGTGTGTGTATATATATTTTTAACAAATTTGTTTTTGGGCCATAACTCTGTTGATTATGAACGAATTTGGTTTATTAAAAAAACGAAATTTTGTAAAAACATTTATGACTGATCTATATAAAAATAAAAATCTGTAGCTTGAACAAGGGCTTCAAAAATAAAAAATTAGTTTTCCCCGATATCTTAGTTATTACTGAACCGATTTATTTCATTTTTTCAGAACAAAAATTCAGAAAATAATTTCCGAGCCCCCTTTAAAAATTCGAAGTCCCTGGTATATGCAAAGGCTTCAGAAACTGAAAAACCGGTTCCAAAAACCGGTTTTTAAAGCATATCTCCGCCAGTTATAAAGCAATCCTGCTGATTAAAAAAAACCGAAATTTTATAAAAATATTTGCGACCGATCTGTATAAAAATAAAAATCTATAGCTTAAACCAGGACTTCAAAAAATAAAAAATGCGTTTTGTCCGATATCCCAGTTATTATTAAACCGATTTATTTCATTTTTTCAGAACAAAAATTCAGAAAAAAATGTCCGAGACTTCTTTGTAAAAACGACGTCTCTAGTATATACAGAGGCTTCAGAAACTGGAAAACCGGTTTTTTTACCATATCTTCGCATTGTATGAACCGATCTTGCTGAATTCCAATACCAAAATTCTCGAAAGCATTTCCGATCGTTTGACATATATATTATATATGTCAGTTATCGGTGGGCTTCATAAACGCCATTTCAACCGACACACGGACGGACATGGTCCTATCGTCATCATTTCTTACAAGGATCCCGAAAATGTAAACTTTTTTGCTCTCCGACGAAAATTGTGGGAATTACAAACGGAATGACAAACTTATATATACCCTTTACACCTGTGGTGAAGGGTATAAAAATACATTGAAACTGCTGTGCACTTATGTATATAGAATGCTTCAGCACACATTTACCATAGAAATTGAAGGAAAATGTGCAAATTTTTTCGGGAGGAGGTAAAGTTTCCGTTAGTTTTTAAACGATTGTGTAAAGTATTTGTGCAAGTATTTGGTATCGTTGGAAAGGCTATTACTTGAAAAATAATAATATATAAATAATAAAGTACTCCAACTAAATTTGTTTATTGAATTGATAAAAAACGAAAATTTTTTGTATTTAATGTCATTTTTCAAAAAAAAAAAAAAAAAAAAAAAAATTAATATTTGAACTTAAATAAAATCTACATTAATTCAGCTATCATTGTGAAATTTTAGTATAATGTAAAAAATTTTGTCGTTAAAAGATTCAAAATTTGACTTTTTTCAGTAAAATGGTTACCCTGTCGATATAGGAAGCGTGGCTTATTAAATATTTTGTATATGTTTAGCTAACATATGGAGGTAACTTTCGAAGGTATTTTTGTTTTAATATCAGCTTTGACATTTTTGTGCTCCACAAAAAACTAAAAACACAAAAATTAAAATTAACGAAATTTTGATTGGGATAGAGGGGAAACTGTTACCCCAACTGGCCTCGCATTTGTTTTACATACATTTATGTTAAGTATTATTTTAGAAACATGAAAAAAAATATATGGTCCAGAGGAAAATAATGGATTTTTAAGTGAAAAAATTTTACCACCTTTTTGAAAAAAAAACACAAAAAATCACAATTTATTTGAAATTTTCAACTTCAAAATAATATAACTTTTTATCTAAACCACACAGGTATATGATCCTTGCACGAAAATTGTTTAGAATTTTGTACAGAATCCAAAGAATATTTTAGAACTCAAATGTGCTCGCCAAGTTCAAAAAACTTTAAAAAAACATGTCCAAAAATGGGTCAAAAGAGATAACCCACATATGTAAGCATATTTTTTGTAGAGAATTATAAGGACTATCTATGTGCAAAATTTTTTTTGAGTCAAATCATAAATCAAATTTTGGCGATTTTTTAAAAAATTTTCATACCCGAGGTGACTAACTTTGGTGGTCCACCCCTCGTCCCCCAGACCCGCTAAGAACCTGTCCTCCTCCAAATCAATTGGCATACACCTTTGAATTGTCCACGTAAAATTTCATTTTAATACATCCAGCAGTTCTAAGTCCCAAAAATTGAATTTTTTCTAATAATGTTTTTTTTTTTTTTTTTTTTAATTCAATGTTTTCTGATATTTTCTGAAAGATTAAACCTCAGAAAAACGTGTAAGCTCAATTTTGGAAAATTTTGAATTAATACCCTGCATTTGCCGTGGTTAAAAATTAAAAATTCTTTTATAATAGTTGAAATTTAAAGTCTTTAAAAATATTTGATTTTGACAGAACAATAGGATTCAGAAATATAAATATGTATATTTGAAATCGGTTCATGTTTCTAATTATTAAGTTATAAGCTATCATATATTTTGCACACTCAGGTAATTCTGAAAGTTCGGTCTGGATTTCTAAAGGATCCAGTTTTATTAACTTTTATTTTGCAAAAGGCCCCCTGTGCGCTGACGAATTACCATGAAAATCTATTTGATTGACATATGGAGAGTTCTTCGAACTTGTTTACTTTTGAGTTTAAAAATAAATTTAATTTTTTTTAATGGCACATCAACGCTATTTTGTACCAATATTAACTGGCTTAAATGAAACACAAAGCGGATCGCGTGAATGACTTTTAGCGAACGGCCTTAGTGTTATGGAGGTTTGAGATAAAAAGTTATAAAAAATTGCCAAAATTCAATTTTAAGTAATATTTCAAAAGTTAACACACGTGTATAACCTACTCCAAATCACCGGAATAAATACCCGATCCAGTGCCTTTTTCCGTTTTTGAGCCATCAGTGGAAATTGAGATAGCATATTCCTTAAACACGGAATTAACCACCCATTCTTCCCCAGATGGGATTCTTACATTGAAGGTCCTATCAAAGTTTATCCTTGGTACCAGATAATCGGTTTCCCGTTTTATGGTTGATATGCCTATCTTTCTTAAAATAGTGCCTTGACCAACCCGGTCATGCCTAAGTTCACCTGATTCCCTGAGACGTAGTGCGAATTTAGCGGAGATATTTCTGTTGAGAATATAAAAATTTTTAACATTGTCTCCAGACTGGCTTGAGGAGTGGAGCTCACCGCACCAGTTATGGAGAGACAAGCCAATCTTTGTACTTTGTTCAGAATAGAGATAAGGATTGGTCTAATAATCGCGGTGTACATCCAATATACGGTTTCAGACCCCATCTTTTCCCGAAAGTTTTCTTACATGCGTAAAAGGCGTATAGAGCTTTCTGCATCCGACTCTCGGCATTTCGTTTCCACTATAGCTTTGAGTCAAGGATTACACCAAAATAATTGTCTTCATTCTAAAGTCCCAGGGTAATACCATCAAGACGAGGGAACTTAAAAATTGGAACTTTGTATTTTCTAGTAAATAGTACTAGTTCGGTTTTTGTGGGGTTTACATTCAGACCGTTGTCTGCGATCGAAAAAATCGTAACATACGTTTTGCCTCATAACTTTTTTCGGAAGCAATATTAAAAATTTCTTTTGATCTAGTTATCATTGAAAAATACTTCAGTTATTATTTTTAATAACAACCATGTTGATTTGTCGTGATTTTGATCAAAATGAGTGACAAAAAAGATGTACGTGCTACAAATTATTAAAAAATTTCAAAAAAATCCAAATAGGTCCTACAAATAATTGGCCACAGAATTAAATTTCTGCCGTTAAACTGTTTCTATAAAAAGCAAAAAGATTAAAACAGAAATGCTGCAAAAAATTTAAAAGCCAAGAATAGGACACGGAAATTAAAACCAAATTTCATACAAAAATACTCATATTGTATAATTGACGAAGAGAATTCTGTGTTGGCAGAATTTTCACAGCTTCTGTGGCAAAACTTTTATATTGTAAATGTTCGAGGCAATGTTAAAGATAAGTTTAGGACCCAAGAGCAGAAAAAATTCCAGGTATAACAAGCTTTTAGCTGTTGCGGCAAAACAGAAAAGTCATTTGTTACATTCAGATCTATAAAATACCAAAAAATATATCAGAGAATATTGGTAAAAAGACTTCTTCTTTTCATAAGAGAGCACAACGTATCCACACATTTTTGGCCCGATTTGGTATCATGTCACTACGGTAGGAAAGCTCTGGAGTGGTACCAAAACAATAACATAGTTTTTGTACCAAGAGAGGTCAATTTTCCAAATTGTCCATATCTTTGACCAGCAGAGCGATAATAATAATAATAATTGAGATAATTCAAAAATTCTTTCAGCATATTATTTTGATATATATTACAAATTACGAAATATTTTTAAAAAAATTTTACCTCATATACCTCAGGACTTATTCCCGAAAAACGAAAGAAAGTCGAGGCAAAAAATCAAAAATTCAAAATTCAAGTGTAAATATATTTTTAACTGAAAGAGATAACTTAAGTGAGTAAACTTTATATATATATATATATATATATATATATATATATATATATATATATATATATATATATATATATATATATATATATATATATATATATATATATATATATATATATATATATATATATATATATATATATTATATTTTTATCTTGCCAAGTGCTTTACAGAAATACAAAAATCTTTAATATCGGACTACATTTGTAGAAGTTATGGTTTTTTTTAGTCAATTTTGACACCCTGTAGCTTATTTCGTGTTATCACAGGGTGATTACAATATGATTTTTCTGAAAGCCTAAGTCCTTCTCAGCAACTCTTCCATACATTTCAATTTAATCCGAGCAGTAGCTTTGGAGATACAGATTTATTACCAAAAAAATTGCGTTTGACCCCACTGTGCGGTACCACATGGAATCATTTCGGGTCTTGAATTTTTGTTGTGTTACTCCACCAAGTGATGTTATTTAATATAATTGCATCAATAGTTATTTAAAAACAAAAATCAGAATTCGAAAAAATATTTGAGGTTAAAGGTCGGTTTCATAGAGGTAAACGTAAAAAGAGAATTGCTCGTATACATATTTTTGTTTTTCATTTAAAAAAATATTTATAAAGCTTAAATTAATTACTGTTCTATTTTTATTATTCCTTGGTATTTTATTTAAACAAAATTTCCATTAACACAATTTAAGTCGAAAATGTATTTCCTATGTTAGTAGTTATTTGTTGTATTTATAGATTTTCAAATATTTGCCAGCAAAAACATAACTTTTATTTAGAAATGCATTAATATTGTGCAACAAAACCAAATTCATAGAATTGTTTAATTATTTTCACTTCATAAAATTATAAAAGCGTTTCCATTTAACTATAAATGGAATTTTCCTGCAATTAATAGTTTTTTTTTTTCGCTGTTATAGTTGCCGTATTCCTAAGTAATTTAGCTGAAATCTATTATAATTATTTGTTTTATTTTAATGCTTATATGAACATTTAAATAATTAAGTTTTTATTGCATTTCTATTATATATGTATTTATTTTAGAATATTTTTTTGTTTAATTAACAGAAAATGTATTTTCCTTTCATTTGCGTTTCAATTTATTTTGTTTAGAATTTAAATTTCATTTTGGGGCTTCATAAATTTCGCGTTAAATTAATTACAATTAATCTTAAAGTATTTAATGCATTTGAAAGAATGGTAATGAAAAAAATCTTAAGGCATTTATTCACACTTAAATAAATTCATGGCACGTCTTTTTGTTTTTGTTGGGGCAGGGTTGAAAATGTTACGTGCATTTGAAGTGTTTTACGCAAAAAAGTACAAAACATTTCTATGGGGGAGAGTATTCTAGGTATCGAGAATTGATTAGCGGAAAAGTTATATTAAATTTGTATGTATTTTTGCAATTATTAGAGATTTTGGAGCACAATCTTGTCTAGTAAAGTTCATGGTCGTACTAATTAATTAGAAAAATTATTTTAAGTAGAATTTAAATAACGGAGGGCTACTACGTTTTATTTCTCTTATCTTATTTGTTTTTTATTTTCATGATTTATTCTTTTAATTAAAAACCCATTCTGCTGCTTGTCATACATCTCCCAATTTATTTCGACTGTCTGGTAAACTTGGAAAATAGGAATTCATTAAAGAGAAAGGGAAAATTTTCGAAAATTTGACTTAAGGATATTAAAGCCACATATTGTGTGTGTTGTTGTATGGTGCTACTTATGTAGAAAATTTGTGAACATGTTCACACAAAAACCTCACAAAAAATAAAACAAAGGCAAAACTCACATCTACATAAACAATAAGAGTTAAGTTTTAGTCATGTAAAGCACATAAGCCTAAGTCACGAAATTATACAGCCTTACAAACATACATTTACTGCAAATTACCCAACAGTTCTGAGCAATTCAATAATATCTAAGTTATAAAGAAAATAGTTTAAAGTTTCATATTAATTATTATTGTTTTTCCCTGCAATCTATTATATTCATCCTACATCAAAAGCATTTTCAAATAATCAGTCTAAGTTCTCAAAACTGCTGGATATTTACATATATACACCCACCTTACATACATATATAGCATCTAGTTTTACTGTAAGTAATACATGCATGTAAACAATAAGCAACACTAACGGATACTGCCAGTCAGCCAAGTAGTTTGTGTTAAATACATTTAAGCCCCTGTTGGAATAACAAACGGTCGTATGATAAACTGTTTCGTAAAGAAGACGTTAACGTAGGCATATTTTACAACTCAAAATGTCTAAAAAGAGTATAAAGTGTTTACTTAACTAGACTTACATACAAAACATCTATGAGCTCATACTAGTATAAATGCACACAAAAATACTAGTAAGTATAAATATAACAACGTATATATGTATGTATGTATAAGGTATATAGTATGTACTTACTTACTCTTATACAAGAGTTGAATAAGCAAAACTTGAACTTTTATTAGCTAATGTACAATGGGAAGTATTGAAAAAAATTTGGGTGAAAAATACTTATGAAATACTATAGATCAATATTTTTTGAATGTTAAAAGCGGTACTGTAAAATAACTCAATTTAAAAGCCCCAGTAAAATTATCTAAGTAGTATTCAGAGTCCAAACACGATATTTACTGGGGTAAAGAGAAACTTTTTGCTGTGAGAGATTGACTAATACTGAAACTACCTAATATTGAAACATTCGTGAAATTGTGAAATATGATATTTATTATAATACTCAAAATCGTTACGGTCCCTGTAATTATAGCTTAGGAGGAATGTAAAACAATTCAGTTTTATTTTTTTAATATTCTCAAATCATTTATTTTTATACCCTACACCACCATAGGTGGTTGGGGTATTATGCGTTTGTGCTGATATTTGTAACGCATAGAAAAACCCATAAGACCTTAAAGTATACCATTCGACTCAGAATCACTTCCTGAGTCGATTTAACGATGTCCGTCCGTCCGTCTGACCGTCTGTCTGTCCATATAAACTTTGTAATCAAACTACAGGTCGCAATTTTAAAGATAAGTTAATGAAATTTAGCACACGATCTTCTATTAGGTCAAGGATGAACCCTATTGAAATTGGTTATGATCGGTCCATTATTTCACCTAGTCCCCATACAAATGTCCTCCCGAAAAAAGTTTAACGATAATAAATCCTTTAAATATAGCAATATTTTAATGAAATTTGGTACATATAAGTTATATAAAAGTTTAAATATGTATGCCCAATTTCAGGAAGATCAGTTCAGAATTGATCATAGCTCCCATATAAACCCCTCTTCCGAAAATCACTTTAAAGGGCATAAATCCCATTAAAATGTTAGTATCAAGTTAATATTCGACACAAATAAGTTTTATAAAAATGTAAATGATAGTGCCAAATTTTACGAAGGTCGGCCCATAATTTACCATAGCTCCCATACAAGGCCTTTTTTCGGGAGTCACTCTAAAATTAATAAATTCTTATAAATGTTAGTATGGAAGTTATATATTCTGTATTCGAATGTTTTATTTTACACTTAATAAAAATATCGGTCCAAAATTGTCACCAAGTCTAATAAAAGACCCCTGCCTGAATTTTGATGTACACAATGGTGTAGGGTATCATATGGTCGGTCTTGACCGACTATATCTTCCTCTCTCGTTTATTTTTAATCACAGCTTGAAACTTTATTTTTTTCTACAACAAAGCCTTCTGTAGCTTCAATTCTATCAATTTGAGTGTTTAAAGAGTCCGGTCTTATACAGTTCTGCCGGTATATCGTCGAACCCTGCGATCTTATTGTTTTTAAGGCGGTTTATTGCTGACCTCATTTCGGATGGGTGATGGGCATTCAAAACCATCATATATAATTAAACATAGCTTGCTTCTCGTAGATAGACTTTTGTCTGTTAGTAAATAGGAAAAATTTTGTCTCCAGATCCTCAGCATATTTGGCGTGTCGCACAGTGCTTTGATCCCATACAACGATGGGACAAAAATAGAAAGAGTTGTCGTAACAAATTGAAACTTGGTATGTATATTACTTTAGAATGAATATATACGAAGTTTAGAAAAAATTGGCGCAAGGACACTCCTACCTCCCATATAATCTGAAGTTAAAAAACGAAATTTCTTGTAAAATACAGGTCTCAACTTTACCAAACTTTGTGGTAGCCATTAAAAATAGATTGCTTATACGATTTTTAATTTATGTTTTAATCGGGGCAAGGACACGTCCACCTCCCATATATCCTGAAACTAAAAAACTGATTTAATGCATCAATACTGGACAGAATTCCACCAAAATTTGTGATTGCAGTTAAATATAGATTATTTATGAGTCTGCCAATTTTTATTTAAATCGGAACAAGAACATATATCCTGAAATGAGAAAAATGCATTTCTGGCTAACATACCGTTTTAAATTTTATAAAAATAGAAGGAGGTGTCGCAGAAAATTGAAACTTGGCACATATATTACTTTTGACCCAAAGTAAATATATACAAAGATTTAAAATGTGAAAAACGAATTTTCTTCTAAAATACTGCACTCTGATAAATTTTCATGTAAATTTACTCTATTTATAGTAGGTAACTTGACTCCTACTATAGTTAGGGTAAATATACAAGTTGTGTTTAAGTACAAAAATTACGGAAATTCTATGTAAATAAAATTAAAACAAAATGTTTATTTTTACACAGAAAAAATTATTACTGACGTTTTTTTCAATTAACTCAGTTGTTTAATTTTGCATCAAAGTTTAATAAATATATTCAAGAAAAAATAAAATAAAAATAAAATTTGACAATACTTTTATATCCTATATACATTTTTAATTCATCCAATCAACTACTTGATTGATTTAATTAATTTATTTACTGGGAATTTTTTTCTGTTTTGTATTTTTTACAGTTTTTAGTAATTGATATAATCATTTTAGTGAGAGGTGCAACTTTAAACAAGTTTATAATTGAATGAATTATTTTCATATATTTTTGTTAATTGGTGACTTTTTTCTGTGTACCAAATTTTGTGTTTGAAAAATTTTTAGAAACATTTGAATTTCTTGTAAATTAAACTTTTTGTGTTTAAAAAAGCATAGGTTATTTAGCAAAGTTACAGTCAAATTGTTTGATACTACATATGAAATATGTACACAGAAAAAATTATTACCATGTTTTTTTCAAACAAGAGTGTTATTTGAATTTATATTTGAATTTTATTATTCTATCAATTCATTCAATAATTATTTAATTAAGAATTTTTTATATTTTTATTTTTTTTAAATAAAATTTTTATTGATGTTAAACTTAAATTTGATTAATTTTTTAAATATTTTACGAAAATATTTAAATGAATTAAGGGTTTTTACAAAAATAATATTGATATGGATTTTTTTATTGAGATTTTTTTTATATTACCATATGATATTTTTGAACTTTATGAGCGGTCTCCGTGAACCTTGCACTTATACATTTGAATAGTGTGGAACAAAATTCGATCAACTATGTACGTTTTTCATCAAATGCTATTATAATTTACTGTTCCTCTACTCCATATAATTGTTCAAACGTTGAACGTATAGAGTAATAATTTGTCATATATTTAAGTAAAATATTAATTTTCTTAATAAAATCTATGCATGGCATGCATTAAGCAAAAAAATTTGGTGCATCTTTTGATAAAAGGGATAAGTAACATGAGTGTAAAGAATAAAACATTTTTTTATAACAAAAATCTAATAAACAACCCAAAAATCTTGTACAATTTGTTTCTTGTATTTCATTTTATGCAGACACAATTCTTGTGTTTCTTGTATTTATTTACGCGCATTTTACAGAAGTTAAAACGAATATACATATGGATTGATCACCATGTTTTTTGTATTGCTTTATAACTCTCTCAGCAAAGAAAACAAAATAGAAAAAAATATTCTCTTCCCACGTATATAAAAAAAGAGTAAATTCTCCTAACACATGCAAAGAGTTAGGTTTTTTTAACAGATAGGTTTTTTGTGAGCATTTTGAAAGAGCCATACGCTCTTGTTTATATAAAATTTATATTATAAATATAAATTATTACATATTTAACATACATCTCTTTTATATTTTACAGAGCATTCTTTGCTTTTTCATATATAAAAAAAATTTTGTACCTACATAAGTATATATAAAAAAACAAATTAACATAGTCCTCTTTGTTATTTTACAGAGCACTCTTTGATTTTTTATTTAAGTTCCTACAAATATTAATAAACTAACTTTATTAATATTAACATAGATCTCTTTGTTATTTTATATTTATTTTTTATGACATACAAACCCTTAAAGAAATTTTCATTCTACAAACAGTTGGCGTGCGTAAAATATCGAAAAAAATATAAGCTTGAACAAATTATATGGAAAATAAAATTAAAATATAAAATTTGTGAATTTATTAATTTATTTTTTGATTTTATTAAAAAATGTACGAAATTTGTACAAAACGTTAAAATGCTGCCGTCGATGCATATACATATATTATGTTTAATTTAATATGTATATAATATATTAAACATTGAGGAAATGTGTGAATTAAATAAGTGAATTAATGTGCCATAAAACAAAAAAGTAATAACTAAAGATTTAAAAAATCAATTTTAACATTGTGTACGCATGTGGACAGAACTCTGAAAAGCCGCACGGTGGAATTAAAAGCTGACGGCGAAACGCTTTTTCAGTTGACATAGAACTTTGCTTTGCCATTCAATAGTGTTTAAATCTTATAATATTTTGGCGTAATTTAACCAAAAACAAACTAATAAATGAAAATTAAAAAATATACATATAAGAAAAAAGTACAAATTGTTTAAACGTTAAATTAATAATTATTGAGTGAGTTAATGTGTCACAATTTCGTATTTTCGAAATTTGGTTAATTAAAGATCAGTACGTTGTTCTTAAAAGCTGCTGCACTTTTCGCAAGGTAAGTTAAAAACAATTTGTTTCACAAAAATATATTAATGGAATGGAATTGATTGCTCGCTTTCCGACTGTGTCGAACTTCTGTTCTATATTTCCTACAGAAGAGATTGTAATAAATTATTTTACTTAATAATAAAAGTTATATTAACAATTCTCAACATTTCAGGACTTTTACAGAACAGGAAAAAGAGGTAAAATTTACAATAAGCTTTCAAATCTTAAGAGAATAGCAAAAGGGGCTTTCAAATATAGTATTCCAACACATAATGAAACAAAAATTGGTATGTATAAAGAATAAAACTTGTTTTAATATCATATATATTTCATACTGTTCTATAATTTCAGAATTTGAAGAAAATTATGATACTATTGTGGCTTGCCTTAGAGATAAAGGGACTACTGCTGAAGATTTTGATATATACTGGAGGCTATGTGCTCCTTTGAGGTTTAAGGAGTTAAAAGAAGCAGATACGTCTACCATATTTAAATTGTGGACGGAATTTTTAAAACCATCAGCTTGGAAACTGGTAAATAAAATTGTATACATAAAATATTGAATAAACTTATAAAAATTATCCATAAAAAAATAGATTGATACTGATTTCAAACTAAAATATCCGACAGCCAAAAGTCAAAAGCAGTGGTCGCAATACGGCGATAAAATATTGAATTTAATGAAACAAAAAGTTTCTTTAGCTTTTGTTTCAAAGAAGCTATTAGAAATTGAGATCCAGAATGAAGGTATATACATAAATGTATAAAGTTAGTATTGTTATATACTCCAACGCTTTTATCGTTTTTTTTTTTTTTTATTTATTTACAGATTTGAAAAATTTTGAAATATTGTGGTACCTTCATTTTTTATTTCCACCAACTCAAAAAATGAATACATAACCTAGTGGCAGCAAAATACGAAAAAAGTTTTCAATTGTTGAATTTCAAAATGGATTCGCCGTTCTAACCCAGACCAATGAGGAACTAGAAACCAAAATCAAGTTACTCCAACTTCAGAATACAAATATTCAACCTAAACTTTTAGTCGTAAAAGATTTATTTCAAATTAAATCTATAAGTATATATCTAGATAATATACGATACCCTTTTTGTAACATACTAAACGCTTTTGACATTCCATTTAAATTATTTTTTGTATTTAATGATAAATATCCTGAAGAATCAAAGTTATTTTATACTTTTATTCAAACTTTTTTGTATAACATACCTTCACAAAAAAAATCTTCAAAAGTTTGTACCATAAAACATGAACTTTTGCAATAGCTATTTAAATACTTATATCATTATTTAAATATATCATGTATGTACACATACATATACATTATACATTTAATACATATACATTAATATTTAAATTGTTAAAACTAAATATTAAACTAAATATTTTATTCAAAATATTACATTATATGTTATATATATATACCTTTTTATGTTTATATTAAATACAATATAAAATAATAAATAAAAGGAATTAAAAAAATTCATTATTAAAAATCTAAAAGGTTGTCTTATAATTTTGTTGCTAGGATTCTAAAAAAATTTAGAATTAAACTTTAATTACTTTATGTAATTGGTTTAATTAAGTCATTAATTAATTAAAAAATCAAACTCATTCAAGTTTTTATTTCATTTAATCATCTATTTAGTATATATCGCTATCCAATTTTCATTATTCTTATTAATTAATATAATAAATGACTTAGTTAATTTAATTTTAAGATTCTATTTTTATCTTGATCAATACAATTACTAATATAATTGGTATTGTTTTTATTTTTAAAAATCTTATTAATTAATTCAATTAATATATTGATTTTATTATACACTTCACCAAAGGTGTAAAGGGTATATATAAGTTTGTCATTCCGTTTGTAATTCTCACAATTTTCGTCGGAGAGCAAAAAAGTTTACATTTTCGGGATCCTTGTAAGAAATGATGACGATAGGACCATGTCCGTCCGTCCGTCCGTGTGTCGGTTGAAATGGCGTTTATGAAGCCCACCGATAACTGACATATATAATATATATATCAAACGATCGGAAATGCTTTCGAAAATTTTGCTATTGGAATTCAGCAAGATCGGTTCATACAATGCGGAGATATGTTAAAAAAAAACGGTTTTTAGAACCGGTTTTCCAGTTTCTGAAGCCTCTGTTTATACTAGGGACTTCGTTTTTACAAAGAAGTCTCGGACATTTTTTTCTAAATTTTTGTTCTGAAAAAATGAAATAAATCGGTTCAATAATAACTGAGATATCGGACAAAACGCATTTTTTATTTTTTGAAGCCCTGGTTTAAGCTACAGATTTTTATTTTTATACAGATCGGTCAAAAATATTTTTATAAAATTTTGGTTTTTTGAATCAGCAGGATCGGTTTTTAAATGGCGGAGATATGCTTTAAAAACCGGTTTTTGGAACCGGTTTTTCAATTTCTGAAGCCTCTGTATATACCAGGGACTTCGAATTTTTAAAGGGGGCTCGGAAATTATTTTCTGAATTTTTGTTCTGAAAAAATGAAATAAATCGGTTCAGTAATAACTGAGATATCGGGGAAAACGAATTTTTTATTTTTGAAGCCCTTGTTCAAGCTACAGATTTTTATTTTTATATGGATCAGTCATAAATGTTTTAATAAAATTTCGTTTTTTTTAATAAACCAAATTCGTTCATAATCAACAGAGTTATGGCCCAAAAACAAATCTGTTAAGAATATAAATACACACACAAACATGTATATTAAGCATTGTAATTACTATTAGTGACGTTTTTTGTTTTTTGTATAGACAAGTAGTTTAGTTAGAAACAGCAGTAATATAATGAATAACAGTGTTGTTGTTGTTCTTTGTATATGCAGTCTGTACAAAAATAAATAGATATGGAATTGTTGTTGTTTTTTTTTAAACTAAAACATATCTGTTAAGAATATACATAAATACATACACAAACATGTATATTAAGCATTGTAATGGCTATTAGTGACGTTTTTGCCTATAAGACAAGTAGTTTAGTTAGCAACAGAAGTAACATAATGAATAACAGTGTTGTTGTTGTTCTTTGTATATGCAGTCAGTTTGTATATTCACACATAAAAAAATAAATAAATATGGAATTGTTTTTGTTTATTTTTTAAAAGCAAAGCCTGTTATGATTGTTTTTTTTTTTTTTTTTTTTCATATTCAAATTTTTGTAGTTTGAAAAAAATTTAGATTTATATATGTGAAAATATGAAAGCGGTAATATGGTAATATGATGTCGATAAGATAGTAAGATGGTAATATGGTAATATGGTGAAGGGTATCAAAGATTCGGCACAGCCGAAACTTTTTTCAATTTCATTTTTTTATTATTTTGTTTATTCATCCAATCAACAGATTGCTCAAAATTTGTACTTGTTAAAATTATTTTTTTAATTACAATTTTAAAAATGTTTAATTGGAAATTTTTTTATGTTTTTCATTTTTTTACAATTATTAGTAATTGATATAATCATTTTGGTGAGAGGTGCAATTTTAAACATTTTTTAAATTGAATGAATCATTTTGATAATTAAAACTAATTTTTACTTTTTTCTGTGTAGATATTTTTTTAATTTCAATATTTTTTCGCAAGCCAAAAGATTGCACATAGCCTTTAAATAGGCTATGAAAACAAACAGGGAAAACTAATTTTTTAGCAATATTTTATTAAAACTGCAACTCATAAATAAAAATACAAAAAAGAGCAAAAATATAATAAAGAATGTAACAATAATACTGGTAATTCATTTTCCGCGTAGCATATAATCGTGAATGAAAGATTTGTAAATAAGAGTTCCACTATCTGACAGAAAGATTACAATATTTATCAAGTTAATCCAAAACGCCTCGAGTTAACTGCAATTTTTTATATGATTTTTCCTGGACCACTTTATTCTTATTATGAATTTTTGGCTATATTTTTATTACAATTTCCAAAAACCTGAAATTTGTAAAAAGATACATATTTAGGCCAATAAGTTTTTATTTTGTATTTTAATCCTTATCACCTTTAGAACAATCCAATTTTCTTAGGAATTGAAGACTTTCTCGTCAATGTTTTAATGCTTGCTTTATTTATTATCTCCTAGTAAATTAAACTAAAGGTTTTAATGCTTTTTGAAAATTTTGAATAATAACAAATTTTTTAAAGTTTTTCCGTTTATGATTATTTTGAAAATAAAATTTTGACAAATTCTATATTACTCGTCTCATATAGGTAATTTTACACACAATATATATCAGGGTTTAAAATTACTAACAAATTAGTAGAAAAATTGCTGAACAATACATAATTTGAAATGAAAACTCCCAAAATATTTCAAATAAAATAGTTATCAAAATATTAAAAGTAAAAATATTAACATGTTTATAATTTCAACAAATTTAAATATTTAGTTTGTATAATTTCTACAGAAATTTTACTAAACATATCTTTTTACATTTATACTTTTTTCAAATTGCTTTTAGAATATATTATATAAATTTCAAAATATAACAATTTTCATAGCAAAGAAATTAAATTTTGAAGTTTTAAGCATCGTATAATCTTATATATTTCTTATGTAATCATAAGTAAAATTGAAAATCAGACACTTCTTCAATTTAACTTTTTTAAAGTTGTGGCAAAAAAATAGGCTCTGACTATTTTTAATATGTTAAATAACTGTAAAGTCTTACATAAACCGTAAATTTTTTTTTTAATTTTTTTATATCCTTCATCAAATTTAATGAATTTTTAGGTTTTAAGTAAAAAATGTGTATAAATTTGAGCAACAATATATATTTATTCGAAACACTATATTTAAAAATAATAATAGTTTTAATTTACAAATATTCTGAGGTATTGAAAAAATAAAACTTCGACACTTTTCATAAAAAAATTTATTTTTGACAATTTTTTTTTCTTAAATCAGTTCAAAATCAGCTTTTTGGTTCGTTAGTATTTGCTTTAAATTCTCTGAATTTAGCGCCCTCTAGTAGCCATAAAAATAATTTTTTCCAAAAAAATCTTTTTAAATTATGTGATATATATTTTTGCCTTTCTAAAAGCGTATATTTTAACACAATTTGAAAAATGTTTTTATTTTGTTTTTTGTCTATAGAACAGAGCACTGTGCGTGTGTTTCTTTTAATTAAAAAGACTCTATTAATAATAAAATAAAATTTTTAAACACATATTTACCCTATACTTTGAAATTCGACTACACAATTTCAAAATTCATTTTAGTTAGGCTTCCTTTTATAAAATTTACAACTTAGTTCATTCTGATATATTACTTCAAGTTAATTTATTAATACTTCTTGATCAATGAGGAGCATGGAAATAATTTTTATTTTTAAAAACAACTTAGAAATGATTTAATATTTTCCAAAAGATTTTTTTTTTTGTAAACGTCATAGTTTTTATTTTATATTGCCTTAAAATGTTACCATATTTTTTTGCCTAAACGTTATACAGAATGATCCATTTAAAGTTTGTTTTGTTTTATATTAAGTACTAATTTTGTAAAACACTTCACCTACCCAGCAAAAACTTGGTAATGGTATGTAGTTACGGATGTAGTCACTTTTCAATGATAACAACATACTTTCTTCATTACATGAAAGTATATTAGTTACTACTTACTTTTAACTCGATATGTAATCAATTACTTAAGATCAGATTTTTGGAAATGTTACTTGTTATCTTTTCATTTATATTATAAAAATTATATATGTATTTTGTGTGGATAAAACATGAAAATACATTAATTACTTGTTAAAGTCACGAATAATATCGCTCGTAATCGTACAAACACCAGTATCCGGTGAAGTCGAACCCATGACCATCCATTGGGCCACTTTATACGTACATTAATTCATTCATGAACTCTGTAATTTGAGTTTATGTAAAATACTAATGCCCGTATTCTTTATCTCGATTTTACTTTCCGTCTGTAGGCGGAAAAAAGTCACAAATGCTATTCTCTATCTCAAAATATTTTTTCCGTTTGCGTTACGTGGTTTAGGTCTACGATATACGTTGCTTTCAAATGCTATATTGCCAATATTAAAAACAATACGAATCGAAAAAATTTTCATTAGATTTTTTTTTTTTTAATTTCATATTTTTTGAATGTGAAAACACTGAGCATAATAAAGTGTCAATTAAAAATAAAATAAAAACATCTCCTATATTTATAAATAATAAAGAAAGAAGTTCCTTTTTAAAACAATAAATATCTGTAAATTTTTATTTCGGTGCTCTGATTGAATTTTTCGCTAAACAAATTGGCTCAAATAGGCAGAATTATATACCTCCACCATTCTATAACCAAAGTGGTAAAATTTCTGGCTCTATACTCATCCACAAGTTGAAAGTCTAACTATATACTCATCAACATGTTGAAAGTCGGTCCAACAACTTAAGTGATTTGACCGGCTCCTTGTAATGATGCTTTAGAAAAATTGTAACCTAACCATGAAAACACGATTATGAGGCTTCAGCGATACCAGAAAAGGAAAAGACACGTTTGTTATTTAAACATATTAGATCAGATTGTCAAGGACACTAAGGTGTTGATTTATAAAAACAAAAACTATAAATAATCAATTATAAGCCAATAAGTTAACTTACATCCCACTTTCTTTAATGAAATCTTTTATAATATAATTTCTATAAGTAATAAAAGAAAAAACAAATATTTTCACTTTGTTTTTTTTTTCGGCCAATTTGAATCAGCCACCACACTTTTATTTGTTCATTAGCTTACTGAAGGACAAGTCTAGTTTGAAAGGAATAATGAAATTGCATTTAATTTTCCAGTCGGGAACAACATTTTTGGTGACTGTTTGGCACTATTCGCTATCTCGACTTAACGTTCATTTCCGATATTGGTTGCCTGTCTGCTTTGAATTCCAGTTTTGTGAATATTAAAATTGGTTTTCACTATAGATTAATCTATGGTTTTACAAATAATTAACAATATTACCTAAATCATTAAAAAATTCAATTTTTTATTTTGTCATGTCCAAAACGGTAGGAAAATAGTAAGTGACTGTTCTGACATTTCAATCGACTAATATCGATTTACGGAATAACAAATGTTGAGCCAAATAACGTAATAAATTGTCATTATCATAGACAAAAACCTAAACAGTCGAAAGTGACATAGAGAATATGAAAATAAAAACTCAATAGAATTTTTGTCGGAAAACGACAAAAAACGTATAACTCTTAAACCAATAAAGGGTCATAAAAATGTACTAGAGAAATTTTGTAGGAAATTTTAATATCTATAAATGTTATATTAACATCAATATACGTACGATGCACAATAAGCTAGTTATATGCAAAAACTGTTATTGTTCATTTAATTTTACTGGTTTGTGTACTAAATACATTTTGTGTCTGATAACATGTTTGTCAAATTTTTCAAAATTAAAAATCTCGAAAAAATAAATTCAAGAAAATATAAATTTTTTTCTAATGTTTACAAAAATCAAGTTCCTATATTTAACAAGACTATTGGTCAATTATTAGTGTTCATAAGTGGTAAGTGTCTGAATATTATTAAAAAATATCCACTAATTTGTATTATTTTTGTATTAGGCACAAATTTATAATATCTAGACAGAGGAATTTAGAAATTCAATAGGCAACAAATTTTAAGAGACTTCAATTTAGGAAATACAATTACATAAAGGTAAGAAAAAGTTATTGGCTATCTTGAGACAATTTGTTAAACATATTAAACTCTTAACAATTTTCAGCCGTGGGCTTCTACAGAGATTTGGGCGAACTCCTAAAATGACATTCATGTAAAATGTACATACAAATATCCCCCAGGAGCGATTGTTGTTGACGTTCTAGCTATGGTTGTGATTGCAGTGAGCAGGTGAGTGAGGTCCGGTATTTTATTCAACATCGGCATGGGCCACAAGAAACCCTTTCAAGAAATAAACCAAGTCTATTGTATGAAATAATATGTAAAATCCTGATTTCCGCATATTTTTAAATAAATAAATTTAAAAAAATATATCAGCTTTTTATATTCTATATTTCATTTCTTATTTGTAACCGATAATGTAACTAGTTACTATTCCTTTTGCTAATAATGACTTCTATAATACTTTGAAATTAATGAGTGATTGAATATCTACAAAGTAATTAGTTCTTGTAACAACATCTAAGTAATGACTTTCTGAAATGCCTACCTGTAATAATATAGAGTAAGTAGTTGCCTCTAATGACATCACCGTGTTAAAATAATGAGTTATTCATCTAATGTGAAAGTAGTGAAGAGTCATTATATTAGCTTCTTATCTCATTACATGGCTGGATAACTTTGAAAAAAAATTTTAAATAAATTGTTTTTGTTTTTCAAAAAATTTTATGGACAATTTATCAAAGTGTGGTGAAGGGATTTACGAAATAAGTGGGTAAATAAAAGACTTAAAATAGAATTGTATATCGAAATTTTTATCATGATTCGAAAGAACATTCTCTGAAATTAACTTTTTAAAAATAATTTTATTGAAAAGTTGAAAAACTGACCGCTTCTGGATTTTTTTTGGAGGTTATGTGAAACCAAAGTCCGGTAGCAACTCAGGAAAGTGTGATCGAAAATTGGATACCTATAGTCCGTATAGATATCCCACACTGTATATCCCGTAATAAATGTTTCGGTGTGGAAGTATAAGAATCAGTTGAAATTCTCTTGCTCTATCAGAATATAGAAGAAGATACTCCGAAATAAATATCCTTGACTTAATCTGTATTGGGAAGAAAAAACTTTAAAATTTGATCTTTAATATTATTTATATAAGGTTGTGACATTTTTCAACCCACTGTGCAATATTAAAATGACTATTACTTAAGTATATGTAGATGTGCGTGAATTTGTGTTTATGTAAACATTGTTAGTGTAAAGTGATTTTACAATACACTAGAGTTTACTTACATTAGATAGATGTATGTACTGTGAGCGTAAAAAAAAAAGTAAACAGCAAGTATCCTTCAAAATAAAGTTATTTTATATTTAGATTAAAAATGTTATGCAGAAAAGATTAATGCACATTTGATTGGTAACTAACTAAATATAGAATTCAAAGGAAAAAGATTTAAAAAATAATGCACTTTTTGTGAATAAATATCTTTTTTTAGGCATTAAAAAAAAGTAAACAATTTTATAATTAAATGCAAAAAAATTGTATTTAATACTTTGTATGTTTTCCATTTGACTTTATTACATCCTTTAATATCCCAGGCAACTAGTCGACAATTTTTTTTTTTGCAAAATTCGGTGATATTTTGGGTTACTCTTTCTATAATGCCAGCTAGAGTTGATCACTGCAAATAATGGTACTTTGTCAAATTTTTTTGCGAATATGATCCAACAAATACCCGAGTGGATTAAAGTCTGGGGACTTCAGAGCATTACAAATAGGTTTGGGGTACGATAAAGCAATCATTCCCTCACAATTCTTTAAAAATGCTTGAGATCTTTGTCATTTTGGAATAAGTAGTTGTGCAATAAGCTAAATTTTTGCACACTAGGATCCATATTATGTTTAAAACTATTTATATATATAAAAATGAAATTACTGATTCCTGAAGCCTCCAGACGTTCTCAGACCATTACCGAGTCTCGATCATATTCAACTATCTCAACCACACATGTGACATTGACGCCTTTATTCCATCTTTGCAATATTTTTCGTGCTTTTTTGGTGCCAAATATTTAAATTTACTTTCGTCATTGAGTAAAACGGTTTCTTGGAAGGTTTAACATTAATTTTTATACTTTTTTGAGAGATTCATACATTTAGTTTGTCTGACTTACGACATGTAGTGTTCTTAAGTGGTGTTATTCTATGGAAGTCTTTTTGGTGTAGTGTTCCTAAAATGGTACTAGCCCTAAAATAATAAGCGCAAAATAACGTTACTTTTTCACCTTTGTTTAAGGTACTAGAAGAAGGACTTTCTTTGACTTTGCAAACTATAGTTTTTTTCTTTGTGTCTGTAAATGATTTGACCATTTTGCCAGAGGAAAATTATCTGCAGTATGATGTTTGGTATATTTATATATTATTCCGCAATAATTCCTTGAAAAAAATTTGCAATTGTTTACAAGGATTTTTCTTTTTTCATATAAATCTGATATTATTTTCGAGTTTGGAGTTTGTTTTTCTATTGTTAAACAATCACTTTCTTACTTCGTTTTAAAGCAAGAAACACATTTAAGATTATAATTTGGTCCTTCCCTGAAATCTAAAGTAAAAAAAATATAAGATTTTCTCTTACTTTTACTAATTTACTGACCTTTTTATAAATGAAAGGTGCAAGTGTTTACTTTTTTTGACGAGTAAAAATTGGTATATTTTAAAAAAAAATCAATTATATCGTTATTCCGATTTATTTTCGCAAATTGTTTTTATGAGTTCAATTCCTACCTAATTACCAAATAATTTTGGCATATCACTTTTTTTATATCATTATTTATCTACTTCTCACAAGGCTTCGTTTAAAAGGGAATGAGCTGTTTACTTTTTTTTGATGCTCACAGTATGTATTCTGGTATCATACATGAACAATGGATATACATACAAACTTACAATTAAACTATATTATATAAGAGCAAAAGTTCAACATACATAAATATGTATGTATATATTTCATGTATGTATATATGTTTATGCGTACATTATATGTATGTGTTTAATTTTATTTATATTATAGAAAATCACTCAAACATACATACAACTAGACTTGCAATAAGGATTATCTAAACATTCAGCTTAAGTCTTTTAAAACAACAAACAATATTTATGTTTTTTTTTTTGTTTTGTTTTGCAAGTGAAAGTGTTTGTATGAAAAAATAATATTGTCTTTATTACATAAACATGCATACTTACACACAAAAAATACAAGCTATTAACCAATGTAATTATGTTTAATATTTAATATTTATATTGTTCTCTTCACATGCTTATAAAATTTATTTAATTTAATTAATGTTTGTCTACATATACCCATATAATGAAAGTATACGTATGTATATGTAGGTATATATATATCTGTGTTGACAATTAAATACAACATAAAAGACCCTAATTAGCATTTTAATAAATAAACGGGAAAATTCAAAAACGTGTTCATATTAAAAAACATTAACAGGTAATTTTTTACAAATGTTGGTTATTAAAAATTCCTTAAGAAGATTTTAATGATGCTTTTATTTTTTAAATATTGTTTTTAATGTATTATGTATATGCTTAAGGTAAGGTATTTGCTAATGCATTGATAATTATTAAGCTTAAGTACTTTCTATATCATTGGAATTGTTTAAAACTTTAGCAGAGATTTATATGAATTTACATTGACATTTATATTAATTGTTTTAATTGTCATTCTACTTAAGCTATAATTATTTTACTCTTTGAATTATTTATGTATTACAAAACAAGTATATTGTCTTGTAAAAGTCAAAAGGTTAAGCAGTTTCGATAAGAATACAATAAAATCAATTTTAAATTATATCCTCGGAGGTGTCATAATGGCTGACATAATGAAAGTCAGCTAATATAACATTAGGCTATGTATCATTTAGGGAGTTTGTCAAAGTTCACTTTGTAATGAAAGATACAAAAGAAGGAGATATACAAATGTACATTATAGTCAAAAAAGCTGTAAAACTAAAGAGTTTTGTAAAAAAATAATAATAATAAAAAAAAAAAAAAATAAAAAACAAATAATATAAAACAAAAAATAAATAATTAAGAAGGGTTTAGTCGGTCAAGACCATATGATACCACCATTGTGTATACCCAGCTAAAAACGGTAATATATTATTATATATGACCAATGTATGATTATATATCAATATGTATGGAAGTATATTGGAAAGTATGGATTCATACATGGACGTATTTATAATATATGGGTACATATATGAAGAAATATATATTATTTCATATAGGGAACTATATATATGAAATGTTTACCATATATGATTTCATATATGTAAACAATGTTAATATATTATCGCATATATGAAAACATTTTCATATATGATCTCATATATAAGAAAAAGTATATAATTGTATGGAAAGGAATAAACGATTACAACACCTGATATTATTAAAAAAATTACATTTTTTAGCTAGATATACATTTTCAGTTGGGTATGTACCAAAATTCGAGAAGGGACCTTATGTTAGACCTGTGCCCAATCGTGGACCGATACTTGTATTAAGTGTAAAACAAAACATAAAAATACAGAATATGTCGTTCATACAAACATTTATATGAATTTTTGCACTTTTCAGTATTCTCAAAACTGGGCCTTTGGAAGCTAAGGTAAATTATAGACTGAACTTTATAAAATTCGTCACTATCATTTATACTTATATAAAACAGAGACATAACTGTTATAAGATTTATGTAAAAACATTGAAACACAACTGTTAAAAAATTAAAAAAAAAAAAAACGTCTTTAAGTAACAGTTATTTTTAACAAATATGAATTTTCGTCTTCCTATAAAAGTTATAATTAATAAAAAAATTTGTTCGTTGCTTATAATTCTTATTTTTAATTTTTATTTTTTACATTGCCAAATAATAGTTATTTAAAAAAAAAAAAAATATATATTTTTCTGTTGCTCAATACACAAAAAAATAAAAATGGACTTCAACTACGAAATTGCTTATATTAATTAATTTTTGTTTGATTTTGCTCCAATCATCAAAATGATAATATTAATAACTAGAGTAATTGATTTTTTTATTACTGCATTTTCTTCAATAGATATAATGAGCTGAAAATTGTTGGAAATTGACTTAAATTTATTTTATTTTTATATTTTTATAGAAAAAATGTTCATTTTTCTATACATTTTATTAAAAGCTGTCAATTTATTTAAAAAAATTAAAAACCAATTATAAAATTAATTATATTAGTAAATAATATAATTAAATTCCAATATAAATTAAGTTAACAATTTTATTAAAAAATAATTTGTAGTATTTAATTTTAGATGTTGAATTATCATAATCTGTAAAATTTACTGTTCTATGTTGCACAGTGGGGTCAAACGCAAATTTTTTGGTAATAAATCTATATCTCCAAAACTACTGGTTGGATTAAATTAAAATGTATGGAAGAGTTGCAAAGGCTTTCAGAAAAATCATCTTGTGGTCACCCTGTGATAAGACAAGATAAGCTACAGGGTGTCAAATTTGACTACCTCGAGTATTCTTTTGAATTTTTGATTTTTTGCCTCGACTTTCTTTCGTATTTCAGGAATAAGTCCGGAGATATATAAGGTAAAAATTTTTTAAAATATTTTGTATTTTACTATATATTTTAAAATAATATGCTGAAAAAATTTTTGGATTATCTCAATTCGTCTAGACGTGAAAAATATTCAAAGTCAGCACTCTGAAATAAGTATGAAAAACTGCTATTTTTTACAAAAATATAGTACAATTCTTTCACCTTTTTCTCAAAGTTCCGTTAACGAAAAAATTCTTTCTTTACATATTTCAAAAGATAAAGCTTCAAAAATGTTTAATAACGAAATTTTGAATTAGTTTATGTTTGCACCCTACATCAGGCATTGGTCGAAAATGGTCAATTTTGGAAAAAGGTTAAATTTTTATCGATTAATAAAAAAAATGTTACGCGAGCTTTTTTAAATTTATTGACGACATTTTATAAACGAATAAGTACCACAAATCCTCTTTTCTGGATTCTTGTTCACTTAGGACCATATATTCTTAATTTTATATTTGTAGGTTATATATTAGAGAAAATTCAAAAAGTGCTATTGGAAGAACAAAAAAGTACCACAAAGTTTCTCTCTTTAACTCTTACCCACATAAAACCATGTATCTTTAACTTCATGTTTCTAGGTTCAATATTGTAGAAAATTCCAAAAAAAAAAAAAACATTAGAAGAATGAAAAAGTACCACAAAGTCCCCTGTTATGGATTCTCATTCACTTAGGATCATATATCTTTAACATCATGTTTCTAGGTTCAATATTATAGAAAATTCGAAAAGTACCATTAGAAGAAAAAAAGTACCACTAAATTCCCTCTTGTGAACTCTCACTCACTTTGGACTACACGTACTTAAGTTGATATTTCTAGGTTTAATATAATACAAATTATTTCATTTGAATAAAATTTAATTTACCGATTTTATCTCCTTTTTAGTACTTTTTGTTCTCCCTGAATATAACAAAGATTGTATTCCAATAAATTTCTAAATTGTACTGGGATCTAATTTTAAAATATTCATATGTATGTGTCAGTAAAGAGAGACAAATATTTTGTGACAAAGGTACCAAAAACAGGTACGATTTTTGCCCCTTAAATATTCGAATTTCCAAAAAGTACCAAACTTGACTTTGCCAATTCTCGATAAGGTACTAATTTGATTTTCATTTTATTTGTATGTTTACTGATTTAAGAGATAGTTAGATTGCCAAAAAAGTACGAAATTACAGTTTTTACCCGTTTTCTCCCTAAAAGAGCCGAATTTCAAAAAAAAAAAAAAAAAAAAAAAAAAAACCTGTCCGATTATTTTTTAAATAAATAACGATAACTATTCAACTTTCTTTGTATCTCTATTAGTTTAGGAGATATAAGGTTACCGATTTTTTTTTACCTTTTTTTATCCCTTAAACATTTGAATTTCCAAAAATCACATTTTAAGGGATCTATTCGGTAGGGGACCAATCTACAGTTCATATTTCATCTTTCTAACTTTAACCGTTTGGGCTGTGTAATGATGAATCACCAAGTAAGTCAATCACTCAGTGACGTTACTCTTTTATGTATATAGAAGATTGCTCTATGAAATTCCATAAGTCTAACACAATTTTTGTTTAGTCAAAATTATAGTTGTATTGTTTGCTGTTTTAGAAATTAAGTTATTAATCTAAAGACCATCAAGGGAGTCTTATAAAAATCTATTAAGTAATTTCTGAGGGAGAAATATAACTATAGAATACTTTTAAATTCTTATGATTCTCTTATTAACTCCCTTTTTAACAGAATCCATTAAAACATTTATAATTTACGTGGTGCCTTTTGGATTGTAACGAAGAAAAACAGTTTATTTGAACTTTATTTTCTAATACATGAATCCTCTTTTAATAAAAATTGGTTTATATAATGACATAAATAAATATTGAGTTCTTGGAATAAAACACTTTAAGGCACTTCATTTAAATGTAAAAACTTTGTGCGTATTTCTGAGTTTGTAGCTGTATGTGTTAATGTCACGCACAGCTATTGCACGCATTCGTAAATACAATGAAGCGTGACATTATGTTGCTTAGAATTAAAAAAAAAGAAAAATATGGAATGAACGTTGAATAATAACAAAACAAAGTAAAATACGACGTATGATTGATTTTTTCAATAAGAATAAATTATACGTCTAAGGCAAAACTTATGTTTATAGTATTTTTTATCGTTTTAATGGATTTTCTATCACTATGTGACCATTAAACATCTAAATTTATGTTTATTTATTATTCTTTTAACTCCTCTTTTCCCAAATTCTTTTAATGCCCACTGTGGTATGTTATTTCATTAAAATTAAAACAATTCTTATTCACATGTACTTACAGAGATACGTGTGTTTGATGTAAGGGCGTGCGTATTTATATTCCTATATATTTGAATGACAATCATGTTGTGAATGTATCTTTCATTTTTGTAAGAATGTGTTTACGCAATCAACTTTGTAAATACGTCACTCATGCGTAAGAAACTTGAAGTTACAAAAAACATCAAATTACATACTTACATACATACTAGAGTATTCATTTTACTCCACTTTTTCATTGTTCGAATAATCACATAATTCGAAAACGCAGTTTTTAAGTTACTCGAATAATCGAGTAAAAATTTTAATTTACTCGAGTTATTCGAGTTAATTATACCTTAAAATTTCACTCGTTTTTTTCAATGATTATTAAAAAATAAAACAAAAATATAGCTTAAAACAAGAAATAGTCATTAAAAGATTTATGAATATTTGTCTTTTTTGATTTTTATTCATAGATAGTAAAATAAATAGCTCTAACCATTTTGGTGTATTAGGTTAGGTTAGGTTATATTGGCAGCCGCCTTAGGCCAAGCTCACTTGGGTCCAAAATAAGGTCCCGGTGTGTTACCATAGAAAGCTCCCGTTGCGCCAAGGCCTAATCATTCTGACCATCCGATCTATCGAACCACTTCGTGGTCCCTATAAAGGAGTTGATCCTGCTCGGTTCAGCTCTAAAGAGACAGGATTTGTCTACCAAAGTCCTTAGACCAAATAGCCGTTCCCGTAGGTCCTCAAAGGACGGACAGTGACATAGAAGATGTTCAGTGGTTTCCTCTTCTTCCACGTCTTTACAACTTCTGCAAAAGTCGTTATAGGGGAGTCCCAGCCTTCTAGCATGTTCTCCGAAGGGCCAATGACCTGTGATGATACCAATAAGGTTCCTTAGATGGGTCCTTGGCAGCTTCAATAACTGAATGGTTCGCTGCTCTTCCATCATGGGCCAGATTTTCCTGGACTCTACACAAGTGGGTTCCCTGGTCCATCTTTCCATAGCCTCAAGATATTTGCCGCTTACCAATTGTTAAAGGAGCGCCTATATCATCGTTGTAACCATATTGGTTCAAATTGGCTCCTGCACACGCAAGTCTATCGGCCTCGCAGTTACCGTTAATGTCCCCATGTCCTGGAACCCAAGTGAGGGTAACCAACGAATGTCTCGCGATCTCCTCCAGAGACAATCGGCATTCTTGGACAATCCTTGATGTGGTGTACACACCTGTCAGGGAACTAATGGCCGCCTTGCTGTCAGTATGTATGCGAATATCCTTATTAGATATTCCATTATACTGCACCCATTGTGTGGCTATATATATGGCCATCACTTCGGCCTGTATAATGCTACAGTAGTCGGGTAGCCTGTGGGACAGTCTAAGGTCCAATTGTGCAGAGAAAATACCTATTCCTACCTTATCTGCTGTTTTTGAACCATCTGTGAAGATTTGAATATCCCCTTCGGTTATGTGGCGATTATTATCGTAGTATGTTCTTTCCATGAACCATGGATACCATGAACCCTGGATCAAACAGTGGTATTGGTATTGCGTAATCAATCCTAAGGTCTCGATATAAATCACCGAGAATGTTTGCATGACCATATCTTTGGTGTCTCCATGCTTGTGTTGCATGGAGACACCGCCGAATGTGCAGCAATCTTCCTGGCTTCGATATCAGGTGGTAGCCAGTTTAGTATAGTGAACAGTGCCTTAGATGGAGTAGTTCTAAGTGCACCTGTTATCATGATCGACATCATCCTCATTAAACGTTCGAACTTTGCTTGCTGGTTTCTTTTCTCCAAAGCTGGCCACCAAACAGTTGCTCCGTAAAATAAGATCGGTCAGCATAACCAATATGCATTTTTGGGGTTCAATCCCCAGTTTAGGCCAATTGCCCTTTTGCAGCAATACAATGCAGATGCTGCTTTTGTGGTTCTCGAAATAGTATTCAAATTCCAGTTCAGTTTACTATCAAGAATAAGTCCCAAGTACTTGGCTTCTTTAGATAGTGACAGTGATACTCCGTTTATCTTAGGAGTAGTGAATTCCGGGATTTTGTATCCTCTGGTAAATAATATCAGTTCGGTTTTGGTTGGGTTGACTCCCAGTCCACATCCATGACACCATTTTCCCAGTAGATTGAGTGCAGACTCCAACACTTTTGAGAGAAGCTTTGGGTCCTTGCCAGTAGCTACCACCGCCACGTCATCTGCATATGCAATAGTTTTGCAGCAGGTCCTTTCCATGGCTTTAAGTAGAGTCTTAATATTCAGATTCCATAGCAATGGGAACAATACTCCACCTTGTGGAGTTCCTCTAGTTGCTATTCTCTGGATGCTGGAGGCGCCCAATTCCGATTCAATTCGCCTAAAGTTCAGTAGTTTTTCGACGAAGGAGATGACCACCGGGTCAATCCTCAATCGTCTCATAGCGTCAAGAACTGAGTCAGGTTTGACATTGTTGAAAGCACCTTCTATATCCAGGAAGGCTACAAGCGCATATTCCTTATAGTGAAGTGATCTTTCGATATGGCCCACAAGAGTGTGAAGCGCGGTTTCAGTAGATTTTCCCTTCATGTAAGCATGTTGGGAGTTGGATAGATCATTTGCATCCAAGGATGATCTGATGAAAGTGTCAATAATCCTCTCCAGGGTTTTAAGCATGAAGGAGGATAGACTAATTGGTCTGAAGTCTTTAGCCTTCGTGTGAGATGTCTTCCCCCCCTTGGGAATGAAGACAACTTTGTAGGTTGTCCATGTGTATGGAATATGTGACAAGCGAAGACATGCCCTGAATATTATCAAAAGCCAGGGCAGCAGGATGTCAATGTTAATCTGAAGGTCAGCTGGTATTATTCCATCTGGACCAGGTGATTTGTAGGGATGGAAGCTTCTAACTGCCCATCTGATTCGGTGTTGGGTTATCGGGATATTCGATATGTCCCTTAAAATATTACCATGATCGTCCCTTGATAGAGTATTTGGCTCTTTACATCCCGGGAAGTGTGTTTCCATTAGTACCTCTAGGGTATCTTTGCTGGAAATGGTCCACGTACCATCCAGTTTCTGAATGTATGATGGTATAGTTGGATTTGAAGATAGAATCTTTCGTAGCCGACTGGTCTCGGAGGAATTTTCAACTCCATTGCAAAATTTCCTCCAGGATTGTCTTTTGGCTTTCCTTACAAGGTTTTTGAATTTATTGTATGAGGATTTGTAAGTGGACCAGTTACCACATATCTTAGCCTCATTAAAGAGTTTCCTGCATTCTTTACGTTTATTCGCAATTTCCGCATTCCACCATGCTGGTTTAGCCTTGCCTATCCTGGTAGTTTTCCTACAGGATTTATCTGTTGCATAAGCTAGAACTTTTGTGAGTGATTCCACTGCCGAATCTAATGACGATCTATCGTCAATATGTGTCGGACATGCTGGTAATGTCTCCGACAAGATTCTGGAATAGATTGACCAATTGGTCTTTTTCCTATTCAAGTAGTGACTCACAGAGTCAACCTCAAAAGAGAAGTCGAAATCTATGTATAAGTGATCAGAGAAGGAACAGTCTTTAGACACATTCCAGTTAGTGATAAGATCCGAGAATTTATCATTTATAAGCGTGATATCAAGAACCTCCCTTCTGTTAGTAACAACAAAAGTTGGTTCACTACCTCTATTAACTACTGTTAGGTTATGTTCAACTATGAAATTGAGTAAAGACTCACCTCGTTGATTTATATCAGAGCTACCCCAGATGGTATGGTGTGCATTAGCATCTGGCAGATGACTATTGGGATGTTCCTTTCTTTCGCAGAGGACATCGCTCTTCTTGTCATGGAGTTGGGTGGATCGTCTCCATGATCATGTGCCATGTAGCAGCTCATGAACCAAATTATACGCCTCTTGTTTTCGATGGCGATAGTGCATGTGTCCTTATCGCTAAAATCAGATAGGATAAATGCTTTGAGGTTGTTTTTGACAATAATGCATGCTCTGGTCTTACCTGGTCCAGCTGCGTACAGAATACAGTAGCCGTCCTTGTGTAATCCGCAAACCCGGCCTTTATACAACCATGGTTCTTGGATGCATATTAGGTCCTCCGTGCCTGAAGCTAAGCGGAGGATAAGGGCAGCCGAAGCCGCTTTTGAATGGTGAAGGTTAATTTGTGTAACCTTCACTATAGCTCATCGCTATGGACGACTGTGACGTTGGCGTCCTCTGGATCGTCGTCCGATTCCAGAAGGACGTCCTCATCGTCTGCAACTTCCATCTTGCCAAAGAAGTCGCCCACAAATCCTGTGACCGATTGGGCGTCTTCACTGGCCGATGAAAGTGCAGGTTCATCGTCCAAGCTCATGAGGTCCGAACTCACTGGAGCTGGAGGCTTCTCCTTGTCGTCCCCTTTGTAGACACGGAGGAAGATGGTTCCAAATCCATAGAACACCTTCCCCTGCGTCTCTCGAAGTGGCGACAATGAGTCACTGTTTAAAATTACAGTGGCCTTCCTGGAATCCTCTACAGCATCAGTAACCTTAACTACTTTTTTGGTGTATTAATTCGAACAACATTTTATATTAAAGTGTGTTCGAAGGGCTTTTTATCATTTTTGAAATGCTATAAAATTACTAGTTTTTACACTAATACCCTATTAAAAATTATTATCTATACTATCGATAACAATTTAATGTTGAGTTTTTAACCACTTTGAAATAATTAGTGATTTTGTCTCATTTTTCAATTTACACATACTAATTTATGTGGTACACAGAGGTTTTCAGTTATATTCAAAATATTTGTACAATATTTGGGAACGTTTTACCAATATACTACGATGACTAATCGCCAGACATAGCCAAGTAAATTAAATATCCCAGCAGGAAAATATGTTAGTGCTTCATCCCAACAGGCCTTTCTGAATACCTACGAACAAACTTTAAATATATTCCTATTTGCCTTCTGTAAAAATTCTTTAAAGAATGCCTCTACTTCCTTTAAAAAGGAATCCGGTAGTAATTCTTGTTTTCATTTCATTAGATGCGAAATAGAATGGTGTCACTCACCAACTAACTTTTTCATTACAAACAGAAAAATTGTAGATAGTCCGCATGTCTTTTTTAATAGTATTGAAAATATAAGAGAGCATATTTATTTATTTATTTATTTAAGAGTCCTTGCATTTTCGCTTCTTTTTGGAAGGGAGAAGGGAAGGCCTTGCCTCCAATGACACGCCGTGTAAAAAAGAAATGGTGTTGCAATGCGAGGCCTTGTGGATCCTAAATAAGGCAGTTTAAAATGTCAGCCGTATTCACAAAAATAATGTATGCTTGATAACGAGTTACTAGCTTTTTGTATGTAAATTTCCATAAAAAAAACTTAGTAACTCTTTATCAAACCTACATTATTTTTTTGAATACGGTTATGTATATTTAGCCCTTTTATTTCCGACTGGGACAGTCATTTAATATTATACAAATGTATATAGTTTTAAAGATAATTTACTCTCATTTAAATTATGTTTTAGTTTTTTTTTTGTGCAAAAATGTTTCGCAACTCTTAATTTCTTAACAATACCGATGTAAAAGTTTAAAAAATTCTTTATAAATTCTATAAACTCGTATAGTAAATTAGTTTAAGGAGTGAGATCGAAAAATTCTTAACATACATAATATTCAATAACGTGGAAACGCTTGATCTTAGAGTTTTCATTTTTTTTAATCATTTGATAATTTAGCACAGATCACAGAAATATATAATTTGTATGGTTCTAACCACTAATTATAAAATTGTGGACCATTTTTGAAAACCCTTTCTTTGGAGATTTGATAGTTGCTTCAGTAACTTTTTTGGAACAGTGTGCACATCTTCATTTAAAATCTTCGGTATTTTGGGACACCTTTTTTATGCTCTTGAATTCACTTTTCACAAGCTCAATATCTCTCCACTGGTCTAAGCTTGGTACTAAAACTATGTTATTGATTTGGTACCACTCCAGAGCTTTCTTACCGTAGTGACATGATACCAAATGGGTCCAAAAATATGTGGACACGTTGTGCTTTCTTAAGAAAAGAAGAAGTCTTTTTTGCAAATATTCCTTTATGCATATTTTGGTATTTATAGATTCGAATGTATCAAATGACTTTCTTGTTTTGCCGCAACTGCAAAAAGCTTGTCATACCATGAATTTTGTAAGAAATTTTTGCTGCTTTTGGGTCTTAAACTTATCTCCAACATTGCTTCGAGCATTAGCAATAAAAAATTTTGAGACACAAGCTGCGAAGATCCTGCCAGCACCTACGTTTCTTCGACAATTATACAGCTTGAGTATTTTTGTATGGAATTTGGTTTTAAATTCCGAGTCATATTTTACGCTTGAAATATTTTTTGCAGAATTCCAGTTTGGAATTTTTTGAACTTTATATGTTATCAACTTTCCCATTAGTTTTAAATTTTCGCACCAAATAGTCGAAGCACTGAGAAAACTCAATATCATGTGGTCCTTTTTTCTTACCGAACTAGGTTTCACATCAATAGTCAAATTCTCCAGATACTGTTTAATTACATTAGAAACGGTTTTACGGACGACATTTAATTTTGTGGCCAACTATTTGTAAGACCTATTTGGATTTTTTGAAATTTTTTAATAACTTGTAGGACGTAAATCTTTTTCGTCACTTATTTTGATGAAAATAAGGACAAATTAACATGGTTGTTATTAAAAATAATAACTGAAGTATTTTTCAATGATAACTAGATCAAAAAAAATTTTGAATATTGATTCCGAAAAAAGTTATGAGGCAAAATGTGTGTTAAGAATTTTTCGATTTCACTCCTTAGTTAATTAGTCTTATATACAGTTTGTTAGAACTAACAATTTTTCTCCATTTAATAGACAAATTTATTGTAAATTTAAAATATATAATTCTTTCTCCCAAATGTACGCGTAAGAATTACAATTGGCTCTATTTTGAAATTAACCATAAATTTTACCCAAAATGTTTAATATTTTATTTCTCCTTACCTCCTAATTTTGATTTCATCCAAGCCACCACCATCATATCCTCCAGACCAGACTGAGAATTTATTGATATTGATAATTTATTGAAATAAAATATAAAAATATTTTTTTAATCGAATTACTGGATTAATCGGCATAATTTGCTCGAATAAATTTTTACTCGAAATTCTTGATTTTAATTTTATCGAAACAATATTTGATTTTAGTTTGTCGATTAATCGAGCAAACAATATTCGAGTGAATACCCTAATACATACTTTGAATCGCAGTAAAATGTTTGAAACTTATTTTAGTCATCTTTTCATATTTATTATTTCTACACAAAATGAAGTATGGAAACTCAAACAAAAACTAACTTTATGTATAAATAACGTGACCAGAGGGTTTTTGTCAAAAAGCGGGACCCGAAAGATTAAAAAGCGCGATTCTGAACAAAATTTTATGAAAAAAACGGGATTTTGAAAAATTTTGTAAAAAAGAGGGATTTCTTTTGTATATCTTTTTCGAACATTTTTGAACAACAAATATCCCTATGAACTCAAAAATTATAACTTTAACGTGTTTCTCGAAATGTTTAAAAAAAAAAAAAAAAAAAATAAATAATTCTAGTTCAATTTTTATTTTAAATTCAAATTCGGATTGATAGAAAAACATGATACTTTCTATTGCGCAAGCAAGAGTTTTTCTGAAATAATTCTTAGGCCCGTTTAACACTAACATTCAGTTAAAACAAAAAGTTAAAATAAAATCATTAATTCATGGTTTCCGTTAGCACTAACTTTAAGTAAATTTGATGGAAAAAATGTTTACTGTTATTTTTTAACTTTCATTTTATACAATAGTGCTGTGTAAGTATCGAGTATTTTCCCGTTTTTTTTTTTTTTTTTTTTTTTTTTTTTGGGTACTCAACATTGTAAAGTAGTTACCCAATACTTTCAAAGTTTAATTTTTACTGATATCGTGTTAAAAATATAATGGCTAATATACAACTCTGTATAAAGATACTAGTAAATTTTTAAATATATGAAAATAATTTTATTGATTTTCAAAATTTAATGCCGATCGGAAGAATATATATTTTTTTATTTCAAATAAAAGAACATTTATTAAAAATTATATTTCAAATTAAAGAATCCGTTAAGCACCCTGCGGGAAATCTTTAGCAATTGGTGCAATAGTTCCGGTCCCTCAGTACTAGTTGAGTACCAATTTACACCTAATAGCCACCCAAGTTGATACCAAACAGCCACTAAAGTTCCAGTTGAGAACCAGTGAGAGCTTTTGCTTGATTGTTAAATGCGCAATAACTATATGTGGCTGAGTTATAAGCGTGTAAGACTATAAACCATGAGATAAGTAAAATTACCTGGATTCGATTCGGGGTGCCCCAAAACTGGTTATAAAGGGTGAATTTCTCCCTGCTAGGCCAACACCATGTTAAAGTGATAGGTGCATATTATACAATATTAAAATAGAAAGTCTATCCAACTCTAAACAAAGGTACTTAATAAAAGTACAATATGAAAATATTCCCGTTAATCATAAGATGATAGTTCTGGTCAAAACATCCTTTATAAATGACACATTTTGGTAATAAAAATTGGTAAAAATGATTTAAATAGCTCACATACAAATGTTCTCCCGGAAAGAGTTTTTAAATCTAAAAAGCTCTCTGCAAGAACATAATATCTTCCTCCAAAAATTTATATTCTATTCTAACATTCTTAAAATAATAAATGTTTTTTTGTTTGAAAAATTATGTTTCTTTCTTAAATTTTCAAAAGGTTATTCGAAAATGGAACAAAATTAAAATTTGGTATATATCTTGTAGGTCTTCCTACATCGAAGCCATCAAAAAATTTACACAAAGTACATTTAAGATAAGTCAGTAGAGAAGTAGATCATAGTAACTTTTAATTGTCAAAAACAAATTTTCAGTGGAACAAATATTTTTTATTATTAAAAATATTGGTAAATATGTTATAGAAAACATAAATAAAGAAATAGAATAAGTAACTCTTAAAGCTAAAAAAAGCGGGATTTTTTTTATAAAAAGCGGGAAAAATATTTCAGGCGGGATCGAAGTTTAAAAAGCGGGATAATCCCGCCAAGAGCGGGATGTCTGGTCACGTTATGTATAAATGTCCCAATATGCTCTGAAAGCTTAAAATTTTAAGTGTTTACAAAAAAAAAAAAAAAAAGCTCTTTAACAAAATAGTTTTTGATTTTTAACTTTCATCAGAATTGAAAACTTTTTATAAAAAAAAAAAAAAAAAATATTATTAATTAATTCATAATTTTTTTCATGTTTTACATTAGAATTTAAAATAAATTGTATATTGGTTTATGTTATTTAGTTACAAGAATATATGCTTTAAAATTTACATAAAAATTTTTTGTTGATTTTGTGTGACATGTTGTTTTATTAAACAAAATTTATAGCAATTGTTACACTTTGTTTTTATACAGTGAACTGAAGTGTTATTAGATTTTATTTTTGCAAGAACATAATACATATATGAATAATGTCGCTATTCAATTGATGCAGGGATTTAAGAAAATTTTTACGGTTTTATTTTCGTAAAACTAAAGAGCGACAATCAAATCATAAATTGTATATTTTTGATTTAAATACAAAGATGGAAATATTGTTTGTCACTCTTTAAAGAAAACATAACTATGATATGTTGCACAGTGGGGAAAAATCGAAATTATTAGAAAAAAAATCTTTAAATTTTTAGTTAGACTTACATAAAATTTTATATGGCGTAGCAGAGGAGTGTAAAATTTGAAACGAAGCTATCCATCGCTTGGCAAAAGCTCTTGTTAAGACCTATAAAAACATGGCTGTATGTGTTATTTATTTCTTATAGTTTTCAAGTTATTTGCTTTTGAAATTTCATGTACTTAAAAGACTGAACCAAGATTTGGTAAAATTGAAGTAGTTGAAATTTCAAATGCAAATAACTTGAAAACTATAAGAGATAAAGCAAGTTTTTCATAGATCTTATCGAAAGATTCAATAAAATACAAAAAATATTTGAAATCGCATAAAAAAAAAAAAATCAATTTGGCAAGCGATACAAAATGTTCTTAATCAGAGGTATCCTATTTCAAGACCTTATAACTTCGTTCCCGAAGCGTATATTGGTATCCCTTCCAAACTTAAAATTATACTCTCATCTGCTACGTCTATATGAATTAAGTAGATCTAACCATTCGATTAGAAGTTACGGATTATTTCCAAAAAATTTCAATTTAGCCCCACTCTGCGGTGTAAATGGCGCTTAATTTATGGAAAGATGATATCAATATTTTAATTATCTGTTTTATTTTCTCATTTATTATTAGCAAAAAAACAGAGTGGTAACGTTCGTAACACAAAATATTATAAAATCTGTTGAAGATATATGGCGATATATAAAAAAAAAACTTGACCAAAATTTTGCAAAATAGAGATTATTGAAATTTCAAATTCATATAACTGGAAAAATATATAAGCTATATATCTTTGAATTCAAGAAAGAACAAAAATTCGTCTGGCTGGCTGGTTTGCTAGCTGGACAGCTGGCTGTCCATGTAAACCTTGTGCATAAAGTACAGGCCGCAATTTTGAAGATAATTCAATGAAATTTGGCATATGAGACTTTTATAATACAAGGACGAAGCCTATTGAAATTGGTTGTGATTGGTCTATTATTTCACCTAGCCCCCATACAAATGTCCCCCCGGAATAGAGTTTCAACACTCAAAAATGCCTTAAGAATAAGAATATTTAAATGAAATTCGGTGCAAAGAAGTTTTGTTCAAGTATCAATCTTTGTACTAAATTTTATGAAAATCGGTCCATGATTAACTATAGCTCCCATATAAACCCATCTTCCGAATGTTAGTATCAAGTTAATATTCAACAGAAATAAGTTTTATATAAGTAGAAACAACATTGCCAAATTTTACTAGAATCGGTCCATAATTTACCATAGCTCACATATAAACTTCCGAAAATCGTCCTAAAGTGCATAAAATCATGTAGATGTTAGTATCAACGCATTATTCTGTATTTGTATATTTTATTTTATATTTAGTTAAAGGGTTGGTCTACGATTGTCCAAAGGTCTAATATAAGTCCCCTTCCCGAATTTTATTTTTTTTAGGAAAGGGAGAAGTCTTTTCCAAAGGCACTCATGCACGTATATTTTTGTGTTAACGCAACCATTTTTTAAGAATGAAGTGCTTCTTACGTATGCATATGACTTCCCAAATCAAAAACTTTCTTGGGAATTTTGATTTCTTTGATAAACGAAATTTTTCTGCCATAATCCCTCTAGCATCTGCGACATAGAATTCCTGGCTAGGAGGTTGAAAAAAGTCAGCCTATTCGAACGTTTCATCGTCTACTATACAGAAATAAAATTTCTGAAAGAATTCGTTCGAAGAACTTTCATGTTATTTTTTACCTACAAATTCTTGCTTGCGTTTCTATTAGGATTTTTTCTTACTTTATAAGTCTTCAGGCTAGACTTCCTTTCAAATTTTCTGATAAAGATTCAAAGCAATTAACTTTTTGTGACACTTTTCTTCCAGAGATGAGGTGAATTTCTCTCAAAATCCTTTCTATTTTGCCTGAGTCCTACAGCCTGAAGATACTTTTTGTCTTTCATTACCAGGTTACCATTCAGTGATGAATGGTAACCTGGTAATGAATGACTTTTTTGTATATTCATGACTTTTTTGTATAATATGATGACCCAAGAAACTGTATTTTGCGGCACAACAGCCTTCTTTGCAATTATTTTATATGACACAGTGGGGCTAAAAGCAAAATAAATGGTAATAAGTCTGGAACTTTGAAACCACTAAACCGATTTAGATGAAAAATGGAACATCCATAGAGGAGAAGCTTTCAGAATAATGTTAGATGGAGTCTGTAGCTGCAGCACGAGTGCCGCTACAGTGGGCCAAAGTTGACTACCTCGAGAGTGAAAAACATATCGGGGCTTATAACTTTTACAAATATTAACCGATTTGAAATATTTTTATTCTTTTGAATTCTCCTAAGCAAGACATGGAAAAAACATGCTTATTATGCTGAATTATCTCGTATGGTTTAAAAAATATTTAACTTCAAAAAATAAATTTCTCATTTTTGGCCTTCACTTTTTTGCGATTTTGTCCTATAACTTTTAAAATAAAATTTCTAAAATTTTTTTATAAATACGTTGAAATTTTCTACAATTTTCTAAATTATGCTTATAAAAAATTTTTTGTTATCTCAATTCGATAACAAGAAAAAAATTTTCAAAGTCAAAATTTAAAAACAGGTCTCAAAAAATGCAATTTTTTGCCAAAAAAGTAACTTTGTATATTTAACTTTTTTAAAAAATTTAGTTAAAAAAGTTTAATATTTTTTGACATTTTCTGAAAGACGGGACCCCAAGAAAAGGTGTAAGTGTAATATTTAAAATTCTGAACGTTCACCCTACATCCAGCAGTGGTCAAAAATTATCAATTTTGGATGAGAAGTTGAAATTTTTGAGTCTGTAAAAAAAATTTATTGTTGATTTTGGTACTTCTGTGAATTAACTATATAGATCAATATGTTCTTAAAGGTTTTGCAAAAATTTATGACAGCCTACCGGTAAACTTAGTCATACGAGGCGATTTTCCGAAAATACCCATATTTTCAATAATAATAAATTCGAATCCTAAAAATATATAGTAAAATTATATATATTTTTCTGATTTTCACATTTATCAATTTTTCATTAAATATTTTATATCACGTGAAAAAATTATGTTAATAACTATAAGCATTTAGAAATTATTCAGTCTCAAATTTTTGAAATAAGTCCATATTAACATAATTTGCATTTGTTCGTATTGTTTCAAGAAAATTGTACTAAAAATTTTAAAATAGTAAAATTTATTATACATAGTTTTAAAGAAAAGATAATTTCCTTCAAAATGATGTATAATATGACTATATTGTGTTTGCAACGTTTCTGGTAAATAAATTTGAAATTAGCAAAGAGTTGCAAATTATAAAATCTTTCGTTTTTTCATGTTGTTTTTGATACGGCCTTACCGCACTGTCTTATCCCACTGCATTACCAATAATAAAAGGAAAGATGAAGATTTCGCTATTTCTGGGGTTTTGGTAATTTAAAATTTATTTACACGAAACGTGAAAATGGTGTTTCTCCTGTGGAAAATGGCACTAGTGAAGCCATAATAACACAACAACCAGAAGAGAGAAGTGAGGAAATCAAAAAGGCAAATGTCCAAGAGGAAACCGACGATTTCCTAGATGAATTCTACTCAAGAGCTGAATAGATAATTGACTGGTGTTTGAAATTAACATCAGGTAAAATAAACATATCCAAAGATCGCTGGTAATTAAAAAACAATTTATTAAGACGAGATATGAGCAAATAAAAAATATGTTTGAAATCCTTGGAGGTTCCGAAAGCTCTCGTAAAGTGTGTTGGCAAATGTACGACGTGGACGAAGCATATTTTAGTGCTATAGAATTTATTGAAGGAAGTATGGAAGAGCCTTTAAAGCATATAGCAGGAAAAGTAACGGAAAAGCCGGAAGAAGATAAAACGGAAGCTGTTTTAGAATCGGTTGTTGAGTCTACTGAAAGTCAAGAAGCTGAAAAATTAAAATTCACTGAAACCAATGTCACCAAGAAATCTGTAAACTCTTACGTTCATCAACCAGAGAAAGTGCCAGAGGTATCAGAATCTGTTGAAGGCGAAAGTCACATGAAAACAGAAGAAATAAAGTCTGTTGAAAATGTAACACAGAAAAGGGAAACCCCAAAAAATGAAGCGCGCGCATCAGTCATGCAAGATGCAAAAGAACCGACACCAGAACCAATGGAAGTTGATTCCAATTCAAAAAGTAATGAAGATGATGTAGCTGAAGTTGTTAAAGATGAAATTCAATCATTTGCGTCTGTTGGTGAAGATTACAATGAAGTTTTGGCAGCACAAAGCAACAATTTTGAAGTTTGTCAATCGATAAACCAATACCCAGATATACCAAACGTAACTTTGGCATCGACTTCTGCAAATGTTTTAATCAACTCTAAAACCAACCACCCGTGGATAGATGGGAACAAATTAGCTACAGTTCCTAGTAATTATGAGGGTATTACCACCATATCAAATAGCAACAACTACAATCAACATAAGCAGCAATGGCCAAATACTGATGAAAGGACAAAGGTAGAAAATCTAAGACCTAGTGGGAAGCCGAAGCGTGATCCTGATCGCATAAAATGTTTTTCTCTTGTCTGGGGCCGAAAAAACATTTGGCGCCTCGGCAGAATGTTCAAACTTAGTTGAACATATTTTATTACTTTTTTTATATCTTTTTAAGTGCCATGTTAAATTTTAATTATTATTTCGATTATTTTTATAGATTTTATGATTGTTTGTATACATTTGTTGTGGACATACGCATGTGCGTTGGTCTTTTACACATATGTACAAACAAACCTTATCTTTCACACTTGTGTGTGATAAGAATTATTGAAGGGTTTATATGTAAAATAGAAAAGTACTTAATATTATTTAGTATAGTTAGTTTTAAGATATTCAATATTAGTTCTTAAGGTTTTTACAATTATTAATAAAATTAGTGCTGAACAAGCATTCATAAAGTGACTTACAACCACTCTTAGTAAAAATTGTTTTTTATTTTAAATAATAATTTTTACACATGCCTTATTTGATTCGCAGCATTACCAGCTTTAAGATAAAGATGATAAACTGAAACATAACATAAACGAAACTATTGAGCACATAAAAAAACGAAGTTTGGGAGATTTGAAGATATTTTTAGTCCACATCTTTTCGTGTATCACTTATGTCAATCGTACACACCGTTCTTAAGTTATAAGGAAATATACTAGAGTAATGGCCTTACTATGGCCAAAAAATTAGACATGCCTATAAAAAAAATCCAGACCTGACGGAAAAAAACTGGAAGCAGATTCGTGTTTAGCACATCAAAATACATCAAGTCCAACTATTCGTATATGGTGTTGTATTGTTTTGTCGACCAGTGTTATTATATTATAGATTTTGACCTTTGAACTTTCGCAGTAAATAAATTTTATACACTTCGTTTAAAAGTCAATATCTTTTTCTATTAAATGAAATACAAATTAAAAGTTATGAGCATTAAAATATGTATCCTTTTGGAAAAAATCGATAGTTTGTTAATTTTTAAAACGTCATATTGTTGGACCGGAAAGGGGTTTCAGTTTGGACGTCTATAATTTGAGCAATACTTGCAATAAGTAATAACTGTAGCGAATTTCATTGAAATCTGAGATATCAAATCCGAAAATGCCTGTTTTTTTGTCCGTTTTGATATGGAATTACTCAATATTAATAATAATATGGAATAGATTTATGGATTACAAAAACAAATAAAATGAGCTAGGTACATAAAAATTTAATAGAGATTTTTGCAACTTTCCATCTGTTGCATTTTAAAAGCATAATGCTTATTATTTATGAGAATATCATTTATGCATAGAATGCATACACTGCGTATGAATTATGTTTTCAATTACTACGTTACTCGTCATAAAATTTTAATCTGTTTTATTAAAATCTAATCATTTTGGATTTAAATTCCATTAAAGGTTTTACAACAAAAAACCTAATAATCTTGACAAAGAATATGTGATTCGAGTTCTCATTACCACGTATTATACTTAAACACAATACGGTTTGTTTGAGGACATGGAAAAAAAAAATGAATTATTTACAAACATACTGCAGCATATGTACGTATGTATATATACCCATATTTATACCCTACACCACCATAGGTGGGGAGGGTATAATGCGTTTGTGCTGATGTTTGTAACACCCAAAAATATTGGTCTAAGACCCACTTTAATTTATACCAATCGGCTTAGAATCACTTTCTGAGTCGATTTAACGATGTCCGTCCGTCCGTCCGTCCGTCTGACCGTCTGTCCGTCCATGTAAACCTTGTAATCAAACTACAGGTCGCAATTTTGAACCAAAATTTATGAAATTTGGTACAAAGATTTCTTTTAGTCCAGGGACGAAGCCTATTGAAATTGGTTATGATCGGTCCATTATTTCACCTAGCCCCCATACAAATGTCCTCCCGGAAAAGGGTTTAACGATCATAATTCCCTTAAATATAGCAATATTTTAATGAAATTTGGAACATATAAGTTTTATATAAGTCTAAATAAGTGTGCCGATTTTTAAAAAGATCGGTCCATAATTAACCATAGCTCCCATATAAACCCCTTTTCAAAAGATCGCTTTAACGGGCATAAATCCCATTAAAATGTTAGTATCAAGTTAATATTCGACACAAATAAGTATTAAATCAACATAAATGATAGTGCCAAATTTTAAAAAGATCGGTCCATAATTTACCATAGCTCCCATATAAGGTCCTCTTTCGGGAATCACCCAAAAGTGAATAAATTCATATACATGTCAGCATCAACGTAATATTCTGTATTCGTATGTTTTATTTTACACTTATGAGTATCGGACCATATTTGACTCCAAGTCAAGACCCCTCCCCGAATTATAATGTACACAATGGTGTAGGGTATCATATGGTCGGGCTTGACCGACTATATCTTTTTCTCTCGTTTTAATTATAAAAGCACGAAACTGTAATCGTGCTCATACAAAAACTAACACTTCATTTTCATTCATTATGCACCCCTCCGTATTGTTACCAGCACATTAGCACAGGTTGTTATGCCATTATCAGCCGAATCAAACAACCAACCAGTCAGCCATTCAACCAGCAAGTTGCCAAGTAAACAACCAACAATTAATATACAATCAACACTATGGAACACTAGAGCACTCTTGATGAACACGAGGAACAAGAGGAGGACAGTTAAGAGACAGACAATTATGTTTAGAGTGTATTGAAGTGGGGGAAGAACTAACTAAATAGACTAATGAAAAGTGTTGCTCTAATTTAATTACAACAATATTGTATAGTAAATGAATGATTAAGGCAATGGAAAAACACATACACTAACACACTTCATACCCACACAATCAAATAAATAATTGTACACATAAATAAATACTTTAAGACAGAGATAAAGATGGGAGGATAGTTTGAAAATTTGATTTAAAATCTAAATGTAGAAAAATTAAAGATATTTTTATAATCAAAAAATTTGTATACAAGCAAGATACAGTACAATTTATGAAATAAAATATATAGGATATAAATATTAATGGAGTAAAAATTAAAGTGTCAAAATATTTTTTGGGTAACTATTTACTTTCAAAATAACTAACAAAAATCTTTTCTTCCTACCTGCAAAATAAAATGAGTTAATAAAAATGGTCTGAAAAAGAACCCAACAAAATAATCATATATTAAATAAAGCAATTAAAAATCACAAAAAAAGGCAACAACCGCAAACAAAAAAGTCATTCATTAGCCACTTTCTTATTTAAATGTGAACGCACACAAAGACACACATTTTGTTTTAATGTCACTAATAATTACACACTTATTCTACAAACATACATACAAAAGAAACTTATACAACAAGTCTACCATCTTATCTAATTAATCATAAGGATACAAATACAAATTGTCCTTGTGGTTGTTATTATTGGTCAGTCAGTCCTATGTGGATTATTAACAATCAATGTCACTACTTTTCCTGAGATTTCTTCTTTTTCAGACTAATTTTATATAGCATTTTAATAAGATTAAAAAAAAAAACATAGTCAAACAAAAGAGAACATAAAGTAATGTTGGATGTTTGTTTTACCTTTTTCGTTCCCTAATGGTAGGAGAGACTCTCTGGTGTTAATAAAAAAAAAAAAAAATATCATGGTTTTTATTACAAAATTGTTTCTGTCAGTTTTCTTGCACAGGTTTAATTTTTATTATGTGTTCGTTATCAGTGTGTGTATGTATATAAGGTCGAGCTTTTTAATTGAGAGTGTATAAACTTGTGTTAAATGTTGGTGTAGTTTTTTAAACGCCTTTGGCGTTTACAACGGAAACGGAAATAATGAAGTCAAAAAAATAATCTTATAAAGATGTAAAATCAAAAAAGCCTTGACTTTGTTGAGTGATTTATAATCAGATGAGTTGGTGCCTTTAACTTTTGTATACATGCTTTAAGCAGAGAGCTACTAAAAATGGCACGATATTTTGGCACAGGGGAAAAATATCATTATAAGCTAGCCAACATTTTTTGTCTAGCAGTGTAGCAGTGTCTAATTTAGAGGTAATTAATAGTAGAACGTGACGCTCATTCATTTACTACACTCATGATGATATGGTTTCACTCTTAACTAGAATAATTGATTTTGGATTAAATTTAATTATTTTTTTTTTTCTAAAATTAATTAGAACAAGCGCGAATGTTCGGCTCGGCCGAATCTATCAAGTTTTTCAAATTTCACGTTGTATAAGAGGTGGGCGGTAAAGTGGTAGGACTACGCCCATATTTAGTTTCCGAATTTACATTGATCCTTGAATTTTTTGTATGCCCATTTTGGGTTTCCAAGTTTATGCTTTTGTTTAAAAGTTATCAGCAGAAAACTATGAAATGAAACTACAACGGACACCCTGTATCTCTATTATTTTGCCCAAAACTTTTTGGTTTTTTAACCGATTTTACTCATATATAAACCTTATATAAGATAAATATTTCTGCCTTATCCTGCTTTCAACAGACAGACAGACGGACGGACGGACAGACGGACGAACATAGCTAGATCGACTCAGAATTTATCCAGGACCCAGAAAATGTGGGGTCTTAAATGATTCCTTTGACATGTTACACATGGAATGACAAAATCAATATACCCCCCATCATTTTGATGGTGAGTATAATTATGATTGAATGTTTGCCTAAAATCAACTAAGGTTTATATTTATATAATTATTTATTTAATTATTTAAAATATTCAAATAATACTATACAAGTAAAATTAGAAGAAAAAATAAAAAAAAAACTCCAAAATGTTTGTATATTGTAACCTTTGACCTCGAAAATTTCAAGAGTTCACATGTAATTATCTGTGAATTTAAATAGGATATATAAGATTAAACAATAAGTTTCGTTTTCCTCCATAAAATTTTGGAGTTATACCTTTATTTAAGTAAAATTTATAATAATATACTCATGTTTGTAGTGCATGTATAATATATGTACATTGAATGTGTGTAATGATTTTTTGTAAACATATTTGGTGTGGTAGGGTTTATAGTATAAAACAGATTTTAGACAATTTTCCACCGATGCACAGTGATTTATTTCATTGGCAAAAATACAAAAGTAATAATTTTAAGAAATTTTACATTTTTCTTATAGCTAATAATATAGGCTTTTTAAAAATGTATGTCCCATCTTTTTAGAAAACATAATCATGCCAGCAAAGGGCATGATATATTCTTATAGCTAATAATATAGGCTTTTTAAAAATGTATGTCCCATCTTTTTAGAAAACATAATCATGCCAGCAAAGGGCGCCAAAATCAGCTGATATATAGCAAAAATGTATGTATTGAAAAAAATTATTTTCGATGGCTCTACTTAAATAATTTTTAAAAATATATTTTAATAGTTTTCTTTTTTATTTCTTTTGAAAACTTAAATTTATAGCTTTGCCTAAAAACAATACATTTTATCTTTTTGATTTTTTCTTAAATTATTACTAAAATTTTGTTTGGAAATTTGGATTTCAATAAAACTGAATTTACAGGAAAATAAAAAAATTTACTAAATTTGAAAAGCTATTTCAAGGAGATTAATTCATGGATTTTAATTTTTTAAAGCTTTAGCTATAGCTTGATATCTGATATTTTTAAAACAGTGAAAAACGCAACCACCTTTTGCTTATAATTTTTATAATAAAATATTTTGTTGAAGGGAAAAATAACATTTTTTATTAAAATATTTTTGAAGTGAACAATTAAAAAAATAAATTTGAATGGACCCAATAAGCACAAACCTTTGAAATTTCATATTTATTCATTTGAAAGCAAGTTTAAATTTCAAACAATAGCTGTGAGAATAGGCTTTAAATTCATATTATTTCAAATACAAAACTATGCCTTTCTCCAACAAAAAGGTTCTAATATATCAATTGTATTTGTCAAACGCTTTCATAATTTAAAACTAAGCTGGAAGTTTCTTTAACAAACAAATGTTTCTCAAACATTTTCAAAACGTTTTTTACAAATTTAAAACTACACTTGAGTTAAACATGAAATAAATTTGTTTCTAAACTATTTTTCATACTAAAATTTTGCATGAATAAATTATAATTTGATATATTTTTTATATTAGCTGAAAAGGAAATTTTGCATTCATAATTTTGAGCATATTTTTCACCATTTGTAATGGACCTTAGTAGGTAATTTTGTCCATTTTATTGCGGCATAATTGCGTACAAATATTTTTATTTTGTAATGTATGTATAATATTTTATTTTTTGAACAAACATGTCTAAGTTTAAAACTTTTTTATGAAAAAAAAAACTGAAAGCTTTTTTAAATATGAAAAACATTTGAATATTTTTTTATAAACAATAGAAAAAATACAAAATAAATCAAATATAAAAAAACTTAACTTTACACTTTACAATCACTTGAAAATTTTATAAAACCTAACATTATACTTTAACTGGAAATTTTTGAAATTTTCTTGTTTATTTCACACCCATATTTTTAAAATTTGAATTGAATTTGATAATTATGCTATTTATTAAAGGAAATTTACCAAAAAAAATTATAAGGTTTGAATCGATGTTTATTGGGGATTTTTAAATTTCTTTCAACATTTCTTTATGTAGTTAAGTTAAACGTAACACAAGTTTTAGCAAAATAAAACGTTAGTACTTAATTTCTATCAAAATTTAAATATTTTCATAAATTTTATATATGACTTTATTTTGTGTTAAAAATATAAAATTGACAAAGTTTGATTAAATATATAAGGAAAATTAGTGCATGGTTTTTAAACTTTTATTTTCCTATTTAATTTTCCCTTCTATTTTTAATAGTAATCAATAAAGAACGGAACCACTTTTTGCTCAGTAATTTTTTAATTTATATTTTTTTAGGAACGAAAAATTAAAATTTTCTGTAAAATTATTCTAGTACAAATGAATGTAAAAATTCATTAAATAATTTTAATTTCACATTTTTTAACTCTCGGTCTTATCTGAAGATAGAAAAGCTAAATTTAATTTATTTTAATTTCATTAAAGAGAAATAATCATTTAGAAACCTTTTGCACTCTAATATAACTTTGTCAGAAATATTTGTATTACTTTCATGTACAACCGTGCGTATGAGTAATATATATTATTTATAACACGTATAGTATAGTATTCCTTAAGGTACTTTCAGACGATAATATTCATTATAAATTGTCAAAAATTTGAATAGTAAAATATTTACTTATCGTCTGAATACAAATTGTTTGATTATGAAAAATTACTTATAATTTTTTTGAAAATACCAAGCACCCGAAAACGTTTTATTTTTCAATCAAAATAAATATCTTTAATGTTCAAAATGTTTTTTCATTTGTTGAAAAAAATATGTGAGGGATTTTTATTTTTAAAATAAATATCCATCAATGATGAAAAAAGTAAATATCTTTAACGATAAATATCAGTTCGAAAAAAATTCAAATGATTGTGTTTTTATTCATACTTTAGTTTTGTATTAAAAATATTTTTTTTTTTATTCAAATGAAATTGTTGTTGTTTAGAATTTTTTCGATCCGATGAAAAAAGTTCAAAATAATTTTCAACTTTTGAAATAAAAATCACAAAAGATATTTATATTTTTATTTCCATCATGATGAAAAAAATTAAAATATCGATGAAAATAAAAAAAATCATGATGGATTTTTATAATTTTTTGAACACTAAAGATTGTTTTTCGATTGAAATAAATATAAAAAGATTGTTTTTTTTTAGTATTAAAATCCGGTCTCTGGAAAATACCAATGGTATTTTAAATTTTTCAAATTTTTCAAAAACTTTTGATTTTCATGTTATATTTTCCATAAACAGTAAAAACAATAAAATATTTATTAAAGAAATTTTAAATCAATATTCGTCATGAATTTCATAAAGGTAAGAATTTTCAAAAATAATATACAATTCATGTTTTACCGTGTAAACCACTTTAGCATTTTCTATTAGATTTTTTGACATGCTGATGAAATACGTAATATTTTATTGTCGAAAAAATCCTAATACTAAATATTATCGTCTGAAAGTACCTTTAATAATATTTATATTATTAAAAAAATATATATTATTCCATATTTGTATGTTATTTGTCCAAATTCAACAAAATTTGGTACGGATAAGGGCGTTGCCAACTGCAAGTCTATTCAAAATTTATTTTATATTATGAGTCGTTTTAGCAGTTTTAGGACGTTTTTAGTAAAAAGGATATATGAGAGCTACGATAGTCCTTGCCCCGATTATAAATAAAAAATCGCACAGATAATTATAGTTATAAAAGTACTAACATGACCAACTTTTAGAATTTTGTTTTTAAGTTTGTGGAAAATATGGCATTTTGAAATTTCAGGATGTATGGAAGTATAAGAGTCCTTGCACCGATTTTTTTAAACTTCGTATTTTTCTTAACTATTCCAAGTTTTAATAGTATACAAAATTTCATAAGTCTAGAATAACTCCTTCTATTTTAGTCCAGTCGTTATATGGGAACGAATCACTGTGCGATGCGACCATTTTTTGTAAGGAGTGAGATCGAAAAAATCCTAACACATTTTGCCTCATAACTTTTTTCGGAATCAATATTCCAAATTTTTTTTGATCTAGTTATCATTGAAAAATACAGTTCAGTTATTATTTTTAATAACAACCATGTTAATTTGTCCTTATTTTCATCAAAATAAGTGACGAAAAAGATTTACGTCCTACAAGTTATTAAAAAATTTCAAAAAATCCAAATAGGTCTTCAGATATCATTACAATAACTAATTACTTCCAAGCTGTTAAATAGCGCATTGATTTTAAAACATTACTGAAGTCATGATTAGTAATAACAATAGGAACTAGTTACATTTTAGGTTATAAAAAAAGTAATGAAATGTCAGGATATAAAAAGTTGTTGTAAAAAGATTTTTTAAATTTCAATTTAAAAGACTTAACAACAACAACCAAAAATGTAATAAAAAAAAAACTATATTAGATTACAAATTAATTCTGGAAATTTAGCCTTTCATTTATGCATCTCTTCTTCAAATATATGAAAATGAATAAAAATAATTTTTTTTTTTCAAAAATCTGATCATAAATAATTATTTACATTCGGGTTATAAATAATTAGTTACTAAACAACTTCTATGTAATGCAGACAGTATGATGTTGTCATTACAATGTAACTGCATCCGTAACTACATGTCATTACCAAGTTTTTGCTGGGTATAATAAGAACAGGCTATATTCCTTAAATGTATTTATATTTGAGTAGTAAAATAAATTAATAATTGTAACCATTCGCACATATTCATGTAAATTTTTGAAGTCTATTGGCTACTAATTGCGTTACATTTCAATAGTGCATTAATTTACAGAATAGTTGTAACAAATTTGTTTATAATGTAGGAAATTTCTAGAGATAAATGCAATATTTGTTTGCCAATTGGCCACTTATTACATTATATTTCAAAAGCGAATTTACTAAATTAATAGTTGTAACGAAATCGCATACATTAATGTGAATTTTTGAAAACGAAGGGCCATCAATTACACTACAATTCATTAGTGTTTTCACTAATATAATAGTTATAACGAATTTCTATGTAATCAAGTATAATTCTAGAGGCAAATTTAATAATTTTTTGCCAATTGGATACTAACTGCATTACATTTCAATAGTGAATTCATTAAAAGAAATGTTGCAGCATATTCATATATACTTAACACGAGAGCAAATTTTTCAATTGACACTTTTAAAGCGCTCAACGGCAATTCTATGCATTACATATAAACATAGAAGTGGCAGTTTACTTTAAGATATTATATCTTCTAATTAAAACAATAAACATTCTTTATTAGTTATTTCACTAGTTAAATGTAATGCAGAAAGTGATCGTTTATCAACCATTTGCACTACCAAAAGTAACTAGGGAATCGTCTAAGTAGTTATATATCTAGTGCTAATGGGTAATTTGGCACCTTTAGTACTACCGGGAACTTTTACCGCATATAACTTCTCAAATACTGAGATTTATATTGTGCACATCTATGAGAAAATATCTTTTTAATGGTATATTTTTTAATAAATTCGCATCTTTAGTGTGAGTGTAACACAGAAAAAATTATTGCCTAAAATTCTTCAATTATCACTGTTGTTTGATTTTTTACTTATGTTTAATTAAAAAATAAAACAATTCAATCAATTGTTAATTTTTTATAAATGTTTTCGAAAAACATGAGGAAAATGACGTTTGTGGAAAAAAAAAAAAAAAAATAAAAAATCAAATCAAAAAATGAAAATGTGGGAAAATGAATATTCAAACAAATTTACTAACATATTTAATAAATCCTCTTTTTCATGGTCTCTTCTGTAGACGGAAACGGTCTTGAATGTAGTGTTTCTATGATTTTGATACAAGAAAACAAAGATCAGATTTTTAGAATGGTATTTATGTATGTAAGTAGATTTTAGATTGGTTATTTAGATTTGTATTTTATCTAACACTTTCCATTCCAGACGGCAAAAAAATTGAAGCATTCAGAGATAGTCTTGACGTTTCTGAAAACATTTACGCAATATCCAATGCTTTCAACAGTAAAATTTATTGGTTGAAACAACGGCTTCACAACGTGCTGCATCAGCACGGCCGATACAGGAATAATTTTCACAAGGCCGCTGAAGAGTCATGGTCCGATATCATTGAAGCTCAAATCACCACAAGATCAGTGCCCGAATAATTTTATTTCGGTAATTTCAAGGGTGGAGACAACGTTGCAAACAGGAATGACGTTCGTCAGAAAATTAACATATATATGTACATTGTTGGATATATACACACATATATGCCGGTGAGTACAAAATTGTTAATATTTCTATTAAAAACTATATACCATTCACATCCAAACAAAATGCAGATTTGTGATATTACTGAACAAAAGCCAGATACCAAGATCAGAACTGTTTTTTTCGCACCTCAAAGTCATACCCATGTAGGAGACAACGGGCAAATATCAGCGGTGTTTTTTTATCAGCTATAAGAAAAATCCAACAGGGGCTGCATTTAATGGAAACATAACGTAACAATCAATAAATAACATCAAAAAATAAAAAATGTCAATACCAACTAGGGTTGCCAGACGGGCTTGAATGAGCTTGATTGTCAAGATATTTTAGGTCTTGTCAAGTTTCAAGTTAAAATAGAATTTGTCAAGCTAAAAATATTCTATACACAGAAAAAAGTCACCAATAACAAATATGTTAGAAAATAATTCATTCAATTAAAAATTTGTTTAAATTTGCACCTCTCACCAAAATGATTATATCAATTACTAAAAACTGTAAAAAAATACAAAACAGAAAAAAAATTCCCAATTAATAAATTAATTCAATCAATCAAGTAGTTGATTGGACGAATTAAAAATGTATATAGGATATAAAAGTATAGTTAAATTTTATTTTTATTTCATTTTTGCTTGAATAAATTTATTAAATTTTAATGCAAAATGAAACAACTATGTTAATTGAAAAAAAGACCGTAATATTTTTTTCTGTGTACTACTTTAAAATATTCTACAATTTAAATTACTTAAAAAATATAATAAATTTAGTCAAATATAAAAAGTATAGTTTTCTCCGTTATAGATTGTATGCATTTTTGCCCATCACTGACAATAAATGCAAGAAATAATTTTAAGACTTTATTTTATTGTGAAATTTTTGAGTACGTAATATCAAATATATTTGTGAGAAAAAATTAAAATTAAAAAGCGGCATTGTCCCAAAAAATTTCAAAATCCATTTAAAATTTTGTAGTACCGGCAGTATTAAAGGATGAATCACTTGATTCAAAAGCTAAATTATTACTTGTTTTTCATAATATAATACATGGACTTAGTTATAACAGTTTAGATTTCCATCTCAAATTATGTTCATTTTTATACTGCGATAGTAAAATTGCTAACAAAATTACTTGTGGTCGTACTTAAGCAGCAGCAATTGCGTAGAAAAAGTTTCTAGTGCCTTAAAAGAAAGTTTATTTTTTGGAATCAAATATTGGAAATATAAAAACGTATCCATATGCAGTACAATATTTTAGTATTTAAAATGGTATTCGTAGACAAATTCTGGAAGATCCGAATGAAACTTCAACAGATATTTTCAAAAATATTAAAAGAATAACTATAGAAAATAAACTAGATCTTCAAAAAATTACTTCATACAGCCAATAATGCAGCTGTTAATTATGGTGTCCATAATTCCGTGTTTCAAAATAATAAAAGCTAACTGCCTGTGATAAACAATTGCGTAAAAAGTGCTTTAAATGCTTTGTCAGTCGACGTGGAAAATATCGTAATAAAAACATTTATATTAGTTACTCTGAATTTTATAATCTTTTGTGTAAAATAATTTTTTAGTTCTTAGTAAAATTTTGTTGAAAAAATTAAAAATTTTTTGGTTATAATTGATGCGTCTACAATTTTCTTCAGGCTTTAACTTTTTTAATATTTGTGGTTTTGTCAAGTTGATTTGTTTAAAATCAAGCTGAATTTTTCGAAATGTCAAGTCAAACTACCAAACAATTCTGGCAACCCTAATACCAACAGAAAATTGATAAATAAAGAAAAAGAAATACATATAATAATATAAAAAAATTAATTTTTTTCCCATTTTGCTTCATTCAATCATCTACTTAATTGAAATTATTTTCGGGTGATTTTTTTTTTTTTTTATTTAATTCTTTAATTAATATGTTTCTTAAAAATTATGTTTTTTGGAATTATTTTCTTAATTAAAATTTAAAAAATTTTTAATTGGAAAAAAAATAATTTTTTGTCTGTTTTTACAAATATTAGTAATTGATATAATCATTTTGGTGAGAGGTGCAAATTTGATTATTTTTTTGATTGAATGAATCATTTTGGTAATTAAAATCATTTTTTACTTTTTTCTGTAAAAAGGGATTACAGGGAATGTGTTTGACTATTAATTATATAGATTGAAGGCAAATTATTTCATCAAAATATCATCCTGTGTGCAATAATTTAGTAAATTTAATAATTTAATAAATTTAATAATAAATAAATTTAATTTAAATTATTTCGCAAACAAATAATTTCTGCCATCAGCAAATACTTCCCACCTCTGTTGGTAAAAAATTAAATTAAGTGTCAAATGTAAATCTTATTCTCAGGTATTTTGCATTCTAACGGATGTGGATACTTTTTTATGATTTAATTTACTTACATATCAATGATTCCATTGTACTTTCATATATTTATATTCTTTTCTTTCGTCGTCCTCCTCTACTTCGATTATCTTTTGTTACTGTAAATGAATACCTGTTCCTTGGCATAAAATTGTCGTATGTTTATTATGGAGATGACGGCAAAGCAGGCATTCCATTACAGTGTTTTAAAAGCGATAACGGCATGTTTCTGTTTGCACGTGTTTCAATGGATGAATGAATGTTGGGATATATATTTTAAAACTTAACTTCAGTCATACCATTACGCGCACATCTGTTGAGTGGGAAGATACCCAGATGGCCACACAGTTTAATCAATGATTTAAAAATTTGACGTCAATAAAAATGTGGTTGAGAAGAAGTTTAATAACAAAGTCGCCTGTTTTGTCATGTTATGTGATTCAATGCCAACGACATAACGAAATGTCCTGAACATTATTGCGGATAGTGAGCGAGAATTACATGCAATTGTGGTACAAATTCGCGACAAGATGACCGACATCATGCAATTTGTGTTGTGTAAGGCCAAACTCATGTTGTGCGAAAATGTCTTTTACGTCAATTCTTTGAAACATAATTTACGACTAGATATAAAAATAAATTCAAATTTTTGACAAAAAAGTGACTGTGGTCATCATCAACTACAATGTGGGTCACAATATCGCTCAGGTGGTCATGTAAGATTTAAGTGCCCTTTGTTTGAAAAAGTCTTCAATATTTGTTCGAAACTGTCGCCACTAAGTCTTTGAGGTTTACGACAAATTATCGATGATGTCTTGAGTACATGGCCAATAGGGTAAGTGCGGGTATAAGTGTGAGAGTTATTCCTTTGTGTCACAATATATTATTAAATGCAAAAAGTGCTTATTGGAAAAAGAATTTTGATGTTCTTTTCTTTAATTTCAAATTAAATATTGACACATTTATTTATATTTGAATGCATCTTGTCTTAGTTAAGTATTGGAAAATTTACGCGTGACTGATTTCACAACATAGACAATAATTTTTCTATTAGTTTTGACTTTTGCTATCTCAGAATTTTAAGAATAATTTTAGAAATTATAAAAAGTAGGAGTTAAAGAAATTTAGTTCTCTTAGGATGTAAAAAAAAAGGCAATTTATCTAGCTTAAATTGTCTTAAAGTCTTTTAAGAAAAATTTTCAAATGGGGATCTGTAGCTACATTCCAGGGGGTCCGCGAAAGAGACCGAAAATATGAATAAAACGAGAGAAGAAGATATAGTCGGACTTGACCGATACACCATTTCGATCCACATAATTTTGTTTTTACGTATATACAACTTACTCGTGTTAAATATTAACATAAAACTAACATTTGTATGGGATTTATGCACGTTAGTGATTTTCGGGAGAGGAGTATATATGAAATTTGGCAGACAGATTTTTGCTGATATAAAACTTATTTGTACTAAATTTTATTAAAATATTAATATTTTTAAGGCATCTATAAGTGTTAAAACTCTATTCCGGGAGGACATTTGTATGGGGGCAAAATTGCGACCTGTACTTTGCGCACAAGCTTTACATGGACAGCCAGCCAGCCAGCCGTTCAGCCAGCCGACCAGCCAGCCGACCAGACGGACGGACATCGTTAAATCGACTCAGAAAGTGATTCTGAGTCGAACGGTATACTTTAAGGTGGGTGTCTGAAGATTTTTTCTCTGCGTTACAATTTCTGCACAAACACATAATACCCCAACCACCTTTGGTGGTGTAGGGTATAATTATTATATATGATATACATATTTCGCGATCAGGTTATCCACCTACAAATATTTGCTGCGAAAACCTTATCTGAATTTCATAAAAAGTCTTAAGAAATAGAATTCTTAAAGCCCTAGGTGTCGATTTAAATGCAGAACAAAAGAAATTACTACTTCATACCGATGCACAGTGTGTGATTTTAACAATTTAGCTGATCAAAACCCCAGACAATTTTTTTAGAGTTTTGAAAAAGAAAGTTGGTTATTCTAATTAAGAACCTTCCAGATAATTGAAAAATATAAAAAGTATTAAAAAAATGTTAACCGTTATTAAGTAACGGCACCTTGAATAGCACATTCAAATTTGTAGCGAGAAGTTCAAATTTGAATGTTTGCAACTTTTTTGTTTTAAGCAGGATTTTTATGAATTTTTTTTTATTTTAAAGGCTGATGTGTTATCTATCACAAAAAGTAATAATAATTTGAAAAAAAAACTTATCAAAGAAACAATCTTGGGGAATTTTTGGTCTTCAACTTTTTTATATTTTTTTTTGTCTCTATATTAATACCAAGCAAAAAAAGAACTGAAAAAGCCATGATTTTAACATTGTGTTGTCATTGGAAGGAAGTACTTAGTGGTGAAAAAGAGCTGCAGAAGTTTTTTTTTTAATCCATGGTTGTCATTGGTAGGATGTTATTCTTTTATACTTCTTTTTCATTTCTTTGGAAGTACTTTCCTTAAAACTATGTTTATACAATTTTTTAATAAAAATTCTGTTTTTGCTATAAAATGTATAAAATTTAAATTTTGTTAGAAATTATAACGATTTTTTCCCGCTAAAAATTCATTTATTTTCACTTTTTCGGAAGTAATTATTAAGAACTTTCCAAAATGTTTAAAATATGCACTTTGTTCCACTTTTGAAGTCGTAATAATGTTCTGTTTTTGGAAGAACTTCATCGTTTTTTGCTGGGTATTTATTGGACAAAAACTAAAAAGTGACACATAGTCCCGTTATCTAAATGGTATTTTTGTAATCCTTGATAGGTGGTCTTCCAAAATCAGTAATAAAATTTTTACCCAATTTGCACCTTTTAAAATTTTTGATGTTTGGTTTCTTGCATCAAAGAAGATGATAAGTTTGAGTGTTCCCAGCAAAAACTTAGCTTCTATTTTGAAATGCAACAGCTTCATGTATGCATTATAATGTAGCCTTATTCGCCACCTGCAACATTACCTAATAGTACTTCAATAACTAGTATTTAGTAAATATAAAAGTAATTTGATTTTTACGTGGCTCAGTTGTCTAGAGCGCCTAACTATAAAAAAGCGTACTTAAATTCAAAGAGAGTTCAACCCCCACTTGAGGCAAATGTTTATTTAGATTTTTTTATATATAAATTGAGTTTATTTATTTCCCTATATGAAAACCACATTTTAGCACATAAAAACAAGTCGGTTGTGGTGTATCGAGTAAGACGGCAGACTAACAAACACAACCAGTATGCCGATGCGTGGGTTCATATCTCAATCGAGCCAAATGTTTTTTTTTTTTTTTTTTTTGTACGTAAAAAAAATCAGCATCCAAAACAACTCTTTTGGAACCCAAATAAAACTTATTTAATTTTGGACATCTCGAACAAAATTCATCAGTTATAGCACTAAAAATTGAAGCTGTTTTTCATACCGATTTCGCTTACAAATCACGTTATTTAGTAGGCGAAGTTTTTGCTGGGTTATTTAGTTTATTTCTGGAAATATTAGTACAACATCAAACAAAATTATTGATATTGATTCAATAAAATCATTTTTAAACAAAATAATTAATAAAATCAATTCAAAATGGATGTTAGCAAATAGAATGAAAGCTCGGTTTTTACACTCAAATAGAAATTTGTTGAAAAAATAGATTGATTTGTCAATGTTTGTTATTGGAAAAAATGTCCCTTCTCCACTTATTACTTGTGAAAGGCCTAGTAAAAATTTCGAAGATTGTTCAGCTGTATCAAAAAGAAGAAAAGCTAGATATCTTCTGAAAACGGCTAATCCGTATCAGGTACTGATGGCAGCTGAAATACAAATGCGTTCAGCAGGAAAACGTTCATCTGCTGCAATAGTTGGTGAACTCATAACTGCTTCCCCAAAAAGAGGTAAACTTATACAAAAAAGTAGAATAAGCTCAAATAAATCCTTGAGAGGCCAATCAAACTTTAGCTAAGATAATAGATATGGGTTTATCTGCATATGACTATCAATTGTTAAGAGAGCACATATCCCACATTAATTCAAAATTATACCCTTCTTATGAGTCTATTAAAATGTCCAAAAAATTATGTTATCCAGAAAAAATAACTGTAACAGAGTCATTTGCAGAAATCAATCATTGATTGATTATACAGTTTTGAGTTTTTGTTTGACATTAACCCTTTGACGACCAAACATTTTCGGCTGAAGCGATTTAAATTTTTGTTTTATTTTCATAATCTGTGGCCTAATAGTAGTGACGAAAAAAAAATTGTCCTCCTGGGTGTCCTCTAAGTCCCCCATTTCGCTTGGCATATATAGTTGCCTATGGGTTGAAAGCTAATTTTTTATCCCAAATTAAGTAATTGTAAAAATTATTTAATTTTTTTTTTTTTTATTAAAAACATAAAGTAAAATACAATAAATCTTAAATTTTTTAGTGGATGCTCAATGGCAACAGCGTTTCCAACTTTCACTCTTTTCCATTTTATGCAAAGATTTGGGCTTGCTTATAAAGTGAGTTCCCAATTTGGCTGAAGCTGAAAATCCACGTTTTCTTGAATTGAAGCAACTTATTAGTTCTTTGGCTAAAGCTGCTCGAAATTCAATTGAAGTCACGTTAATTGAGAAACTATTTGCCAATATGAGTTTTTTATATATTATATAACTATTATAAACACATAATTCAAATAAGCCGAAGAACAATCGTAAATAAAAATGCCACTTACTTCTTCGATCGTACTCGTAATATACTTTCTTTTGATCCATTAGATCAACGCCTCCCATTCCTTTATTATAGTGCTGTATAATCAGGGGGCAATTAATATCTATTTTACTAGCTCGTCCAGCAACTCGTCGCTTGACCTTGATTACCGCTGTTGGGTCAATAAAATTTGAGGAGAGATAGACACCTCGATTGTCCATCCATTTTACAACGGAAATGCTACCCGACATGAAGTAACTTATGTCCCCTCTTTTCATATCTTTATCATCAGGAAAATTCTTTGGCATGTGCTTTCTATTACATCGAATAGTTCCACATGCCATTATGTCATTTTGCTGGAGAATGTGCATTAAGTTTATACTTGTAAAGAAATTGTCGAAGTAAACTTCAACCCCTTTTTTGGCCAGTGGCTTACATAACTGCAGGACGACAGCTTCACCAAGACCGTGTTCAACAAATGGTTTTTTTCCTGTGTAAATGTCAATATTATACAAGTATCCTCTTTTTGACTCACATAAACACCATAGTTTGAATCCCCATGAAATAGGTTTGTCCCATGAAATAGGTTTGTTTCATGGCCATATGTTCATCGATAGAGAGTTTTTTTGGAAAACGTATATGCGTCAGGCATAGCCTTGTTAATGTGCTCTAAAATTTGGACGAATTTTGTAGCGATGGTCACTAACATCAGCCTTACTGTTGTCGCAAAAGTGAAGATTGACTGTAATTTCATCAAATCGGTTCCGTGACATGACTCCTGCAACCTGAGCTTGGTGAAATGTTGGATCAGTGGACCAATACAAACGTGTTGATTGGAGTTTCACTAAGCTCATACGTATGATAATACCCATATAAGCACAGTCAAAGTGAATATACGCCCTTTTTGCAAAGCATATATATTGTACTGCTCCACTATCATGAGACATAGCTCTATATAAAAATAAAACTTACCTTCAAAATTACAAACGCTGTTAAATACTTAGTACGCTGATGGGATTTTTTCATGCTTATGCAGAACGAGCTTTAAAACTTGAGAATATTTGTATGCGTTACTCTCTTCACTCCAGGTAAAATTATGATTTTTAAAAGCAAGATTATGCATAAAGGTGGTATAAACAATGCTGGTCTTATTGCCTCTTTTTCATATACAGTTCCAAGCGGTAAAGTTCGCTCAATGACAACTTCTATGGGCTCATCATTTTGCATTTGCAGGTTGTCATTTTCTAGGAGTTCAAGAACTACAAATTTAATGACAATTTAGAGGTTTTAATTGTAGAGTTTTTTAGGAATGATAATTTTCGTTTCAACCCATAGGCAAATATAATTGCCAAACATAAAATGATTATCTATATGCAGCTTAGAGTTTATCCAAACTGGTCCACTAAATTTTTTGATAGACAAAGGCTAAATCCAAAACATAATTGACGCCCATCCCCTTGCGCCCTATATTTGCCCTGTAGCAGCCCTTGGTATAAAGACCATTATTTAGACAAATTTGGAACCTCGTAGGGTACAACTGGAACCAGATAGGGACTGGCACTCAACTACAATTTTGTTGCCCCAATCCTCTTCTATAAAATAGTCTTTGACATATCATCATATCATCAAAGGGATAAAAGATAAATTTCTTTATAAAAATGTTGATTTTAATCAAGTGACTGTTGATAAAATGAGGTTGTGACGGCACAGTTAATAACCGATATAAATAAAAATTTTCTCAAGACAATATATCTGATGAAAGTTTGTTTATTATATCAATGGTCCCAATTGAAATGTCTATTAAAAATCTGAAAAATTATCAAAAAATTATAATTTGGAAAAATTCAGCACCCTCGTCCACAAGGTATTGTAGTCCAATTAAATTGATATTTGCTAAAGAGGACAAAGATCTTATTTAAATGAAGTCAACAATTTTCTGTTTCTGCAAAGCTTTATTCTATGTATGTTAGATGGTAAGGTCTGTAATACTATTTGAAAATATACATCACCCCAAGCTCGCTATTTATGTGGTGCTACTGCCACTTCAATGAATGATGTAAACTTATGAAAAAAAAACAGTTGACCAAAATATGTTACGGGTAGGACTGTCACCTCTCCATGCATGGATTCGTTTAATGGAATGTCTGTTGCATATTTCATACAGATTGGATATCAAAAGTTGGCAAGTGAGAGGAGAAGCTAACAAAGCGAAATGATGGAGCGAAAAAAATATATTCAAGAGAGGTTTCGAAATGAAACGGGGTTACAAGTGGACTTTCCAAAACCGAATTCAGGCAATTATAATGGTGGTAACACTGCAGGACGTTTTTTTTCGTAATGCCGAAAAGACTGCAGAAATTATTGGTCTAGATGTAGAATTGGTAAAGCATTTTAATATTATTTTGGAAACTCTCGGATGTGGTCTTGAAATTGATTCTGTTGCCCTTGAAAATTATGCCATAGAAACTAGAAATATTTATCTGCAAAACTATAAATAGTTTTATATGCCCGCTACTCTACATACAATTTTATTTCATGGGAAAGATATTATTGAAAAATGTATTGTACCGGCCAATTATCCAAAGAAGTCTAGGAGGCAAGAAATAAGGATTGTAAAAACTTTCGCGAACATTTCACAAGAAAAATATCTAGAGAGGACTCCAATACAGATTTGCTACATAGACTATTAATATCATCAGATCCATTAATTTGCAGCTTATGAAAACCACCAAAAACTAAAATATCAAATGTAACACCTGAAGTTGAGTTACTGTTAAAAAGCCGGAACATATCTTTTGATGATGCTGATGAATAATTTTTATTAATTCAAATTTGTGAACAAATCGTAGATTTAAAAATACATACATAAATAAATACATACATACATACATACATACATACATACATACATACATACATACATACATACATACATACATACATACATACATACATACATACATACATACATACATACATACATACATACATACATACATACATACATACATACATACATACATACATACATACATACATACATACATACATACATACATACATACATACATACATACATACATACATACATACATACATACATACATACATACATACATACATACATACATACATACATACATACATACATACATACATACATACATGTATGTTTGAATTACATTCGTAATTCAAAATATTTCTCATTTCCACTGTTGAATGATAATTTGGATCAAAATTTCAAAATTCATCATATAAAAAGTATAATACACTTGGAGTCACTTAGCGATGAATTTTCCCGATATTATCTGAAGCTTAAATTCAAAATTCCAAACCAAATTCGTAATGACTTATCCGATAATTTTCAAGAAAAACAAAAATAAAACTAAAAAATAATTCGTGTGCCAAAGCTTACTTTGAATCTACAGTTGGTTGAATATTTTTGGTTAAAATATTACAAAGTTTACACGTTGTTTGAGAATGAAGCGTTAAAACTTTTGCTACAATTTTTATCTACATGTTTATGCGATAAAAATTCAAATTTAGATCACGTTTGGATGTGGAAAATGAAGGAAGATGTGGTTTGAAAAAAATGTTTGTCAATGTTAAAAAGTTAGTAAAAAGAAAGAGATTTGTTTTTGGTAATTTTGTTAACGCAATTTTATTTTAAATAAATTGCTTATTTAAAATAAATTCCTTCCTTGTTTTTACCAGGGACCGTAAATAACAGTTATCCAGAAAATTTAAACTCAAAAACTCCATGTTAGAGTCAACGGAGACCTATACTGTACCAAAAAAGTTAGTAACAACAAAGACATCTGTTTTCAACGGAGCCTATACTGTCATAAAGATATTGTTTCATACTGTACCAATGGATTCGTATTGCAGCACTCTTTCAGAATCTGTGGTGATCTTAAAAAAAAACGATCTCAAAACTAACGTCATAAAATAAAACTCTTTTGAGAAGGTATATTTTTCCGTCTAAAATAAAACTCATTTTGTTTATTTTCTTTTGATGAGTTTTATTTTTTTCATTTTTACGTTGAAAAATAACTGTTTTAGATGGATTTTTTTCTTTTTTAATTCACAAAATAACTGCTATAAAAGAACTTTCTTAATATCACTTATAAACGTTACGGTCCCTAGTTTCCAATATTTTTCATTTATACTAAACTAAAAATCAAAATGTGCCAAAAGTTCCGCGAAGAAACAAAAATTTGTAAAAGGGTCCGTGAAGCATGGAGAGGTGGGAACCCCTGCTATACACCAAGGTTTTAAATGCCTTAAATATTTTTTCTTATTTCAATAAGCAATAGCAATAAAAGTAATCGTTTTTTAACATTTCTTTTTTGCTGTAAATGTAAACTGATAAAATGTCTCTATTGTCTTTACTTTCAATTGTTGTAAATATTTAGAAATGCTGTTAAACAAGAAATCACAATAATACGAAAACAAAAATGTGATATTGCAAATTCCCTAGTGTTTTGTCAACAACTTTTAAAAGAAAGTTTGCACTAAAAAAAAATAAATGGAAAGGGATATAAACTGATACTTTGTTTGACGAAGATGATGAAAGTATTTTTTTTTTTGTTAATTTATGTTGAAAGGAATTGTTTTAAACAAGGACAATATTACCTAAAATGCAAGATGCCGTAACCATTCAAAACTGAATTTACACACAGAAAAGAGATTAATTGAAAAACGATTGCAAGAACAAAAATTTAGTGATAATATTTAATATTTGATTTCTATTATAAAAAATTCACAAACTCAACAGATATTCTATGCTTATAAAGTATAACACATAAATCTGATGGAATTGCGATTCGTACAGTAGTAAATGTGATCATTAACACCAATTTGTTTATTTGTCATATTTATTTTAAAAACTTGGGTACGAGTTCCGAATTTAAATAAAAATAAAAAATTTGGTGGTTCAAAATATTCATTTATTTCAATAACTGAAAAATTCAGTTTTAATAGAAGAAAGGAAAATTCGGTGTTCACAACCTAATATTTATAATATTTAAATTTTCATTGACATTTTGTTTAAATAAAAATTAAAAAATTTAATTACAAAACTAAATACGTATGTATAAGTAGGGGAAAGTGGGGTATTATGGCGTATGGGGTAATACTTTATTTTGCATATATTTCAACTGCAAACAAGTTTTTCCAAAAACCTAAAGATTTTTCAGCTCTCTACTTGACGTAAAAATTAAGAAATCGGGATATTGTGGCAAAAATATATTGGGGTAAAATGAAATGTATAGTTTAACAAATTTTCCGCCATTTTTTTTTTTTTTTTTTTTGTAATTTTGCTAAAAATATAGTAAATTATTGGTTTATTCACCAATAATATGAAATAATTTAACCCTTATGTTGACAACCGCATACCCGGGTATGTTTTTAATTTTTAAATTAGCATATTTGAAGTTTTGGTTGTCATATTAAATTGAAGATTTAAATGTTTGTCAACAATATTGTTAGCTATGATATTCTGAAGAAAAAAGTAAAAAAAGTTTTTATAGCCAAAGTTATAAGCATTTTAGTGACGATATCATAAATTTAACATATTGTCAATATTTTTTCCAAAAATATTATGTTTTACTTCTTTAATTTCAAATAATCAAAACGGGCTATATGAACATTTGTTAACATACATTAAAAATAATTAAGACAAAACGGGCTATCTACCATAACTTCGCGAATAATGGAGTTAAAATACATATTTTTCAGTGTGAGATTTAGTAAACGTAATATTAATAAATCGTAGAAGAACGGATTGCAAAATGTTGAAAAATGAGGGAAATAAACAGTTTTTATGTTATCCTGAACAATGCTGTTTTGCATGAGGCCCGTTTTGAATATAAGCCCTCGATATATGTATATAGTATTTGTAGCAATGTACTCCTTTTGCTGACGGTTCCCAAAATTGCCAAATTATAGTCCAGCATCAAATTAGAGGCCAATTTGTATCTTGTGAAGAAATTAACACATACAACGTTTTCGTTTTCTAGAAAATGCCATCTCTTCCAATATATGTGTTCATTGAGGCTTCAAGTGCATCTGCATCCATTTCTTCATCCAAATCAGTGTCATATGTGTAATCATATTCTGGTTACTGTATTTCCTTTGCATCTGAATCATCTACATTTCTCACGCAATCTTCAGCATCTTCATCTATTGATAAATGTTCCTGCTCATCTTCACTTTCTGTATTTTTAACTTCTTTGTCTTCAACATTGCTTTAGCTTCAAATGATAGGAAACCCAACAACAGGTGCATCTCAAAAATACCATTTGAATTGGAAAAACTTAAAATTTGTTTACAAAAACCCTTTTTAGTCTTGTGTTTGCATTTTATTATCATTCATTCAAGATTATGTGAAAACGGTTATATAATAATTAGCAAATGATCATAAAAATGTAAAAACCTCAAAAAAAATTTAATAAAAGAATAATTTGAGTGAGTGAAATCTACAGGTACTTAGCAAAGATCAATAAATAAATTGCAGAAGAACAAATGAAACCGTTATACATTCAAATGAAGGAATAACCCGATTATACTTGAATGGGAGAAAACTCAAAGGTACTAAAAAACCTTTCAGATCTTTCTTTTTGTATTTTTAGTAACACTCAGTCAAAAACGGTTGTATAATAATTAGCAAATAATCATAAAAATTAAAAAAACATCAAAATTCTATCATAAAAAAAAACACTTAAAAAAAATGTACACAAAGCATATAGGAATAATTTTTATGAGTAAAATTTATAGGTACTTTTCAAAGATCAATAAATTAGTGGGAAACTCAATTTGAATGCACGAGGAACAAATAAAACCGTTATGCCCTCGGATGATGAGTAAGTCTGATTTTATTTAAGTGGAAAAAAATCAAAGGTTCTTAAAAAACCCTTATATTTTTAGCTTTTCTCAGTCAATATTAGGTAAAACGGTCATATTTTTAGCGAATGATAATAAAAGTTTAAAATTATATAATTCCTTACAAGAAATTATTATTATCAAATACCACGTGTTTTTCTTTCTATCGTAAAAATACTTGAAAACTTTAAAGTGTCAAATATTGCATACAAAATATATGACATACCCAGGTATGTTGGTTGTAAGGATACGTATAAATTTTTGGTTGTAAACATAAAGGTTAAGAAAATCTAATAAAGCAGATAAAAAGTTTAGTGCTTTAGTAAAAGCAATAGAACATTGGAAAGTTGGAAATAACTCAATAAACTCCACATCGATAAGAATAAAAATTTCTAGAACCAACATGTATCATTACATTACCTTATTAAAATAAAAAATATGGATTCAAAAATCGCGAAAATAGTGAATGCTGTAAAAATACACATTAGGTATGATAAATCTTAAGTAAATGATCTGTATACTTAAAGTGTGACAAAATTATAGCAAAATATATGAATTAGACTATTCTAAATACAAGAATTAACTGCGATTAAGACCAAACTATGAAAAATTCTCATTATTTTTATGCAAAACGGTAGACAATAATTCTTTTATAGAACAGTTCCATTGATGGGTTCAAAACATTGTTGGTTTATTGAAGTAAGATTAAAGTATGCTCCACTTTACGCCAGTTTCCCCACGCCAATTTGAAGTGGTAAAAGCTATGGAAGGTGTGGTTAGAAATATGACAACACATAGGAGAAGATTAGAGTGATATTTCCCCTTTATCTATGAATCTATGCATGAAGAAACTAAAAAACCATATCTGCTCTTATATATATTATATTTTAAGAACAATATTTTTCTTTCCTTTTTCATTTTTAAATGATATTTATTGGATTTTTATTTTATTTTATTTTATTTTTTTTTTTGAGGTTTATTCTTTAATAAAATTAATTAAAAAATTTGCTAATCATTCACAATAGTGTTTCTGATATTTTTACTACTAGCACTGAATTGTATCAAACACATACAGTAATAACAACTGAATTACGAGTTAGTAGTTGGACCTGCTAAACGCAAATCTGTTTTTTTATGAGCATGTTTAATAAATCCCCCTTAATAGAGCGAAGACACGAGTATATTTTACCATAGCAAAATTCTTTAAATTTTTCATGAAAAACTTTTATTTTTTCACTTATAATTTCCGAATAACTCCAAAAATATTGAACGGATAAAAAAAAAAAAAATCTTTAGAAAATTTTACTCAATTTTAGATCATTTTACTTTAATTTTAAAATTATTATTAATAGTAGCGCCATTTTTTAAATTTTTACATTCAATAAAATTAAGATTTTTTGCCCATAGTAAGGCCATTACTCTAGTATATTTCCTCATAACTCAGGAACGGTGTGTACGATTGATCAAAGTGATACACCAAAAGATGTGAACTAAAAATATCTTCAAATCAGTTTCTGAGTTATTTTGAAATATGTGTCCGAAAAAAATCTTTTTCATGCTAAACTTTAGATTTTTTTTAATAAAATTTCTTTTAATAAATGAAAACATTAAAAATGTTACAGTTTATCATTTTTATTTTATCAATTGATGCACAAATCATGATTTTATTCACAGTTAAGTAAAAATACCCATGTTACATACAATTGAGTAGAAATACAGTGGTGGCCAAAATTTTATTTTTTTTATTTTTTCTTGAAACAAAAATAGGAGGGCTAGGTGGATTCTGACGAGTTAAACAAGAATCTGCATACACTTTTTTTCTATCGGGTAGTGATTTTTTTTATGTGCATGACTAATATCATCACCTTATTCAGCGGTCACACTATAAAATTCGAGTATGGTTTGTCAAACTTAGGCTATAACTCAAGAAACCTTTACACGATTTTAATAAGTGATGCACATGAAAATTGTCTTCAAGGTATGTCAACAATATTTTTCATTCACTCAAGAATTTCAGAGTTATGGATCAAAATTTTCACCTCTTTTCAAAAAAATTAATTTTAAAATTTTCAGTACTAATTACCGAATAACTACGGAAATATTAACTGAACAAAAAATGATATAAATTCAGCTCAAAGACAATTTAGGTCGCTATATATTTAAGTTCAATTTATCTTAATTGGACAAACCACCTATTTTTTTTTTTTTTTTTTATTGAAGACGAAAATTTTATATTTTTTTTTCCACTAGTGTATTTCCACTTAGCTATAGGTATGCATGGGTATCCAAACTTAACTGTGAATCCAATCAAGATTTTTGGATCAATTTTTAAAATACGTGGCTTTATTTACTCGTAGTTTTGCCAGCTTTGAGATAAAGGTGATTAACTGAAATATTTTTAACGTTTTCACTTTAAAAAAAGTTTGAGTAAAAAAAAGAAATTTGAATTTAGCATGAAAAATTTTTTTGACATTTGATCTTTTTATAGACCAAAGTGTTGACTAATTCTAAAATAATCTAAGTAAAATTGAATTAGCATTGAAAATGTGAAAATGATTCCTGAATAACAGACACTCTAGGGTCCTCAAAACAGGTCTAAGAAAGAATTCAAAATTTTTGTGAATATTGTGCATATCATGGTGATTATGGTGTTAGTAACTATTGCTGCTATTCAAGACTATGCATTTCAGCTAAAGGGAATGCTACAAGTGGGTTCAAACATATTCCAAACTTCTAAGGAATTCTCATAAAATTTTGTTTTTCTTAAAAAACATAAATTCTCCTATTAAATCTCTTTCATAGTCTGACAGATCATTGAAATAATTTAGGCATTTTCTAATGAAGAAGAATTTTCAAAATTATTATCTGGTACCACTTATCTTTTTCAGTTAATCTCAAACAAAACCCATTTCAAAATATCGCATTTCAATAAAATTAATAACCTTGAATACCAGCTATAGTCTCTAACCACATCTGTGTGCAAAAACGCTAAAAACATAAAATGTTTCTGCCGGAAAATGGTGCTGTTTTGAGGACCCTAGAGTGTCCGTTATGCAGGAATCTTATTATTTTCACATTTTCAACATTAATTCAATTTTATTTAGATCATTTTAGAGTTAGTTGTGCACTTTTATCTTAAAAGTGGAAATTTTTAAAGCTGGGCGGGATGAATTCCAAGTACACTTCTGGAATTTAAATAATTCACTTCCTAAACACTTCTATAATTCAATGTATAAAGATAGTCAAGGAATAAAAATATGATTTTAGTGGAAAAGAAATCAACTGACCTTATCATTTTGACTTACTGGAAAGTTCACATTTTCAACACTTTTGTCTATAAAAAGCGTCCATAATTTCCGCACACTTCCCGGATTCTTTTTAAAAAAATAATTTTTGACATCTCTCCAAAGATTTTCAATGTGAATCAGATATGGTGACTTAGCAGGTCACTAAAGAACATAGAAAGGTCATTAGGGGGCTCGATGCTACGACTTTGCGTCACTGTCAAAGTCTATAAGGGCTATTAATGTGTGTAACCAAAATACTCTTTCAGAAATATTATTTAGAATTTTATGGAAAATCTGGCAAATATTTTAGAAAAATTTTAGGGGCAATATTAAGCCCGCCAAGTTAAAAAAACTAAAAAAACACGAGTCTAAAAATAAGGTAAAATTTTATTTCGACCTGAATATCTCTTAAACTAAAGGAGATAACTTACACATGTAAGCATATTTTTTGTAGAGATTTACAAAGACTATCTATATATAAAATTTCTTTTCTGTCATATCGTAAATGCATTTTTGGTGATTTTTAAAAAAAATGACATACCCGAGATGGGCAACTTTGGAGGTCCACCCACTTCCCCCTGCCTGGCTAGGGACCTGTACTCCTCCAAATCAACTCGAAAACACCTCAGCTCTGACCATGTGAAATTTTGTTGAGATACCTTTAACGGTTCTTTAGTTACTGAATTATTTCCAAAAAAAAAAAAAAAGCGTTTTGGAACCACTGTGAAAAAGTGAAATCAAATCTGTTTCTTAAATAAGTAAGAATAAGTTTAGCAGAAGCTATATATCCACCAACGGCAACCTATTTTTCCACCATAATTTAGAATTTTACTTTACATAGGAGGTGGGCGTTGAAGTGGTCGGATCACGGCCATTTTTGGATTACGAGTTTACATCGATCCTTGAACTATTTGTACTCATTTTGTAACTCATTGGCGTACATGCTTTTTTGTTAGAGATATCGGCTTAAATTTTAAAAGTTACAACAAACACCCTGTGTTACTAGTGTTTTGCTTATAACTTTTTTGTTTATGAACCGATCATTTTCCATACCAAACAAACCTTATACAAGATAAATATTTGAGTAAAATTTTGTTCCCCTATGTAGTCCGCTTTGAGCTCAAACAAACGGACGGCTGTGCCGAATGTTTGATACTCTTCACCATCTTACTGACAAATCGTTCCTGCGCTGACTGAATTACCTATGTAAAAATTTTGAAATTTTTTTATTTTATTGCTCCATTTAGATCCCCTACTAGTAATACATATGACCACCAAAGCATTTGTCGATATCTTAGGATTTAGGATTTACAAAATTACCTATGTAGAACCATATATAAAATGCTCCAACAAAATTACCTATGTAAAAATTTTTTTAATACAAGTTAATATTATTAATATTCTTAGAGAAAATGGTAATATTAAAATCTTAACATAAAATATTTAATATTTTATACTTATGATATGCCGCCTGAAAGTGTACATCCCAAGACTAGTTACACTAAAATAAACTGACACAGGCTTTCGTCAACTAAAGCTTTGATGATGTCTGTCTGTCTTTCAGTTTCAGATTATTATAAAATTTATTTATTACTAATGGACCGATCTTTTTCAGGAAAAAAATATAAGAAAGATTTTGATTTTTTCGTGCAAAAACGAAGTCGCTAGATTGTATAGGAGCCTAGAAAAGCTGACAACAAATACGTTTTTTTAGAGTATCTTCGGTTTTTTGCCGATGTCTCAGATATTTATCAACCGATTTTGCTTTTTTTATTAGCGTTTTTTTTAAGGAATATTTCCTACAATTTGGTGTATAAAACATATATATCCGATAACTGGAGGTTTCTAAAAACTAATTTCAACAGACAGACAGGCATCTATATATAGACTCCCCTATCAATAAGGATCCAGAATATATATACTTTTTGGGGTCTTAGATGAATATTGTAGAAATTACAAACGCAATGACAAACTTGTATATACCCTTTACACCTATGCACAGTGTCACATTTGTCAGTTTTAGGACGACAAAAATCCAGTTTTGGAGATATTGGTCTGAAATTGTATATTCTGTTAGTAGATAAGGCCATAAACATACCCACTAAAAATGGGAGGGTAGAATGACTGCCACTCCCATACTGAAAAAAATTATTTTATTCGTATGAATTTCAGACATATTTTTGTAAATTTTATTAAAATAAAGGATATTTGAAAAGTAGGCGTGGCAATATCTAACTACACCAATCTAAGTGCAACATTTGCATAACAAGTTTTCAGCTATTACCCTAAAATGTTTAAATAATTGCAAAAAATAGCTAATATGAGGTATTGCACATTTTTTTTTCATATTTTAAAAGATCGCAAAAAGTCGCAGCCAATATTCTCAAATATAATTTTATAGATGTTCTTTTATATAACAATCGTATTTTTAAATTGGAACTCGTTGGAACTTTTTAGTTCCGGTCCATTAAAAATATAATTTTCCAAAAAATATATTCTTTAATGTTATGATTTCCTTTAAATAAAAAACAATATTTTCAGTATTGAGTTTTTAACACAGCAAATTATAATAGAATAATTTGGATACATTTATTTATTTATTTATTTATTTATTTATTTATTTATTTATTTATTTATTTATTTATTTATTTATTTATTTATTTATTTATTTATTTATTTATTTATTTATTTATTTATTTATTTATTTATTTATTTATTTATTTATTTATTTATTTATTTATTTATTTATTTATTTATTTATTTATTTATTTATTTATTTATTTATTTATTTATTTATTTATTTATTTATTTATTTATTTATTTATTTATTTATTTATTTATTTATTTATTTATTTATTTATTTATTTATTTATTTATTTATTTATTTATTTATTTATTTATTTATTTATTTATTTATTTATTTATTTATTTATTTATTTATTTATTTATTTATTTATTTATTTATTTATTTATTTATTTATTTATTTATTTATTTATTTATTTATTTATTTATTTATTTATTTATTTATTTATTTATTTATTTATTTATTTATTTATTTATTTATTTATTTATTTATTTATTTATTTATTTATTTATTTATTTATTTATTTATTTATTTATTTATTTATTTATTTATTTATTTATTTATTTATTTATTTATTTATTTATTTATTTATTTATCTATTTTCAATGAATTATAAGCCAATGAGGCCAAGTTAGTTCAGTATTACAATTGGCAACAATATTCTAATTATATACATTACAAAATTAATTATATTAAAATTAAAATACATGGTTGTTATAAAAATTAAAAAAATTAAGTCCCCCCTTTTAATTGCACAAATAATGAAACAATTTTAATTTCAGAATTTAATATTAGGTAAGATATTTTTTTTTAGTATCATAACAGCTCCTAGTTGAAATTTGTTTCAAATTTATTACAAAATTAGAAACAAATTGACTATAAATAATCTTTTAAAATTTTCTTAAAATGTGGAGTGGATTTTTCGAAATTACGAATTTCATATGGAAGAACAGAGTTCCAAATTCTTGATACTCTCACTACAAAAGATCTATTCATAAATAGTGTGGAGTGAATTGGACAAATCAGTATGTTTGTTCTTGAAGAGCGACCAAAACTAAATCTTTGTAGGATGTAAGAAGGTTTGCCATGTTTTATAAATTTATAAAATTGAATAATAACCTTTTGATCAATGAAGCTTTGGAAGTCTGACCCTAACGCACTTATAACATAAGCAGAAATATGCTGTCTGTAATTAAGGCCATATATAAATCGAACAACCCTATTAAAGCAATAACGAAGCTTGACAATGTTATGTTGTGACATTCCAGAGTATACTTCTAAACCATACATAAAGATTGGAAGACATAAGGACATTGCAACCCGTTTTCTAACTTTTAACGGAAGAAAAATACCTAAGTTATAGAGTTTTCTCAAAACAAAAGATACTCTTGATACTATGCTGCTAACCTGATAACCAAAATCAAGTCTAGTATCTAAATAAATTCCCAGGATTTTCTGATAAGATACAAATATTAAAGATTCATTACCTAAACGAATTAAAGGCAGCGACGAATTGCGGGAGAAACTCATAGCTTTAGACTTAGATGGATTTAGTGATAAAAAATTGGATTCAGACCAATTGAAAATATATTGTAAATCCCTATTGAGATTGTCAGCAAGATAATCTAACCCAAAACCTCCATCATCTAATAGCAATTGAATGTCATCCGCATAGGTGTAACATTTACAAAATTGTATTCCACAGTAAATGTCATTCATATACATCATGAATAATAATGGACCCAATATAGATCCCTGTGGTACCCCCCTCGACAACTGCAATATAGAAGATTTTTGTCCATTAAATTCGACATATTGCAATCTACCAACTAAAAAAGAAGAAATCAGTTTACTTGCGGAATGGCTGAATTGAAATTTGTTACAAAGTTTATTATATAATAGATCATGATTAATCGAATCAAAAGCTTTAGTTAAATCAAGCGTGACAAGTATAGAATTAAACGATTTATCTAAGTTATATCTCAAATTCTCGACAATATCTAATATTAGGCCAGTAGTGTTGTAACCTTTCCTATAGCCAGACTGATAAGGATTTATTAAATTTTTCAAACTAAGATGATCCTGTATCTGCTTCTTTAATAGAATTTCTAAAATTTTTGAGCTTGCATTTAAAATGCTTATGGGACGAAAATCTAAACATGAAAGAGGCATCTTAATTTTCGGTATCGGTATGACCCTCCCAATTTTCCAAGATTTCGGAAATATAGAATATGTTATTACCGAGTTTATCAAATATGTTATATGACGTGAAATATAAGGAAAAATAAGCTTTAGAAATTTAGGTGGAATTCCATCAGGGCCAATTGCATTAGATTTGATACTATTCAAAGCTTCAAGAACTTCATATTCGTCAACATTTCGAAAAGAAAATATATTATTATCATCAAAAATATTTGAATAATTAAATGAATTGTTGATCGGTTGCAGCACGGAATGATTGTTAAATTCATTGACATCAATAAAATCTCCTACACAATCATTGCCAAAAATACCCTCCGATCTCAATTTTCTCCAATATTGGGATTGTGAACATGACTCAAAATAATTTATACTAAACAATCTTCTCTTTCGTCTAATTACTGTCTTAAGTTTATTTCTATACCTGCAATAAATTTGTCTATTACTAATTGTACTATTCCTACAAAATGCACGCCAAGCTAGATTGCGATTAGTCTTAGCTATAGTTATTTCCTCACAATCCATCCATTTATTATTTTTTTGAGGAACATATCTTTTAAATGGGACATTAACATTGAAAACGTCAAAAACAATATTATTAAAAATATCTGCCTGCTCATCAATACTAGTTGAAGAAAAAAAGTTAGAAAGATTTAACTGATTAAGTTGAGTAACACACTGTTCAAAATTAATAGAATTATAATCCCTGTACCACTGTTCAATAACAGGCGGTTTATACTTTATCTTATAAGAAAGAGATATAACAGCATGACCAGAATTGAGTGCCGGAAATTGATATTTGGTCTTATGGTTTACCAAGTTAGCGTTGGAAACAAAAAAATAATCTATCAAGGATGACGAATTATGAAACCCGTCGATGTGAGTAGGTAAGCTATTATGTATAACTGCCAAATTAGAAGTAGAACAGAAATTTCTAACCATGTCAGATCTAGTAAAAAGATCTGTATTAAAATCACCCATAATGATGGAGTTATCATATCTACTAGATAAATCAGAAATAACATCTTCACAGCAAGAAAAATTTCCGTAAGGCAAGTAAACAATTCCCACTAATAGTTTATCATCATCTAAACAAATTTCTACAAATAAAGTCTCAATGACTCCCTCATCAAAATAATCACAAATAACACGAACTTTATATTTATCGGAAATATATAAACAAATTCCACCCCCTCTTATCCAACACCGATCATTCCTAAAAATTTTAAATCCATTTATTGTCACTGTTCTGTTTGACACATTACTTTTTAACCAGGTTTCCGTAACACCAATAATGTCATAATTGCTCCCTTCAAAAAGATTTCTAATTTCGTGAAATTTAAATGAGCTACTATTTGGTACCAAGCTTTGTGCATTGAAATTGCAGACATTAAAATCATTGACATTTAATTTAGAATTTAAGCTAGCGCTGTTAGATACTAAAGGACCTAAATTATCAAACATAACTATTTATAACAAGTTTCATTATTTGTGCAAAAAAATTATTCCCCCCAATATTCAAATTAAATTCATACAAAATATACATTTTATCAATAAAAAACGAATACAAATATTACATTCTGTGCAAAAATTAATCCAAATAGCAGAAGTTTAATAACAAAATATAGAAAATAATGTTTTCTAAAACTTAACTAAAATAAAAATTTTGAATCAATTAGGCTTAATAAAATAAAAACTACCATGCAAAAATATCATTATTCGTATTATTAAGACCATACTGTTGTGGAGAAAAAAATGAGCATTACCAAGCAAACAATTAAAAATACACATGTTTCTTCATATACATGTATGTATGTATATGGGTGACAATCCAAAACAGGGTCATAAGAAAAAAAAATGTGGGAACAATGCAAACATTAAGGCCCTGTTAAACAGTTCCCTTCTTGTATACTTAAGTGCAAACTTAGTTAAGTAAGCTCACACTTATGGAATACTTCATTTTATAGTATATAATGTATATGTTATATACATATGTAAATACGTTGTTAATAAATACAAGATAAGTACATGCAAATTATATGATTTTTTTTAATATATAAGATTTACTGTTTCAGCTTCCAGCACGCTTTACCCTGTATCCATTTATCTCGGTTTGACCAAAAACAAAAGTAACAATAAAAGTAATTAAAAAGAAGAAAATAATATATATACAATGTACCAGGGATGGAAAATGAAAAATTCTTTTAGATTATTTAAAGTCAAATTTTAAATATAGCATTTATGCACAATCTATTGTAAGTAAATTAATACCATATCAAACATATCAAGTAAAATATTAATATATAAAAAAGTTTTTAATATACACATTTCCATTCCTGAACATTCATTTACCCAACTCACTTTATGATTACAAAAAAAGAAATCTTGTTTTTGCGTTTTGTTTACTTTATGCAATCAGCATAAACTCAATTTCCTGCTAAATTAGGAATAAAGTGTAACAAAACCCTATGGGAAAGGGAAAACCAAATTAAATGTATTTTAAATGTTTGCTGGGAATGTCAATAAATCATTACAACAAAGTGATGTACATTTTAATTCTCTTACAAAATTTATTGAAAAGAAATGCAAAAATATCAAAGGTGTAACAAAAATAATAAATGAATAATAACAATTCACTATTGTTAAAAACAACTGTGAATTGAAAAAGATAAAAAAAGAAAAAAAATCGGACAATACGGATAAATAATAAAAAAAAACAATCCGAAGTAAAAAATAAAATTAATATAATCCTATACAAAACTATGTGAATAATAATACTTTGAATAATTTTATAAAAATAATGGAAATAATAATATGAGAAGAAAAATTATCAAAAATTAAGAATATTAATCAGAATACAAGATAAATATTATTCAGTGATTAATATGAATAATAAGAATATTCGATACGGACAATTTTAATAAAAATACGAAGTTAATATTATCCTAATTTCACGGTGATTGGTCAATTATTTCCATCAGGCTTAAAACGGCTTCTTCTTTATTCGGATAGACCAGTTTAACACTTACAGGATTGGATGCCAGAATACGATAACTTTTTATTTCGTTGGATTTCAGCTTGCTACGACATATGTAATGGAGTTTAGCTTCAATGGGAGTTAGATGATTGTTAAGGTATAACCTTTTATCTATATCAGTATCAAGCACATCTTTAAGATTTAAGTTATATTTGGATCGATAATTCTGCATAACCAAATCCCGCTTAAGGATGTTATTAAATTTAATTAATACTGCAGACTTGTTACGAATCCATACACAAAAGTTAATATTCAACTCAACTATATTTACATCACATGCCTTAGCTATCGAAATTGCCATCGGATATAGGTCAGGAGTATGCAAGTGACCAGGTAATCCACTTACTATGATGTCTGATCTATTCAGTTGCTTACGTAGGAAATTATTTTCACTCTCTATCTTTTCTATTTTGGAAGTAGTTTCCTTTTCAAACCTTTTGTTGTTGTCCAATGATTTTGCAAGTTCAGCCTTAATATCACTAAGCTGCGATGTGACACTCTCTTTAATTATATTAGTTAAATCCAACAGTTGCCTCTCTACTGACTCAATTTTAGATGTCATTGGATTCATAGGAGAATCATTAAAACAAGATTTACAGCCATAGGAAAATCCTGGCTTGGTTTTAGTAATATTATCCAAAGCCGCCTGACTTAAAGGCGGGGATTGTTTCATAACGCAATTTATGTGTTGGTAAGAATTGCATAAGATACAAACAATTGAATCTGTTTTTTTACAACTGGCTGAACAAATTCCATAGGTAAGTGCCATTATGCCGCAATAATTATTAAACAATGTATAAGGTTATGTTCACAAATCAGTGTGTTAAGATATAATAATTCTTTAATTTAACAATATTATTGTTTTCTTTTTGAGGAATAATAAATGTTTTCGCTGGTTTTAATGCAGAATTATAAGATAATTAAAATTCTTGCAATAGAATTAACATTACACTTCTTTTAATAGAAAATTAAAAAGTTTTTGCACAGAACTATATTTTTTCACATGCTAACCATGGCGTTGCCAGATTTTTTTTTCATTTAATATTACATACCAAAAAACTCATACCAATATCAGCAGTATTTACTGAAATATCTGAAGTTAAAGTTAACATACTTCTTCACAAAAGTTTTAAATAAAATTAAAATGTTTTTATAAGTTCCAACTTTGACGATCCATAATTCGCGCTATGGACACATTTCAATATTCTAAGTATTTTTTCCATAATATATGACATGTTTACTAATAAATGCGAAAATAATTACTTCAATTAATAAGCTTTTATTTGCCTATTTTTGTCGTTCTAATTTGGATAAATGTAACACTGTGTTGTGGTGAAGGTAAAATTTTTTAGGCCTTATAGAACTACATTTTTCTTCTACTGTAAAAAATTAAAAATGTGGTTACGGTCTTTTGAATTTTATGTAGCGTAATACATATATACAACTTCAAGTTCTTATATTTTTATATCGTCCATTCCAGGAGAGATTTAAAAAAATGGCAATTTTTTTACGCAGGGTCATCCGACTTTATTTATATTTGGCACGTATATAACCTATAGAGATGTTTAAATATCTCCATTTTTATTTTTGGAATTTTATAAAATTCGCGAATTTATTCGCGATTTTGATTTTCCTAAAAATCAAAAAAATCATTAAAATTAACGGATTTTAATGATTAAACTGCATGTAGAAAATGAAAATGTCCTCTTTTAATGTAGTATTTTAAAAATAATATTATAATTGAAAAATGCATTCATAATGCAAGTGCAATTTATGATGCATTTTTGAAAAATTTCTACCCTTTCGATTTTAATTTCTTTTAATATGTTATTGATTTAAAAACTAGTATAACTTTGAGTCTACATTAGACAAATTCTAATGTAGACTCAAAGTAAAGTTTATTTAAATAAATATTGTAAGTTATACGAGGGCGGATCAATAAGTTCGTGACTTTTTGAATGAAACACAGTGTTTTTTGCAAAACAAACAATTATTTTTCAACATAATCTTTTAACTCAATATACTTAGTCCAACATTTCTCCAGTTTTTGTATCCCTTTCAAAAAATAGGATTTTTCGAGGTCCTTAAAATAGGCATTTGTTTGGTCAATAATTTCATCGTTGGAGCTTAATCTCTTTCCACCAATCCATTTCTTTAGGTTTGGAAATAGGAAGTAGTTACTAGGGGCTAAATCTGAAGAATATGGCGGATGAGGTACCAATTCGTAGCCCAATTCATAGAGTTTTGCCATTGAGACTGATGAAAAAGAACTTTTTTCTTGGCCATATGGGGTCGTTTTCTTTTTAAATCCTCATTAAATCGGTCTAATAAGTTGGCATCACTTTATTGGCCTACAAACTTACCTTGGCCTGCTTCGGAGCAGGTTCACCCGGAGAAACCAATTGTTTAGTACAGTAATGAATCCATGTTTCATCCACAGTTACAAAACGCCGCAAAAACTCATTCGGATTGCGGTTAAACAACTCCAAACAATCCTTTGAAGTTGTCACATGTTTACGTTTATAGTCAATTGAGAGCAAACGGCACCCATCTTGCAGACAACTTTCTTAAACCCAGCTGATCATTTAAAATCGAAACCACACTGCCATATCAAATGCCTATGACATCAACAATCTCACGCACTTTTACTCTTCGGTCGACCAACATCATATCGTGGATTTTTTCGACATTTTCGGGTGTACTGACCTCAATTGACCGTCCAGAACGTTCAGCGACATTTGTACTTGTGCGACCACAACGAAAGTCAGTAAACCACTTTTTTACCATTGAATTTGATGGTGTAGAGTCCCCATAGTATTTATCGAGCTTTTTCTTGGTTTGATTGACGGTTTTTTTTTTTCTCAAAAAATAATGTTTATGAGCACTCGAAATACACTTTTTTCCATTTTTAGAAAAATACACGAGGATGTATGTTTTGAACAGCTGTTAAACGCAAAGTAAGGAGTAAAATCGAAAAATTCTTAGCATAGATAATATTCAATAACTTGGAAACGGTTGATCTTAGAGTTTTCATTATTTTTATAATCATTTGATAATTTAGCACAGATCACAGTAATATATAATTTTTATGATTCTAACCACTTATAATAAAATTGTGGACCATTTTTGAAAACCCATTTCTTTGTAGATTTGATAGTTGCTTCAGTCACTTTTTTGGAACCGTGTGCACATCTTCTGTTAAAATCTTCGGTATTTTTTGACACCTTTTTTGTGCTCTTGTATTCACTTTTCACAAGAGCTTAATATCTCTCCACTGGTCTAAACTATGGACAATTTTGAAAATTTACCTCTCTTGGTACTAAAACTATGTTATTAATTTGGTACCACTCCAGAGCTTTCTTATCGAAGTGACATGATACCGAATGGGTCCAAAAATATGTGGACAAAAAGAAGAAGTCTTTTTTGCAAATATTCCTTTATGCATATTTTGGTATTTATAGATCCGAATGTATCAAATGACTTTCCTGTTTTGCCGCAACTGCAAAAAGCTTGTCATACCATGAATTTTGTGAGAAATTCTTGCTGCTTTTGGGTCTTAAACTTATCTCCAACATTGCTTCGAGCATAAGCAATAAAAATTTTTGAGACACAAGCTGCGAAGATTCTGCCAGCACCTACGTTTCTTCGTCAATTATACAACTTGAGTATTTTTGTATGGCTTGCAGAATTCCAGTTTGGAATTTTTTGAACTTTATATGTTATCAACTTTCCCATTAGCTTTAAATTTTCGCACGAATAGTCGAAGCACTGAGAAAACTGAGCTGATTTTCTACCAGATGTTTTTGGAGTTCCTTTCAATATGCCTTCAATTTTCTGGCCTTCCCAATATCATGTGGTCCTTTTTTCTTACCGAACTAGGTTTCGCATCAATAGTCAAATTCTCCTGATACTGTTTAATAACATTAGAAACGGTTTTACGGACGACATCTAATTCTGTGGTCAATTATTTGTAAGACCTATTTGGATTTTTTGAAATTTTTTAATAACTTATAGGACGTAAATCTTTTTCGTCACTTATTTTGATGAAAATAAGGACAAATTAACATGGTTGTTATTAAAAATAATAACTAAAGTTTTTTTTTTTCATGATAACTAGATCAAAAAAGTTTTTAATATTGATTCCGAAAAAAATTATGGCAAAATGTGTGATTTTTTCGATCTCACTCCTTAAATTACGACACTTGCTCAAGTCAGTAGTCTATTAACAGGTGGTACTTGATGGGAACAGTGTTGCATTTCATATAACTACGAGGGAAGTCCATATATATTTCTTTTTTTTTTAACAAAACAATAAAATATGCGAAGATTTATTTGACTTTCTCTAAAGTATGCCGGTAAATTGTATATAAGCAGAATTAACTATTTGACATTATAAAGGAATGGAAATTAAGAACTCTATTGGTTTAACAAATTCTTAATTTTTATTTGTCTGGATGACAAAAAGAAGATTCTATTTTGAAAACTAGGTCTTAATTTTACAATTTCGTTGAATTTGTGAAGTTTTTTATTTAGCCTACAACCATTAAATTTCGCTGAACTTGAACTTGATTATTGATATTCCCTGACGAAGGCTGTATCTTGTGTTTATATGTACTACATTGTAATTACAATCCTAGGCACGTAATTCTTATGTATTCATCATGGGTAAATATTTGCGAAAACTGTTGTATATTTTACCTTATTGAAATTCCAAAAAAAAAAAAAAAAAAAAAAAAAAAAAAAAAAAATATATAACATCAACAATATTTTTTATTATTTTTTTTTTAATGAATGAAAAAATCTACGAAAATTAAATTATTTTATCTTAAGTATTTATCAAAATATAATAAGAAATGATCGATAATAACAAAAAATCTCTTTAATAGTAGACGAGTATAAATTACAACGAATAGCTTAATTGTACTAATTTATTCTTTCGCTTATTGCAATATATATTTTGTTGTTAAAACCAACATTAGTTCTATATAAAGTTACATAAAATTCATTAAAACATTTTGCATCTTAATCTCCTAATATGTTGGCGATGTAATATTTAATTGTTGAATTACTCTTTAATTTTATTTTTCTTGGCAGTAAAATATTCCTATTTATCTTATATTTTCTCATGCTAAATAAGTTTCTCTGCAATTTAAGTAATTATGTTATATTTAATCAAAAAAATCCATATATAAAAAAAGTAATAATAAAATGAAATCATTTGTTTCTTTAAAAAAAAACATTGTTATATAACAAAAAAAAAAAATAATAATAATCTTCTTTGCGTGGATATTAGTAGATACATGGCTGTAGATACAACAATAGGACTTAAAAGATTAAATTTTCTTAGACATTGTTTACAGTTGTCTATAAGTTCTAAATTTTTTTTCTTACATTCTTGCTGAACTAAACAAAAGTTGAGAAAAAGAACTTTATCCCTTGTTATTGTTCTATGGAAAAGAAAACAGTGATAAAATTTCTTTGAATGCAGCAATATTATAAGCAGCCAGCCATTCATTCATCTATCCATCCTTTCAGGCAGACAGCCATATTTCAACTAGACAGGAAACGAAACTGTAATAGTTAGGAAACGGAAATAAATTGCTGCACATTGTTAAATTTGCATGATTCTCAATTTTCATATTATATCTACAACAACAACAATATCAGGCAGATATTTTAAACATTTTAATATGGATGAAAAGTATTAATGAAGGATTGTGTAAAAGTTCGTACACAGTCATTTTGGCAAAAAATAAATCCTTAAGCTAAACTGTCATATATACATATGTTTTTTTTGTTGTTTTTCTTCATTTTGGTTTTTATGCAATTGCACCCGAGGTATACATTTTAGCCAAATATCAGACTGACTGGCTGGCTGACATTTAGTTTGAAATTTAATCTCTTCCTAGTAGTTTGGTTGTGTTTTGTGAATTTGGTAAATGAGTTTAATAAACACAAAAAGCATTTGAAAAATTTTAGTTTTTGATTGTGGCAAATTTTAATAATTACTACTATTGCATTTTTGGTTTAAAGTGGAAATAATTGGGTGAAACCAATTTAAAATTGTTCACACCTGACATTAATGTTTATATAACCTACACCTTTATAGATGGTTGTGTATTATGGGTTTGTGCTGATATATAATACGGTTAGACTCGGAATTACTTCCTAGGTTTATTTAATGATGTGCGTCCGTCCGGCTGTCTGTCAATTTAAACCTTGTGAACAAAGTACAAATCGAAATTTTTAAAGAGTCTTGATGAAATTTGACAAAAATAATTATTTTGGTAAAAGGATGAAGCCTATTTAAATTATGATCAGTCTATTATTTCACTTTTCCCCATACAAATATCTTTCCGTAATAACATTCATAAATACCTTAAATACTGCAATATTTTAATGCAGTGTGGCAGAATCAAAATTTTTTAGAAATAAATCTGTAACTTCTAATCTGCCGGTTGGACATACATAAAATTTCACAAAAGCAGAGAGGAAGAGTGGGAATTTTAAAGTTGGAATGGGGTTCAAAATAGGGTATCTCTGACATAGACAAATTTTAACTGCTTTTAAATTGGGTTCAACAAGAGAAAAGTAACAATCGGCCCATGCATTTTATATGAAGCGGATACATATTTCTTCAGAAATCATAATACTTAGCCGGTATACCATTGGAGTATTAAAGAATTGTTAGTGATGAATGGTACACAATAATTTTCTTCGAAAAGTCTTCCAATAAACAGAAAAACTACTAAAGCTAGCTCATACTCTACAACGAAATAGCTCTTGTTCTCGTATAGTTCTAATTTTGATTTTATGGACTCTCAAACTTCAGATACTTTTGGAGCACTTTTTTCATTATGTGTTGAAATAAAAAACATTTATATCAGTAAATTTCATTGTACTAATGGATACTTATTGTTTTATGTAAAACAAAGGTTCTCTTCGATAGATTTTTAGTAAATAATAACATTGTTAGAAATGCATACATATATGAGTAATCACATTATTTAGCCAATTTAAATGATATTTTGCACACATATGCCGTGAGTCCTGCATATATATGTCGTGCATCCTCCGAAGCATAAGATATAATATTAATGTGGTAAACGATTCTTTTTTGAAAATTTAAATGAAATTTAGCACACACGTATATCAAGTATAAAAAATTCTGGTTATTATAAAATTTAATCTGTATTAGTACTACTTTGCCCACTTTTATTATACTATGGTATTTTTTCCAGTCAGTACACAAGGTTTAAATGGACAGACAGCTGGACGGATACACATCATTAAATAAACCATGAAAGTAATTCCAAGAATAACGGTATTATATATCAGCACAGGCGCATAATACACTATCACCTATAACGGTATAGGATATATAAATATAACTTTCAGGTAGTATCCTTCAAAGATACAACTTTTTGCCAACTTTTAAACATAAGGTCAAGTTAAATAAAGTGTGTGGCATCCTGTAAAGATCTTATTATTCTATAAAACCATAAAAACATATAAAAAGGTTTGGATGATATAATTAGCATGTTTTTTGTTTCTAATCATATTGAAAAATGGGCTCCAAAAAATTCGTACTTCAAAAGGCCATAAAACCGAAACTCGAACTATGAAAAAACCTTTGGGGCTTGCTTGACTACTGGTAAGATTTTTGTTTGCGTTGAAATTATGGAAAAGCATTTTTTTCTTATTAAAAGTTAAATAAATCAATGGAGTCATTCCTCTTAAAACTACCCCAAAATATTACAAATTTGGAACTTACCTCTCCGAATTTAATGATATTTAGTACAATCATTAAACTAAGTCTGAAACAAAATTTCAGATAATTTTATCAAGTGCTTGTATTTATACACAAAATTACAAATATCTCAAAGTATTTACGGTACAAGATTTATTGAGGTGTCATATTAAAGGTATCAAAATTACCCTTAATATTAAAATGGTCCATGTCTCTCGATTTTTATTTCGCAATCTCAAAAGATAGTGTTTATTTTTATTTTTTTTTTTTTAATTATTAGTTAATACCAAAATGTTTTTTATGCTTCTGGTAAATGGTATGCTGAAATTCACGATATTAATAACTAGTAAGACTCTGATCCACTTTTTTTGAATTGACTCTAGTTTTTGCGATAATTCGCGATTTGTAAATTTAAGGAGGTTGCAAATATCTCGAAGCATATCTCGAAAACAACTTGTCTGATGTTATTAAAAAAAATATAAAAAAATTCTAATTAAAATTGTCTTCAAGTAGTTCTTACACTATTTATAATACAGTAAACAATTATAGAGATATTGAGTCTGCTTTCTGAAAAAAAAACGAAATTAAAAAAAAAAAAAAAAAAACGAGAGAGAAACTATAGTCTATACTATATATAATACTATTGTGTATGATCTAAAAATTAGACCTGTAACTAATTGTAGACCAACACTTTTACTCAATGTAAAATAAATTATACAAATACAGAACAATGCACTGATACTAACATCTATATGATTTTATGCCCTTTAGGTCGATTCCCAGAATTGAGTTTATATGGGAGCTATCTTAAATTATGAACCGATTCTCATAAATTTTGGCAATATCGTTTCTACCTATATAAAACTTATTTGTGTCAAATATTAACTTGATACTATCATTCGTATGGGATTTATCTACGTTAAAGTGATTTTCGGAAGAGGGGATTTATATGGGAGCTATGGTCAATTATAGACCGATCTTGATGAAATTTGGCATAAAGATTAACACTTATACAAAATTCTAATTCGTTTTTGATAACACTTTTTTGATATTTTGGGTGGTTTTTCGCTTTTATTTATATTGTAATTTTTATAACATGCATTAGAATGTAAATTAATAAGTCATCCTATTCAGAAAAGTTTGATTTAGCGAAGCTGCCGTTTTAAATACGCTAGAGTTGAAAAACCCTTCATTCGCCCGTCTGTCTAGGGAATCGTTTTAATTCAACCCAGGTCGAAGTTAAAACCATTTTTTTTAATATGGCTGATTTTGTTCAGAAATTTTACCAATAATGGATTAATTTTCATACAAGATATTTTTCTGACGCCGTGTTTTTTCAGTAGCAAACACTTTTGACAAATGACACATTGTTTACAAATTCAAGAATTATCAAAAGAAAATAAAATTTTGAAACTGAAAAAACAAGAAAAACTTTTTGAACATAATTGGGGGATTCACAAGGTGTGCTATCATGTCATATGTCCTACAATTTTACAATGGTTAAAAATATTGTTTTTCTTTTCAAACTAAATGTGTCTTAAAATATATTTTTGAAATATTCCAAAATTTTATGACATACGATAATATGACATGAAGCACACCTTGTGAATCCCCCAAATGTTTAAAAATGATAAAGTTGAATACTGAGGATCAAAGTTAAGGTGATCGATACGGTTTTTCAACCGGTTTTAAAACCTTTTTTTTCGGTTTAATTACTGTCGGTTTTTTCAAAATATTAATTTATCGAATGTCGAATAAATAAAATTTTATTTCAAAAAACATATGTATGTACTGATTACTAGAATTTTAATGAAAGTTAAGGAAAAATTTGTTAACTTATTAATATTCATAAAGTTAATTTCTTGTTATAAATATAGTTTATGGTTAAATTAAAATTAATTGTATAAGTTTAAAGAAATATTAACAAAATAATTACCTTGGATGAAATACCTATTTCAATGGAATTAGTTTCTTCTCTTGTAATATTCTTACAAACAGTTTAAATATTTTAGGTTTTAATTAAATATTTTTAATACAGTAGACGCCCATAAATTAGAACTGCTTTGTTTTTGAGGCAATTCTAATTTCTGAATTATTCTAATTTCTGGACGTTTATTTTTTTTCGAATAAAAAATAAAATATTGAGTAACTTCCAAAAACTAAAATAAAACACTTTTGATAAAAACAAGAAAACAAAATGTAACAATTCAGTCCAATACATTAAATTTATTTTTATAAATTAAATTAAAAAACATAACACTTCAGTCCAAAAAAACTAAAATATTTCACATATGTATGTATTTAAAAAAAAAAAATTAAATAATAAAGTTAAAAGTTATTGGAGGGATAGACTGCACAATGGCCAAATTTACAACTAATCTTTGTTTGACATATAATCAGTTATATTTGTTTGTATTTTTTGTTTCATCGAATTCGAAATATCAATACGGAGAGCCAAAAGATTGCTTAGTGGAAAACAATTCACTGTTATTGCACCATTTTATTAAATTATTTACGCTTTCAATGGCTGTAGTATTAGAGACAACTGGTGAGACTTCAAAAACATCGTCTTCACTGCTATCTGAAGACTCACCATCGCTACTGAGAACATATACAGATCCGTCATCAAACACATCTTCATTCCATCTGTCGATGTCTTCTATATAGGGATCCCAATTTCCCGGACTTTTTGATTTCCCGGGAAAGCGGGAAAAAAATTTCGACTTCCCGGGATCCCGGACTAAAAACTATAATTATTATTATTACTCACATTAGCTGGTCAACTGAGACCCAAAAAGGATATAAATATTTCCATTAGCAGATTTGAAACAGGATTGTAAATGTAGCGAAAATGAAATTCAAGTAATTGATTAATCTGAATAATTGAAAGAGTAATAATAATTATTAATTTTATTTAAAACACAGAAAAATCAAAAAATAAATTCAATTAACAAATATGTTAGTAAATAATTCATTCAATTAACAGCTTTTTTAAATTTGCACCTCTCACCAAAATGGTAAAAACTGAAATACAGAAAAAAGTCTAGATTAAAAAATTAATTAAATCAATTGAATGAATTAAAAATTTAAATGAGTAAAAAAATATTACTGAAATTTGATTCTTACTTTAATATATTTATTAAGTTTTGAAGCAAAATTAAACAACTTTGTTAATTAACCATAAAACAATGTATTTATGACAGAAAATAGAGATGTCAGAAATTGACTAAAAAATATTTACTCAGACAATGATATCATTCAATAAAATTTTTAACTAGTTTCGTAAATCATTATAAAATTTAAATTTATTAAAAGTACACTAAAAAGAAGTGGCTGATGATCACTTTTTCGGAAGCCCCTGGTTGTGATTCATACTTGAGTTCAAACGCTATTAAATTGTTTGTAGCTTCAATATTGTAATCCAATTTAAACGTAGCTTATATTTTGAAAATATTTTGACTAAAATTTTACAAATGATGACCTTATTCATATTTTAAGGTAGGTTTAAATTTAGCTTGAAAAAATTAACTTTGGACCAGTCAGTTTCAATTTCTTGTTTATTAATATTCCTAATAAAACATTTGATTTCATGTTATAGATCAGACCAGACGATCTCATATATAGCAGAGAATATTATCTGTAGCTTTCCAGTTGAAAATTATATGAATAATTATAGATTTGTTGGACTCACTTTCTAATTCTTCTCTTAACTTTTAATGTTAATGTTTTGTCAAATTTCTATGAGACAAATTCCGCTTGTTGTCTATACTACTAACAACTTATAACGAATAGGTACATATTTAAAATGTCTAAAATTAATCAGTTTTCACTAGCTGTTTTTTAGTGCTAACATTTTATTAAGATGCTTAATTGAATAAATGCCATAAAGTCATCCCAAATAAACCGTTTTATATAGTGTACACAAAACATACTAATGGAATTGCCGTTAAGATTTAATTCATAGCTGAATTTTTAGTTTAATTTTGTTTAAAAATTACTAAAATGTATACATTTTTGCTAAAATTCAAGTAGTCTTCTTCCATTTAAGTGCTTTTAAAATTCCCGGGAATTTTGTCCGGGATTCCAAGACAAGACATAAAAAAATTTTTATTTCCCGGGAATCCCGGGACGGGAAATCCCGGGATGCATTCCCTACTTCTATACCAATGCAATCGTTTGGAGCTATTTATTCTAAAAGAGCTTGAGTTCTCTGAATAACTTCGTTGCAGTCCTGATCTATTTGCAATAATTGCGCTATTGGCACGTCATCGTCGCTGTCGTATTGGTTAGGGTCCCAATTGGAAAACTTTGACCAAGATTTCTTCATAACACTTTGTGGTACCTCATCCCAAGCTTGTTTCAGTAATAATATTGCATTGCGGATTGAATGGGATTTCAAATGATTCTTCAGTTCACCACCTTCAGCAATTAATTGAGAAAGAAACATACTTCTGTAATTGAGCTTTGTTAACTTAATAGGGTTTTGATCCATTGGTTGTAAAGCTGCTGTTACATTTGGTGGAAAGAATAATGCAACTATGTTTTCATCGTCACTTTTAAGTTTCTCAATGGGTGCATGAGCGGAGCAATTATCTATAGGCAAAATGGCTTTCGGTGGCAAATTATTTTCCTGAAAAAAACGGATCACCTGTAAATTTTAAATGTTTTAAAATTACTGAACCTGAAATCAATATTTGTTCTTACCTCTTTAATAAATATTCGGTGAAACCATTCGTGCAAAATCCGAGAAGTCATCCAAGCATTTTTTGAAAAGTTGTAATGCAGAGGATTATTGAAACTTTTAAAACACCTGGGGTTTTTTGTTTTTCCAATTACCCATGGAACTAATTTATGTGATCCATCAGAGTTTGCACCAAGTAGGACTGAAATTCTGTCTTTTTGAATTTTATGTCCAGGGGTGTTTTTTTCAAAAGCAGAGACATATGTTCTGTCTGGTAGGCACCGAAAAAATAATCCGGTTTTATCGACATTATATATTTGTGATTCCATTAACCCCATCTCAGCGACCTTTGCACGATATCGGTGAATAAAAAGAGTGACTGAAGCAACATCACTGTAAAGAATCTCGCCACAAATTTTTAAAAAACGAATACCGAGTCGTTTCTTAAATTTGGTAAACCATCCATCACTTGCACGGAATGCATTTTCATCTTTATCGGGATGAAATTTATCTTTAAATACTTGTTTAGCTTTCTGTTTAAGTATGTGCCCAGTCAATGTACACTTTTTTTCTCGTTGATTTAAAAACCAATCATACAGACGACTTTCCATTTTAGGATATTCAGCGCTGTGCAAAGATTTATTGCTTGCCTCCTGATATGTGTTGGAAACGGCATTTAATATTGCTGTTCTATGTGATTTGATGTAGCTGATTGAAGATGTTGTCACATTAAAATCTAGGGCTAACCGCTTCCCTTGAACTCCTTTGTCAAGCTTTTCTGATATTTTGACTTGATAAAGTGTTTTTTTTTACGTTTATTTGAAATTTCTAAAGATACACTTTCACTTTTTAATAGCGACTGCCAAAATATGTGCACGCGTATCAAATTTCGCAAATAAACTAGCCACAAATATACATAAATGCGACAAAAAAAAAAATAAAAATAGGGAGTAAACATATATTATTTGGTGATTCCCCTTTTTAGTTTTACTATGTTCAAACAGAATAAAATAAATTGGAGATTTCTTGTGTTCAAATAACAAAAAAAAAAAAAAACGCTCAGAAATTAGAATTTTAAATTCGAATTTCAGAGCGTTTAATATATTGCACCGAAAGCTCTAATGTGTGAGCGTCTACTGTATTAGCTTACTTCATATTTTAAAGGAGTGGTATTTGAAAGATTGATTAAGACATGAATTTTCCTTATTAAGCTGTACATATTATGTAAAATGTAATGTCATTTTTGATAAGCGTTTTCTTATCAGAATCAATCTGGGGTTCGAAGAAAAGTACCATTTTACATTTAATGCAACATGCAAACAATGCAAAGTGCAAACAAAAAATGTATATAAATCAAATTGTCTTGTCTGAATTTTGCAATAAATGGATTAATATGAATACGACTACATCACTTATTATTATTTGAAAAACTGAAGTTTGAAAATATTATAAGAAGGTTTAATAATTATTAAATCGCTAATATAACAACACTAGGGTGATCGACGCGGTTTTCCAACCGGTTTTAAAACCGGTTTTTTCAGTCAATGTGCTGTCGGTTTTTTCAAAATGTTCATTTTTCGAATGTCGAATAGACCGGTTTTTTTAAACACAAAAAACCGGTTTTAAAAATAGCATTTTATTTCAGAAAACATGTACTAAATAGTGATATTTGAACCGAAATTTAGGAATAATTTTTTAAATATTCATAAAGACTGATTTCTTATGTTTTAAAAATATAGTTTAAGTCTAAATTGGAATTTATCCTGTAATATTAAACAAATAAATAATTAATAATTATCCTGTATGACCCAATTTAATTTTTTTTATCCAATATTTCCTTTATTTTTTACAGGTGTTATGTTAAAAAAGTTTCACCTGCAGAATTGTTTCAATTGAGACAGGCTTCCACATTAAGCCATGGTTTCTGTTTATGCTAACTAAAATTTAGATGATTTTTTTCTACAATTTTGAAACATAATTATCTTCTAGTCATCTAGATATATAATTTGCTTAGCTCCCAGACGACGTAAGAAACTAAAAATCGGCTAACTTATAAAACTATTCGTTCAACAAAAAAGTCTGTTTTGGTATTAAGAACTTTTGAGTTGCTATACTTATTGTTTGCTCTCCAAATCCTATCAAAAACTGATTCTGTATTTCGGCCAGGGAGCGCATTTACGACGCTTTTTTAATTTTGAAAGGTTTACGAATTTAAAACTTTAATCAATGTTATTCCAATAAATTCTAACGGCTTCAAATAATTGACTTCGAATAGGGAGCGGAAGCTGTCTAAATGTTGTTCATATATTTTTTTTTTTCTTTTAATTTTCGGATTTGTTTGTGCATATTTTCATTATTATATTATTTTTCCTGACATTGTCAGGCTTTTACGCTTGTATTTAATAAATTTTAACTTAATTATAAGAATTATTGATTTTTTTAAAGAAATGTAGTCTTTTGATATAAATATTAACTTCTGCAAAAAATCGGTTAACCGGTTTTTTCTGAATTTCAAAAAGTGCAACCGGTTTTTTTAAAATACCAACTATTCGAACTATTTGAAAACCGGTTTCTCAAAAAAGTCGAATAATCGATCACCCTAATCAACACATACTAAACATATGGCAATATTTTTAATTTGTGTTTGAGATACATCATTGTAGAGTACATAAATGCAATAATTTTTGATTTAGGACTGTAATTTTTTATACATTTTTATCTCAAACCTCCATAACACTGACGCCGTTCGCTAAAAGCCATTCATGCGAACAGTACCGCAATTCCGTAACTTTTTAACGACAAAAATTTGTCGTTAAGTATCGAAAGTTCGTTAGTTAGAAATTTGTGTCATTAAGTGTTATTCTGTAGTAAAATTTTACCGATTTTTGTCGTTAAACACATTGGTAGTTAACGAAAAGTTTCGGTAAGCCAACTACAAAAAAATAGCTGTCGTAAAACCATAACGATATAATAATAATTTTAATTTTGATAACACTGTTTTATAAATATAATTATAAAAAAATGTAATTATAAAAAAATAAAAAATATATAATGATTTTTTATAATAAGTGCGTTCGTTTACGTAAAATTTTTCGTTTATTAAATGTTTTTACTGAATTTTAGCAAAAATATAGAGATTAAAATGAGAGTTTATAACTGAATTTTTAGAATTTTGAAACAGATTTGTTATTATTAAGTTTTAATTACATTCAGTTTTTATTTTTTTTTTTTTAGTGAAAAAATTTATTTTACTGAAAATACAAAATTTTGATAAAAAATTTTATTTTTAATGAAAAACTAAATTTTAAGTAAAAGTTTAGAATTTTTTAAAAATTTTGATTCTTATTATTTTCCTTTTTAGAAAATTTGAATTTATTTGCAAAAAAAATGGAATTTTTCAAAAATCAGAATTTTTGTGAGAATTGGTATTTTTAGAGGAAATAAAATATTTGAAAAATTTGTTTAAACGAAAAATATTAAGGAGTTTTGAAACATAAGTTTCCATAGTTATGTTATTTTAAAATTTAAAGCAAATTTTTAATGAATGGGCCTAATATAAGAAAGATTTAACATTAAATAAATTTTACAAATATTTCCAACAACATATCATACATATACTCATATTGGTTAATTGTTGGAAGACAATCTGCATACATTTATATAATATTTACACTTTTTTCACATTTTTTTTCAAGACAATTGCTTTGTTTTTAAATAAAAATCCAATTAAAATTTAAAATTTTTGTTTTTCAAATAATGACGTTCTATCATTTCTGTCGATATTTGCCGTTAAAATATACTTACGAAAAAGTCGTTAACTTATAGTAGAGAATAGCAAAAACGTTAAAACAACCGAACATTTTCGTTAATTAACGATATCGGTAGTAAATGAAAAAAAGTTACGGAATTGCGGTACAGATCTGTTTTCCATTGGTACTAAATGGTGATGTGCCATTAAAAAGTTTTCGAAATTTTGTTTGAACCCCAAAAGTAAACGAATTTTAAGAATTGCCCGTTTTTATTTCAGTAAAAATCGGTATAGGTATACTATATATGAAAGTGAATAAATAATATTTATAAGTTATTTCTTTTATATATTGATTTTGTCAAAAAATCACACTGGTCGACAAAAAAAAAAAAAAATCCTCTACCATAGACGAATAGTTGGACTTGATGTATTTTGATGTGCTAAACACGAATCAGCTTTCAGTTTTTCCATCAGGTCTGGATTTTTTTTATTGGCGTGTCTAATATTTCGCCCATAATATGGCCATTACTCTAGTATATTTCCTCATAACTCAAGAACGGTATGCACGATCTATATAAATAATACACCAAAATGTGTGGAATAAAATTGGCTTTAAGTTGTTAATAAATTTTTATCCGATCAATAGTTTAGAAGATATTTCGAAATAAGTGTCCGAAAAATTTTTATATAGATTCGGCCAAGCCGAATAAGGAGTGCGATCGAAAAAATCTGAAAAAATATAAAATACAATAATTTGGAAACAGTTGATCTTAGAGTTTTGATTGTTTTTTATTTAATTAATATTATACTGCAGATCACAGAAAAATATAACGTTCATATTTCTAACCACTACTTATGAACTCATACAACTTTTTTGGTAACCCTTCCACTTGAGATTTGATAGTTATTTCAGACACTTTTTTGGAACAGTCTGCCCATCTCCTTTTAAAATCTTCGATTGTCCTCTCTTTTCACAAAAACCCAATATCTCTTTACTGATCTTAGCTCCGGACAATTTAGAGGATTGACCTTTCTTGGTACAAAAACTTATTGTATTGTTATTGTTTTGGTACCACAACAGAGCTTTCTTACGTAGTGATATGATGCCAAATTGGGCCAAAAATATGTGGACACATTCTGCTCTCTTATGAAAGGAAGAAGATTTTTTTGCAAACATTATTTGATGTGTTTTTCGGTATTTATATAGCCCACAGTAACAAATGACTTGCTTCTTTTGCCGCAACAAGGAATTCTTTAAGAAACCTAAACTTATCTTCAACAATTCCTCGAGCATCAGCAACATAAAAATTTTGACCCGGAAGTTGCGAAAAATCTGCCAGTACATACGTTTTGTCGTTCTTTATACAACATGAGTATTTTTGTATGGAATTTGATTTTACTTCCGTGCCTTGTTCTTGGCTTCTTATTTTTTTTTGCAGAATTCCAGTCTGGAACTTTTTGGACCTTATATGCTTTCAACTCCGCATTAGCTTTAACTTTTCGCACTAAATAGTCTGAGTACTGAGCTAACCGGGCTGGTTTCTACCAGATATGTTTGGAGTTCTTTTCAATATGCTTTAAATTTTCTGGCCTTCCCAATATCATATGGACTATTTTTCTTCCCGAACCATATTTCCTACCACTGGTCAAATTCTCTTGATACTGTTTCATAACCTTGGAAACAGTTTGACAGTAGGACCTGTTTGGATTTTTTTTAATTTTTTTTTTTTTTTAATAATTTGTAGTACGTATATCTTTTTCGTCACTCATTTTGATCAAACTCACAACAAATCAACATGGTTGTCATTAAAAATAATAACTGACATATTTTTCAAAGATAACTAGATCAAAAGAAATTTTAAATATTGCTTCGGAAAAAGTTATGAGGCAAAACGTGTGTTAATATTTTTTCGATCGCACTCCCTATAACATTCTCCCTTGTTTACTTTTTGTTTGAAATGGGTATTTTTTCCGAAACAATGCTCTTTTAAGCCAACCCTGCAATAAATAGACAGCCAGCTAGACAGACGGACATTAGAAATTAAAAATATGTTTTATTTTTTGTAAAATAATTTCATTCTACTTCAATGTGCAGCTGCAAATTGATTGTCTGGTTCTGATCTATATCCTAAAAGATATATTTAATGTAATGGTTGTGAAAAATAAATAATTAATATCACACCTATTCTGTGTAAATATTTTTATACCCACCATCAAAAAGATGGGGAGTATATTGATTTTGTCATTCCGTGTGTAACATGTTGAAGGAATCATCCAAGACCCCACAAAGTATATATTTTCTGGGTCCTGGTTCGATTCTGAGTCGATCTAGCTATGTCCGTCCGTCTGTCCGTCTGTTGAAAGCAGGATAGGGCTCAAACAGGGCAACGTAGGAGGACGAAATTTGGCACAAATATTTGTCTTATATAAGGTTTGTTTGGGATTGAAAATGGGCAAAATCGGTTAGTAAACAAAAAAGTTGAAGTTGTGGGCTAAAAACTAGAAACACAGGGTGTCCGGTTCATACTTTTCTGCTGATATTTCTTCAACAAAAGCATGTACGACAACGAAATTTTGTATGTATAGTTCGGGGATCGATGTAAAAAACAAAACAAAAAATGGGCGTGGTCCGCCCACTTTACCGCCCACCTCCCATATAAGGTGAAAATCACCGAAATTGTGTTCAAATAGTTCAAGGACCAATGTAAACTCGGAAACTGCCCACTTTCCCGCCCGCTCCCATATAACATAAAATTTGAAAAAGTTGATGGTGGGTATATAGATTCGGCCAGGCCGAATATAATTCTCGCTTGTTTAGCAATGTCAAGGTTGTATTGTCTGTAAATATTATTTTATGCTCATGAAATGTGATACAATACATATTTGTTAAAAAAATATAATATATTAAGTAGGGTGATCGATTATTCGACTTTTTGAAGAAACCGGTTTTCGAATAGTTCGAATAGTTGGTATTTTGAAAAAACCGGTTGCACTTTTTTAAATTCAGAAAAAACCGGTTAACCGGTTTTTTTGCAGAAGTTAATATTTCTACCAAAAGACTACATTTCTTAAAGAAAAATCAATAAATATTATGATGTTCAAGTTAAAATATATTACACATAATTATTTTTGGAAATAACTATTAATCCAATAAGAACGAGAAAGAAATAGTCGGTCAAGTCCGACAATACCCTACTCAATTATGTGCACCAAATTCGGGGATGTGTCTTCTTTTCTAAGCCTGTGGAATTATCGACCGATCTTCATGAAATTCGGAACACAGATTTTAACTCATATGGAACTTACATGTGTAAAAAAAATTCTTACTACATTTAAGGGATTTATAATTGTTAAACCCCTTTTCCGGGAGGATATTTGCATGGCGCTAGTTTAAATAATGGAACGATCATAATCAATTTCAACACGCTTCATTCTTAGACTATAATAAACCTGTGTGCCAAATTTCAAAATCAATACATGCTCAAAATTGTGACCTGTATTTTAATTAATTAATTATTTTTTTTATGAACAGACAGGCGGACGGACGAACATCATCAAATCGACTTAAAGACAATTGGTACAAATTAAGGTGGGTCTTAAACCAATATTTTTGGGTGTTACAAAGCATATGAACGAACGAATAATATAATATAAAAATTTTAAGAAAATAATCATCAAAACAAACAAAACAGAAACCATTGGTTAATATGATAAGAGCCAGAATCAATGAAACTATTCTGTAGAAACTTTTTTAAAACAAAATCTTTGAAAAATTAAGAAAATATTGAATAAAAAAAGACTAAAACATTCAAATTAAGTCTAAAAATATTACAGGTGTTACAATTGAAGTAATTATTACTAATTTATTTATTTAATATTACAATAATTAATTTCGTTTTAACCTTAAACTATATTTTTAAAACATTACAAATAATACTCTGAAAAAATATTCATAAATTTCGATTCAAATATCAGTATTTAGTACATGTTTTTTTGAAATAAAAAGCTATTTTTAAAACCGGTTTTTTGTGTTTAAAAAACAGGTCTATTCGACATTCAAAAAATCAACATTTTGAAAAAACCGACAGCACATTGACAAAAAAAAAACCGGTTTAAAACCGTATCGATCACCCTAATATTAAGGAAGAAAATGAAATATTTCAAATTTCTTTGTAAAATGTTCAGGAATTTTTCTTACATACATACATGTACTGATAATATTCAAGTTGCTTTTTTATGCTATTGACAATTGAAATTTTTTTTTTTTTTTTGTTTCATTTTTAATAAAGATTTTGTTAAAAAAAAGTAATGGTAAAAACATGTTTGCCTTAGGAAATACAAATTATTAAGTGTAATATACTCCACTTAAAAAATTTACAAAATTTAAAAAAACATAATTTTTATATAATTTAATCATTTTCTCCTTGTTACCACTGATAAATCTTTATACTTCCACTTATTATTAAAGTTTATTTTTGTTTCCTTAAAGAATTAAGTAAACTTCCTTAATCTTTGAAGGAAACATTGGTGTTGAGTAAGAGGATAATGGTGTGAGGGCTTAGTGAGTAATAAATGTTATAATATATATTTTTTCTCTAACATGAAAATATAGGTTTAAATATTGTGCTATATTTTTTATTCTTCTGGGTATTTAAAGAATTAAATTTGTTGTTGTTTTTCTTCTATGAAATATAAAAAATAAGTTATGCAGATTAAGGTTTCGTTTTCAACTTTAAAGGGCGGGAAAAAATAACTGAACCCCCCACACAGCAGATGTAGAAGACACTTAATATTTTTATATAAGCTAAAAGTATTTATGTATTTAATGAGATGAAGTAGTTTAAATACAAGATATATTTTAATTAAAGGTTGTAAAGAGTTTTGGATTTAAAAATAATGAAGATAGCGAATTTGTATACTGGGAGTTACCATGTGTAATCAGCTTTTATTGCCTGTTGTAAAGATTTCTATTATATTATGAAAATATAACTTACACATAGGCTATCCTTGGGTTATATCTTTGAAAAACTTCATTATATAGAAAACTGAAGAACTAACCAGAGCTAGTTGCTTAAACATTTAGCTTTAAAATTGTTATTTTCTTAAATATGTATTAGGAAACCTTAAACTGTCTAACTTTAAAAATTATATACCCTCATTAACATATACATATAACAATATTACATAAATAATTAATGACATTGAAATGACATAAAATAAGGTAATAATTAAAATTCTACATTAAAACATAACTTTTTAATACATTCAGGCATGCTGGTGCTGATTTTTTTTTTAAAAAAAAAAAAAAGATATGAAAATAAAAATAGCCACAGGTTTCTCGTACATGTATTTGCAATTAATTACTTTCACAATTAACCTTTTGTTTAAAATGCAAATTCCAAGCAAACATAATACTTGAGTAACTAACAAAAAAAATTAAAAGTCAACAAAAGCCATAAAAATGTCCAAAAGAAATACCAAAAAAAAAAAAAAAAAGTTTACCAAAGCCAGAAAATAATGTAACAAGAATTTTATAGGTATTCAAAAGGACAAAATAAGAATAAGATGCTTAAATATTAACTTAACCTGGTAACATAGAAAGAAGAAAGTGATAAAAATGTAAATAAAAAATAAATTCTCAGAAATTTATTGTACCTTTAATTAAATATTTAATTAGTTTATATAACAAGGGTGACCCAAAGATATTAGAAACATTCATGAATATTTATTTTATTTGCAAAACTAAATAAATGTATGATGGAATGAATAACAGAAACTAATTAACAAGTTTTGATAGCATTTTCTATAGCTTGTAATGTGAAAAAATAATAAAAATATTTATTTGGAAATGTTTTTTATTTAATAATAACAAGAGCATTTCTATGGTAAAATAATAATAAGTATTTCTAATGACAAAATTAATTTTTAACATCTAAAATTTGATTAGGAAAGCAAATTACCAACTTAAAACAATGAAAGAATTTTTAAGATATTATTTGAAGAACGTCATCATCCTTTTTAACTTCTATATTTTCAGAATAATAATTTATTTTAAAGAAAATGTTATAAAATCTACAGTTTTTATATTTTTTAAGGCACCCTTTATTTTAGGATAAATTTTTACGCCGGGTCTTGAATATGCCCAAGCAAAATGCGTTTCTATAAAAGTATTTGACAGTTTAAAAAATAACACGGTGCTACAAAATAAAAAAAATAATAATAATAAAATATAGTCGGTAAAGACCGACCTTATGATACCCTACACCATTATGTATGAGCATAAAAATTCGGGAAGGGGACTTATATTAGACCTGTGCCCAATTGTAGACCAAAACTTTTACTAAATGCAGAACAAAATATACAAATGCTGAATAATGCGTTGATACAAACATATATATGATTTTCTGCACTTTATTGCGATGGACTATTAGAATTTGGCAATATATAAAAATTATTTGTGTCGAATATTAACTTGATACTAACATTCGTATGGGATTTATGCACATTAAAGTGATTTTCGGAAGAGGGGTTTATATGGGAGCAATGGTCAATTGTGGACCGAAATTTGGTACAAAGATTGATACTTGTACAAAACTTCTTTGCGCCGAATTTCATTAAAATATTAAAAAAAAAATATTTATTTTAAACAAAATTACGTTACCAAAATTTTTTTTATTTAATAAAAATATAAAATCTATTAACCTTTAAAGACTTATAAACAATTAAAAAAATATTAATGCCCGCTACGGATCGCCATTCGGGAACCATAGCAAAATTTAAATGTGTCTGCCAATAATTCTGATTAATAAAATAATGTAGTTAGTTCATGAATACGAACAGTAAATTTAACCCTAGAATACTAACGATATTATTTTATACGTTAATACTAACAATACGTAAATTTTACGTACACATGGATAGTCCTCCAAAACACGTTATTTGTTGTTGTTAGATAGGCTAAGTGCATTTTTATTATATATTTGCCTTCAAAAAGGTTTAAAGCTAAAAAATACATTTAATAAATGAGAACAAAACATTGGAAAACCCTCCAAATTTCTTAAAGATTTTATTAATAAAAAGGTATGATAAATTATGATCAGCAGCGATATTTTTCTAAATATCTCCGTTTTTTGCATAAGGAATACATTTTTAACACAGGTTTTCTCGGAATAAGGGTTTAACGATAATAAATGCCATAAGTATGGATATATTTCAATGAAACTCGGTACAAAAGAGCTTTATACAAGTGTTAATTTTTGTGCCGAATTTCTTCAAGATCGGTTCAAAATTGACCATAGCTCCCATATAAAATCCTCTTCCGAAAATCATTTTAACGTACATAAATCCCATACGAATGATAGTATCGAGTTAATATTCGACAAAAATAAGTTTTATACATGTAGAAATAACATTGTCAAAATTTATAAGAATCGGTCCATAATTTAACATAGCTCCCATATAATGCCACTTCCGGGAATCGCCCCGATCCCCCCGATCTTGACCGATTATAGTTTCTCTTTCGTTTTTTCTTATATATATATATATATATATATATATATATATGTATATATATATATATATATATATATATATATATATATATATATATATATATATATATATATATATATATATATATATATATATATATATATATATATATATTCAGCAAAAAATGATGAAGTTCTTCCGAAAAAGAACATTTTCACAACTTCAAAAGTGAAACATATTTTAAACTTTTTTGGAAATTATTAATAATTACTTCCAAAAAAGTGAAAATAAATGAATTTTTGGCGGGAAAAAAATGGTAATAATTTCAAATATATTTTATTATGGTAAATTTCGTGATGTCCATGCAATGTGCCTAGAAAAATCTGGTTTGACAAAAGTGTTCCGTTTTTAACTATCAACGACACACAGTGTGGTCAAACGCAAATTTTTTGGTTATAAATCTGTATCTCCTAAACTACTGGTTGGATTTAATTAAAATGTATGAAGGAGTTACAGAGGAGGACCTAAGCTTTGAGAAAAATCATCTTGTACTCACCCTGTGATTACACAAGAAAGTCTACAGGGTGTCAAAATTGACTACCTCGAGTATATAAAAGTTTAAAAAAATCGTAACTTATACAAATGAAGATTTTTATGCTCCTGTAAAGCGCTTGGCAAGGTAAAGAAAAAATGAGCTTACACACCCAAGTTATCTCTTACAGTTAAAAAGATATTTACACTTGAATTTTAAATTTTTGATTTTTTGGCTCGACTTTCTTTCGTTTTTCGGAAATAAGTATATGAGGTATATGAGGTAAAATTTTTTTAAAATATATTGTAATTTGCTATATATTTCAAAATAACATACTGAGAAAACTTTTGGATTATCTCAATGCGTCCAGACGTGAAAAATATTCAAAGTCAGCACTCTGAAATTAATATGAGAAATGGCTATTTTTTTACAAAAATATAGTAAAATTCTTTCACTTTTTACTTAAACTTTTTTCTTTATATATTTCAATAGACAAGACTTCATAAATGGTTAAGAAAGAAATTTTGAACCGATTTAGATTTTTTAAATGTTTTGATTATATTTCATAAAAAAATAGATTTAGAACAATTTGCCACTAAACTGCTTCCTGCCCGGACAAAAACGAATGCGGTAGAGCAGTTTCCAGGAAAAAGTAAATTTTTTATATGACTTTTTTTAACTGCATAAAAAAGCATATTAGCATAATATTTTCGCAACTATTTCTTATGTAGTGTATAAAAGCTTTACAAATAAATTTTTGGCAATTTTTCAAATTTAAAAAATATAAAAAAGATATAAAAACCAAAAAAATAATGTTTTGTAAAGCAAAACTCCTTCTATTTTCCAAAAACTAATAAAATATTACAAGAGTATAAAAATAGACTTATTTACCAATTTATTGATGTATAATATGTGTATATAGATTATTTTAAAAGCATTATATCATTGTCTCAAAACTCTCACCAAATTCATTGTTTTACAATATTTCCATATGTGCGTATACGTAATAAACAATTGTATTGGCAGGTTTTGGTTGTTGAACGAGATAATATTCGCAATAATCGCTTATATTTATTAAATATTGTTCATTTTTGAAAAATTGCCAAAAATTTATTTGTAAAGTTTTATTAATGATTTTTTTTTTAGGAGTGAAAGATCGATACATATTTTATACACTACATAAGAAATAATGGCGAAGATATTATTCTAATATGCTTTTTTATGCAGTTAAAAAAAGTCATTTAAAAAATTGACTTTTTCATGGAAACTGCTCTTCTTCAGTTTAAAGTCAAATTGTTCTAAATCTATTTTTTGATAAAATATCGTACAAAAATTTAAAAAGCTCGCGTGACATTTTTTTTATTAATCGATAAAAAATTTAACTTTTTCCAAAATTCACCATTTTCGACCAATGCCTGATGTAGGGTACAATCCTAAATCAGTTCAAAATTTCTATATTAGCCATTTGTGAAACCTTATGTTTTGAAATATATAAAGAAACATTTTTTTCGTAAACGGAACTTTAAGTAAAAAGTGAAAGAATTGTACTATATTTTTGTAAAAAATAGCCATTTTTCGTACCAATTTCAGAGTACTGACTTTGAATATTTTTCACGTCTAGACGCATTGAGATAATCCAAAAGTTGTTTCAGTATGATATTTTGAAATATATAGCAAATTTCAAGAAATTTTTAAAAAATTTTTATCTCATATACCTCAGGACTTATTCCCGAAAAACAAAAGAAAGTCGAGCCAAAAAATCAAAAATTGAAAATTCAAGTGTAAATATCTTTTCAACTGTAAGAGATAACTTGGGTGTGTAAGCTTATTTTTTTTTTATCTTGCCAAGCGTTTTACAGAAATATAAAAATCTTTAACACTTTAACACTATGTCAACAGAACTTGATGAAGATCGTAACTTAAATGGAGTTATTTCTTTTCTTGCTTATTTTAATGTTATGAATTCTTTTCTATAGTTCTAAAAATTATCTTTCTTTACATTTTATTTTGTAGAAAATTTTATTATAACTGTTTAAATATTTTTATAACTGTTTAAATGTTTCTTTCAAATAGTTTTAAATTTTCTTTTAACAGTTATTGTTTTTATTTAAAATTATGAATTCCATAAAGCAATTTTACGCAAATTATGATAAATAAAGTTGATATAAAAACTTTTCCAAAAAGACAAACAAAACTTAAATAAAAATAGCATATTGATACTGCAAATTGGCGAGAGTTGAGCGTTATGTATTTCTTTGCAGTCAGCAAAAATAGTTTAATTTTTAAACTAATGTTACTTTTGGGAACTGACAATTTTTTAAAACAAATGTAAAGAAAGATAAATTAAATTTTTAGTTTCAACAAAAATTTAGTAAAAAGAAAAACAATAAAAACTTCATCTGAAATGAAACACAAACATCTTGTTTGTATTTGCAAAAAATACCCAGAACGTTTAGCATTGTCTCATGTTGATAGTTTGAAAATAAATTTTAATGATAGCAGTTGCATTTAAACATTTTGAAAGCCAAGTATTTCTTATATTAGAATTTTAGTTTAGAGTTTTATATTATCAAATTTATTAAAATAATAATTACACAAGAGACACATGTTTTCGATATTGTAATAAAAATTTGTTCGTTATTTCGTTTATTTAAATAAGAACATTAAATAGAGCATGACTTCGTATACAATATAAACATTAATGTGTAATTTAAACAAAAAAAAAAATTATAAAAAAAACAGCATAGAAAGTCTCACAGATGATGTTTTCGATGTTGGTAAACACTTAAGGCATTGAATGGTCCTTAATAAATTAAGGATTCCTTATGGTTATTTACCCTTAAGGTAATAGGAAGCATAAATTATTTTCTTTGGAAATAGAAATCAATTCAAGTTGAATTAATTTGTCAGACGAATTACATGACTTATAGAGAATAAATATTATGATTAATGACCCTGAATTATTATGCTTGAAATCTTAGACAAAAGCGACAATAATTTTTGTTTATAATTTATTTATATTTAACTTAACCTTAATGTGCTAGATTATTTAAATTAGATGGTTGGATGACTACATTAGTAGTCTCTCATACATTTCTATGATAATTAGTGTAAACATTTTTAAAATATTTAAGAAATTAATAGGTAATTTCTATGTGGTTGGTCTTATAAAAATTTAAATTATTATTCTCTAATATACCTGTGTGAGTATATTAGAGAATAATTTGGATTTTAAATTTGAAGTCGAACCTCAAGAGCAGAGCTATGGCCTCTGATATATGCTTGATAACTGTTTACTGAATATTTGTTGTATATCTCAAATTAATTAAATTTTCATTGAATATGGACTCAGTTATTTAAAACAATAAAGTATAAAAGAAAAAGAAACCCCCAAATTTTGGGATACTTCTTATCTTTGCCCTTAAAGTCTAAACTTGTCCAAATTTCTAATTTTAGAACAATTACAATAAATTTAAAATTTAGATATATAATGGGTAATATTTGGAAGGGTATACTTAAGTATACAAAGCCCTTTCGATAATAAGATCTTGTTTTCTACTTTATGGTTTTCTTCGAAAGGATATCTTTCATACATGAATGTATAAAATTATTATAAGGTTGTTCACGATATGCTGGTTATCAGGTTGTGATTATGTGGTTATATTAAAAACAGAAAATTTTACTAAAAAAAAAATAAGCATCTTAGCCCAACTCATGCCCTTGTTTATAGATTATGTGTGTTTAGGTTTCAACGAAACCGAAATGGATAAGACACCACGAATACTGATGAAGTGTGTAGCGGCACAGAAAATACGTATTCCATTCTGCTGGTGTCTAATTATAGTCCACAAACTCTGCTTTGGTACCGCCAAACAGAGACAACCAGGCAATTTACGATTGCAAACTTGTTTATGGTCCTTCGAACCGGATGTCGGCTTACGACACTATGTAACCACATCTTAAACAGCGTTTACGACGCTAGGTTCAACCTCTTTTTTACTTGCCCCAAACGCCTGGCGCTGCTAACTGAGTCCCTCAAAATTGCACCCAGTGCAAGGCGGGCGACATGTTTAGGTTTCAACGAAACCGAAATGGATAAGACACCACGAATGCTGATGAAGTGTGTAGCGGCACAGAAAATACGTATTCCATTCTGCTGGTGTCTAGGCAATTTACGATTGCAAACTTGTTTAATGTGATTATCTGTTTATTTGTATTGTTAGAAAATAATAAAAATTTTAACAAGTAATGTATTTTGTTGTTTTTAATATTATTAGATAATCACATAACCTGGTAACCAGCCTATCGTGAACAACCTTTTTATGTTTCTTTCGAGTTTTCATTTTGTAGACAGTTTTTCAGTTTTTATATGATGACTACATTGCCTTGGTAGTCATTGGGTCAGGAGATATTTTCACATCAATATTTTTTTTTCCTCATATATTTTTTCAAGTTTCAGCGATATCTGTGAAGTAGGATAGTCCAACATTGTATAAAAAAAAAAAAAAAAAAAAAAAAACAAAGAGTATTGTACATTTAAACGTACATAAAATTATGAAAGAGAATATTTTTAGCATCTCAGAACAAATCTTAAAAAACTTGTTCTCAACAATTTCAAACGAAAGCTAATAAAAAATTATTATGCCCATGAGTCATTCCATTTAAAGCAGACATGAAAAATTACAATTTTGGACTTCATCTTTCCGAATTTATTGATATTTGGTACAAACATTATGCTCGTAAAAACTAAGACTGGCGCAAAATTTAGATAACTTTTGTAATAATATATTTTGTGATCGAAAAAGAAACTATTATATTTATAAAGAAAAATAATCAAAAAATATACATTTCATAAAATTTTAACATATGCATACACCAAGAAGAATTAAACAAATAAAACAAAAATTGCAGATATAATGAAGTTTATCCTATTTTTATAACAGATCAATTCTATTACAACAAATAAAAAGTACCTTACAGGAAAAAGGGAAATTTCCTCTTAACAGTCAACAACTTTAACCTAAGTCCATCACTGTCGTATTACCGGATTGTGGCAATCATATTGCATTTTTCTTTTATTACTTTTGTTTATGAAATCATGTATATTTCATGAGTATGCAATACATGATGAGTGAGAATTCAGACACTTCCATTGCGTTTTATATATATAAAAAAAGAGCTTTTAAATTCGGGAAAATAAAAGAAATCAGATAAATCCCCGAGAAAATAGTGAAATAAAATTTAAACGACAAATTTATACCAGGTAAAATAGCTGAAGTAGGTATTAGAAACTCAGTGTCTAATTTAAGTTGTTTTCTTTGGGTAGGAAGGCGGAAAGGTTTAGCAGTAACATATATAAATTGTGCCAACACACTCTGTATTTTCAACCATTTCAAAACCTGTGGCCATCATCTAGTGTAAACGCCAATACAAATTTCACGTGCCCAAAGTTTTTACTCAATTTCATTATCATCAAGCCTTTGCTGAAACCATATACTACAATTGAATATCATCGTGTCCAGGAATTCTTATTTTTCCCCTACGTTGAAGGGATCACACCATCTTTTAAATTATTCCTATTTTCATTTAACCAACGATTTAAGTAATTTTAAAACCTACTAATTAATTTAGGTATTCCCTAAATTTACCTCATTTGTTAAATTACTATTCAAAACCGATATTCATATTACTAATTTTCTTTATTAACATACTTGTATTTTTATATGTTAACAACCTGAAAAACCTTTACTTTATTTCTGTATTTTTATAAACAAATCTTTAATTTTTCTTTATACTTTATGAGCATCTGTCAATTTATTAAAAAACAAAACTGTAAACCAATTAGAAAATTAATTATATTAATAAATCATATAATTAAATTCCAATATAAAGTTAGTTAATAATTTTATTAAAAAATTATTTGAAATATTTTTTTCTGTGGTATTAACTATTTTTTTTTTTTTTACAAAAAAATCAAATTATAGACTACAGTCAGTTAATAGTAAAACAATAACACCTAAATAAGATTTGTCCTATATTTAATATTATAACCTAAGCTTATTTTCCTATCTAACATTATATTTGTTACAATTTCCTAAAATCTAAAGTAATACTTTTATAATAATTTAAAACCCTATAACAATTTCCCTAACGAGAAAAAAAATTAGAAGCTATAACACTAAACCCCCCCCCCCCCCCCCCTAAAAAAAAAAAAACAAATTAATAATATATTTATAAAAAATTGGAGATCGACATTATACTCATCATCATGCTGGAGGCCTTCATGCAGAAGTGGAGTCGAAAGAAATCGTAAGTGACTTGTTTTTTTATTTATTCCCTTAGATATAATTTATTTTGTTATATACTTTTTTTCTCTTCTCTTAATAATTTATTTTGCTTACTAAATTACAAAGACTTCTTATATGTAGCATGATAGATTTTTTTTTTTTTGTAATCATTATTGTTACACTCAATGAGATGAATTACATATGAGATCTCTTGGTGATAACATTTATATGCATACATACATATTTTTTATTATCATTTTTTTTTTTTTTTTGTTTTGATTATTATTATATTTCTTTCCTACTTATTTGATTTTTTTTTATTACCTCAAAGTATTTAAATAATATTAACCCTCCAAAAACCATGTAGAATATTATAATACAGTTTTTTTTGTTTCATTAAAATTATATTGTTAATTATAAATGATGATTGAACTTTTGAACATTTTGTTAAAATAAATTAGAAATGAATTTGAAAATTAATTAATTTGTCATTTTAAGTAAAACTTCGAGGTCTTAAGAAAAAAAAGGTATCGTGTATTTGAGGTTTTCCAAAAAAAAAAAAAAAAAAATGAATTTTAGGCCCTTAGGAAAACCAAAGGTTGGGTGGGTTATGAGATCTGGAACACCAAAATCTAGTTCTTGTATTGTTTTTATAAGGTCTAAGCAAGGGAAATAAATTTTTTTTTATTTTAGGGCAAATTTATTAGGGCACTGATGATTTTTTTTTTTAGGTCATCAAGGAAACAAGATCCCTGCCTATTCCCCGAACTAGCTAGTTAGCAAACACGTGTGCTAGGTTTCCGGGATTGATTGGGATTTTTTTTGTATTGAACAGTAGGCCGAAGTCTATGTATGTATTGAACAGTAGGCCGAAACCTCTGTATTGAACAGTAGACCGATGTCTCTGTATTGATCAGTAAGCCGAAGCCTCTCTATTGAACAGTAGGCCAAAGTCTCTGTATTGAACAGTAGACCGAAGCCTCTGTATTGAACAGTAGGGCGAAGCCTCTGTATGTATTGAACAGTAGTCCGAAACCTCTGTATTGAACAGCAGACCGAAGTCTCTGGTACAATGTATTATTTGATTCTCGAACTAGGTCCGAGCCCCAAACATAAAAGATGACTGATTCGTCTCAGTGGCTACCGATTCGTATCAGTCGGTTTCAAAACCGTGTCAAATTCTTGTCTCGTTTAAACCGCCATCACAACATCAAACCTTAGATTATATATATAAAAAATGGTATAAAAATGCGATGGTGCGCGATTTATAATGTCACAAAAATAAGATAAATTGTATTTTTAAAGGTAATAACCAGGGCAAGTTTTTCAAACTTTTCGCTTGGAAAATAAGCATTTGCATATTTGAAAAGAATTTCACAAAAAATGCTTATATTTTAAATCTTTGCATAAATTTGCATATAACGAATACAAAAGTTAGTCTTCTTAACAAAAACACAATTTTTTGGAGTTCAATCAAATGATTTCTAATTTTTTTTCATATTTTCGTGCTTTTTCAAGCGCATATTTCAATATTTTTTGTGCATATAAAAACTTGCCCTGGTAATAACATTACCTTTAAAATTACAATAATAAAATTACCTGAAACATGTTTATTTCCTACACCACCATAGGTGGTTGGGGTATTATGCGTTTGTGCTGATGTTTGTAACGCACAAAAACAATCATATGACTCCCACCTTAAAGTATACCGTTCGACTCAGAATAACTTTCTGAGTCGATTTAACGATATCCGTCCGTCCGTTTGGCTGGCTGGCTGTCTGTCCATTACATTAACGTACATAAATCCCATACGAATGTTAATATCAAGTTAATATTCGACACAAATAAGTTTTTTATAAGTAGAAACAACATTATCAAATTTTATTAGAATCGGTCCATAATTTACCATAGCTCCTATATAAACCCCTCTTCCGGGAATCGCTCTAAAGTGCATAAAATCAAATAGATGTTAGTGTCAACGCATTATTCTGTATTTGTATATTTCATTTTACATTTAGTAAAAGTGTTGGTCTACAATTGGCCACAGGTCTAATAAAATTCCACTTCCCGACTATATCTTTTTTCTATTTTTATGTAGAATTAGAATAGTCGATAATTTGCGAATTAAATTTCGCGGTCGCGTATTTCTAAAAATGGTATTTTTAAATTCGTGAAAAATAAACATGAAACTATTCTGTATATATAAGTATCGTGTTGGGACTCTCAATGGCTTCTGAGTTATTACAAAAATAGAACGCAGTGTAAAACAAAAAAAAAAAAAAAAAAAAAAAAATAATAATAATTATTTTGAAAGAAATTCCAAGCATGAATTTGTTCACTTTATTCGGTGCTACTTTCTGCAATAATAAATAATATTATCAAATTCGGAATTCGTCAACAAAAAAGGACATTTTATTTATTCTTCATTGTATCCATCATATTATAACTATTTCTTTAGCTTTCGTTTGATGTATAAATCATTAATATTTCTGGGATAAATATTAAGGATTTGTTCTAGGATCATGAATATAAATGGCCATGCAGCATCCTATTTCAGTTATCGTAAAAAGTTAAAATTTGCTAATATATTCTAAGTGATGACCGCTTTCATAATTTGAGATAAGTTTAAATGTAGTTTGCAAAAAAGAATTTTGGACCACCCTACTGTGCAGTAGTCTGTAACAAACTGATTTATCAACTTTTATATGTATTGCAATCAGCTCTATTATTTATATATTATATATATGTTAATTTGTTCAGGTGTTCAATTGTATTTCCTAATTCAATTATCTCAAAAATAGCAAGTGGACCATGCTCTTGTTGTTTGTCGCAATCAGTGTTGCCAGGACTTGAGAAAAAAAGAAGCTAAATTGGACTTAAAAAAAGGTCAGAAAAGGCTAAATGCCCCAAAAAAATAAAGCCAGAAAAAAGCTAACATTTTTTTTTATTTAAAAAAGCATTCATTTTTTTGTTCTCATTAGATTTTGGTAGTTGTTAAATATATTTTAGTGAATTTGTAAATATAAAGTAATTAGTTTATATGGGTAATAAAGTTTGTCAAAAAATAATTGTAAAATTTTTGTAGAATGAAGCGCCGCAGGCGAAAATTTTCATTAAATATAAATAATTTCGATATTTTTGCAAGAATTAATATACACAAATGCTTAAATAGATGATTTTGTAAAAATAAAATTTGTAAAATTTTAGCCTTTTTAAGGCTATGTTAAAAATAAAAAAGGCTAACAAAAAAGCTAGAAGCTAAAACGAAAATTTTGAGGCTAAAATCAAAATAAAAAGGCTAGATCTAGCCTTAAAAAGGCTAAACTGGCAACACTGGTCGCAATTAAGGTATTTAGAATTTAGCGTTTTCCTTTTTTTTAAATAAAAATAATTTGTTTATTTTGATTTCATGTACAATTCTATTCTATTTGTTAATGTTTACATCTGATTGTTATTGTCTACCTAGTGTATTGGAGAATTTCATAACAAATTAACATTTTAAACTTGAGTATATATAATTGTTTGAAATGTACACAGAAAAAATTATGACTAGATTTCTTTTTAATAAATCATTATTTGGTTTAAAATAAAATTTTATTAAAATAATCATAGCTGTTTATTATGAATATTTTCATTCAAAATATTTGTTAAAAATAAATTATTTTTATATTTTATTTATATTTTTATAAATAAAATAGTTTCAAATCTTTTTATACTCTTTGTAATATGATTTTCAGTTACTTGAAAATAATTTGAATTAAAATTATTGAAATGTTATTCCATTTGTTAACAAGTCAGATAAAACAAAATTTCCACGGAAGTATTCGAATATGGATTTATAAAATTTGAATCGAATTTCTTTAGCTTGAATACAATTGCTCTTTATTTTATTTCCTATTTTAAAAATAAAATAAAATCTGTTTCAATTTTATTTATTTTTTTTTATTCATAGAAAATTTTTGAATATTTTTATTCAACATAAAATTGTTTGAATAGTTTTAAATTTGTTTGGAAAAAGAAAAATAAGTAAAATATTTTTTTTATACTTGAATATTTAAAAAAAATATTTTTTAAAAATATATATTTTTTTAATACAATTTACCATTTTTTATACGATTTACCATTTTTGAAATCTTTATATCAAATACAAATATCCCCTATACAAACACTCCTTTCCCCTCATTTTTCAATGGTTTTATGAGGGATAATAGATAATTTCTTTATTTTTACAAATTTAAAGACTTTTAGCGGCTATGTGTGATCAGTTATAGACCTGACTAGTACTACATTTTTGTAGCCCCATGTCTTGGCTATAAAACATGTGTGACTAATTTCCTCTACCTATTACCATTTAAATTTTATAACCTAAAAACAAAGGAAGCAAATTTTCTCTATTAAAAACTAAATAATATTTTTATTGATGGCCCACGCCGATCTAGCCAAGTTAGAGACATGAAATTTTGAACATGTTAACTGTAACATACACAGAAAAAAATATTTCAAATAATTTTTTAATAAAATTATTAATTAACTTTATATTGGAATTTAATTATATGATTTATTAATATAATTAATTTTCTAATTGGTTTTCAGTTTTGTTTTTTAATAAATTGACAGCTGTTAATAAAACATAAAGAAAAATTAAACATTTGTCTATAAAAGTACAGAAATAAAATAAATTTAAGTAAATTTTCAAAAATTTTCAGCTCATTGCATCTATTTAAGGAAAAGAAGTAATAATAATAACAATTATTCTAGTTATTAATATTATCATTTTGATGATTGGAGCAAAATCAATTAAAAATTAATTAATATTACAAATTTCGTAATTGAAGTCCATTTTTACTTTTTACCCATTGACGTGGAAAAATTGTTTAGATCTGGCTTAACCCTTCGTGAAGTTTATTGATGGGAAAATGTAATATCTTGCAAAACTATGTAGTAGTGATGCTAGAATATAGTTATATAAATGTAATAATATAAAAAATCACTAAAATTTCCATTAAAATATATAAAATTACAGAGTTGGTCTGGCCAGACCATATTTGTTACGAATGTGACAATTGAAACATCTGTATGGCGAAGGGTTAATAAGGAAGTTATAATCCGTTACATATTGTAACAGTGGGCGTTACCCACTCATTTTTGGACCCTATATTTTCCATTTAAATCTCATGAGTTATATAAGCAAAACATACAAAATGTTGAATTTTTTTAATAAAAGGCACAATTAAGTTGTTGTATTTAATAAATCTTACAACATTTGTTCTAATTAATCGATAAAAAACATTACTAAATGCATGTATGAGACCAAGTGACTACATCCGGTTACCGAAAATGCCTTCCAATGCTTGATCTAGGATCGCTTCACCCTTATCATGTGGATTTTCATATTTATAAGTATCATTAGAATAAGAACCCAGCAAAAACTTTGCTTTCCTGGTAAGCTAGCAGGTATAATTGGAAATACAGTGGACGTCCAGTAGTACGAACGCTCTTTATTACGAATTTCCAATAATACGAATGTCAAATTTTTTGCATTGACTACTCTATAGTACGAATAGATAGGCATTTTTTCTATTCGATAGTGCGAATGGTGGTTTGTTATAAGAATTTTTGTTTTATTTACGTATGAATAAAGTTTCTATTATGCTTTACTTCATTCTTTCGCGGTCATCCACGTTTAGCGAAGTTATTGTGAAGCTTTTTATTTTTAAAAGTGTTTTGTGTTTTTAACTGTCAAAATATTGCAAGTAAAACGATGTAAAAAAAAGAAAACTTCCTTGCAAGATAAATTAAAAATTATAGCAGTCGGTGGAGAACAATTAAAATGCAAAGCTGTGGAGCTGCACAAACAATTCTACAATGGTCAGTTTTGTGCCAGTGATGGTTGGCTAACAAAACTTAAAAAGCGTTATGGAATACGATTGTTAAGAGTCTGGTGAGAAATTATCTTCCTCTAAAGAACCTGTTGCGCCATTCGCTAATAAGTTAGCGTCTACCATTATGGAGCATGGGCTATCAAACGAGGCCATTTTTAATGCGGATAAATCCGGTCTCTACTGGAAAATGTTGCCAAACAAAACATATGTTCACAGTGGAGAAAAATCTGCTCCAGGTAGAAAATTGTCAAAGGAGAGGTTAACATTTTTAATGTGTGCTAATGCTGCAGGAACTAAGAAAATTAAACTTTTTGTAATAGGAAAAGCTCAAAAACCGAGATCTTTTCGGTTTCATCATGAACTAGTTCATGATACTAAAGATGGACAGATTTGTGTAATGTATATGCCCCCCAATGTAACTTTACTAATACAGCCCATGGACCAGAATGCAATTAGGCTCTTAAAACTGCATTACTGTAATAGTTTACTGTCAAAAATTTTATCTTCCAACGAAAATTTAGAAACGTCCCTCAAACAAACCACTTTATTTGAAGCCGTTTCATTGGTTGCCTTAGCCTGGGAAAAAGTATCCAATGATTCCATAAAGAAATGTTGGAAGAAAATTTTGGGCGATGACAATTTTGAGGACGAGGATGATATTCCACTATCAAGTAGTGAGTGACAGTGAGGAGATAAGAGCAATTTCCAAAATGCACAATTTACTACATGCAAATTTTCCAAATTCACAATTTGATTTTCCTGATTTATTTGAATGGAATCTTAATGATCCAAGTGAAGAAATTGAATTGGATGATGATGTCGATGAGGATAATATTTTATTAGCTCCTGACAATAACTCTACAAAAGTAAAACATGCGGATGCAATAAACTGCTTTGACACATGTATTAAATGGGCTGTTGAGAACAACATTGAATCCTCGAAAATACTATTATTGAGAAGTCTTCATGAAAAGGCTGTAGAAATCAGTTTAAAAAGTAATTAACGTGGCAACCTTCTGGTTGCTATGTCTGCGCTCTAGGCAACTGATCCATGTGATTGTAACTTCGCATTTATACTATTGAGTACTTATTTATGTAATGTAGAGAAGGCAAATAATAATGACGCCTACTTTCCAGGAAAGTACTTTAATAAGTAGTTGTTATTACCGAAAACCAAAAAGTTTTTGCTGGGAATTTACAAAAAAATAAATCTAACCTGAGTGCGTATATAGTGACTAGGGCAAATTTTTCCGTAAGGTCCTTACTTACTCATGCCCACAATATTTATCAAACTGCAATTAATAAATGAGAAAAAAGATATCGTCGGTCATGACCGACCATATGATACCCTACACCATTGTGTATGAGCATAAAAATCCGGGAAGGGGAATTTAATTAGACCTGTGGCAAATTGTAGACCAACACTTTACTAAATATAAAATAAAATATACAAATACAGAATAATGCGTTGATTCTAACATCTATTTGATTTTATGCACTTTAGAGCAATTCCCGGAAGAGGGGTTTATATAGGAGCTATGGTAAATTATGGACCGATTCAAATTAAATTTTGTAATGTTGTTTCTACTTATATAAAACTTATTTGTGTCGAATATTAACTTGATATTAACACTCGTATGAGATTTATGCACGTTAATGTAATTCCGGAAGAGGGGTTTATATGGGAGCTATGGTTAATTATGGACCGATCCGCAACATGACAAAACTCCTAATGAAATAAGTCCCATGAAATAAGTCCTAATGAAAAAGGACATAAAAAATGAATTAAATCCAAAATATTTTAAATGAAATAAATCCTGAAAGAAATGAAATTACTTCAAAAACAATAATGAAATAAAACTCAAATTTTAGATTTTATTTCATAATGAAATAACTCCCATACAGGAAAATGAAATAAATTCAAATCAAATAATTTCAAAAAGTAATGAAATAAGTCTCAAATTATGTATATTTAAAATTTTTTTTAAGCTTTAATATTAATATTTAAGAGTACAGCGTTAATACATTCCTTTATAAAAATTTCATTAAAAAATCATGTTGTTCTAATTAAGTAACCTACTGCGTATTACTTGAAACAATATATTATATAAGTTATGCTTCGGCTTTTCATTATTCGTATTTTTAAAAAATTAAATAATTTCATAAAAAAATTAAGTTACTCCCTAAAAAAATGCAATAATTTCAAAAAAATTTAGGATTTATTTCATACGAAAGAACTTCTAAAATGTATGGAATTTTTTGGGACTTATTTCATTTTCGTTTTTTGAAGTTATTTCATTGGGAGCCATTTCATTGAGCTGACCGATCTTCATGAAATTTGGTACAAAGATTAACTTTTATACAAAACTTCTTTGCACCGAATTTCATTATAATATTGCTATATGTGAGGCATTTATGATCTCTATACTCCTATTACGAGAGGACATTTGTATGGGGGCTAGGTGAAATAATAAACCGATCATAACCAATTTCAATAAGCTTCTTCCTTGTACCAAAATAATTATTCGTGCCAAATTTCATCGAGATATCTTTAAAATTGTGACCTATACTTTGTGCACAAGATTTTCATGGACAGATAGTCAGACGGACGGACATCGTTAAATCGACTCAGAAAGTTATTCTGAGTCGAACGGTATTCTTTAAGGTGGAGGTCAGATGATTTTTTCTGTGCGTTACAAACATCAGTACATGCGTTTGTAGGGTATAAAGAAGAGGTCAAAAAGTACTGAGAATGACCCAGTGTTACAAATACGTAACAATTTCTTTATCCACTTTCTAATTCTCATCGGAAACAATTAAATAATAAAATTTAATTTGTTTTCTCTTAGTGTACAATTTAATTTATTAATTAAATCATATGGAATGGAAATAATAAGCATTTTTGCAATCTTCCTACCGTGAGAATCGAATTTTTGCAAGCTTTAGAATAATGAACTTTGCAAAATTACTTTCTATCACAACAACAAGAGGTAAAGTGGACAAAAACCCTTTTGAGGATGCGGAAGAATATTGAATTACACAATTCTTAACAAAATTACAATACTCATAAGTGTAAAATAAAACATAAGAATACAGAATATTACGTTGATGCTGACATGTATATGATTTTATTCACTTTTGGGTGATTCCCGAAAGAGGGCCTTATATGGGAGCTATGGTAAATTATGGACCGATCTTTGTAAAATTTGGCACTATCATTGATGTTCATATAAAACTTATTTGTGTCAAATATTAACTTGATACTAACATTTTAATGGGATTTATGCCCGTTAAAGTGATTTTCTGAAAAGGGGTTTATATGGGAGCTATGGTTAATTATGAACCGATCTTTTTAAGAATCGACGTTCCAAATTTCATTAAAATATTGCTATATTTAAGGGATTTATGATCGTTAAACCCTTTTCCGGGAGGACATTTGTATGGGGGCTAGGTGAAATAATGGACCGATCATAACCAATTGCGACCTGTAGTTTGATTACAAGGTTTACATGGACGGACAGACGGTCAGACGGACGGACGGACGGACGGACATCGTTAAATCGACTCAGAAAGTGATTCTAAGCCGATTGGTATAAATTAAGGTGGGTCTTAGACCAATATTTTTGGGTGTTACAAACATCAGCACAAACACATAATACCCTCCCCACCTATGGTGGTGTAGGTTATAAAAATTTAAAATTTTTTCAATAAAACATTTACGAATTTGAATATTTGACTTTACTACTTCAGTGATATGTCCGATTTTACTTAAAATATAATTTTTTTTCTGTGTACTAAAAAAAAAAAAAATACTTCGTAATTTTCTCGAAACAAGTTTTAAAATTTTTGTAATTTTGACCTTGTTACTACAATAAATATCGTCACCGAAAATGCAAAACAACGTAACATCACTTTTCATAACTTTACAGGAGGCCCAAAAAACTTACTAGAATCTAAACAAATTGTCCTACAAACAAGATTTTTGGGTTATTACATCCTTAAATATTGCCTAATATATTAAAGATGAATAATTTAATTTTTATTAAATAATTTTTAAGTTATGTGGTTTACGTTTTTCAAGATTTCAATTTTATGAAGCCAAAAAAACGTAACATCAATAAAAATTTTAGAAAAATTATAATTAAAATGATTTTTGATAACTTTTACTAAAAAATTTTAATAGCTATTATATTTTTAATAATTTGCAATCTAAATTCGTAAAAAAAAATATAAAATTTTTTTTTTTTTTTTTTTTGTTACCAAATGTGATGTTAGGTTATTTTGACTTAAAAAAATCATTGTTTTCTTTAATATAATCGTCGTTTTTTGAACTACAAGTCTGAAAATTTGTGATCACACGTATTTTAGAAAGATAAAATATATTTCATTAAAAACACAAATTTGAATATTTTTATGTTACGTTGTTTTGCATTTTCGGTGACGATATCTATTTTTTTTTTTTTTTTTTTTGACAATTAGGTTCATAAAAGTATTTGATTATTAGTACCTTATTCCAGAATAGGATAGACAAGCATATTTTATCTTCATAGCAAAAATAATTTGATTACCTAAACGAATGTTTGGCTACTGTAATAATAATATGATTGCTGCAATTATAAAAATAATTCCAGTGACTATAATATAATAACAAAAATTTCGAATATGATATACTATATTTGCCATGACAATATTTGTCTATATTTTTTCTCTGTGTCTAAAAATTAAATTTTAAAATTTCAATTGTACATACAAATAGTGATTGAATTGCTTTATTTGAACATTTTCATATCAATAAACATTTTATATTCATTTTTTAATTTATTTTTTTAAAAAAATATAATAGAAACCAAATATCAAGTACAACAAACAAAAATAGGAGTTCTTTTTTTAAAAAGATTTTTTTTATTGTTAGCACAACAGTTGAAAAATATAAAAGATGTTGAAAAAAGGCATTTTTTTAGGTGGCTTTAAATGAATTTGTATACAAATACAAAAAAAAAAAAAAAATCCATTACAATAATATTACAGAAGTAAAACGACTAAAGAAGAACACTAAATATAATTTTTCAAAATAATGAAGCTCTTTATCGAATTTAAAAACTTATGACTATGCTAAGACTCTACAGTAGGTTGAAATTTCTATATGAGTAGCTGCAGAACAAGACGTACTTTTTGCATTTATTGAGAAATTTATTTTTTGTATTTTATGGGTTGAAATCATATAGAAAAGTTTTGTTACGATAATTTTTCCAAAATTGGCTAATATAAAATCGGTGCATAATAAAACGTTTTTATTTCTATTTTATTTTTTTACTAAATAAATTCGAAAAAAAAATTTATTATTTTTTTTATTTCTGTATTTTGAAATTTTCAAGGAATCTTAAGCATTACTAAACTTTACATGACTATTATGTTTAGAATGGTAAGTACCTAAACGAAATGCTTAGGGTGTTTTGACTAAAGAAACACAATACAATGAATTACAAAATAAATTTGAAATAAGGGGGCATTTATTTTGTCAATGCATTAAGTAGATAAACAAACATAAGCATAAATAGAATATTTCATAAGTACCTACTAAGTAAAAAATAAATTTAAATATTTTATATTATATTACAAAATATGTATGTACGTATTGTAGGAAGACCATTTAAACGATGCGTACTGATGATACAGAAACAACATTTCAATAATATAACAAAACTCATTAAATTTTATATCTTAATTAAAACTAACTCATGGTTTTCATATATTTTTATTTTTTTTTTAGCACCAAAAAATATATATGCACTAAATAAAATACTTTGTCCTAAAATATAGAGCGCATTTATATTTATGTATTTTTGAACATATGTACTTTCAGGAGAGCTAAAAATAATTAATCTTTTGACTGAAAACCATACTTTATAGATATTACATATAGATATCAATCCTTTCGATAGCTTCGGATCTAATTCAGATTCCCGGGAAATTTTTAATTTTTCCTGTACCGCTTTAAAATTTTCTGGGAATCCCGGACGAAATTTCCGGGATATTTTAAAGCACTTAAATGAAAAAGAACTGCGTGAATTTGAACAAAAACTTATATAATTTAATAATTTTTAAAGAAAAATTAAACTAAAAATTTAGATGTGCTCTATATCTTAAAGACATTTTATCAGTAAATTTTGATTTAGAAATTATTAGGTGATTTATCTATATATATAAAAGAGTAACGTTACTGACTGACTGACTGATTCATCATCCCACAGCCCAAACGGCTGAAGCTAAAGAGAGACGAAATTTGGAACGTGGGTAGGTCTCCCTCCATATAGATCCACTAAGACGGGATTTTTGGAAATTCGAATGTTTAGGGGGTAAAAAAGGGTAAAAACGGGTAAAATCGGTAACTTTATAACTTGCAAACTAATAATGATACAAAAAAAGTTGAATAGTTATCGTTATTCATTTAAAAAATAATTGGACAGGTGTCTGGTACTTTTTTGAAAGTCGGCCGTTTTAGGGAGAAAACGGGTAAAAACTCTATTGACATAACCATTGACATTGACATAACCATATGCGTATTTTAATATTTTAATAGATAAGAATTCACAAGAGTGCAATTTGTGGTACTTAAAGATACATGGTCTGTGGGTAAGAATTCAAGAGGATGGACTTTGTGGTACTTTTTTCTTCTTCTATTGGTACTTTTTTGCATTTTCTGTAATATTTAACCTAGAAACATGAAATTAAATACGCATGGTCCGATGTTGGAAAGAATTCGCAAGGGGGACTTTGTGGTACTTTTTCGTTCTTCTAATGGTACTTTTTGAAATTTCTATAATTATGAACCTAGAAACATGAAATTAGCGATATGTGGTCCTTAGTTAATGAGAATCCATAAGAAGGGACGTTGTGGTACTTTTTTGTTATCTTAATGGTACTTTTTGAATTTTCTATAATATTTAACCTAGAAATATGAAATTAAGGACATGAATTGCTAAGTGAATGAGAATCCGTAAGAGAGAACTTTGTGGTACTTTTTCGTTCTTCTAATGGTGCTTTTTGAATTTTCTATAATATTTAACATAGAAACATAAAATTAAAGATATTTGGCCCTAAATGAATGAGAATTCATTAGAGGGGACTTTGTGGTACTTTTTCGTTCTACTAATGGTACTTTTTGAATTTTCTATAATATTTAACCCAGAAACATGAAATTAAAGATATGTGGTCTTAAATGAATAAGAATCCATAAGAGAGGTTTTTGTGGTACTTTTTTGTTCTTCTAATGATACTTTTTGAATTTTCTATAATTATGAACCTGGAAACATGAAATTAAGAACATGTGGTGCTAAGTGAATGTGAATCCATATGAAGTGACTTTGTGGTACTTTTTGTTCTTCCTATGGTACTTTTTTAATTTTCTATAATTGTGAACCTGGAAACATGAAATTAAATGAATCCATAAGAAGGGACTTTTTGTATCTCTGTTCGTTTTTCTAATAGATCTTCTTTTTTATCCTTAGAAACATAAAATTGAAGATGTAAGGTACTAAGTGAATCAGAAATCTTAAAATGGTTTTTATGGTACTCTTTCTTTATTCTAATATACTTTTTAGTAATTCTGATATTTATTTTTCGTTATTCTAGGATTAGAAACCTGAAATTAAAGAGAAATTGTTATTTATGAAACATGACATAACATGTAATGATTATATTGGAGGGCGGGTGAAAAACGGGTGTGTCATGGCTTAGTTTTTACAAATGAGTCTCTAAGACATTTTTATCGTTAGATAACATGAGGTCTATAACACTGTGATCAAATTAAAACATCTGTGGCAATTGGTAAATTGCGTAGATTCAAAATCCCGTTAAACCAGGTTGAATGACGAAGGGTCGGTGGGACCCGTCTTAGCCGCTAGCTTCAGTGGTTGGGGAGGTTCTTGACCCCCGTCAAACAACACACCATTACCGATTATTATTACAGAGTCCCGGATTTTTGCTAACAAATGTAACTAACAAAACTAGTCACTACTTATTCCCCAAACAAAAATAAAACCTGTCTATTACTCAAAGAAATTTATTAAAAAATTATGTCGAATTCTACTATGTAAGGCAAAGATGTTCGTGCCCGTGCTCATAACCCTCCCTAACCAATGTTCTTCAAAACACACAAAAAAAATTTCGAAGAACCCGAACGCAATCAAATTTTCTTCAACCCCAAAGGATAAGTCTTAAAGAATTTATTCCAACATCATTATGTTTATTTAAAACAAAATTCAAATTTTAAACATTTTACCAAAATTTAATTGTATAAAATAATAATTGTAAATAAAAAAAAATTTTAACTAATAATGCTATTCAAATTGAAAAATTTTGAATCGAAAATATTAATAAATATAAAGTTATAGTGATAATTAAAATTCTTGCTACATTTATTGTAACAATGCAAATGAAAAATAATTAACATTATATTTTAACAATATTAAAAATAATTCCTAAAATTTTCTAACTAAAATATTTCCCATATTCAAACAAAAAAATTTACAATTTTTCAAAATTTATAAAGGTTTAAAAAAAAAAACAAAATTTTTATGAATTACAGCAGTTGAAAATGAAAAAATAATGAAATTAAATAATTTTAAACTCTAAAGAAAAATGTGTAAGAAAAACTAAGTTAAATTCAGAATTTTAATTTTCCTTAACAATTTTCTTCACTGTTAACAATTAATTATACATATATAACACGACAGATGAACAGAATTTATGAATAATATAATCATTCAATTAAATTTTTCGCGGAAATAAAAAATAATTTATTACGTTTCAAACCGAATGACATTCTTATTAGGTCTACTAAAAAAATATAGGGTGACTTTACAGTTTTTAATTTAATATTTTTCTCTTTTGTTTTGATCGCGTTTTTTTTTTTTTTTTTTTTTTTTAATTTTAATTTCTTTTCGTAGTTTTCTTAAATAATGATTTTTAATTGTGGTTTTTGCATTTTACTTGTTTATCGATTTTGTTTACTTTATATATTTTTAGATTTACGTATTGATTGTTTTCATATATTATAGAAAAAAAATTAAAGAAGAATAAGAAAAAAAATGTGAAGCGAGATTTTCAAAAATCAATTTTGTTTCATTTTTTTTGTTTTTATTTCTTTTCATGAAAAATTTAGAATTTCAATAAATAATTAGAAGTTATTTAAGTTTTTATTTGTTTAATGTAAATTAACAAATTTATTTTTTAGATTTTCAATAAATGCTGTTGATATTTATTTTGTTATTATTATTTTTTTTTTTTTTTGTTTTTATAAAAATAATAAAAGACTTTCAAAATGTTAATCACAAAAAAAAAAAAATCACAGATTATTTTTAAATTTTCATAAAAGTTAAAAATGTTAATTAATTAAACAAAATTTGTATAATTTCGAAACGATTTTTGTTTTTACTTAAAAAAATTTAATGAATTTTAAAGCGATTAAAACAATATTGATTTTTGAACAAGAAAAAATTATTTTTACATAAGCATTGTTAGTTGTTGTAATAATCAAATTTTTATTTATTTAATTTTTGTTATTATCAAAAGGGGTAATATTTTGGCGACTACTGTAACCAATGTTAATTGAACATCACTAACAGAGCTTATGTAAAAAAAATATAAGAGAATTTATATGCACTTACTTGCAGTGATGTTGAAAAGCTTTCCAAATCCCCGCTCTCAGTAAAGTTGATATTGGTGGTTCGATTCCTTATTTTATTGTATTAATCCGCTATTCTCTTATGTTGTTTTTGTTGAAGATTTAATTTTTTTCTTTTTCTCTCACTTTTTTTTTTCTTTTTATAAATTCTTAATTTTTTCTTTCTTCTTTAAAATCACATTTTTTTTGGTATTTTTACATCACAGTGGCACGACTTGGGAATATATAATATTTTTTTTTTTATATATATATATATTTTGTATAAATTTTTAAATATATGCAGATATTTTTTTTTTTTTTTAGACAAAAATTATTTTTTTATTCTTTCAATTTGTTTTCTTTCAGTATATAATTTTAGATTTTTCTTGTTTTTTTTTATTCTTATTTAATAAAATTTTTTATAGCCACCGTGATATACATATTTTAAAAATCACACTAAAAATCATTATTTAATTAGATATTTTAATTATTATTTATAATTTAAGCAAATTAATTTCATAAATTTTTTTGTTTTAAGCGAATTTTAACGATTTTATTTTTTTATATTTTTGACGATTTTTTTCCGATGTTATTACACTATGATATAACAAAACGCTTTATTTGTTGATTAATATTGTTCATAAATTCCGCAACAAAAATATTTAAACATACCACGTTTTTAGCAATATTTTTGACATTTAAGTAATTTTTAGAATTTAATATTTAATTTTAGAGGGGAAAAAAAATTTAATTTTTAAAATACTCTTATTATTTTTTTTTATAGAATTATGTATCACTTCGATCACTTCAATTGTAAAACTGGTTTTCTTGATGGAATTTCTTTGTTATGAACCAATTTCCAAATCTATTTTGTTATTCGAGAGAGTATTATAAATTCTCCCTTATGATGATTTTCGTAAGTGGATACTATCTGAGAATCCTCTACAAATCCACAAAAAGCAAAACTAAATGAAGGAGTAAAATTAATAACTCAAATCGAACTTGTTGCAAGTAGAATTTACCTATTTTTTAATTTATTTAAAGCTGGAAATTAACTCCTTTAAAAAAAATCCAAACACGCAAGAAAAATGGTAATTCTCATGTTCCAAATATTCTTTTTAGAAACCTTTCATCTGTTCTAAATGGATTTTTGTTTCTTTACAAAATCCCAGCTTTTCCATTTAATTTATCTCCAAAAAGATGATATAAGATACCAATAGCAATTCTAATTTTTCATGAAAAAAATTTTGTGGTCCAATTATTTTTAATGATATTTGGCCAAAAGTATATCTTAATATTTTGGAAAACTACAATTAACAGAATTAATAAAAAATATAATTCACATTTGAAAAATCTAGGAATTGGAATTTAAAAAAAAATATGAATAGTTACCTTTGAATTTTTATTTAAAGTTTTTGGTTAGAAAGAATCACATGGATTTATTTACCGAAGAGTTCTACCCAAAAGATGCTATTAGTTCACTGGTCAAAACGGAAAAGAATGATGGCGTTTACTTTTTGACCTAATTTAGTTCTTTGAAAATCAATATGGATGTTTTATGGATAAATTTCTTGGAAATGCTTGAAGATTCTTTGACCAGATGAAAATTGGGAGCACTTTATACCTACTCATAGTGGTAGGTTTGTCCAAGAAATAGAAACGATTTCACTGAACATACTCTTTAGACGAGTTGTAAAAACCGTTAATAACTTGAAATATTTAAAAGTATCTTTGAAATACATTTTAAATCTTCAAAGTGTTTTAAAATTTTTATTATTATTATTTTTTTTTTTTTTTTTTTGCCAAATAATAAATTATTTTTACTATAAACCATATTATAAATAATGAAAATAAAAGAAAATTGTATAAAAGCCAGAGTATGTATATTTACATATTACAAACACCATTATTAAAAATGTTCCCAAGGGAGTTAAGAATCTTAGTTTAAATTTAATATATAGAATGGTTTTTATAAAAAATTTCCGCTAACGAAGTTGCGGGTTTACAGCTCGTATGAGATAAATCTTTAGCATGAATTGAATTAATCATCTTCATAAAATGTCAGAACCAACAAATGGAAAAAGAATCTTGTAGACTTTTTAAATATGCGTTATTAATTTGTCAGTGGTATAGACAACTTTGAAGGCATAAATCTTAATAGGCTTTCGATTTCATAACATTGTTTAATTCGTTTTTATACCCTACACCACCATAGGTAGTTGGGGTATTATGTGTTTGTGCAAATTATAAACGCAGAGAAAAAATCTTCCGACCCCCTTAAAGTATACCGTTCGACTCAGAATCACTTTCTAAGTCGATTTAACCATGTCCGTCCGTCTTGTCAGCTGGCTGGCTGTCCATGTAAAGCTTGTGCGCAAAGTACAGGTCACAATTTTGAAGATAATTAGATGAAATTTGGTGCATATGATTTTTTCTGCACAAGGACGAAGCCTATTGAATTTGGTCATGATCAGCACATTATTTCACCTGGCCCCCATACAAATTTCTTCCCGGAATAGAGTTTTAGCACTCATAGATACATTAAAAATAGAAATATTTTAATGAAATTTGTAAGCATAAATCCGTATGCCAAATTTCGTGAAGATCGGTTCATAATTTTCCATAGCTCCCATATAAGACCAATTTCGGGAATCACCCAAAAGTGCATAAATATATATGAATCTTAGTATCTATGGAACATTCTGTATAGTACTTTTTATTTTACACTTAATACAAGTATAGGTTCATAATTGGCTCCTTCCCGAATTTTGGTACACATGGTGTAGGGTATCATATGGTTGTGCTTGACCGACTATATCTATTTCTCTCGTTTTTATTTATTTAGTTATAATTAAAACGAGAGAAGAAGATATAGTCGGTCAAGCCCGACTATATGATACCCTACACCATTTCGATTTACATAATTTTGCTTTTACTTATATACAACTTACTTGTGTTAAATATTAACATAATACTAACATTTGTATGGGATTTATGCACGTTAGTGATTTTCGGGAGAGCAGTTTATATGGGAGCTATGGTCAGTTATAGACCGATCTTCATGAAATTTGGCAGACAGATTTTTGCTGATATAAAACTTATTTGTATTAAATTTCATTAAAATATTCCTATTTTTAAGGCATCTATAAGTGTTAAAACTGTATTCCGGGAGGACATTTGTATGGGGGCTAGGTGAAATAATGGGTCGATCATAACCAAATTCAATAGGCTTCGTCATTCTGTTAAAAAAAGCATATGTACCAAATTTCATCAAATTATCTTCAAAATTGCGACCTGTACTTTGCGCACAAGCTTTACATGGACAGCCAGCCAGCCAGCCAGCCGACCAGACGGACGGACGGACGGACATCGTTAAATCGACTGAGAAAGTGATTCTGAGTCGAACGGTATACTTTAAGGTGGGGGTCCGAAGATTTTTTCTCTGCGTTACAACTTCTGCACAAACACATAATACCCCAACCACCTTTGGTGGTGTAGGTTATAATTATATGTAAAAAAAAAATAAAGCAGCATCTTAAACTCGGCTTAAATTTCATAAAAATATCAACAATCAATGTAGAAAGTTGAAATTTTTCATAATTTTAAGCACGATAATCTTTGGTTATTTTCGTACAATGCTGCCCCATTCTTTTGAAGCTACAAACAATGTAATACCCACCCCGAAGGGTTTCGGAAAAGGCAATACTTTTAGAATTATTAAATTCTAAATTTTTTAGAGAATTTTTAATAAATTGATTTTTTTAAGATACCTAGGAAAAACCTTTTGGTTTGCAGTAATGGCAACTAATTACACTGGTCGACAAAAAAATCGTCCCACAAAGACGAGTAGTTGAACTTGATGCATTTTTATGTGCTAATCAAGAATCTGCTTTCAGTTTTTTCCATCAGGTCTGGATTTTTTATACCCTACACCACCATAGGTGGTATTGGGGTATAATGCGTTTGTGCTGATGTTTGTAACGCATAGAAATAATTATCGAACCACCACCTTAAAGTATACCGTTCGACTCAGAATCACTTTCTGAATCGATTTAACGATGTCCGTCCGTCTGGCTGTCTGTCCATGCAAACCTTGTGAACAAAGTACAGGTCGCATTTTTAAAGATTTCTTGATGAAATTTGGCACAGATAATTATTTTGGTACAAGGACGAAGCCTATTGAAATTGGTTATGATCGGTCCATTATTTCCCATATAAACCCACTTCCGGGAATCACCCTAAAGGACAAAAAATCATACAGATGTTAGTATAAATACATTATCCTGTACTTATGTAATTTATTTTACATATAGTAAAAGTGTTGGTTTACAATTGGAGGTCATAATGGTGTAGGGACTATAGTTTCTCTCTCGTTTTCTTATGGGTGTGTCTAATATTTCGCCTATAGTAAGGCCATTACTCTAGTATATTTCCCCATAATTAAAGAACGGTGTGTACAATTGACATAATGCGTACTAAAAATATCTTCAAATCACCCAAATTTAATTTTTTTATGTGCTCAATAGTTTCGAAGTTATTTTGAAATAAGTGTCCAAAAAAATTTTGAAATAAGTGTCCAAAATTATAGATTTTTTTGTTACTAAAATGTTTCACCTTATCATCTTTATTTTAAATCTGTAATGCTGCGAATAAAATAATGTATGTATCTTCAAAATTGATGCACAAATCTTGATTTTATTCACAGTTAAGTAGAAATACCCATGTCACACACAATTGAGTAGAAATACAGTGCTAGGCAAAAAAAAAAAAAAAATATATATCATCCATTCCATGAAAGAACGCCCAAAAATATACCAAGTGTTCTCCGATTTTTATAAAATTTTATACTTATAAGGTCTATGGGTATCTATAAATATTTCCGTTTTCAGGTTCGCTAAATTCAGAAATTTCGCTTTTTCACTTTTGAAAAAATCTAAAAAATCTCAAAAGTATACAACTTTAAATATAAATATTTCTGTTAAGGCTTTGCAGAAATTTGTGATTTACACGGCATTTGGATTATAATTATGTCAGCTTAAACATGAATATTTTATAAATAAAAAATATTTTTAAAAATGCATTTTAATGTAATTGCATTTTTTAAATGCATTTTTCTTTAAATATGCTATTAAATTTTGTTGCTTTTTTCCGTATTTGGAAAGCATGGAATCTTTACATTAAAATAAAAATCTCAAATTTTTGGGACGCACACATTTACTGTGCATAATTTCCCCTTTTCTTCAACTAGTTTAAAATCGCAGACGTGGTTTTTTAAATGCTGACTAAATTACGCAAAAAATATGCAATGGCCTTTTAAATACTTTTTAAATTACAGAAATCGATCAATAACTTCAAGAGATATGAATATTTAAAATCGCATATTTTTTATATTTTGTTAACTTTTATACAAATTTTAAAGAAAATTTAAAAAACAAGAAAAAACTTAAATTTTATATGAAAAATTTGAAACATGTTTTTATAAAAATTGAATTATTCTTATAAGATTTTCGCGTCCCAAAAATTTGATACTTTTACTGTAAAGATTTCAAACTTTTCATTTATGTTAAAAAATTAAAAAAATTGAATAGCATATTTAAAGAAAAGAGCATTTGGAAAATGCAACTGCATTAAAATGCATTTTTAAAATATCTTCTTTATTTTTAAAATGTTCGTCTTAAAGCCGCCATATGCGAAATTCAAAGGCTGTTTAAATCATTAAAATTCACAAAGTCTTTCCAGAGATATTGCTATTCAAAGATACATAATTTTGAATTTTTTTTGGTTTTTGAAAAAATTAAAAAGCGAAATAAAATCGCGAGGTTTTGCAATTTCACAAAACTGAAAACTGAAATTGATAAAAGGCTTAATGGAGTTTTTGTATTTATCGAAATTGGAAGCCATCAGGTAAAAAACTACCCTTTTTTGGGCGTTCTCTGGTCGATATATATATTTTTTCTTGAAACAAAAATAGGTGGACTTTGACAAGTTAATTAAGTATCTGCATTCACTTTTTTTCTATCATGTACTGATTCACCTTATTCAGCGGTCACACTATAAGGAGTGAGATCAAAAAAATCTTAACACACATTTTGCCTCATAACTTTTTTCGGAATCAATATTCAAAATTTTTTTGATCTAGTTATCATGGAAAAATACTTTAGTTATTATTTTTAATAACAATCATGGTAATTTGTCCTTATTTTCATAAAAATAAGTGACGAAAAAGATTTACGTCTTACAAGTTATTAAAAAATTTCAAAAAATCCAAATAGGTCTTACAAATAATTGGCCACAGAATTAAATGTCGTCCGTAAAACCGTTTCTAATGTTATTAAACAGTATCAGGAGAATTTGACTATTGATGTGAAACCTAGTTCGGTAAGAAAAAAGGACCACATGATATTGGGAAGGCCAGAAAATTGAAGGCATATTGAAAGGAACTCCAAACACATCTGGTAGAAAATCAGCTCAGTTTTCTCAGTACTTCGACTATTTGGTGCGAAAATTTAAAGCTAATGGGAAAGTTGATAACATATAAAGTTCAAAAAATTCCAAACTGGAATTCTGCAAAAAAAAAAAAAAATACAAGCCAAAAATAGGACTCGGAATTTAAAACCAAATTTCATACAAAAATTCGCAATCTGTATAATAGACGAAGAAACGTAGGTGCTGGCTAATGCTCGAAGCAATGTTGGAGATAAGTTTAAGATCCAAAAGCAGCAAAAATTTCTTACAAAATTCATGGTATGACAAGCTTTTTGCAGTTGCGGTAAAACAGGAAAGTCATTTGATACATTCGGATCTATAAATACCAAAATATGCATAAAGGAATATTTGCAAAAAAGACTTCTTATTTTCTTAAGAAAGCACAACGTGTCCACATATTTTTGGACCCATTTGGTATCATGTCACTTCGGTAAGAAAGCTCTGGAGTGGTACCAAATCAATAACATAGTTTTAGTACCAAGAGAGGTAAATTTTCAAAATTGTCCATAGCTTAGACCAGTGGAGAGATATTGAGCTCTTGTAAAAAGTGAATTCAAGTCCCAAAATACCGAAGATTTTAACAGAAGATGTGCACACTGTTCCAAAAAAAGTGACTGAAGTAACTATAAAATCTCCAAAGAAAGGGTTTTTAAAAATGGTCCACAATTTTATAATTAGTGGTTAGAACCATAAAAATTATATATTTTTGTGATCTGTGCTAAATTGCCAAATGACTAAAAAAATAATGAAAAGTCTAGCATCAACCGTTTCCATGTTATTGAATATTATGTATGTTAAGAATTTTTCGATCTCACTTCTTAAAATTCAAGAATGGTTTGTCAAATTTAGACTATAACTCAAGAACCGTTTACATGATTTTGATAAGTGATACACCAAAATACATCATATTGTGTGAACAATATTTTTTATTCGTTCAAGAATTTCAGAGTTAGTGATCAAAATTTTCAACATTTGAAAGACAATAATAATTTTTTTTTTTTCAAATTAATTACCGAATGACTACGGAAATATTAACTGAAAAAAAAAAAAATATGTAAATTCAGCTCAAAGACAACTGAAGTAGCTATATATTGGAATTCAATATATCTTAATAGGACAAACCGTTCTCGAGTTATACAAGTATGACTGCCTAAAGGCAGAGTCATAGTAGTCATGCCCATAAAAAAAAATCAATACGTGATAGAAAAAATTTAAAAGCTGATTGTTATTTAGCACGAAAAATTCCATTTAATTCACCTATTTCTTTATTTAAGGCGAAAACATTTTTTATTTTTTATTTTTCCCACTAGTGCATTTCCACTTAACTGTAGGTATGCATGGGTAATACCCATTGGGTATCCTAACTTAACTGTGAATGCAATCATGATTTGTGCATCAATTTTTATGATACGTGGTTTTGTTTACTCGTAGTTTTGCCAGTTTTGAGACAAAGATGACAAACTGAAACTTTTTGATATTTTCACTTTAAAAAAGTAGTTTTAGTAAAAAAAAAAAAGAAATCATGAATTTAGCACGAAACAATTTTTTTCGGACACTTATTTCGAAATATCTCCAAAACTATTGAGCGGTTAAAAATTTATTAGTAGAACGACTTAAATTTTATTCCTCACATTTTGGTCTATTATTTATATAAATCGTGTATACCGTTCTCGAGTTATAGCGAAATATACTCGAGTAATCCGCTTATTTAGGACGCAATATTAGACACGCCCATAAAAAAATCTTGACCTGATGGAAAAACTGAAAAGCAGATTCGAGTTTAACATGCGGAATTCCATCTAGTCTACATATTTTTTTTTGAAGGAGTACGAATTTTTTTCTTTTTTTTTTTTTTTTTTTTGTCGACCAGTGTTATTAAAGTAGTTTCTTGGTAATGAGGCGTCATTATTATTTGCCTTCTTTACATTACATAAATAAGTACTCAATAGTATAATAGCACAGTAATTTCCAATCACGTGGATCAGTTGGTTAGACCGCTGGATTAACAACCAGAAGATTGTTGTTTCAATCCCATTCTGATGCTGTTAGTTGTTTTTAACAAAGATGCGCGATGGTGTACTGAGGAAAAGGTTAGCCATTAAAAACGAATTGTTTATTTCTGCCCAAGTTCAAATCTCACTGATGGCAAAATTATTTCGATGTTTTTTTTATTTTTTTTTTTTTTTGAGTACACCTAGAGTCTAAAAATAAATACATGATATCTCGAGCAAAAAGAACTAGTTATTCTGGCAAAAAATAAGTAGTTTACTTTTGTTTCCAATTATACCTGCTAGCTTACAAGGAGGGAAACATTTTTGCTGAGTACTTACGAAACTTGTTGATATTTTGTTTCTAATATAGATATATTAGATATATTATTTTCTGTAGAAAATATGACATTGTTTTATGATATATATCTTTTAAATAAAAATAATAATATTGCAATATTGTGACGATATTTAAAAAATCTTCCATGACATATAATATTTTAGAATTCATTCGAGTTTATTAATCAGTAGATTAAGCAATTCATAAAATTTCTCGTGTCTCAGTTTATTTACAATCCCGTTTTTAATCTGCTCAGTGGTCTAACTAATGAGTGTATTGATAATTATAGTTTTTAATCCGGGAATCCCGGGAGGTCGAAAATTTTTCCCGTTATCCCGGGAAATTGAAAAGTCCGGGAAATTGCGATCCCTATTCATAATACATATTATGGAATCCCGGGAGGACGAAAGTTTTTCCGAATTACGATCCCTATTCATAATACATATTATGGTATACTAACATTTATATTGTATTTATGCACTATAGTGTGTCTCACAGAAGTAGGTCTTATATGTGAGCTGTGGTTACACTGCGGGAAATTTGTGGCAATTGAAGTAATGGACCGGTTCCTTTGTACCAGTTGAGTACCAATTGATACCTAACTCGTCACCAAAGTTCCAATTGAGAACCAGTTGACGCAAACACACTCACTATTAACATGCTCGTTAAGTGCGCAAATAGCAACTCGCGCGCAATAACAATCAGTGGCTGAGTTGTAAGCGTTAAAGACTATATAACATAACATACGTCAGATTAACATGGGTTCGAGCCGGGGTGCCGCCATCGACATTAACGAAAAATTATAAAATTTAAATAAACATAATTTAATAAAGATAATAATAAAAATAATGTTTAAAAAGTAAACAATTACCGAATTTTTATAAAATTTTTATTACATTAATAGTTACTGAACCTGTCCTCTTGGACCTGTCCTTGGACCTATTCTGTGACCTGTCCCAAGGGGCTAATTAGCCACCTCCAATGACAACCCCATGTAAAAGTGACAGGTTCTTCTCATATAAAGTTCCGGATCTGGGACCGGTCACTAGCCCTGAGAACCTGTTACGTGACTAGTTTTGAACCGGTTCTCTTTACTCCAGGGTAATTACACTGGTCGGCAAAGACATTCGTCGTTTTTTTTTTTATGGGCATGTCTAATATCTCCCCTTTAATAAGGCGCATACACAATTATATTTATGTTAAAAATAAAAAACAGAACAGAAACATTTTTGGCGTTTTCACTTTTAAAAACTTTTAAGAAAGAAATTTTTTAATTTGCAAAAAAAAAAAAAAAAATCTGACATTTATTTCTAAATAACTCCAAAAATATAAAGCATGCTACAAAATCAATCTTTTGGTGTAACATTTATATCGAAATATACTCATGTTATTATAAGCCATCAGAAAACACATCAAAATCCATAAAACTATTCGTCTTTAACGGATTTTTTTTTCGTCAAGTGTACTATTTAATAATAATATTAAATTAATATTTACTTAGGCACATAAAAGTATTCCTTCTTAGTATAAACTTGAATACATAATAATTAAGGTCATTTAAAAATACCCTCATTTGAGAATAGGCTTTAGTTATTTTATTTGCAACAAAACGTTATATACCCAGTTGGAAATTTCTGAAATTATGTATATTATTTGAACACCTCTGCAACAAATAAAAAAAAATAATAAAAGTATTAAATTATTATTAAAAAACAAAAAAAAAAAAAAAAAAAAAAAAAACAAATTAAAAAATCCGCACAGCTTTTAAATGACTGCATAGCTTTTGAGTTACTATTAATTTCTTTTCCGTCAAATTCATCCATCTGCCCTTTAGCTCAAATCTTAATATTATTCCTAATGGCTTTGATAACCTTTACACAAAAAATTTGTAATATGCATGTATTATGAAAAAGAAAAAAAAAAAAAGTAGAAAAGCCCCAATACTTATGTACTAAGTAAGTATTTGATATGACATAACGAACAAACCAGTAAGTACAAGAAAGGAAGCAAGATGTATGAAGAAAAAGAAGACCACGTATACTAAATAAACATCGACTAACATTTATTTCCAGTCAATCATTTGACCATTAATCAATAACTAAACCAACAACGATTTGATGGATAATTGACATTGAAAAGCGCCAACTAAATAAACTGGGAGCAGCAGTTGCAAAATATGATCAATAGATGTTCACAAATGATTGACAAGTAGAACGAGAATAAAAAGTCAAGCAAAACTGTGGCAATAAATTTCAAAAAAATTACTTAATAAATACTATAGGGATATTGTTAGATAATAAATACCCAGCAAAAACTTGGTATTGGCATGTAGCGTATGTGGTTACCTTTCAATGATAACAACATATCATTTGCATTACATAGATGTAGTTTAGTAACTATATATTTATAACCCGGTATTTAATAACTTATTTATAATTCTGTTTTCAAATTCACTAATTAAAAATGGATACGAAAAGGAAAAATTTGTTTGCATGTGTGTATATTATGTTGATGATTACAGAAGAAATCTTCAAAACTTTTTATCTCCAATATTAATATTATAGGTCAAGCTATAGCTAAAGAAAAATTATTACACCTATATTTTGACATCTTGTTGCAAAATTTGTGTCATATTAGGAAAAAAATGTATGTATGTACCTATGTATGTATATAAAATTAATAAAAAACTAACATTTCAAAATAAGTCAAAAACAAAAGTAATATGAATTCAAATTAATTTGTCAAAACAATAATAAAATAAAAAATAAATAAAAAAATACAAATTTCCCGTGTCAAGTTCCGTAAGCTTCTAGGAACTTCAGAAAGTTTGTCATCTGGTGAGCAGTCAAGTATCTTCTCCAAAGGTTGGCCATTTCTGGAAAAAGGACATTCAACCAATAGGCCCAATAAGAATATTAAGAAAAACTTTACAAAAGGATCATTTAGGTGGGTCTGATTTCTCATAGTAATGACTAGAGTTAAATAATGCCTTTTCCACTTTTAGACGTGCTAGCCTAATACATACATTGGCTCCTATTCGAAATCCTGTTGTATCTAACGTTGTAGTTTTTGAATATTGTTTCTTAAAAGGCTTCTATAATACTTTGAGAAAACGTGGATCTCAGGGCTGTCTTAACGTCATTGTCTGCAACTACACGCAAACAAAAAATATAGTGAATAGCAACCATAATCGAGTACTGTCATATTATGGTTCGATTTTACGGTTGTTTGTAAATTATATTATGGTTGGGTGCAGCACCATAATATGGTTGAATCACAATAAAAATATTGTCGATCTGCAACCATATTTTTGTTATTTATGTACTTTATTCATGTATATAAGAATAATATGGTTAAATTACAATAAAAATATTGTTGATATGCAACCATATTTTTGTCGTATATATACTTCATTTATGTATACAGCAATATTATCGTTAAATCACAATAAAAATATTGTTGATCTGCAACCATATTTTTGATTAATGTATGTACTTGATTAATGTATTCAGCAATAATAAGGTTAAATCACAATAAAAATCTTGTTGATCTGAAACCATATTTTTGTTGTATATGTACTTGATTCATGTATATAGCAATAATATGGTTAAATCAAAATAAAAATATTGTTGATCTACAACAATATTTTTGTTGTATATATACTTGATTCATGTATACAACAATAATATGGTTGAATCACAATAAGAATACTTAGCGTCGAGAAACAACTACTTTGCCTAAAAATAAATAAAAGCCAATTAATTTATCGTATGGAAGTTTTAATTAAAATTAATTATAATTTAGTTATGTAAAATAAATCACTTTGGTATAAAAAGATAGATTCATCACCGGTGAATGATGAAACCTGAGAAATTTCTTGAGTACTCGTGCAAGGTGACACCTTTTCTAGCACTCCGAAGATAACCAGTTATATAGTTTTCTCTGTATATTATCCATTTAAAATATTTTCGCAATATTTATTTCTAGTTTAACTTTAATTAAAATAATTTATTTTAAATAATTCACTTTTTTTCAGCATATTTTTAACTTGCCGACTGACAACTAGCTCAAAGCAAGAAGCAAACTAAACTGAATAAAAATCAACAAGTATACTTATTGTCAAGTACTAATAATGTATATCGTTGCCAATACAAAACAAACATTTTGTTGTAAATTCAAAATTACAAACAAAATAATATATTCAGGTATTGAAAATGTTTTTTTTGCACATGAAATTTTAACAACAATAATGTGGTTCTAATTTAAACATATTTCTTAACATGTTGTGCCAACAATATAATTGTGAGTTGAGAACAAATGTATAATTGCTACAACAAAATTGTTTTTAAAATAAAATATATTCAACAATAAGAATGTTTGCGACGGAAAAAATTTTTGCAATGATAATAATATTGTTGGGGCAACCATATTGAGAAATATTTTTTCTCTGCGTGTATATTACCCTGAATCCCAATGTGTGAATTTTAAATATATTACTACTTTTGTGGTAAATCATGCTATTATAAAATTTGTTTTATTAAATTAATACTCTTCCAGCTTGTTCAGTTGACAATATATGTATACCAGTATAATCAGGTAATCGAGCTTCATGAACAGCCTCAGAATTAGAAGATACAATTTGCTTCACTACCACTCACATCTATATAAAAATAATGTCCGGTGAGTAGGAAGAAATTTTTTCCATCAGCATTTTCTTAAAACATAATAGATTGATATATGTCTTTTTGTAGATACTACAAATAGACTACATTCAATAGTGACGCTATTATTTTCGATTGGTCTTGGAGGAATAGAGATGTTATTATTCCTTAGTATAGAAATAATATTTTAAATGATGATGGTGTAACGTTGGAACAGTTAATATGTTTTAAACAGTTAATGAATGATGTTTGATGGCGTAGTAATGGCTCTTGCTGCCATTCCAACAGTTCAAATTTTAGACCTTTCTTCATTAAATTGAAAATTTAAGAAGTGGTTATTTATTTATCTTTTAAACTTTATAAAAAAATATAAAATATTTAAAATTTTGAATTTATTCTATATTAAGATATTTCATATTTTCATTAATTATTTGTAATCTGAAATGTAACTAGTTACTATTGTTTTTACTAATAATGACTTCAACAATGCTTTAAAACCAATGAGTTATTGAACAGCTTGGAAGTAATTAGTTTTTGTAATGACAACTGGGTAATGACTTCCTAAAATGCCTTCTTGTAATAATAAAGGATAAGTAGTTGCCTCTAATGTCATCACCGTATTAAAATAATGAGTTATTCAGCTAATGTGTAAGTTGTGAAGAGCCATTATATTAGCTTCTTAACTCATTACATGGCAACCAAAATTTTTGCTGGGTATTCTAGGTTACATTAAAATAAATTGTTAACAAATCTATTACATAAATAAATGTCTATAACATTGGGATAAGAAATAAAAATAAAACAAAATATCTAGTAGTAAAGAAAATAAATAACATAATTGAATATTCCTTATAAAAAAATAATAAATAATACTTTTTTATCTTTTCTTTTATTGCATTTTTTCTATTTAAAGGACATTTTAACATATATATTATTTATATGTTTGTATATGTGTCCTTTGGTTCCTTAAATCCAAACATAGACAAACACTATGAAGATAAATATAAAAAAATTAAATAAAATAAATTTTGAAAATGTAAAATAATTATATTATTTTTCTGAGCCTGTTTTTCTGTTTTATATTTTGTCCAGTTTTCCTAGGAAAATGAAAATTTATTTAAAAATAAAAAAAGAACTGATTTTAAAACAATCATCTTTATTTAAATTGTATATGAACTTTAATTGCACTGGGAGTTAATTCACTGGATAATTAATTCTCAGCCAAAGTTGCAATTTAATTAAAAAAATAAAAAAACTTCTCACTGCAGACTGGGTTGTTGCGAGTACAGCCCTCCAAGTAGACTAAAAAAAAAAATTTATAAATTTTCCATTTTCAAAGAATACAAAATAATTTCATGTTGATTTTTCTCTTAAATAATACTTTGTATTACTTTTTTTTATTCATTTATTCACCCACATTTTTTTATTTATTTTTTTTTTTTTGTGATGACAAATGAGTTGCACTTTAATAAAATCCACAAACCATAAACTTTTTTGCTCCTCTTTTATCATTTTTAATCAACTGTTTTTTTCTTCCACTGTTTGCAGCAACCACGCCATTATTGGGTGGTAACCCAAAAACCACCGAATACAAAAAGATTTTTTATAAGTTTTTTTGAGCTCTGTTGAAAATGAATAATTTTTCATTCATTAAAACGCGAGTCGGTTGAACAAAAAACGCGAGTCGGATTAAAAAAAAAAGATACAACCCAAAGTAAGTGTATTTTTATTGTGTATGGTGTCATGATTTATTTTTTACCCTTCATCATTAAAGATGTAATTTTAATATTTTTAGTTTATTTTCAACATGCAAGATAGAAAACGGAAATTGCTTAAAATTCAACATATTTTTATAGGACATTGGTCTTTTTTTTACACATTTAGAAAATAACAACAAAATGTGTTTAGGAAAAAAGTGGAAGTTTAATGTTCACCAGTAAACAGTTCGCTGTTTATCTGAAATGTTAGAAGAAATGAGTTCTATATATTCTATTGGGAATGTTTATAATTTCTGTTAGATATATCATAAGGTCCTTGATCTTAAGTTGAAATAACAGAGATATATAAAACACCAGCAGAACCGAAGAACATTTTGAAAAAAGTTGATATAATGAACAAAATGTATTTACTGAGTGATACCGTGTCAGAACAGGCAGAAATCGGATTTGGCATCTCCGATTTCAGTGAAATTCACTACAGACATTGCCTATTGGAAGTGATTCTCAAACCATAAACTTTTAGACTGACAGCCCTTTCTGGTTCAAAAATACGATTTTTTGAAAAACGAAAAATAAAATAAATAAAAGCTTTATAACGGTGTACTTGTTTAATTGCCAATAACTTCTAAAATATGGTACAGTCAAAGACATTACCTTTATAACAATATGTATAAAGTTTATTTATATCAAAAGTTCAAAGGTCAAAGTTAAAAATATTACAATCAAACCATTATATCTTAAAAATTTTTATTTTAAAATTCTTAAAAAAATTATATAATGTTCACATAACTCTTTTCCCTACTCGTGTAAAATTTCAAGATGGAAGTTATGAAGCAAAATATGGTAATAGCAAATTTTTGTAGTGAATTTCATTGAAATCTGTGATGTCAAATGCGAAAATGGCTGTTATCTGTCCACTTTGACATAGGTTAGGTTGAAAGAGGATCACACAAATCTGTGTGAAAAAAAGAAAGAAGAAGCAAATAAAAAAATAATAGAGAATAATATATATAAATATAATAAGTTCCTAAAGCTCCACACAGTGGGGATTGATTACAGTCAATCCTTTGATACCTTGTCAATCCGTTCGGGGTCTCGATTGCACAGTGGGGCAGAATCGAAATTTTTTTGAAATAAATCTGTAACTTCTGATCGACTGGTTGGATTTGCATGAAATTTTGTACATGCGTAGCAGAAAAGTGTACAATATTAAGTTTGGAAGGGGGACCGAACAGACCACTCAGGGTCGGAGCTAAAGAGGCTCAAAGTTAGATACCTCTGACATACAAATTTTTTAATCGCTTGCCAAATTTATGTTTCTCGTCCAATTTCAAATATTTTTAAACATTATTGTAGGTACTGATAGGACCTACAAAAACATGCATACATGTTCTACTTATCTCTTATGGTTTTTCAGTTATTTGAATTTTTAAGTACCTCAATTTTTCATAATCTTGGTCCAGTTTTTTAAATATACATCCTAGTGTTTCCGACCGATTTCATTTGTTTTTCTTTAGCTAATTAAAGAATAAAATTATCCTTTGAATAAAAAAAACTTGAAGTCGATATCTTTACCGAGTCCAAAAATAAACGATTTTGAATTTGAATATTGCAAAAATTACGACCTTTTGTGTTTTTTTTTTTTTTTTTTTTACCGAAAAAGTATCTACACTCTTTTTTCTCTAAAATAAAATTTTCTTTAACAACATATAATAATTTTATACTTTTCTGAATGGTATTTTCACAGAGAAAACAAGCCCAATAACTCAAATAGTCAAGGTACACACTCTCCCGAATTCGACCCATTTTATATGAAAGTTTTGACTTTAGTCCATATTTTCTCAAATCCCAAAGCATGAATCGGCAAACGGAATGCAGTTTATGAATCTATAGTATGCTGTTAAAAGTTCTCATTCAAAATCTAAGGGACTTCGGAAAACTGTGGATTTTATAGCCGAAAATGTTTAAAAAAAAACCCTTTTTTGGAAATTTCAGCGTTTTTTTGAGAATTGTGGGATTCCTTTTAGAAAAATCTTAAAGTTTTTTTTCACTTTCTCATTTTATACAACAAAGTCTACATCCGCCGAAAATTTCGTTAAAATATCTTTAATAACAAGGATTTTATTAGAGATAAAATATTTAGAGTTTCTCAAAAAAAAAAAAAAACACTTTTTTACAAAAATTTTACTTTAATTTCAAAAATCAGAAAAAGTGTAAACTCGATGTTTTTCTCTAAATTACATTACTTAGCTGACACAATTCTTCGTTATACAGAAAAAGATTCCGTGACTTATAAAACTTTAAATTGACATAGTTTCGGTTCTGTAAAAGATATTTTATTTCAATATTTTTCTGTATAACGAAGAATTATGTTAGCTAAGCAATGTAATTTAGATGAAAAAAATCGAGTGTATACTTTTTCTGATTTTGGAAATTTTTTGTAGGTCTTATTAGTGCCTGCAATAATGTATAAAAATATTTGAAATTGGACGAGAAACAAAAATTTGGCAAGCGATTAAAAAATTTGTATGTCAGAGGTACCCAACTTTGAGACCCTTTAGCTCCGCCCCTGAAGGGTCCGTTCGGTCCCCCTTCCAAACTTAACATTGTACACTCTTCTGCTATGACTATACCAAATTTCATGCAAATCCAACGAGGCGATCAGAAGTTACAGATTTATTTCAAAAAAATTTTGATTCTGCCCCACTGTGGATTGTCACGTTGCTGGGCCTCAATTATTACTTGTTACATGCCGTAATAAATTTCAACATCTTTAATGGACTTATCCCTCTTAATTCTTCCAGGTTTTGAAAAAAATAAGAATCAAAACATTTAAATCTATAGCATAATAGTTCAGCACACTCACAGAGGAAATGAAATGTATCCTCTTCCTCCTCGCTGAACCATCTGCAGTTATTATTATCACATATTAAGAAATTATTTTAAGTCATTATGACCCGTAATAATACTTACAAACATTCTCAGTTTATTCTTTTCCATATCTAATACTTTCCTCAATGTATTGTTATTCTTTGGTTCCCATAACGCTTTTGTCTGCTAATATCTCGATGAGTTATCTCAGAGTGCATCAGCTTCCTGTTTGAATTTATCTCTTATTTTCCGATATATATAATCTAGTCCGGGATAAATGTCTTCACTTGCGTTACTCGCTTCCATATCTGCCCCAGTTCGTGGTAGTTCATCAGCTATTTCGTTACCTTGAATATTATTGTGATCCGGTACCCAGCCCAGTTTTAAAAAGGTGTTGTTCGTTGAGAACTCGTAGATCTCTGCAACAACTGCTGACCACCTTTGATCTAATATTCGTATTACAAAATGCCCTTATGGTAGCCTGACTATCTATGTATATTGAGATATCGCTCCTAAATATTGTAGAAAATACTACAATACCTAATTTTTTATATAAAACTCTACTTCCCGTTCCATTCTCTTTCCTAGAACCATCAGTGTACCTTGTATGTTACGATTATTGGTCTCCCAGGCTTCTCTCGGCGCTATAATCGCTGTTATCCCCTTATTCCATCGAGTTACAGTTGTCATGTAATCTGTTATTAAATTTTCATAACTTAATTTTCTAATTAGGGATGAATGTCCATTATCTCTAATTTCCAGTTGTCCATTTTGGCTCTACCTTATCTGGGTGTTTAAAGCGTGTTCTTTTATGTATAAATGAAGTGGTTCAATTTCCAAAATTCTGCGCAATGCTTCTTTGGAGAAGATCTTCTTGCTCCTGTTATGCTCAACGCTACAACCCTATTTACACGTTCAATGAAAGAAGCATGCGATTTGTTGTTCATAATTGGCCACCAAACAAGCGGTCCGTCTAATCGGTCTAACAATGCCTTATATATCCAGTAAATCAAGCATGGTTTAAGACCCCAAGATTTGCCGATAAGCTTCTGACACGAGTACGAAGTAGTCTCCTGCGCAAGATGATTTGAAAAGCAAACACACTTGAATTTCAAGTGTGTGTTTCATAGCCAACATGTGCAAAAACAACAATAAATACTGTTCGTACTGTTCGCTGCCCGAAGCAAAGCAAGTGTGTACTGTATAAGAGCGACTGCAAATCCATGCGTTCAAATCATTTATCGTAAACAAGTGGTGCAAGTGGTGTGGCAAAAAAAAGCAAATCATACAAGACGTTGAGAAATGATTTAAAGATTTCAAGTGGGCTTAATGATTTGTTTGTTTTTTGTAATACGTAGTTGCTGTGTGTGGCAAAAAATCTTCATAATGTGTAAAAAGTGGTTGTTTATAAATATTCTTGCATACACACACATATATACAGTATGTCTATATTTTATTGTTGGTTCTTCTTTTCTAAATAAATGTAAAAGGGTGAATTCATAAAGTTATTAAAAAAATACTCTTTATTAAGAGTTAAAAAAGTAAAAAAATTAAAGTTGACATTTGAAACTGTCAGTTACATATGTAAGTTAGAAAATTTTTATCTTTAGTATTTATTTATATTTTAAATAAAGTTAGTCTTATAATTAATTGTATGTTTATAAAAAATTTTAAAATTGTACTTATTTATATTATGATAGATTTTATTGCATTTAATTTATATTTACTAAGTAATCATTCTATTTTAAAACTAAAAGGAAATAATATAGAACAATGTCTTTTCATTTTTCAAATTCGTTTCCATATACGTTTACTCCTTGACTAATAAAACTTTATGCATGTTTCATTAAATTGTTATAACTAGTAACATTAATAATTTATTTGATCGTAAATAACAATAAGTTTATAAACAATACTTTTAAACGACTGTTTTACTTACGAAATTACTTTATACAGTCATGAACGCACACACACACATATAATTTTAATAAAAAAGAAAACACAATTTTTTTCCTTATTGAAGCAAACAAGTGGTCAAAAGGCTTGTATTTTTTTATACAAGCCTTTGAGAGGCTTGTTTGGTCGCTATCATAGCACACTCATGATTTGTTCATAAAGTTGAAGCACACACGCAGTATTTGTATGGTTTTAAGTTCCTGCAGAACAGTATTTATTACTCCGCACACACACTGATAACAACACTTGAAAAATATCAAGTGGCTTGTACAGCCTTATAAGACACAGTTTGCAGGGCTCTAGTACGAAGCAGCCTAAGCTTTTTTTCTCTTTCTTCTGGGTTAGATATTCAATTCAATTTATGGTCGTAAAAAACGCATAAAAATGTTGCTTCATTTGAAAATTTCAAAGTTCTACCACATACTTTCGGTGGGTTAAAAGCAGGTTTTCTCCTTCGCCCTGTGAAGAGTACCAGTCCTGTTTTCTGAGGATTGATACCCAAACCACATTTGATAGCCCATTTATTTAATACTTTTAGAGCAGCTTCCATTACCTCCGCAAGAGTACTCTGAAATATTCTTTTTATTAGTAGCACTAGATCATCTGCGTATGCCACTACTCCTACACCTAATGTATTAAGTTTCAATAATATTTCATTTAATGCTAGAATCCACAAAGTCGGTTATATGACTCCGTTTTGAGGAATGCCGCTGTTGGTTATGGCATTAAAAAATGCTCCACCTAGTTCAGTTTGAATCTGTCGATGGGCAAGAATGCTTTGATATGGAATACCTCTATTAGCTTTTATCATCTGCACTATTTTTCAGAAAGTTACACAAACAATTACAAAAGTTCTAGGAATCGCAATTTGCCAGAGTTTTTGATTTCCAGGGATAATGTGAAACATTTTTCGACTTCCAGGGGTTTCCAGTATTCAGGTTTAAAAACTATAAGTTATACTACTCTCGTTAGTTAAACAATTTAGACCTTAATGTTTTAAATCTGCATTAGCAAGTTCAAGGCGGACTTCATGTATAATATCTAGGGCTAATTTCAATTTCCTACAATCAGTGGAACAGGATATTACACGGTCATCGAAAACAATTAAATTTTATTACAATATATATTTTTATTTTTTTATTTTTAGTTTAAAATAATGTGATTAACTAAGATTTGTCTGACTCACTACTTACTTTTCCTCTTAACATTCTTAATGTATTGTCAAATTATTGTTTCAAACAGTTAGACTTTTCAATTACTGGTTTTTAGAACTGACATTGTACTAAGATCTTTAATTGAATTCACGACATAGAGTCATTCCATATAATTCATATAAATCGTATGTAAGTATAATGTTCAGTGTTGCCAGTTTAGCCTTTTTAAGGCTAAATCTAGCGTTTTTATTTTGCTTTTAGCCTCAAAATTTTCGATTTAGCTTCTATCTATTTTTCTATCCTTTTTTGATTTTAAATATAGCCTTAAAAAGGCTAAAAGCTTACTAAATTTATTTTAACAGAATCATATATTTAAACATTTTTGTATATTAATTCGCAGAAAAAATCGAAATTATTTATATTTAGCGAAAATTTTCGCTGGCGGCGCATCGTTCCACAAAAAATATTATGATTATTTTTTAACAAACTTTATTACCCATAGATACTATTTAGGTTATATTTATAAATTCACTAAAATATCTTTAAGAAATACCAAAAACTAATAAGAACAAAAAAAAAAAAAAAAAAATAATAATAAATAAATAAATAAATAAATGCTTTTTTTAATAAAACAATATAATAGCTTTTTCTGGCTTTATTTTTTGGGACATTTAGCCTTTTCTGACCTTTTTTAAAGTCTAATTTAGCTTCTTTTTTTTCTCAAGGCCTGGCAACACTGATAATGTTTTTTCGTTAGGAATTAGCTAAAATCAATATAATGACGTAGATATACTTTTTATAATTTTTTAATATTACAGTGAGAGAAAAAATTCGTTTCAAAATCCACCAGATTAACTATTAACACTGAATGGTGTCGTTTGCAGCACTTATGTGCTCCTTTTTTCTCTAAGTGTACTCATACGCTCACATGGCTAAATTTTAATATAAATATAAGAAAATTAGACCCGAGTTTCGAATTTCATCTATAACTCCCCTAGGATTATTCATTTAGATACAAAAATATAGTGTGCAAAATATTAGAGCGATCGATAATATCAACCCTGTAGTCTGCAGGGTGCACCGATATAATTAAGATACTTGAGGAGGGTTGTACACTCCGAAATAGATGATTTCAAGGAATGCAACAGAGAAGAAAAGTAAGAATAGAATGGACGAAATTGTGTACGGAGCAATCCAGGAACCCACCAATATATAGGAAATTCTTCAAACTCTTTTACTTTTGATGTTCCAAAAAATTTTTAAATGGCACATCAACGACATTTAGTACCAATATTCCTTGGCTCTAGTAAAACACAAATCTGTTCGCGTGAATGAATTACCGAACGGCATCAATGTTATGGCGGTTTAAGATAAACATTTATAAAAAAATTGCCAAAATTATATTTATAGTCTTAAATCAAAAATTATTGTATTTATGTATTCTACAATGCTTTATCTAAAATATAAATTAAAAATATAGCGATAAGTTAGATATGCGTGGATATATTAGCGATTTAATAATTATTAAACCTTCTTATAAAATTTGCAAAATTCAGTTTTTGTGATGTAGTCTTGTTCATATTCATCCATTTGTTGCAAAATTCGCCATTTTTTTTAAATAAGTCATAAGACAGTGTCATTTATATACATTTTTAAATTGCATTTAGTCAAATCTCTAAAGTTGCATTAAATAAAAAATCATACTTTTTTTGGAACGCCATATTGATTTTGATATAAGATATTAAAGCAGCTACAGATTGTCATATATCATCGTCAATTTTGTTTAGCGCCTTGGATGTGCCTCAACGATTAATGTTAAACTAAAAACATCGCGTTCTTAGCCCATGAAAACCGTTGATGAATATTTTTATTGAATTTATATTTTCTGCGTAAGTAAAACTTTACACAGGAACTTATTTCTGATTAAAATTGACTTATAACGCCAAAATCCGCTATAAAAAAATATGCAAAATTGCTGAATTCTTTAAAATAGCTATACACGTTTAGCAGATTAATTTTTTAAAACGCCACAATGATTTTTAAATGTCATTTGGAAACCTTCTTTGATAACGCTATACTCAAACTTCATTGAAATAAAGTTGCGAGTGTGCCTCGCGAAAAAGGCACCTCTTGGAGCCATTCACGTTTTTTCTCTCCAAGTTTGGGTACCTCCTACTGCATTTCTATTGAGGGCACATTAACGAGATATATGTCAAATGATGCATAATTTGAAGAGCTATTTGGCTCTGCTTTGAATTTTTAAATATCCGAAACGGAGTAAAATCCCCAGTGAAAAAACTGCAAAATTTTAAAATTTTTTAAAATTTGGTTTCACTACTTTTGCACAATACAATTTGACACTGGTTAATTGCACGCTAATTAAATCCACGCTGGTCCTTTTCTGCAAGTGTTTATAGTTGACATTAGAAGAATTGGACATTTATGCAAAAATTTGCGACTACAGCAAGAAAAATAGATAAAAAAAAAAAAACTTTTTAGTTTCGAACACTTTTTATACCCTACACCACCATAGGTGGGGAGGGTATTATGCGTTTGTGCTGATGTTTGTAACACCTAAAAATATTGGTGTAAGACCCACCTTAATTTATACCAATCGGCTCAGAATCACTTTCTGAGTCGATTTAACTGTCCGTCCGTCCGTCTGTCCGTCCATGTAAACCTTGTAATTAAACTACAGGTCGCAACCAAAATGTATAAAATTTGGTACTTTAGTTCAGGGACGAAGCCTATTGAAATTGGTTATGATCGGTCCATTATTTCACCTAGCCCCCATGCAAATATCCTCCCGGAAAAGGATTTAACGATCATATATCCCTTAAATATATCAATATTTTAATGAAATTTGGCACACATAAGTTTCATATAAGTCCAATTAAGTGTGGCGATTTTTAAAAAGATCGGTCTATAATTACCCATAGTTCCCATATAAACCCCTTTTCAGAAAATCACTTAACGGGCATAAATCCCATTAAAATGTTAGTATCAAGTTAATATTCGACACAAATAAGTTTTATATGAACATAAATGATAGTGCCAAATTTTATAATTTACCATAGCTCCCATATAAGGCCCCATTTCGGGAATCACCCAAAATTGAATAAATTCATGTAAATGTCAGCATCAATGTAATATTCTGAATTCGTATGTTTTATTTTACATTTATGAGTATCCGTCCACATTTGACTCCAAGTCTAATCATATGGTCGGGCTTGACCGACTATATCTTTTTCTCTCGTTATTTTTTTTTTTTTTTTTTTTTGGAATTTTTGACTTTGGGTGCTTGCCAGCACCACATGGAACCATTTCAGCTCTTGAATTTTTTTTCTTTTGTGTTGCACAATTAAGTGTTCTTAACATAATTACATCAAAAATTGTTTAAAAAAGTCAGAATTTAAAAAAATATTTGAGGTGAAGGTCGGTTTCATAAAGGCAAACGTAAAAAGAGAATTGCCCATATACGTACACAGAAAAAAATATCAAAAGTTAAGACGTAATTAAAAAGTATTGTTAACTCCCATCCAAAAATTTTAACAATATTTTTTATTACTTTGATTGTACGTTGTCATATTTACAAATTTACGAGTTGATTCTCAATTATTTCAGTTGTTAAAATTTTAATTAAAATTTCGTTTTGAAAAAATAAAAATATGTGTCAAAAAATTTAAAATTATAAAATATATTTACAATATTGTTTTAATATTGTTGTATATTTGGAAGGAGAATAAATTTGCTATAGCAGATGAAGCAGTGGTATATTAAAAGCTAAGAAATTAAGTATATCTCCATGAAAGTTAAGTATTAAAATACTAAGTTACTACAACATTTTTACATACAATTTATTATTCTATTTTTAACAGTTCACCTATAAACAGAAACGAAAACAAATTTGTGCAATTTGGTTGAATCTTTGGGATTTGGTGATTCTAACAATGGTAATAATAAGCAAATCTGTTTAATTCAAAATACTTATTCCATTACTTGTAGCATTTAGGAATGATTGATTGTAAATATTCCGGAACATCGGAACATCGTGTGAAAAATAAATCATTTGTCACAAGGAAAACTAAACAGCTCATCTCTGAAATTTATTTTTATTTTAATCTTGTAACATATACATACATATTTTGTAATGTAACCCTTATTTTAATTTTATGATTTTTTCAAAATAAAAAATTAAAAAAAAAAATGTGTAAATATTGACAACATAATTTTTTAATAGGACTAACCAGTTGTTGAAATATAGTTTGTTGCTTGGTAACAACATTTTTATTTAATGTTACAAATTCATTGTTAAAAAATTGTTAAGTGTTAACAATTTTGTGTGACAAAAGTTTTACAAAAACTGTTGTTGGTGCCTTTTTAATTAAAAAAATAATTGTATTGACGAATTTGGTAATTAATAAAACAAATCGATTGTCGTAATTTTTTCTGTGTATGATTCTAAAACCCAAAACCTTTTCACAAGTTTAAATCTAAACTGAGAGATGAACACGTCAGAGATGTAGTCGTCGAGAGAATGATATCCTTATACATGCTTAATGGAATATAATTTTTGATTGAAGTATTAAAGCTCTCATTTTAAGTACGAATTTTTCTTAAATGAAGTAATTAATTCTTCAAATTAAGAATTAAGAATTATTTGGCTTGATTTAAGAAGAAAAAACTAATACATATGAATATAACCGGAATAAAATTTACTCTCTTCGCTCTCCCACTCACTATTGCTTATTGGTTGATAGCAAGTTTCGTCATGCAATTACCATCAGTCTGTCTTCTTATATCTACGCGACTAGTTGTTTTGTGAAATACGTTTTTGCTAATTGTTTTATTAAAGTAATAAAGTCATTATAAAAATAAAAATAGTTCTTATTTAAAAAAAAGTATTTAAAATACTGTCATTGATGTGGAAGTAATGGAAGAGTGTGAAGACTCCTACCAAAAATTACAAAAACTCTTTAATGAAATGATGCGTCTAAACATTTAAAATGTAAGTAAAATATATATATTTTTTTTTTTATTATTTTAAATAATTCAAGATTATTTTTAATGTGGAAAGATTTGTACAAACATGCAAATATTTTTGTTAATTCCCAGAAAAAACTTTTTGGTTTTCGATAATGACAACTACTTATTAAAGTACTTTTTTGGAAATGAGGCGTCATTATTATTTGCCTTCTCTACATTACATAAATAAGTATTCAATAGTATAATAGTAGAGTAAGTTACAATCACATGGATTAGTTGGCTAGAGCGCAGGATTAGCAACCAAAAGGTTGCTGGTTCAACCCCATTCTTGATGCTATTAATTTTTTTTTAACAAAATGTCTAAACATATATTTTATGCTAAAACAAGCATTGCCACTTAGAATATAAATTTAAAGTGCGAGATGGTGTACTGAGTAAGACGTTTCATTAAAAACGAATAGTTAATATGGTCCCAAGTTCAAATCTCGCTGACGGCAAATTTTTTCGTTTTTTTATTTTTTTTTATTTTCGTTTAGGTAAATATTTTTGAGCATCCCTAGAGTCTAAAAATAACTACATGAATTTGTGGACAACTCGAACAAAAATAACTAGTTATTGAGACAAAAAATAAGTAGTTTATTTTTATTTCCAATTATACTTGCTAGCTTACCAGGAAAGTAAAGTTTTTGCGAGGTTTGTAAATGCAATTGATATAAAAAATAGTAATAATTAAAAAAGCAAACTGTACTGTATTTTATGTGTATGTGTGTATATCTATACAAAAAACCTGCCACAATTTTTTTTCCCAAAAGGCGTAGAAAAAAACATAACTAGGAAACAATTTGTTGTTGTTCCAAATATGTTTTTTTCCTATTTGTCTTTTTTAAAATAAATTATTATAATTTCTTTAATTAAGAATGTGGACTCTGTGTTGGTATATTCAACACTGTTTGCTAATAAACAATGCACAGTGGGGCCAAAAACAAAATAAATGGTAATAACTCTCGATCTACTGACCACCGTTTTAGATGAAACTTGGAACATCGTTGGAGGAGGAGTTAGGCTTTCAGAATATTGTTAGAGTGTGTAGCTAGAGCATGGAGCCAAAGTTGACAACTTTGAGGGTGAAAAAAATATCGGGGCTTATAACTTTGACAAATATTAACCGATTTGAAATATTTTTACATTTTTTAATTCTCCTGAGCCAGACAAAGAAAAAACATGCTTACTGTGATAAATTATCTATTATGGTTCAAAAAAATAAATTTCTAATTTTTGGCCTTGACTATTTGCGATTTTGCCCTATAACTTATAAAATTAAATTTCTAAGATTTTTTAAAAAATATGATGAAATTCTCTATACTTTTCTAAATTATGCTAATAAATTGTTTTTCTTTTTTATCTCAATTGGATAACAAGGAAACACATTTTCAATTTGTAATTTTTTGCCAAAAAAGTAACTTTTATTATTATATGTAACTTTAAAAAAATTTTATAATTTTTGGCATTTTCTGAAAGACGGCACCTTAAGAAAACGCGTAAGTGTAATTTTGAAATGTTCTGAACGTTCACCCTACATCAAAAATGGACAATTTTGGATGAGAAGTTTTTGAGTCTGTAAAAAAATTGATTGTTGATTTCGGTACTTCTGTGAATAAAATTATATAGTTATGTTATATATGTTCTAAGAAATTCTAAAAAGTTTTACAAAAAATGACGACAGCACACCAGTAAATTTAGTCACACGAGGCAATTTTCCGAAAATACCCATATTTTCAATAATAAAAATTTCGACCTTTAAAAATATATAATAAAATTATATATATTTTTCTGGTTTTTACATTTATCAATTCTACATTAAATATTTTATATCATGTGCAAAAATAATTTTGATACCTATAAGCATTTAGAAAATATTCAGTCTCAAATTTGTTAAATATGTTGCTGTAAACATAATTTGCATTTGTTTGTTTTGTTTTAAGAAAACTGTGCTAAAAATTTTTAAAATAGTGAAATTTATTATACGTAGTTTTAAAGAAGACACAATTTCCTTTAAAATGTGGGTATTTCCATCCGAAAAAAGTATGCGGGTGAATAAAATTGTTGTTTGGATTGTTTGGATTATTGAACTCTTTAGAGTATTTATGACCAAATGGTCCATAGTTGAGCTCCGTAGCTCTAGCCAAATAACAAAAAAAAGTTTTTTTATAGTATACATTTTTTCATTTTTTTCTGTTCTTTTTTTTTTTTTAATTTTTTAGTCTAACAGCTCAAAGTCCTGGTTCTTAAACTTGTAATTCGTATTATGATATTTTATGTTAGATATACAAGGACCTATATATTTATAATGTTTTAAATATTATTTTTTTCAGGATTACTATTTTATATAAAGATGTAACTAGGGGAATCCTTGTGGGAAACTATAATGTAAATATAAAAACCTTAGGTCGAAACGAGTAAAATATGAAAATTCTTTGCCTAATGAAGATGATATAAATAATACCACTTCTGTGATACTTCCCCTTGCATTTATATCCAATTAATAATTGGAAAACGTATATTTGTTTAAAAAGCTTATTTTAATATTTTGTATATATTATAATTATAAAATAATATTGAATCAAACAATATTTGTAAAATTTCTACATACAAAAAAGGAATGTCAAAATAAAATAAATTTTGTTTCTTTCAGTTTGTGGAAAATATTCGTGTAATGGGAGTGAAAATTCAATAAATGTGCGTGAAAAAATAATAAAAATATCGTGTTAGGTTAGGTTAGGTTCAATGGGCAGCTTTCTGTATAATACAGGACAGCTCACTTGGGTCCAGTTTGGTCCCGTTGTGATACCCTGAGTGATCATGAGATATTATCTCACATGTTCGGAACTACGTTCGAGTCGAACCAACCTGATGTATGTATGAAGGAGTTGATTGTTCTGATGTCAATAGCAGAGAGATCTCATAATACATGCACGTACGGACTACCGAATTTGGCGGTCCTTATTCCAACAAGAGTTGTCCACTGTCTCTTCCTCTTCCTCATCATTGCAACTCCCACAGAAGTCGTTAAAAGGGAGCCCTTATCTCCTAGTATGCGTTGTCCAGTGCCCTGTGACAATGGATACTAGAATACGTAGCTTATGCCTGGGTAGTCCCAAGATGAATTTTGACCGAGAATCATCATAATGAGGCCTTATTCGAACATGTGGACATAATTGTCTATGTATCCTGTGCAATACTCGATCATTTCGGTACTCTGACCAGTTCTTATCGAAGAAGAGAACCGTTTCCAGCCAGTTCGTCCGCGATAAGATTCGCCAGGGTATTTGAATGACCCCTAACCCAGAATGTCTCGCCATATCGTTTAGAGATGTCCGGCATTCATGTACCATGCAAATCGCTCTCGGATGTCAAAAAGACACCCGAGAGCGATTTAATCACGGCTTGACTGTCTGTACAAATCTGGATATCCACACCGTATACCTTAAAGCACATCAACCAGTTCACCGCTCTTTTTATGGCCGAGATCTCTGCTTGAAGAATACTGCAGTGAGATGCGGGAATTTGAAGGAAATGCTTTTCCGAAATGCGGGTATATAGACACTCCCCAACAAATTTGGACCCATCAGTGTAAACCTTCATTGAACCGGATCATAATTCCGGAGCAGTCGAGGTTGACACTGAGAAGTCTCCTTCAAGAAAGGGTATTGGCAAGCAATTATCAATATTGCAACTGTTCTCTATCGTTCCATGCACCTATAGCCTTGAACCTAGTTGCTGACATGATGGCGATCTGTTTGGCCATGAGGTCCAGCGGTAGCCAATTCGAATAGGGCTTTAGATGGAGTTGTATGAAGCGCACCCGTAATGAGAAGCCCTGAGCTATGCAGAATCCTTTCAAAGATCCCGAAATAGGTGGATTTCTCCATAGCCTTCCACCATACTATCGCTCCATACATAAGTATGGGTTTAATTACCATGTCGAAGAACCATTTTGTATTCCTGGAATTTATTCCCCAGGATTTTTCCAATGGCTTTCCTACACATATATATGGCAATGCCGGCCTTCAGCCCGTGTATTTTGGAGCCTGGATAGTTTGAAGTCCAGTATAATCACTAGATACTTCGCACTATCTGACACCTTTAATTCAACTGGTTCTGCTCCACGCACTGAGTAGACCTAGAGCAGTTTGCAGGCGTTGAGACATAGTATCTAGTTATTTACCAGATATAGCCACCGCAACATCGTCAGCATAAGTGACAATCTTAAACTTCAGAGAATCTAGTTCCCTGATTAATGGGTTTACGGCGATATTCCAAAGATGAGAAAGAACCCTCTTGTGGAGTATACGGTAGTTTGAATATTATAACCCTGTTGGTTAGAAGTCTCCATATGGGGCTAGTTACCGGCTGGTGTATACCCAGTCTTTCCAGAGACGTTTTAATTGCCTCCGGAGTTACATTATTGAAGACCCCTTCTATGTCGAGGAAAGCAACTAATGTAAACTCCTTATACTCAAGAGCATTTTCTATGTGCCCTACAAGCGAGTGTAATGCCGTCTCAACAGATCTGCCTTTCATATAGGCATGTTGTGACGCTGATAACAGTTTGGGATTGATTGTTCTACGAAGGTGTAGGTCAATCAACCTTTCCAGAGTTTTCAAGAGGAAGGACGACAGACTGATAGGTCTAAACTTTTTCGTGTGCTAGTGGAAAAATTTGTAGCGTGTGTAATTTTCCTCAAATTTTAGGGACAACATTTTTTTATTTTGTGTTGTTTTTCTCTCTCACAAGTGTGTTGAATTCACACAGAACTTGTATGTGAGGAGAGATAAATATTGTTATTGTACGAAAGAGACCCATTTTCCATTCTTAGTATTCTTTGACATATAACTTCTAAACTATGCATTGCAGAATTCTAATTTTTATATCATTTAATAGGAAAATTTGTTGACTTTAAAATGTATACAATTTATTTACTTTCAAAGGTCAAAATCGATGATATAAAGATCAAACAAAAATTATATATTGATTTAACTCTATTTTATACTCGCCAAAATTCAAGTTAGACATACTTTTGGTTTAGGAGTTATGAAGCAAAATATGGAAAAAGTCTAATTATTTGTATGTAGAATTTAAAATATTAACAAAAATTAATTCTAAAGTATATTTTTTATGACCTCATATTTAAAAAACGGTGTCTTGAAATGAAACGAGATTTTGCACGAGTATGGAGAAGAGTTGTTTTATTCCATTATATAATTTTTTAAGCATTTTAAATCATTGGAATCACCCCTATGCCATTGTCTTGTGTTTGGTTGTATATACCAAGAGTGAAAATTTTAAAAACAATAATGTACCGAATCTGAAAGTTCTCAGGGATATCAATTGTAAATTTGAAAAAACCTCGTTTTTAATCAAATCAAACTGACAAGCCTTATGGATAGAGGTAATCTTCCTTGAGAGCGCACAACATACTAATACATGCATACCTCTATACCCGGAATTTAACAGATTTAAATTGTGTTCAAATACTAAAAATATAGTATTTTGTTTTTTATGCTTTTGTACCATTTTATGGTAGCAAAAGCAATAAATTTCCAACTGTCATGTGGTAAAATCAAAATATTTATATCTTCAAATACAAGACAATATCCTACATTTCAAAACACTTGACCTCAATACTATATTTATCTAGTCAAACCAGATGAACACACATATTTTCTTCATATAGTTTATGTTTTTGTTGCTATATTTAATACATCATTGTCGTTGTTATCCTCATAGTTACTGAAATTTAGCTTTAATCTCTATTTTATAGTGTTCTATGATAAACATTTTCTCAAAATTTAATAGCAAAAATGTAACACTATAAATCTAAAGTAATACCAAGGATTTCATAAGTCATACGGATTTTTTTAAATTTTATCATTATCATCATCAGCAGCAGCAATATCAAGCTAAATAATAACAACGACTACAAATGTATGTATGTATGTATACTTAAATTTCAAACTAACAATTGTAAATTATGATTTATGTTTATAGAGAGGGACAGAATGAGTGGTAACAAGCAAAAATGAAGGGCTACTTGAGGTAATTGGTTTTAGTTTTAGAACATTATTCATAATTTATATCATCAACTACATATTATAGAGAACACATAAAAATATAACTTTAATTGCTGTATTTATTGTTGTTGGTATAAACTGGACAAAATTGCTTTTGACAATATTGTTGATAAAAAATGATACTTATTATACTAGTGTTGTTGAATTAAAGTTAATTTTATTATTTATAATTAAGGCATACAATTTGTCGTATTATTCTGTTAATAATTCTAGGAAGTTCTTTTCAAACCATATTTCAATGTGTATTGTTTTTGGATTCATATACAATTTAAAATATATGATATTTAATCAACAGAATTAATGATAGTTTATGTTTTCCTGAATTATTGAAATAAATAATAAGTATGAATTGTGATAATTGGTTGGTTAATACACTTTTTCACAGTATTTTGACAAGACTATACAACCACAATTTTAATTCAATACTGGATAGATATTAAAATTATTAATAAATTTACTCAGTATATTTTCAATATCTAAGAAAAGTTGTCTGTCTGTTTAATATGTTCGTAGGGTTTTGGAAGTTTCCATGATATCTGGTTTAATGTTTCGTGCTGAATTTGATTTGTAATTCACGTATGCTTCCTCTAGAAGCTGATATGTTCGATGTTCTTAAGAAGGAAAACTCCAAAGCTTACACTACCTGATAACGTTCGCCTATTCTAGTTTAAATTGCATACTGAATGTATATTGCGGTCATTAAACTAATTCTTATCTATTTGTTTGGTGGAGTAAGGTCAATATGAAGAACGTCATTTGAGTACAAAGTAAGGATACTAGCCAGTAGAGTGTTCAGAGGAAAGCCTTTTTTGAGATTTTGTTGTAGGAAGGCCTCTCAAACGATGTGTACAAATTTGCTTAATACGAAAAAATTATTTAAAAAATTTTTAAAATTGCTGGTCAGTTCTCTACCAGCAATTGAAAAATCATGGGTCCCCTACATTACGGTAAAAAAAAATTTAGATTTTTTTTATTGAAATAGGTGCTAATTTTAATTTGGTTATGGAAAAAATATTTAAAAAAATTTTCCCATGGGATTTTGTTTTTGCTAGAAGATTTTAATGAACAATTTTCTATTATCAACAGTAAGGCCACCCATTCAAAAAAGTGACTTTGTTACGATTTGATACTAAACTACTACCCGCCCGGCCAAAAACGAATGCAAGAGTGAAGATTTTATGAAAAAAGTATATCTTTTAAATGACATTTTTTTAATAACACAGAAAAGCATGTTACCATAATATTTCCACTATTATTTCTTGTGTTATATATAAACTATATATTAGTTATTTATTTCTGCAAAAAATCATTAAAAAATCTTTATAAACCGATTTTTGGCAATTTTTCAAAAATAAAAAAGATGGTCTAGCTGTAAGGAAAATTTTATACATAAGTATAATAAATTTTCAAAATTTGATGACGTTCTATAGAAAATCTAAACTTAAGTTCAGCGGTTTGAAAATACATTTCTATTTACAAAATAGGGAAATTAGCGGTACACAAGCGTAAAATAAACTCCCAGATTTACCTTAATCTGCTCAGAGGTGTAATAGATCCAAAAAGTTTTTGTTTAATTTTTGTGGATTTTATCCTATAGTAGGAAAATTCACCTATAAATTAGGGTGAATTTGATTTAAAATATATAGCTGAGGAAATAATTAACATTTCAGATTGACCTACTCAAAGTTCAGATGTGTCACCAATAGAAATTGCATGAAATTTAATACAAAATAGAGTCCCCATAATTGACCTCTTAATTTTGTCCAGGGATATGCAAAATATATCTAGTCACTATACCAACACGTTTGGCACTAAAGTATCAAAATATAGGCGGGGCCGGGGATATTAAAAACCATGTTTACTTATTTATGCATATTATGTATACATACGAGTGCGGATCAATAAGTTCGTGAATTTTTGAACGAAACACAGTGTTTTTTGCAAAACAAAAATTTATTTTTCAACATAATCTCCTTTTAACTCAATACACTTAGTCCAACGTTTCTTCAGTTTTTGTATCCCTTCCAAAAAATAGGATTTTTCGAGGTGCTTAAAATAGGCATTTGTTTGGTCAATAATTTCATCGTTGGAGCTGAATCTCTTTCCACCGAGCCATTTATTTAGGTTTGGAAATAGGAAGTAGTCGATAGGGGCTAAATCCGAAGAATATGGCGGATGAGGTACCAATTCGTAGCCCAATTCATAGAGTTTTGCCATTGAGACTGCACACGTGTGCACCCGTGCATTATCTTGATGAAGAGGAACTTTTTTTTTTTGGCCATATGGGGTCGTTTTCTTTTTAAATCCTCATTAAATCAGTCAATAAGTTGGCATAATATTCGCCATTTATTGTTTTTCCTTTTGAAGGTAATCGATGTGAATTATCCCGCGTGCATCCCAAAAAACTATTGTCATCACCTTATTGGCCGACAAACTTACCTTGGCCTTCTTCGGAGCAGGTTCACCCGGAGAAATCCATTGTTTAGTACAGTAATGGATCCACGTTTCATCCACAGTTACAAAACGCCGCAAAAACTCATTCGGATTGCCGTTAAACAACTCCAAACAATCCTTTGAAGTTGTCACACGTTTACGTTTATGGTCAAACCATATCGTGGATTTTTTCGACATTTTCGGGTGTACTGACCTCAATTGGCCGTCCAGAATGTTCAGCGTCATTTCTACTTGTGCGACCGCAACGAGATCAGTAAACCACTTTTTTACCATTGAAATCGATGGTGCAGAGTCCCCATAGTATTTTTCGAGCTTTTCCTTGGTTTAATTGACGATTTTTTTTTTTTCGCAAAAAAATAATGTCTAATGAGCACTCGAAATTCACTTTTTCCATTTTTAGAAAAATTCACGAGGTTGTATGTTTTGAACAGCTGTTAAACGCAAAGTAAATGACGACGCTCAAAATTTGACAGTAGTCTATTAACAGGTGGTACTTGATGGGAACAGTGTTGCATTTCATATAACTACGAGGGAAGCTCGAAAAGTCACGGAAATATTGATCCGCCCTCGTAGATGGTTTTAAAAGAATTATATAGTCTCAAAGCTGACGACTTAAGTCAACTCTCACCAAATTCACTGTTTTACAATATTTCCATACGTGCGTATACGTAACACACAACTGTATTGGCGCGTTTTGGTTGTTGGACGATATAATATTCGTAATAATCGCTTATATTTATTAAATATTGTTTATTTTTGAATTTTTTTTATTAAATTTGGTGAATTGGGTCACTTGCATAACAATTGTCCCTAAAAGAAATCTATGATTTCAGCGGTAGATGATCCTGAAGTACAAAAATCGAATACTGTAGCGGCTTATTTGACGGCAATCAATTCTTTGCAGGTGGGTAAGTGTCGCTTTTTTAGATAAATTAAATCTCTTCTTAGCCCGAAGAGTTTTATTAAAATTCTGGAGTTCCTTTTCCTATTAACAAAATTCCTAAACCTTCAAAGTATCGTGGTTTTGCTATTTTTACTAGTTTTACTATTTTTGCAAGTATTTTATTCGAAAAGCGTTTCTGTGCACATAACATAGTAAAAATAGGAAACATTTCAAGAGAAAATATTTTTTTCTTTTGCTATATTTTACTTGAATATTTTATACGAGCAAAACTAGTAAAAAATTTTTAGTTGAATTCCTATTGAATTTTATTTTGAACCAGAATAATTAGAAAATATTTTTAATTTTTTAAACGTTGTTGTTGAAACCTGTGGTCAATTTCAAATGAAGTATTGCAAGTTTTGGATTTATGAATAATACTTTTATAAAACTTACGTGTACAAAATTATATCGTGATACTAATTTATGCACCTTTTAGTGGTTTTCGAAAAGGGCCGTGCTAATTATGGACTAATCTTGTTAAAAAAGTAGATTTTGGACTAATATTGTTAAAAAAGTAGATTGGTTTGTATTTAAATAATATATGTCAATTTGTCTACATATTCACATTTTTGCCAGATTAATGCACGTTGAAGTAATTTAGGGCATTTATGAGGCTTATGGTCAATTATAGTTAAATATTTAAAAATTTTATATGGTGGTTTAAGGTCACGAACGATTTTATTTGTGTTTAATTTCACCAAATTTAAGAGATTTTTATGGGCAAACTCTATTCTGGAAAGACATTTGACATTTGGAAGCCAGATGAAATAATGAACAGTTTATGTACATTAGGTTTCTTCTCTGGATTTTACATGTTCTATATACCAAATTGTTTAATTTATCTTCCAAATACCTGTAGTTTTCTCGGACATACATGAGCTATTGACGGTATTCAACAAGGCTAAAAATCATTCATATCCTTAGATAAAAGAAATACTATAATATAATAATATAATATATTAATATATATAATACTCTTACTTTTTCAAGTAAAAGTTTATTTTGGAGATTTTTTTTTTTAATTTCTCTTTCTTTACTAGTTTTGCTGGAATTTCAAACGAACAAACCTAATAATTTATAATCAAATTAGCATTTCATAGTTTTCAATATTGTTTTTCTTAACAAATATTTATTAAATAAAAAACTTTTAAAAATAAATGATAAAAAATACGTTAGCACATTTAAATTTGTTTTGTCTTTGCGACGACAAACTTTTCTTAACCTGCTTGCTTTTCTGCACCTTTTGCCTATAAACATACAAGTTGAAGCAGTGTTGTCAGAAGTAGGGAAAATCCCTAAATGTAGGTATATTTTACGCTAATAGGTACTTTTTCTGAAAGTCCACTTTTTTGAAATAAACATCTGAATTCTGCATTTTTGATATTATATTTATCAATATATATAAAAAATTTAAAATGAAGAATTTGTATTCTCTATTATGAAGATAATATTATTCTAAAGAAAAAAATTTTAAACAAGAAATTTAACAAACAATCAAAACATTATGTTTCTAATAGGAGAAGCTAACTCCGCTAACGTTGGGAAAAATCTTAAGTGTTTGGCTCGTTCCACAGTGATTAGTTTCATTGACAAAAATACAAAAGTAATAATTTTAAGAAATTTTATATTTCTCTTATAGCTAATAATATAAGCTTTTTAAAAATAATCTTGCCAGAAAACAGAAATCATGCCAGTAGAGGGCGCCAAAATCAGCTGATATATAGCAAAAATGTGTGTATTGAAAAAAATTTATTTCGTTGGCTCTACTTAAATAATTGGTAAAAATATATTTCAAAAGTTTTTTTTGTTATTTCTTTTGAAAACGTAAATTTATAACTTTGTATTTTATTTTTTTGATTTTTTCTTAAATTATTACTAAAATTTTGTTTGGAAATTTGGATTTCATTAAAACTGAATTTACAGGAAAATAAAAAAATTTACTAAATTTGAAAAGCTATTTCAAAGAGATTAGTTTATGGATTTTAATTTTTTAAAGCTATAGCTATAGCTTGATATCTGATATTTTTAAAACAGTGAAAAACGCAACCACCTTTTGCTTATAGTTTATATAATAAAATATTTTGTTGAAGGGAAAAATAACATTTTTTATTAAAATATTTTTGAAGTGAAAAATTAAAAAAATTAATTTGAATGGATTTTTAAATTTCTTTCAACATTTTGTTATGTAGTTAAGCTCAACATAACACAGATTTTAACAAAATAAAACATAAGTACTTAATTTCTATCAAAATTTAAATATTTTCATAAATTTTATATGACTTTATTTTGTGTTAAAAATATAAAATTGACAAAGTTTGATTAAATATATAAGGAAAATTAGTGCATGTTTTTTAAACTTTTATTGTTCTATTTAATGTTCCCTTTTACTTTTAATAGTAATCAATAAAGAACGGAACCACTTTTTGCTCAGAATTTTTGTAATTTATATTTTTTTAGGAACGAAAATCTACGATTTTCTGTAAAATTATTGTAGTAAAACTGAATGTAGAAACTCATTAAATAATTTTAATTTCACATTTTTTAACTCACGATATTATCTGTAGATAGAAAAGCTAAATATAATTTATTTTAATTTCATTAAAGAGTAATAATTATTTAAAAACATTTTGTACTCTAATATAACTTTGTCAGAAATATTTGTATTACTTTCACGTACATCCGTACGTATGAGTATAGTCTAGTATTCCTTAAGGGGGTTTTACACTATACTACTTGGTATTAATACCAGAGTTTCATTTTCTATAATACATATCAAAAAATGTATTAAAGAAAGTATTATCAAATGTCATATTTTTTATTTTCTTTATTAAAATATTTTTTAAAAAATTAAAAACTAAAAATTAAACAGAATAAATCACAAATCAAACTGCGAACAAAAAAGTGTGTGGATATTTGATTTAAGAGATGCAATTACGTTCCAAACATTTCAAGATTTCAACATACAAGGTATTGAAGATATTTTGGGTATTTATACAAAGTATTACAGTGTAAAACCCCCTTTAATAATATTTATATTATTAAAAAAATATATATTTTTCCATAATTTGTATGTTATTTGTCCAAATTCAACAAAATTTGGTACGGATATGAGCGTTGCCAACTGCAAGTCTATTCAAAAGTTATTTTATATTATGAGTCGTTTTAGCAGTTTTAGGACGTTTTTAGTAAAAAGGGTATATGACAGTAACAATAGTCCTTGCCCCGATTATAAATAAAAAAAATAGCACACATAATTATAGTCAAATAAGTACTAAAATGACCAACTTTTAGAATTTTTTTTTTAAGTTTGTGGAAAATATGTCATTATGAAATTTCTGGATGTATGGGGATCCTTGCACCGATTTTTTAAAACTTCGTATTTTTCTTAATTATTCCAAGTTTTAATAGTATACAAAATTTTATAAGTCTGGAATAACTCCTTCCATTTTTATCCAGTCGTTATGTGGTAACGAATTACTGTGCGTTCGTCAGATATTTTTTTTGTCAATGAACTGGTAACGCAGTGAATTAAAATGTAAATATATCAATAGACAAAGTTAATTAGAGTTTTCAAAAGATAAGTTTTTGCATTTTTATACGATAAAATTAGAAACAAATCTAAAATAACTAAATTTCTTAAACTAAGAATATAGAGAAATCGGAGACAGTGAAAGTGTCAGTATTTTTGAAGAATTTAGTTTGAATATGATCTATAATGTTAATTTTTAGGCAAATTTTCATTAACTTTGGTATTTACATTGTGTAGGGATTTTTTATGATTAAAAAAAACCTGCTACCTGTCAAAAGTCGCCAGAAATTAACATAAAAAAAAATAAAATTTAAATGAGTAGATTTAAGTAGATTTTATCTGGTTTTTATAAAATTTAATTTTGAAAAAGATCAAATTTTCGTTGGCGAAATTGCCAAAAATGCATTTATTTAAATTGAGCACTAAGAAACATTTTAAGATATTTTTTATGAGTAATCAAATAAAATCACTTTAATTGCACAAAAATTTTATTATTTGTTTTATTCGAATATTCGATATAAAAATATTCAAATTATTCGTTATTCAAAAAGGCCATTTTTAACTTCTTCGTATAATTATTCGTTATAATTGTTCGAACAATATAAACGAAAATTATTCGAATAAATACCCAAGTGTTTACCCCCTTTAGCAGCTGTGTGCAAAAAGTTGAGTATAGAATGTTTCTTATTGCATTAATTCCCATCGTTTAAAAATATTATAAACAAAACAACACAAATTGAAATAAATATTTCTCATTTATTTTGACATTTGTTGTAATAACTCCTAAAATATTGCGAGTCCCAGAATGCCACTTTACACGGTTATAGAAAACATTTTCATCATTAACATATATTATTTAAAATTTTTAAAAAAACCGCTTTTCGAGATATTTACCCGCGAACGAAAAGTCGCGAGATATGGACCATTTTGATGTTGAGAAAAAAGTCATGTCATACGTCATATTAAAGGTAATTTTGATACCTTTAATAAGGAGTGAGATCGAAAAATTCTTAACATACATAATATTCAATAACATGGAAACGGTTGATCTTAGAGTTTTCATTATTTTTTTAATCATTTGATAATTTAGCACAGATCATAGAAATATATAATTTTTATGGTTCTAACCATTAATTATAAAATTGTGGACCATTTTTGAAAACCCTTTCTTTGGAGATTTGATAGTTGCTGCAGTCACTTTTTTGGAACAGTATGTACATCTTCTGTTAAAATCTTCGGTATTTTGGGACATCTTTTTTGTGCTCTTGAATTCACTTTTCACAAGAGCTCAATATCTCTCCACTGGTCTAAGCTATGGATATTTTGAAAATTGACCTGTCTTGGTACTAAAAATATGTTATTAATTTGGTACCACTCCAGAGCTTTCTTATCGAAGTGACATGATACCAAATGGGTCCAAAAATATGTGGACACGTTGTGCTTTCTTAAGAAAGGAAGAAGTCTTTTTTGCAAATATTCCTTTATGCATATTTTGGTATTTATATATCCGAATGTATCAAGTGACTTTCCTGTTTTACCGCAACTGCAAAAAGCTTGTCATACCATGAATTTTGTAAGAAATTTTTGCTACTTTTGGATCTTAAACTTATCTCCAACATAGCTTCGAGCATTAGCAATAAAAATTTTTGAGACACAAGCTACGAAAATTCTGCCAGCACCTACGTTTCTTCGTCAATTATACAGCTTGAATATTTTTGTATGAAATTTGGTTGTAAATTTTTGGCTTGTAATTTTTTTTTGCAGAATTCCAGTTTGAATTTTTTGAACTTTATATGTTATCAACTTTCCCATTAGCTTTAAATTTTCGCACCAAATAGTCGAAGCACTGAGAAAACTGAGCTGATTTTCTACCAGATGTGTTTGGAGTTCCTTTCAATATGCCTTAAATTTTCTGGCCTTCCCAATATAATGTGGTCCTTTTTTCTTACCGAACTAGGTTTCACATCAATAGTCAAATTCTCCTGATACTGTTTAATAACATTAGAAACGGTTTTACGGACGGCATCTAATTCTGTGGCCAATTTTTTGTTAGACCTATTTGGATTTTTTTAAATCTTTTAATAACTTGTAGGACCTAAATCTTTTTCGTCACTTATTTTGATGAAAATAAGGACAAATTAACATGGTTGTTATTAAAAATAATAACTAAAGTATTTTTCCATGATAACTATATCAAAAAAAATTTTGAATATTGATTCCGAAAAAAGTTATGAGGCAAAATGTGTGTTAAGATTTTTTCGATCTCACTCCTTATGACATCTCAATAAATCTTATATAATAAATACGTCGAAAAATATTTGTAATTTTGTGTATGCAACTTTGTATGTTTTGAAATTTTGAATTAGTCTTAGTTTTGACAAGAATAATGATTGCACCAAATATCATTAAATTCGGAAGAGGTGAGAAAATCAGCTGGTTGGTTTTAAATGGAATGACTCATTTACGGATATTACATCGATTCAATATGAATGTCAAATGAAAGCTTACAATTGTGAAATTTTACCACTTTGGAGTAGTCACCGTACTTCCCCGACATATACATATATAATAAAAAATATTGTTTTCACGTAATGTTTATGAGTGGGACAGACAGTACAAGCCAAAATTCATTATTTGAAGAGATAACAAAAGGTTGGAGGAAAATTTCCCTGTCACTAATTGAAAAATTTTATAATTCCTTTCCAAATAGAATTTTTTGAGGTTATATCGAATAATGAAGGCTATGCTCAAATTAATAATTTAATAATAATATAATAAAACAAAAAAAGTACCATATAATTTAATATATCTTGTTGTTTTATTGACTAAATGATGTTGAACCTATTCAGATAACAAAAAATATTTATCTTAAAAAATGCGTTAGTTGAAAAAAAAAAAATTATTGAAAATCGTATTTAAATTTATTTTGCTTGTGGATATAAATTTATTTTACTTGTAGATACCTTAGAACTGAGGACTTTACAAATTATGATGAAAACGAGTTTTAATGTAATGAAAATCTTGGACCTATTCAAGTAGTGTATGTGTTTTATTAAAAAAATGAGTTGTAAGTTTCTTTGTTTGTTTATTTGTTGTGTATCAATTACGCCTAAACGGCTGAAACGATTTTCACGAAATTGACAGACATATTATACCAGTGCCGGCAGTGGTTATGTGCTATAATAGATCTTGATTGGAAGTCACACCCATATTTTACGCCTACTTAAAAAAACAAAAATCTGTTCAATTCTGCGCATTATTAATGAAGCTATTTATATGACATTTTAAACAGATAGTGCTTTCACCGAAGAACGTTAAAGGCTATGTTGTATATTGATTGAATGCCACGGCCACATTTTATGCCCGATTTTTTAAAACGCTCAAACGGCTGAACCGATCTACTTAATGTATTCACAGCATCATCCTGTTTGTCCCTGAATTCAATTATTATATTTTATTTTTCGATCGGAGCATGGAAGTGCTAGCCCCTATACATAGCAGATATTTATTGTGGCATATTTAAGAAACTATTGTAGTGAGAGCCCTTAAACTTCGTAGGAACATCTTTCTTATCCTATCGCATACCCCCATACAAAGCAAATTACAGTGAAAGACTTAAAAAGTTGTATAAACGATTTTCATATAAAACCTCGAATAGGGCGGATAGAACCAAGAGGAGTAGTAACCCTCATACAAATTAAATATTAGTTATCGAATCAGAAAGCGTAGCAAAGCGCACCGGGAAAGACTAGTGTTTTATATCCTTTTAAATTTGACGTCTTGGATTTGATGGGATCAGAAAGTTGTCCTGTGAACATGTTTCCTATATCGATCTTTAAAAATTCTGGCACCAATAAATCTACTGTTGTTACATTTAAAATCACAACAACCACTAAACAAGAGCGAATGTTATATTCGTACATGCTTTTGTTTAAATCAGCAGAAAAGTATGAAACGGACACCCTGTGTTTCTAGTTTTTAGCCCATAACTTTTTTATTTATAAACCGATTTTGCCCATTTTCAATCCCAAACAAACTTTATATAAGGTAAATATTTGTGCTAAATTTCGTCAAACTACGTTGTCCCGTTCGTACCCTATCCTGCTTTTAACAGGCGGACAGATGGACGGACATAGCTAGATTGACTCAGAATCTAACAAGGACCCAGATAATATATACTTTGTGGGGTCTTAAATGATTCCTTCGACATGTTATACACGGAATGACAAAATCGATATACCACCATCTTTTTGATGGTGGGTATAAAAATCCCATTTTAGTTGCACAAGAAACTCTAATAAAGTTACAACCTTATGGAATTATTTTTTAACAACCCACAATTTATCATGTTTTTTTATGTAACAGTAATTGTTTGTTTATGTATAATTCCATATGTATGCTTATAAATACATAGTATACGTATGTGTGTGTGTCTGCGATGTGGTCAATGTCAAATGAAAATTTATTATGTGTATGCGTATTAGAGTGTCCCGAGAAATTAATTTTTTATTTAGGATATATATAGTATGGGTCTACCCAAAAAAAAAATAAAATAAAATGTTTGATTCTGCAGTCGTTTTGATGTATATTCGAACTTTTCAGATTTTTCATCAGAATGAACTCAGACGTTCTCTTATGAATAGACATTTTTAACCCATAAAATGCTCAAAATTATGAGTTATGTATATTTCGAATAATACTAGATTTTTTTTTTTGGACACAATGAAATAGTCCGTGATTAAAAAATCACTGTATGGAAATTGAAGTTTTTTTGCTTTTCCTGTATTAAACTTTACCTCGCTTTCTTACAAATTTCCTTTCAACTGGACACTCTTATGTGTTTGTATGGAACATGATATTTTTTTTTTCTTTTTTTTTTTTGTATTTTTTATTGACCATATTTTATAGTTTTAATTTAATTGCTTTTACGTGCAAAATTGTATAACAAAGTGACCCAATAATTGATGGCAATTTATTCTTATAAACAATAATTTGTTTTTGTAGCTGTTGCTTTTGCTGTTATTGTTGTTGCATGTGTTAACTTTACTGTTGCTTTTATAATAATTTTTTTACTACAAACTTATTTTTCTTTCGCTTTTTATTTGTGTTTTTATGCTAGCTGTAGCGTTTGGATATTTATAATCCAGTTCAATAAGTTTCGAAAAAATTTATGTAAATATTTGCAAACGTAAAAATATATAGCTGGATATGTGTTGGTTAATGCATCTTAACGTAATTTCACAGCAGGTAAGATGCATTAATATATTTGAGTGTATATATGCGTATATATATGACCTTTACATACATATGAAGACAATCTCAAAAGTTTTTTATTTGTTGAAACGCCAATTCCTAAAAGAAAAGTCGAAAGGTCTAATGGTCATGTCATTAAAAAAAATTTAGAGGTGGACTAACAAGAAACATTAGATAATTTTAGTATTCTACAACTTGTGAAGGACTTCTGTGTATGTTATAAAGAATTATGTCCACGATCTGCACTATTTTAGAATTTAGTACAGGCAAAAGCACCCATAGCACTCCGGAATCGAGTGATTTCGCCATTTTCACATACACAACACGAGTGTTAACGAAGCTAAACAATTGAGTATGAATAAAAAACAAAAATCATTCACTTGTGCTCTAGCTTTCAACAAAGGAAGATCACGTCGCATTGAAAAGCAAAAACAAAACACATAACAAAGAGCGCAAGGAAAAATTATTTTTTGTGTGTTGCCAAAACTTTGAGGTCTTGTCCCACCAGATTGTGTTTGAAAAACCGCTAGAAACCACTTACACTTAACATAAAATCACCAATTTTTACCGCTAAAATATTTCTTCTCATTAAACATGTTTAAAATTGATATCTTTTGATGCAGAAAAGGATGAAAATTTTGATTTGGGGTTTGAGGAATTTATTGGGTATATTAAAATTATACTGGGGAATTTTTTGGGGAAATTTTGATATAATTGCTTCTTTTGTTAAGTTAATAGAATTGAAAAAATTCTGTGCAATTTTAGTAATAGTTTCAATTTGCATCGCTAAATACCTCATTCATTTCATGATATCATTTATATATTTGCACTTTTTAACACTTTTTAAAGGTTTGCTTAAACCAATTGAGGAGGCCTCCTACAAGTTAGCAAATTCTTCAAAAATACTTCTTGGTGTTCTATATCAAAAGTGACCTTATTATCAAATAAAAAAGATATAAAACGACAATCAATGCAATTGATTTTGGTTCAGAATTTCAGAACGAGCTGCCAAAATGCACATTGGTAAATTTAGACATTACAACTTTAAAGCAGAACTGTTTGCAGTATTTTAAAAAATTGATTTTTGAAATGGTGAATCGTTTACCTGAAAATTTAAAAATGTTTAAACTTTACAAGTATTTTGATAAAGAGAAATGTATTAACGCAATAGCGCAGCAAAAATTCTGTGTGATACAAAATGTGTTGATTAAATTTATAGACCAACATATTCCAATTGAAGTTTATGAGACTCAATGGAAAAACTTCCTTTTACTAAATGGTACGAATATTTTGATAATGATTTTCCATCTAATTTACTAGAATTTTAGCCAAAAGTATATAATTTCAGGTACATTCTACAATAAATAACTTGTACAGGCAGTTTTTAATATGCTAACGGTCCGATGATATTATGTATTTTTGAAATACATATGAATGTATTTTTATGTATAAATACTCATCCAAAAATTATCTCTTTACAAATATTTTTTAAAACAATAAAATTGAATATTTTTGAATTAAAAATCGTGTTTTTTTCTTTTTGGTTTTTTTTGGGGATTTTTTTTTTTTAAATTTGGGGTTGACCAAAAAAAGTATCTGGCAGCCCTGTTCAAAATCTTAATTTTGAATACCTGAATGCATTTCAGAGTGATCAATCAAACTTGTAATATATTTTGTTTTTTTGCTTGATTTTACTATATTCGTCTGACATACACAGAAAAAAGTAAAAATGGACTTCAATTACGAAATTTGTAAAATTAATTAATTTTTAATTGATTTTGCTCCAATCATCAAAATGATAATATTAATAACTAGAATAATTGATATTATTATTACTTCTTTTCCTTAATTAGATGCAATTAGCTGAAAATTTTTGAAAATTTAGTTAAATTTATTTTATTTCTGTACTTTTATAGACAAATATATAATTTTTTTTTATATTTTATTAACAGCTGTCAATTTATTAAAAAACAAAACTGAAAACCAATTATAAAATTAATTATATTAATAAATCATATAATTAAATTCCAATATAAAGTTAATTAATAATTTTATTAAAAAAATTTTTGAAATATTTTTTTCTGTGTAGATATATAGATCATTTGCAGGCAAAATCAGCTTGTAATTCTTTAAAAAAATGTGTTTTAGTAGTATTATCATACTTTAAAATATCAAACCAAGGGGTATATTTTATATTTCGATTCTATTTTAAATACATTGGTTTTCGAAAACATATTCTTCCTAATTACCAAATAATTTTCCAGGGTCTAAAAGATATTTCCATACTTTAATGTAGTGGTGATTTAACATATTGAGAAAAAAAAAAAAATTTCAATATTTTTTTTTATAGAAAAACAGTTCACAGAAAATAATAAAAATGGATTTCAATTATGAAATTGTTTATATTAATTAAAAAAATTTTTGATTTTTCTCCAATCATCAAAATTATAATATTAATTAAATGAAAATAATTAATTTTTTTTATAAATTTCAATTAACTTTTTTATTAAATAAATTATATTTATGATTGAAATTTTCTTTAAGGTGAATTAAAATATTAATCGATGTAAATAAAGCAATAATTTAAAATATAAATTTCCTCAAAATTCTATTTGCAAATAAAAATCGAAAAACTGCACATAAATTACATACATATGTATTAATAATTTATTTTAAATATTTGGCAGTAAAGTCTACATATATAAATACATTTATGTGGTCTTAAAACTATATACATAGTACATATATTATATATTTATTATTCTTGAAGATCGGACAAAACACATTTATTTGAGCATGATGTTCCATCGCAGGGAATTAACAATCGATCTGCGACAATCTTTATAACCTGGAGAACGATATATCATTAAAAAATGTTGAATACGTGTTACTTCAAAAACGATCAAAAATAATTACTGCTTACCTACTTTTCAAAGCGAAACAGTTTGCCAAAGAGATGCAGTTTCTTAATAATTTCGGCATCAATGACGGAAAAGTCTACAATAAGATAGGAACACTTAATTGTTACAACAAACATAAATCACATACTTATACTTACTCAACTAAGGTCGGGATGGAGCATCTTATGATGGCAACTATTTTTGGGGTAAATGCAACGAAATATAAACCAATAAGTTTAGATAATATTTGGAATATTTAAGGCGAAATTCCCAACAAGTTAATAATACTTACTTATATCTCAGAATTTTCTCAAACATCTCCCGAAGTTGATAACATATTTGATAGCAGCATATTAAAAGAAAACAAAATCTGATATGGACGTCTAGTTCTGTGTATTACGAAATAATCTACAAAAATAAGGAAAAGTCAACAATAATTATGGAAAACGTTCAAAGCGTTTACTTACCGTGTGAGAACTATAAATTCAGTATTATTGCGTTATTTCAAGTCTTTATATCACAAGTTATTTGTGCTCATAATGATTTTAAAATATTAAATTGTTTTATTTTTTAATGACAAAGTTTTCTTACTATTTGTTTTTTTTTTTTATAAAATGTTTTAAATTTTCTTTGGTTTTTAAATGACAATTTTTTTCTTATTAAATTTTTGGTTTAAAAATTAAAAACATTAATTACATTAATCATTCATTTTATTAACTAGTAATAAAAAAAGAATTAACAAAGTTATTGAAAAATAATGTATAAAATTTTTTTCTGTGTTGATTTTATGTACAATTTTCGAGTTTCTGGTAACTTCATATTTTAGAAAAATTAGTTGGTTGTAGAAGTAAAATAATATCATTAACTTTTCTTATTTCTGCTTCAAAACCACGTTTTTACAATAAAGAAAAAACGCTAGAAACCGCCAGCAAGAAAAATGTTACAGCCAGAAAATCAACTTAGCGGGATTTTATGGAAAGTACCCGCTATAATCAAATAAATATCACCAGGTTTAGCGGGAAAACCGCCGTTTTGGCAACACTGTAGATATAACAAACAAATTCACAACAAAGAGCGTAAACGAATAAGAAACACAAACACATTTAAATTTGTATGTGCTTCCCCTGCAGTCAATGGTGGCAGTTGCTTACAAGTTACCTAACCGACTACATTAGGGTACCACTAGTCACTATATTAGCTACGTAACTGGTCACTTTAATATGGGCTTGTCCTAGGAGGAAGTCTATTGCCACCTCAGCGACTTCATAGTGTCACTTTTTTGCACACACAATCACCTCCACGACTACGAAGGTGTAACTTTTGTGCGCACACAACCACTTTACTGGTTACAATGAGTCAGTTACAAATTTTTGACTCTTCTTTTCGTCTTCTTTCCGCTTGCCATACCAATTTTAGATGTAGCTTACCCTATTCAATCGTATTAGTAGTTTCCTTGATTAATGGTATTAAATGATACCCACTAAGTTTGGTTTATTGAATGTTTACAAATCATTAGATCATCGATCTGCAAAGAATATTATGGTCAACATTAACTATCTTTGTACAAGTTTATGAGGCGACAAAATTAAAATGTTTTTGGAATTTCCAAAAGGAGTTTGGATGAATGTTCTACAACCATCTTCCGACATTATTAATTCCTAGATACTCCATTGACGACAAATAGTACATGATTGTCGTTAAAAAATTAATCAGATCCAATATTAATGATCATACACAGAAAAAAAATATTTCAAATAATTTTTTAATAAAATTATTAATTAACTTTATATTGGAATTTAATTATATGATTTATTAATATAATTAATTTTCTAATTGGTTTACAGTTTTGTTTTTTAATAAATTTACAGCTGTTTATAAAGTATAAAGAAAAATTAAATATTTGTCTATAAAAGTACAGAAATAAAATAAATTTAAGTAAATTTTCAAACATTTTCAGCTCATTGCATCTATTTAAGGAAAAGAAGTAATAATAATATAAATTATTCTAGTTATTAATATTATCATTTTGATGATTGGAGTAAAATCAATAAAAAATTAACGTATTACAAATTTAGTAATTGAAGTCCATTTTTACTTTTTTCTGTGTATATATGATACCGATATAAGATATGATTTCTTAATTTCCGTTTGTGTGAAATATTGAAACATATTCTTATATACATAACTTTATGTATTTTTGTCATATTGCCTCGTTTGTAGGTGATTGTAATGTTCGTCATTGCTTAGTTCCGTCATAAAGGTTTTGAAAAAATATTAACTTTTTTGGTAATAAATTAATAGATACTGAAAAATTCGATTTACAGAAAAAATTTTAACGGCATTTTTATAATTTCAAGTTTAGCTTTTTTGAAAAATTAGAAATAATTTTCAAAGAAACATCTTCTCTGTAAAACAATGGTTTTCACAAAAAATTGACAGTTGTTCTTTTCTGATCTTCATAATGACAATAGCTTGAAAATTAAAATAAAAAAAAAAATTTAAGTTTACTGCTTTTGTAAAATTAACAGAATTCAGAGTTTTATTAAAAAAAAAATCTACTTTTAAAAAGATCAAGTTAAAAAAAAAAAAAAAAAAACTTGCAGCTGTTCTTTTTTTGATTATCATTTACTGTATAACAATAATTAAAACTAGTTTAAAAATTTTAACACATTTTCTCCTCTTTTGGAACTCAAAATTTGTTTTTTTTTAATTTTCATAGAAAAAATTGATTTTTTTTTTACCAAAAATCGCCTATGGAAAATAGCTCTCGAGTTAAAAAAAAATGGCAGTTGTTCCGTTTTGATTATTATTTACTAGATTCGAAAAGTGAAAATAAGTTTAAAAATTATAAGAAATGATGCCGATATGACGATGTCCGACCGTCGGTTGAAATGGTGTTTATGAAGCCCACCGATAATTGTCATATATAATATACACAGTGAAAGCTCCCATAGGTGGACAGCGATCGTCACGCTGATTTTGTCCATTATCGGGAGGTGTCCGTCAATGGGATATGGTACATAATTGTTTTTTTACAAGGGATAATTTAGTACTATATCATTTTATTTCAACATCCAAGATTGATTGTTATGAATTAACTTATAGATATCTATATTCTTATTTATACATACAGTTAGGGACAAAACTATTTGTACACCCCATGCATTTCGTATATCTTCAATAATTTATAAAGAATAAAAAATTATTATATGTAGTTTTAATTCAGGTCCATTTTTATTGAATTATTTGATAAAAAATAAATTAATATATAACACATTGTTAAAAAAAAGTACAATTTAAGTAAAAATCTTTGGGACAAAAGTATTTGTACATCAGTACTTTGTACAATTATTTGTACGTTGGACTCTTGTATGATGATTTTTTTAAATACCGTTATATTTTCTTCGTTAATCGAGTTTTATTTTACAAAATAAGAAGTTGGTTATAACGTTTTGAATAATAAGCACATCAAAAATGGGATAGCGAAAAGAGTTGAGTTTGGATATTAAAAATTTAATTATTGATGAACATAAAAAAGGAAAATCTCTCCGGAATATAAGTAATTTAGTAAATTTGCAACATTCCACAGTACAATACATTGTAAGCAAGTATAAAAACAGCGGATCTGTTGAAAATGTGCCAAGAACTGGACGGCCAAAAAAGGTTTCCAGACGGGAAGCGAACTTGGTGATAAAAGAAGTGGCAAGAAATCCAAGAGTAACTCGGGCAAAATTAGCGGAACAAATCGCAAATACTACCGGAACAGTAGGGAGGATCTTACATTCTGCGGGATATGCAAGTAGAATTCCCCGCAAGAAACCGCTGATTAGTAAAAAAAAACCAGCATTTGCGTTTAGAGTTTGCCAAACGATACATTGATAAGGACGAAGAATTTTGGAATAGGGTTTTGTTTACTGATGAAACTAAAGTCAATCTTTTCGGAAATGATAGCAGGGGAAAAGTGTGGCGCAAAAAAATACAGCGTTAGATGTTAACAATTTGACCCCAACAGTGAAATATGGTGGGGGAAGTGTTATGGTATGGTGGGCAATAGCAGCCAGTGGGGTAGGGCGAATGGTATTTATAGATGGTGTAATGGACCAGCATCAATATAAACGTATATTGGAAGACAATTTGAAGGATTCCGTAGATGGTTTGGGTCTTGGCCAAAGTTGGATATTCCAACAGGACAATGACCCAAAACATACAGCGCGTTCAGTGAAGGAGTGGTTGCTTTACCATGCACCAAGACAACTTAATTCTCCTCCCAATCACCTGAATTAAACCCCATCGAGCACTGTTGGGATATTTTGAAACGTAAAGTCGCTACAAAGCACGTCCGAAGCAGGGATGAACTCAAAATTGCTTTGGAGGAAGCCTGGAAGGAAATATCTCCAGATGAAACGAGAAATTTGGTCCGATCGATGCCCAGAAGATTAAAGGCCGTGATAGATGCAAAAGGAGGACCCAAAAAATATTAAATTTTTCCAATATAAGTATTATAAGTAGGTGTAGATTATATGTACAAATACTTTTGTCCCAATGAATTTTCATTATTTTGTATTTTTTTAAATAATATGTTGGATATTAATTTTGTTTTTATAACTTAATTAAATAAAAATATATTAAAAATAATACTGCATACGACAATTTTAAATTCTTTATAAACTATTGAAGGTATACGAAATATATGAGGTGTACAAATAGTTTTGTCCCTAACTGTATGTATCGTCAACTAAAATGCAAAAGGCCGTAACCGCTTAAAAAATCAAATGTTGGTTTTATTTATTGGATTATAATGTATTGACGCAAACTACATTTATACAAAAAATGTCATGCTCATATTATCAAAAATTATATCAATATTGACAAATGTCAAAAGATCGTAACATTAACTTCATAAACGAAACAGTCATAAAATTTGTTTCATTTAGGAAAATTTTATTTGAAAGTGTTTTATGATATATCTATTTTTGCATTAAGTTAATGTTTGAAAAATTTTACTTAATAGCTCAATTTTAAAGCAAAATAACTAAAAATTGTGTTTTTTTCTTTTGCTTCTGCGGCAAACGACGTTTTGCTTTTTCATTTGGACGTTATTTGTAATAAATTATGATTTCGTGAAAGTTATTTTATCGAAACGTTTTCATTTTTCATACTGAAAAAAAAAAATCATCTCTTAACTGGCTAAGGGTCAGACTTCTTTCAACAGCATTTTTACTAACGATTTTTCCACGAAATTTTAAAAATTAAAAACATGTTGAGGACAAGTTTGACAACAAAGTCATCTATATATGTTGGCATTTAAAAAGAATAGGATTTCTTGGGCAAATGATGTTGGAGGCCTGTCCTCGATCTTAAACAGCACCTAATTACTTTTTTTTATATGACTGATGATAATGTCGCTCTGCACAACAATAGCAGAATTTCTTTGCCCTTTGTTCAAAAAAGTTGTCAAGATTTTTACGAATCTGCCGCCATTGTTTTGTACAAAAAATCATGGACCCATCAGCGAGACTGTTTTCAGGATATATATAACTGGGACAGCATTTATATTTAGGGATCAAGTTTTAATTTTCTTTTTTCTAGTATGAAGAATTTTTAATGAAGTGTAAAATTCAAAATTAAATTAATAAACTAATTTTTGCTCAAAACCAGCAAAAAGTTAACTAAAAAATGAATAGTAAATTATTTAATTTCAAAAAATATAAGTAAATATGAAAAATGAATGCAAACACTGACAAAAATGAAAATATTCGGTACATTTCTTTTACGGTTTATGATTTTTGTCCGCCTACGAGAGATGATTTCTCTAAAAACAGGTGTCCGCGTCAGACCAAGAGAGCGTCTGTCTAGCGGAGATTAATTTATTCCAAAAATGCCACTTAACAATGGTACTTAAAAAATTGTCCGTCTACCGGAGATGTCCGCCTATGGGAGCTGTCCGTTAAGGGAGCTTTTACTGTATATCAAACGATCAAAAATACTTTCTAGAATCTTGGAAGATCGTTTTAAAAAGGTGAAATATTTCCACTTTTTAAACCATTCTTTCAAGATTCTAGAAAGTATTTCTGATCGTTTGAAATGCAGTAAAAGCTCCCTTAACGGACAGCTCCCATAGGCGGACGTCTCCGGTAGGTGGACAACTTTTTAGGTTTTTTTTAAAGGTTTTCCCGACTTAAAAATGGTTTAAATGGCGTTTGTGAAGTCTTCCGTTAATATAAATATATATTACGAGCGTTTAAGCCTGCCTTCGCCAGGAAATATAATATAACAATAAAAATATGCACAAAAAAATCTTTAAATAAAAATATATGAACAACATTTTAATGCTTTTCCTTTCCCTAATCGAAGTTAAAAATTTAATTTAATAATGACTAAAGTATTAAATTAGTAAACTTAAACAAGCGCGAATGTTATATTCGGCTCGGCCGAATCTATATACCCACCATCAACTTTTTTTAAATTTTACGTTATATGAAAAGTGGGCGTTACAGTGGGCGGACCACGTCCATTTTTGGTTTTCAAGTTTATACCGACCCACAAACTATTTATACAAAATTTCGTTATCGTACATGCTTTTGTTTAAGAGATATCAGCAGAAAAGTATTAAAGGGACACCCTGTGTTTCTAGTTTTTAACCCATAACATTTTTATTTATTAACCGATTTTTCAGTACCAAATAAACTTTATATAAGATAAATATTTGTACCAAATTTCGTCCACCTACGTTGTCCCGTTCGAGCCCTATCCTGCTGCCAAAAGACAGACATAGCTAGATCGACTCAGAAAATATATACTTTGTGGGGTCTTAAATGATTCCTTTGACATGTTACACACGGAATGACAAAATCAATATACCCCCCATCTCTTTGATGATGGGTGTAAAAAGAAAAAAAAATCGACGTAAATGTCCCCCCTGTCCGAAATGTGAAATCAGTTTTTGATATGATTTCAAAATTTTTTAAAACCAAAATACCTTAAAAAAAAAAAAAAAACTCGCGAACCTCCGCCCCTGATATAAAGGTTTGGCTCCGTTAGGATTTGTAGGATGATAATGTTTATAAGTAAGCCCATTATTAGTTTTTTTACCACGCCTGGGAGCTTCAGGATATTTAATTGATGTATTAAACAAAAGTGTCAACGAAATGGCTAGAGCTTCAGCACAATTTATTAAGATACAACTTGGGATTCTATTTATTAAGATACAACTTGGGATTCTATCAGGACCAAAATTAAAATAGAATTTCAGCTTCTTTAGGCCATTTAAAACCTTACAAGAATCAAGATATGAAACAGATATTGATTGCCCTTCGACCAACTTATATGGATAGTTGACAGTATTATAAACTGGAGTATGTAATTGCAAAAAAATCAGCAAACATATTACTTATAGTTACATCATCACTTGATGCAGTTTGTTTATAAGTCATTGTAGAAGGATAACCAGTAGTTTTTTTTTTTTTTTTTTGATAAATTTATAGAATGTTCTAGGATTTTGATTCAAGTTAGATTTAATTATATTTAGATAACGTGGGTAATAAAATTTGTTTAATCTAGTGTATTTGGCACGGCATACAGAATATTTTAGATAGTTAACAGGAGAACCAGAACGTTTAAATATTTTGCAGAATTTATTTTATTTTTTTATTTTTAGACATAGCTAAATGTTTATTATTCCAAGGTGGCCCAGAGAATGATTTAAAACATTTATTCAGAATACATAGATCCATAAAGGAGAATATTTTGTTATAAAAAGCGTCAAAAATCTGTAGCAGAGAATCAGACGAACTTGATACAAGTGATAAAATGTTATGCCAGTTTGTGTTTTTAATAAGTTGATTTAACATAAAATAGTTTGATTGCTTGAATGAAAATAATTTTTCAGCTGTTGTAGACTCCGACGATATACGTTCTGATGGTATAAATATAGTAATTTCAATTGTAGGATGAAGTCTGTCCCCGGAAGAGTAATAGGGGTGGATTGTTAGCAATAGCATTCTTTCTTATCATATACAAAAATTAAATCCAGTGTTTTAGAATAACCGTTTAGAATACCATTTATTTGAAAAAGGTTTATGTCGTATAAGATGTTAAAGAAATCTTTCCAATCTTCTTTTAGTTTCGATTGAACGTAATATTTATCATCAGACAAATACTTCCAAGTTATAGATGGCATGTTAAAGTCACCAGTAACAAAGAAAAAATCATTTTCATTAGCTAAGCGAGACACTGATTTAATAGCTTCATCAGTTAAATATAAACAGAATGTGGTTACGAAGGAGGGATGTTAGAGCACATTACGATTATCTATTTATGCTTAAGCTTAATAATCACAGAAATAAATTCAATATCAAGGGATCAGTTAATCTCTAGGAGTTCAGAAAGTACTGTGATCACGACGGTAATATTGTAACTATTACAAAGAATGTCGGTATTAAGATAAGTATTGTTGAGACAAGTTTCGGTCAACAAAATGATCTGGTTATTGATGTTGAAACTTTCAATAAATAAATTTGACAATTTCGTTCTTAAGTCACGAACGTTTTGATAAACAAGAAAGATCAAATCGCAAGTAAAATTATTTAGTTTTTTGAAACATTCTGATCACGCTGAGGAAGAACTCAAACATGATTTAATCTTTGTCTTTCTATATAAACATTAGAGTGCTCCAAAAAAACGAAGTTTCGCATTTTGACCGTAACCCCCATCCCCCTAAAATTGTTCTATGGGTTATTAAAATACGTCGTGCAAAAAATTAGGGCAATAGGACTACGTTAACTGGTGTCACAACGGCTCTGAAGTTTGAAGATGAAGATTTACAAGGGGAAAATATGCATTTTTTTCAGTTTTCACAAAAATTTTGTCATTAAATAATTAGTTTTGCATTTTATTGTAAAGGAATCGTAATGTACACAGAATTAGTGTTACAAAAAGATATAAAACACAAAAATTGCTTGAAAAATATAAAAGTTATTGATAATTCCCCAAAATCCGTTTGCTATCCCATTAATTCAGCAAATTGATAAAAAAAATTAGGCATTAACCCTTTTTCAATATGGTGTCTCATTAATTCAGCAAATTGATAAAAAAAATTTGGGTATTAAGCCTTTCAATTTTTAATTTGCTGAACCTTTCAAAAAGGGTTAATACCCAATTTTTTATCAATTTGTTAATAAATAAATTTCTTAAGTTTTATGATAATCTACCGAAAAATAGATAAAATTTCGACTATTTTCCATCAAAAATTTCAAATATTACAAAATTTGACCTTTGACCTTCAAAGTTTATTGGTTAATGTCGTCCAAATTGTATGAAACTCTTGATTTATATTTAGAACTATGTGGATTATAAAATTTTAAAAAAGTTCCATTTAAAATACACAACAATGTAATAAAATGGCTGATTTGCCAAAATATTACATAAAAATGGGTTATGTAACATAACGTATTAATATCCTACGGCCTGTAGGATAAATTTTTTTTTTCCTTCATACAAGCTTGGAGCACTCTAATAAACATATTCGCGTACCAAAGTGTTTTCAGGACAAAAATTTGTATCCAGAATAAGTTGGAAGAGATTAGCAGAAATAACTAATTTAAGAGATGCAATAGATCTTTGTTGCGTATATTGAAATTTATGTATTAAAACATAAGTATTTGACCAATTTTAGATTTTACGTAATAGTCAACGACATCCGTGGAAGTATCGCTTGCTAAGCGAGAAATGAAAATAGTTTTTTTTTTGTGTAATAGCACGAAGTGGGTTATGAACAGGGCAAGTTTTTCAAGCTTTTCGCTTGGAAAGTAAGCATTTGCATTTTTCAAAAGAATTTCACAAAAAATGCTTATATTTTACATCTTTGCATAAATTTGCATATAATGGATACAAAAGTTAGTTTTCTTAACATAAACACAATTTTTTGGTGATTTTTTGGAGTTCAATCAAATGATTTCTAAACATTTTTTTGTGAGTATTTTGAGTACATTGTAAATATTGTAAAGAAAAAAAATTCGGAAGCGTCAAATATGATACTTAAAATTAAAATAGTTATATTTTTATAAACATCGAAATCTATTTGAGATTGAAGTTAAAAAATGCATATTTGTGCATATTTGTGCATATTTCCTACACATTAATATATAAGAATGCATAAATTCGTTGGTTTTTATAGACATATTCATGCTATTTTTGCATATTTCTGTGCATATTATACCATTTTTTCGTGCTTTTTCAAGCGCATATTTCAATTATTTTTGTGCATATAAAAACTTGCCCTGGTTATGAACAGTTACATTGCTTTCCAAAGGGTTGTTTAAAGTGTAGTTAAATTGAGACATTGTGTTTGAAGGTCTGTTATCGGCATCAGGAATATTACTACCTTGAGGGGAAAATACATCATCTAAAAATTCATAATTTTTACCAACTTCAAATTCAAAGTTATTTTTTTTTTTTTTTTTTTGAGTCTGAAAATATAATGGAATGGAGTTTTTTCTGTATAATTAATAATTTTGTTATTTAACTGGAAGAAAATTGAATAGAAAAAAATTGTGAAGTTATAAAATTAAACATTTCAGATATGAATATTTCGGTAGATGTAAAAGATAGCTTTAAGAAAAATTTGGATTTCAGAGGTCCACCAATTTAAGACCCTATGGCTCCACCCTCAAAATGTCTATTGAATTCGCCTTCCAAATTTAAACTCAATCTCTGTACTGCTAAAAATGAGTAATTCTTTGTGTAAATCAGACTAGATGATTACAAATAACATCTTTACCTCTAAAATATTTTGATTCTGTTCCAATATGCGCTAGAAAAATGACGACTGAGATTTTAAAAATCGTTTATTTTTTACTAAATTTTGTTTAACGAAGATTTTAATGAAATATCAAATAATCATGTTTAAAGGTAATTTTAGTTTTGCGTGAAAAATACGTATGTGAATATAGTAACCATGAATAAAATACTCAATGTGTATGCTTTCATCATTTCTTGTTTGTGAATATTCTTCACATTTTCAACAATATTTTATAATGTTGATTTATGCTTTATATTTAATTGATTTTCGTATAATTTTTTCTTAATGTTTTATCTTCTTCCATGAATTTAATCATGAATGGCCATATATTGATTAATGGGGTTAAATTATCTCGTATGTATGGTTGTCTTTGCTATCAATCATTCTCATATGCATATGTACATAATAGAGTCAGTAACAAATTTAAAAGGAATAATTGTGAAAGCAATAAAGATAAAAGAATGATATTTTCAATAATTTTATTTTTAAGTGTAATATATACTCATTGTTGACTGTTATGTATTTGAAGTGATTTAACAACACTGGCCAACAAAAAAATTGTTTTTCGTGCTCCTTAAAAAAAAAGATGGAATTCAGCATGCTAAACTCGTATCTGCTTTCAGTTTTCTCCCATCAGGTCGAGATTTTTTTTATGGGCGTGTCTAATATTGCGTCCTAAATAAGCCGATTACTCGAGTATATTTCACTATAATTCGAGAACGGTATGCACGATTTTTATAAATAATACACCAAATTATGTGGAATAAAATTGGCTTTAAGTCGTTTTACTAACAAATTTGTATCCGCTCAATAGTTTTGAAGACATTTCATGTTAAATTCAAGATTTATTTTTTTTACTAAAACTTATTTTTGAAAGTGAAAACATCAAAAATGTTTCAGCTTATCATCTTTATTTCAAACCTGGTAAAAATTGTGTGCATAAAAATTGATGCACAAATCTTGTTTGGATTCACAGTTAAGTTAGGATACCCATGCATACCTACAGTTAAGTGGAAATACACTAGTCGGCAAAAAATAATGTTTTTTCTGTCTTAAATAAAAAAAAAAAAAAAATAGATGGATTAGATGGAATTTAATGTGTTAAATAAGAATCAGCTTTTACTTTTTTATATCAGTTAATATTTTCGTAGTTATTCGGTAATTAGTAGCGAAACATTAAAATTTTTTTTTTTGAAAAATTTTGATCCATAACTCTGAAATTCTTGAACGAATAAAAAATATTGTTCACATACCTTGAAGACAATTTCATATGCATCTTTTGATGTATCATTTATCAAAATCGTGTAAACGGTTCTTGAGTTATAGTCTAAATTTGACAAACCATTCTCGAATTTTGTAGTGTGACCGCTGAATAAGGTGATGATATAGTCATGCACATAAAAAAAATCAGTACGTGATAGAAAAAAAGTGAATGCAGATTATTATTTAACTTGTCAAAATTCACCTAGTCCACCTATTTTTGTTTCAAGAAAAAATTACTTTTTAATTTTTTTTGCCCACCACTGTATTTCTACGCAATTGTATGTACCATGGGTATTTTTACTTAACTGTGAATAAAATCGCGATTTGTGCATCAATTTTGATGATACATACCTTATTTTGTTTGCAGCCAGGCGCGATCCAGCCCAAGCATTTAAGGCTACATTACTCTACCGTAAATGTAAAAACGCAAATGTAAAGGGAAACGTAAGTGGATGATTACTCTAAAAACGTAAATGTAGCCAATACTTTGTTGTTGTTTTGTACACATGAACATCGGTGATGTCAATTACACATATTTCCAGTGGATCAAATTCAAATTGAAAATCGCTAAATTTATTGGTTCGTATTTCAGCGATTTGTATACAAAACGAAATTTGTGCTTTTATGACAAAAATTTTTAACTTTAAATTAAATATTCGACTCTACGTCTTATATAAATTATTTCAACAATTTTTTAGTGAAGATAACAGCAAAGCTAATTGCCCAATTGATAATCTTTTTACAGCGATTTTTTACGCAGATTTAGTATAATGAAATGAAAAGCTGTCAACACTGTTGTTACAGCTGTCACGTAAAAACGTAGAGCGACCTAATTTGATTAGGTTGCTACGTAACATTTACGATTTTTAGTACACATACACACATAACTCTCATAAGCAAAACGTGTCAGCTGATTCGCTACATTTACATTTACGGTAGAGTAATGGAGCTTTTAGGGGGGGAAATTTTTTTTATCGTCACTGAAAAAATTTATTTCTATATACATATAATCTTTGAACAATGAACTTTCAATTACTTATTATTATTAATTTTGTTCGCTATTTCACTACATTATTTAATTTTATTTTTTGAATTACAAACAAAAATACCCAATTATAATTCTTAGCATACAGATCCTTCAGGGAATATTGAATGGATATAAATTACTAAAGGTGTGTTTTTGATATACTATTATCCCTTTAAATAATTTAAAATAAAATAAATTTTATTAGAATGCATCACCCGAAAAATACGAAAAGTTAAGCTATGGAGGTCTAAATAGTATATCAAACACTTTACACTATCTCTTCGCTATATGACAAATTTTTAAAATTACTTTTTTCACTTAAATCGATCTAATGTGTTCTTTAATATTTAAATCTTACTGATGTAAAATTTTTAAGCTAATCTAATAAAAGGACCCTGTGCAGAAAATCAACTGAAAATTTTGTACTTATTTATGTCTAAAATTTTAAAATTTAAAACAATTTTTTTATACATAAACAAAATAACTAATTTATTTTCAACTCTGCTACAAAATTATACTTTCTATTTTCATTTGAAAAACGATCTTCTTGAGTACATCACAAGCCAATTTTTGAAATATTTTTGAGATATTTCGAAAAAATTTTTTGAGAGTAGTTTCTGCACTAAAAATCCCCATAAATATTAAGTGCGTTTTAGATTTTTTAACTGATTCAGAAAGCAAAAGAACGTAGCTTTTAAACTATATTAAAATCTTTTTCTACTTAAAAATTTCTAAATTTATGTAATTTTTTTATCTTTTTCTTTAAGACTAATCAAATGTATTTCTGTCTAAAGTTTTAATGCTATTTTGTCACTCTTTAAAATTGTTTAAAAACTCAAAACGATATTAAAAACATTAAAAATTTTATCAACACATTTTCATACATTTTAAGCAAATAAAATTTAATAAGTTCTTCAGTTTTTGTCCAATTAAAAAAAAAAAACTAAATCTTGTTATGCTTACAACAAAAATGTTTTAAAAATAATTGCAATTTTATAGAATTTTGTAGAAAAAATAGTGATAAATTGCATTGGAGTTTTTTAAGCATAACTCAAAACTTTGAGGGTTATTGGACATTTCTAAAACTTATTGATGATGCTATTTATGTCATTTCTAAATGGATTTTTCACTGTAGCAGAGTGTATTTTAAAAATAATTTCTGAATGTGAATATTATTCACACATGTGTGCAGACAAAAACTCCAATGTTTTTCAACAACTTCTCAGGAACACAAAAAACAATTTATTTTTTGTATAAAAGCCATATAAAATTACATGTTATTCTTTTTGATAACTGGAACTAATACAAACTGATTAAAATTTAAAATAGATCTTCAGTTAAGCTTTTCTATAGTCTAATAAAATATTTTCGGAAAAGTATTTTTCTATCTGATTTTTTTACGATAAAATACTTAATATGTGTGTATGTGTTTTCAAAACGTTTTGAATTCACATGAAATCTAATTTCACACGAAATTAAAAATTTGTGTTCCCGTTTTTACATTTTTTTGAACAATTAAAAAAATTAGTTAGACAGAAACAATTTTCCAGATTATAGCCAAATATTTATGTTTTGGCAAAAAAAAAAAAAATAAGTAAGATTAAAATGTTTTTGTTTTTCTCAAAATGTATGGAAATTATGAGAACCTTTTTTTAAAATAAAATTTTTAATATAAAAATGGCTTTAATATTATTAAAAAAATTTAAATTTACATAAATAACAATTCAAATTTTCATTATTTGTTGTTTTATTTTACAATTAATCGAATTATTTTCACCTACATATTTTTAAGTGAAAAGAATTCGATTATTTTTGTTCGTGAAATGTGAAATCGATCGTTTTCACATTTATTTTTGTGAAATTGAAAACCAAAACACATACATATGTATAATACATCCCAGCAAAAAAACGATCAAAAGCTTCTAAAAAAGAACATTTTTACCACTTCAAAAGTAGAACACAGTGCAGTTCTTATTTTCACTTCCAAAAAAGTGAAAATAAGTGAAATTTTAGCTGGAAAAAGGTTAATAATTTCTAAGAAAATTAAAATTTTATAAATTTTAATGCATTTTTATTATCTTTTAATAAGACTAAAACTGAATTTTTGTAAAAAATTTCATAAACATAGTTTTAAAGGAAGTACTTCAAAAGAAATGAATAAGAAGCATAAAAGAAGAACATCCTACCAATGACAACCATGGGATAAAAAAAGAACTTCTGCAGCTCTTTTGCACCAGTAAGTACTTCCTTCCAATGCCAATACAATATTAAATTCATGACTTTTTCAGCTATTTTTCAGTTCCTTTTTTGCTGGTATTTAATAATATCTGGGAAAAAACATATATTTTGTATGAAAAGGCTGAGAAAAAAGTTATGTTAAAAATTGTTTGCATTTATGAAACTTTATCTGTATTATTACTTAAATGCTTTTTTTGTTAACATTTCATGTTAAAAAATTGTTTCGTACAAATTTTTGGAAAGATTCTGATTTATACACAGAAAAAAGTAAAAATGGACTTCAATTACGAAATTTGTAATATTAATTAATTTTTAATTGATTTTGCTCCAATCATCAAAATGATAATATTAATAACTAGAATAATTGATATTATTATTACTTCTTTTCCTTAAATAGATGCAATGAGCTGAAGATTTTTGAAAATTTATTTATATTTATATTATTTCTGTACTTTTGTAGACAAATATTTAATTTTTCTTTATATATTTTTAACAGATGTCAATTTATTAAAAAACAAAACTGAAAACTAATTAGAAAATTAATTATATTAATAAATCATATAATTAAATTCCAATATAAAGTTAATTAATAATTTTATTAAAAAATTATTTGAAATATTTTTTTCTGTGTAAAATAAAAAATATTTTTCACAAAGCTGAAATTTTTAAGTAAAATATTAAAATAATTGTTAATGTAATTTCAATATATTTGATAAAACTATTTATTTAAAAAAATGTAAATTTTTAATTGTTCATACAATTTAAGCTTAAATAAAATGCTTTGGGAAACCCTGAAAAAACAAATGAAATTACAAAACTATTTCCCATTGGGAAAATTGAAAAACGTGTTGTAAAAATTCATTAATATTTTATGTTGTAATTTAAAACTTTTTTTAAAGTAATTTCAAAACTTGCATTTCATACATCTTTTATTAAGCAAGTCAATTTTTAAAACCTATTTACTTACATTCAAATTTTTAAAGGAATATTCTGAACATAGTTTAGACCTCCATAGACTATATTGAAGATAAATTAATGCTGCCTTCTTTTACTTTGAATAAATATTTTTTTCCAAAAAAATTTTAAACTTTTCTTTTCCTATTGTATTTTTTTTTTAATTTTTCTTAGTTGAAAAATTCATTTTGGGGGGGGGGGGCGGAAATTTCCTTTTTTCCTCCCCCGTGGATCCGTGCCTGTTTGTAGCATTATAAGCTTTGAAATAAAGATAATAATATTTTTGATGTTTTAATTTATTAAAAGAAATTTTATTAACAAAAAAAATCTAAAATTTTGCATGAAAATGATTTTTTTGGGCACTTATTTCAAAATAACTTCGAAACTATTGAGCACATAAAAAAATTAAGTTGGAGTGATTTGAAGATATTATTAGTTCGCATCTTTCTTGAGTTATGAGGAAATATACTAAAGTAATGGCCTTACTATGGGCGAAATATTAGACACGCCCATAAAAAAAAATCCAGACCTGATGGAAAAAAACTGAAAGCAGATTCGTATTTAGTACATCAAAATGCATTCAACTAAATATTCGTTCTTGGGGGAGGAATTTTTTGTCGACCAGTGTAATTACAAGTATATAATTGAGTAATATTTAATTAATTACTATACTACTTCTTTTATTTAAAAATTATAAATAATAAGAAAAGAGAGTTCATTGTTGGACCATCTTTAATAGACTCCAAAACGTAAATTACACAAGAAACATTTTAATAAGAATTTATTTTCGAAATTTAAAGTATTAATTTTAACCAAATAATATTTACAAGCAATTTCAATTAAATTGACTTATATGTACATTTCTTTTTTGTAAATAATAATAATAATTATTTTTTTTTATTCGTTATCTGCTCGTATATAATATCTATGACCTCCAGTTATAATAAAGTTTTCAAGAAAATAGTTTTCTTTTTTAAGATATTTCAAAAATATTATATGTGATTTTTTGTAATGTCATTTGGCTGGAAAAAAGGTTTCAAACAGATAATAAATAATGAGGTACAGTTGGATATCAAATTATAGAAACAAATTAAAAATCAATTTAGTAACCATCGTGTAAAAATATTATTTATCCGTCTATATTTTAACTTAATATAAACTATTGCAATATTAGCAATTAATAAGAGTATTTTCTATTGTTCATATTGGTCAGTAGAGTAATGAAATAATTTTAGATAACATATGATATATTGTTTTTGCTATTATTTTTATCACCACTGTTGCATATATTAACATCACCTGGATGATAATGATGAATGATATCTCATTGTTATTTAGTGATGGTGTGTCATTGATTTTTTTGTCCTCACTAACAAGCTACAACAAAAACCCCAACAAATACATACAAATGAACTTTCTAATCATTGTCAAATAATTCTGCTTAAAATCACAAAAAAATAAGTTGACATTAGAGTAATGATTGCTTAAAATGTCAAGCTGATTAAGTATTTTTACCCTCTTGTAAATTTATGCAGGTACACGAGTATTATAGCAAAGATTTTTCTATAATGAACATTAAATATGTACATGAGTATGTGTGGTAAGCATCATAAATACATAGATACATATGAATAAATTTATATGCCAAAATATAACAATTTAGCTTGAAGCTAATTTTCATGGAAAATATTTTCCAAAGGACTGTGATACTTGTTGACTTAAAATAATGATTCTTTTGTAATTTGCTGGATCATTGAATTTATTTAGAAACTTTAGATAATAGTCACAAAGACGAAAAAAAAATATATATATTTTTTTTATTCTCTTTAAGTTTTTAAGGTTAGTGTTCTTAATGAGGAATTTAACAACTACTTTGATATTATATGTATGTATATGATTTTAATGAATAAAGTGCGGTAGAATTTAATAAAACTAAAAATACCGAGAAATGTATAATTAGAGAAATAGTAAATGTTTTGAAATAATATACATACATACATATATATTACATACACAGTACCAAATGTTGCACAGTGGAGTCAATCGCAAATTTTTTGGTAATAAATAATTTTTCATAAACTACTGCTCGGATCAACTTGAAATGTACGACAAACTTATAGAGAAGGAAATAAGTCTTCAGAAAAATCATCTTGTAGTTACCCTGTGATAACACAAAATAAGCTACAGGGTGTCAAAGTTGACTACCTCGAGTATGTAAAAATTTCAAAAAGTCGTAACTTCTACAAATGAAGTTCGATTTTACAGATTATATTTTATTATATTATTATATTTTTATATTTCTGCAAAGTGCTTGGCAAGATAAAGAAAAAAATTTAATTTTTGATTTTTTGCCTCGACTTTCTTTCGTTTTTCGGGAATATGTCATGAGATATATGAGGTAAAAATTTTCTGTAATTTGCTATATATTCCAAAATAATATGCTGAAAGAATTTTTGGATTATCTCAATTCGTCTACACGTGAAAAATATTCAAAGCCAGCACTCTAAAATTAGTATGAACAAGTAAAAGCGTTATATTTGGCTGTGCCGAATCTTATATACCTTTCACCATCGTTGAGATGGAATTAGATAGTTTGAATGTTTAATAATAAGTAATTCTAAGACAATATTAAATTAAAAACGGGTATCGTGAAAATTTATGAACCGATTTGACTGATTTAAAAAACCGAAACTCGAAAAGAATATTTATGATCGATCTGTGCAAGAACGAAGTCCATAGCTCAAATAGTACCTGCAAAAATCATTGAAAGAACGAAGCCTCTAGATTGTATAATTCCTTAAAAAAGTTAAAAAACGATACTACATGCCATAGTTAATTGTTGTAGTTGTTTTTCAGCACCGATGAAAATAACAACTATAAGGGAAACGCGCATTAAATAAGTAAAATAAGATTTGCCAATAACTCGGTTGTTTATTAACCGATTTGGTTGATTCAAAAACCCGAAATTCCAAAAAAAAAAAAAAAAAATAAATAAAAAAATGTTTGTGACTAATCTATATAAGAACTAAGTCCGTAACTTATATAAGATTGAAAATCGGTAAAAATATATTTTGGCCAATATCTCAGTTAATAATGGACCGATTGAGTTCATTTCTTCTACACTAAAATTCAGAACAAAATTTCTGATCTTTTGTCGTAAAAACGAAGCCAATAACTTATATAGGGGATTCAGAAAATCGAAAACCGGTTTTTAAAAATCGGTTATTTTAAAATAGTTCAGTCACCTTTGAACCGATTTTTTTTTCAAATTCAATAGAAAAGTTTTAAAAGAAATATCTAATCTTTTGATACATATATTATGTATCTAGCATTTTTAAGCCAAAAAAAAAAAAAAAAAAAAAAAAAAAAACGGTTTTCCTCCGTTTATATATATCCTCCGTTTATGAACCAATCTTGTTGAATTTCAAGAGCAAAATTCCGATCGTTTGATATATATATTATATATATATATATATATATATATATATATATATATATATATATATATATATATATATATATATATATATATATATATTGTCGGTGGGCTTCCTAAACGCCATTTCAACCGACGGACGGACGGTCAGACGGACATCGTCCTATCGACATCGTTTCTTATAAGGATCAAGAAAATGTAAAATGTTTTTCTCTCCAACGAAAATTATGGACATTACAAACGGAATGACAAACTTATATATACCCTTTGCACCTTTGGTGAAGGGTATAAAGAAAGAATATGTTCATATTAACAGATTTTTTTTCTTCAATCAATTCAAAAAATTCTTGAAATGAACTAAAAAATATTTGTAAAATATTTTGATTTAAAAAGAACATAGCTGTTAAACAATTGGAAGGAAGTTAAACAACGCACAATTTTATTCTGACATACTTCAAGAACAAGAAAGTTTCGATCTACAAATTAATCTTCGATAAAAAATTTTAATTTATGTACAAACCCATGGATGACACAAAATTAGGGATCGCAATTCCCCGGACTTTTTGAATTCCCGGTATAGCGGAAAAAAATTTTCGATTTCATGGGATTCCCGGGATCCCGGATTAAAACAATAAGTAATATTACACTCATTAGTTGAACAACTTAGACCCAAAGATTTAAAACAGAATTATAAATATACTATGAAAAATAAATTTGATCAATTGCTTAATCTACTGATTAATTAACTCGAGTGAATGATGTCGTGAAAGAGCTTTATGAATATCGACACAATATTAAGCAGGTCGTCTTTTCCGAAAACCTTTGGGATAATTGAAATGTGTGTTAAAATTATATTATAAGTTGTTTGTAGCTTCAGTGGGTGATCCAACATTAAAGTTTTGAATATCATATATACACAGAAAAAAATAAAAATGGATTTCAATTACGAAATTCATTACACCAATAAAATTTTTAATTGAATTTGCTCCAATAACCAAAATGATAATACTAATTAATAAGAAATAATTGATTTTTGTTTTGAATTTTAATTAATTTTTTAATCTAATCGAGTAGAATTATGTTTGGAATTGTAAATTAACCCAATTAAAATTTTAATTAAATTGATTCTAACATTAACTAAATCTATACCATTGCAAAAAAGCATCCTTTAATTAAAAAATCAAAAAATTAAGAAAAATTTTGATTTTAAAATATAGATATAAAAATATATAAGGCTTATAAGTTTTGTTGTGGTGAAAAATAAAATAATTCTGTTAACTGGTTTACATTTGCCATTATGCTGACTAGCCATTTGCTAAGTTTCATGGTAAGAGCGAAACTAGTTTTTCTTAAAATGGAAATTTAACAAAAAACATCTAAACACAAATTTTTCATAAAATCTTACATCGGTCATATAAAACAATTACTAGGAAGGCTGTTGTGTCATACAATATAGTTTCTATATTATTATTATTATTATTATTATTATTATTATTATTATTATTATTATTATTATTATTATTATTATTATTATTATTATTATTATTATATATTATATTATTTAAAGAAGTCATGGTCACTGAATTGAAACCTGGTAGTAGAAGAAAAATAGTATCTTCAGGCTAAAATATAAATGATTTTGAGAGAACAATCACTTCATTTCTGGAAGAAACGTCTCACAAAAAGTTAATGCTTTGAATCTTTATCAGAAAAATTTAAAGGAAATCTAGCCTGAAGACGTATAAAGTAACAAAAAAAAAAAACGTATTAGAAAATCAAGCAAGAATTTGGAGGTAAAAAATAACGCGAAATTATTTAAAGAAAATTGTTTCCATAATTTTGATTAGTGTATAGGAGACGATGAAACGTTCGTGCAGGCTGATTTTTTTCAACTTCCTAGACAGGAATTCTTGCAAATGCGGGAGGGATTGCAGAGGAAAAATAGCTTGTATAAAAAATCTAAATTCCCAAGAAATTTTTTGATTTGGAAACCATGTGCACATGCGGGAAAGAAAAATTTCATTCATAAAAAATGGTTCAATTAACACAGAAATACAGATGATTGAGTGCCTTTGGAAAAGACTTCTTTCTCATTTTTCTAAGAATTTAGAGCCTATACGTATTTTTCTGGCCTATTCTCGCTTCTTCTCATTATGGCAACAAAACAATGGAATGGTAGAAAAGAAATTGTTAGTGTTTGTACCGAAAGATGCTAATTAATCAACTTGTCCGGGTTCTCGCAAATGCAATGCATAAAATGAAACTGAGTTTAAAATAATTGAAATTATTCGAGCAAAAAAGTGACCGAATTACAATAAAATCTTTAATTGGAAGAATTCTCGAAAAGATTAGATGCCTATTTTCCTCAAAACCAACAGGAAATTGTTTTATGTTTAAAACTTGAATATAACAGTAAATAATAAAAATATAATAATAATAAAAAAAAAAAAAAATCGCACATTAGTTTAGCTTTTTTAAGCAGATTTTTATGCACGATTTATTTCGTGCGCAGTCCTTATTTGTAAATCGTATGTTTATTTCTAATATAAATTATATTTCTTTTACACAATAAATATTATTAAAAAAAGCAAAGTTTTTTGGTAATAAATCTGTATCTCCAAAACTACTTCTCGGATTAAATTGAAATGTATGAAAGAGTTGCAGAGGAGGACTTAAGCTTTCAGAAAAATCATATTGTAGTCACCTTGTGATAACACAAGATAAGCTACAGGTTGTCAAAATTGACTACCTCGAGTATGTAAAAGTTTAAAAAAATCGTAACATCTACAAATGAAGTCCGATTTTAAAGATTTTCTCTTACAGTTAAAAGGATATTTACACATGAATTTTGAATTTTTTATTTTTTGCCTCGACTTTCTTTCGTTTTTCGGGAATAAGTTCAAGTCAGCTCTCTGAAATTGGTATGAAAAATGGCTAGTTTTTACAAAAGTATAGTACAATTCATTCACCTTTTTCTCAAAGTTCCGTTAAAGAAAAAAAATTTTTTCTTTGTATATTTCAAAAGATAAAGATTCATAAATGTTTAATAAAGAAATTTTGAATTGATTTATGTTTGCACCCTACATCAGGCATTGCTCGAAAATAGTAAATTTTGGAAAAAGGTTAAATTTTTATCGATTAATAAAAAATGTCACGCGAGCTTTTTTAAATTTATTGACGATATTTTAGCAAAAAATACATTTGGAACCATTTGATACTATACTACTTCCCGCCCGGCCCAAAACGAATGCGGGAGAGTAGATTTCATAAAAAAAGGTCAATTTTTAAATTTTTTTTTTTTTAATTGCATACATTTGGAATCATTTGATACTTCCGGCCAAAAACGAATGCGGAAGAGCAGATTTCATAAAAAAGGTCAATTTTTTAATTTTTTTTTTTTTTAATTGCATAAAAAAGCATATTAGCATAATATTTTCGACATTATTTCTTGCAAAGCACTTTTCATGAATATGAAAATCTTTAAAATCGGACTTCATTTGTAGAAGTTACGATTTTTTTAAACTTTTACATACTGGAGGTAGTCAATTTTGACAACCTGTAGCTTATCTTGTGTTATCACAAGGTGACTACAATATGATTTTTCTGAAATCTTAAGTCGTCCTCTGCAACTCTTCCATACATTTTAATTTAATTCGAGCAGTAGTTTTGGAGATACAGATTTATTACCAAAAAATTTGCGTTTGACCCCACTGTGCAGGTGTTTAAACAGCATTTTAGAATTGACAAAATTTTGCAAAAAATTTAAATAAAAAAATTCGAGTAAAATTTTATTCAATTTAACTAAGATTTAGTAGAATTGATTAAATCGTTGAGTTAAATTGAATAAAAATACTTCAATATGAATTAAAAATTTAGTTAATTTTAATAATATTTTCTTCAATTTAATTAAAAATTCATCAAATTAACTACCTTTTAATTAACTTAATGAATTTAGTTATAATGACGAATTTTCGTCATTTTAACTAATTTACAAATAATTAACAAAAATGTCTGTTGAATTGAATAACGATTTTGTTGGTTTATATTTAGCCTAATTTTCTTCAATTCTACACCCGTATTTACTGCTTTTTTTTATACCCTACACCACCAAAGGTGGTTGGGGTATTATGTGTTTGTGCAGAAGTTGTAACGCAGAGAAAAAATCTTCGGACCCCCACCTTAAAGTATACCGTTCGACTCAGAATCACTTTCTGAGTCGATTTAACGATGTCCGTCCGTCCGTCCGTCCGTCCGTCTGGTCGGCTGGCTGGCTGGCTGGCTGGCTGGCTGTCCATGTAAAGCTTGTGCGCAAAGTACAGGTCGCAATTTTGAAGATAAATTGATGAAATTTGGTACATATGCTTTTTTCAGCACAAGGACGAAGCCTATTGAATTTGGTTATGATCGGCCCATTATTTCACCTAGCCCCCATACAAATGTCCTCCCGGAATAGAGTTTTAACACTTATAGATGCCTTAAAAATAGGAATATTTTAATGAAATTTAGTACGTATAAGTTTTATATCAGCAAAAATCCGTCTACCAAATTTCATGAAGATCGGTCCATAATTGACCATAGCTCCCATATAAACTCATCTCCCGAAAATCACTAACGTGCATAAATCCCACACAAATGTTAGTATTATGTTAATATTTAACACAAGTAAGTTGTATATAAATAAAAACAAAATTATGTGGATGGTAATGGTGTAGGGTATCATATAGTCGGGCTTGACCGACTATATCTTCTTCTCTCGTTTTTTTTTTGGTTCAGTGTAGATTAAAAATTATACACTAACTTTAAAAATATATATTTGGATTAAGTACATATATGACTATTATTATGGTCATGTAATTAATCGTGTAATTAATCATGTAATTAATTCGTTTGGATGAATCAGCGTTGTTTGGCATTATTCTATAAGAACTTTAACATTTAATAAAGAATCGATTTATAACCTTGGTGTAACGATATCGTATTTTTCCAAAAATGTTTCGGTAAGCATAAATCTACTAAATTTTTTTTTATATTAAATAAATAATTTTATGTTGCCAAAAAATAAAAAAAAAACAATATTTTTCTCTTTAAGAATCTATTGAAATTTCAATAAAGAAAAATATTTCGCTGAACGAATTTGCCATGCATGTAAGTATTATGGGATTATAATGTTTACTTGCAACATAAATGCGCATTTACTTACACACTCTTACATGCACAGAAACACACACATACATAAATATATTTATCACAATAGTTGTGTCAGTAAAAACTTTTTTTATGAGGGTACAAATATTGAAAGTGCAACAAACTGCAGTTTATTTGCAATAAAAAAAAAAATCATTGTAAATATTTGATAAAAGATCTAAAATACAATTTAACAAGGGCAACAAAAAAAAAAAAAAAGCAAAGGAAGCAAAATTTTTACTACCAATAGAAATAATAGAGACAACATTACTGACTGAATCAATACTTTGGGGTTTATAGATAAAATGCAATTGTGTATGTGGGCTTGTGTATGTAATGCTATGGAAATCAAATAAAAATATCAAATAATGTTAAAGTTCGTTTTTATTTTTTAGTTTGCTCCAGGGGGATATTAACGAATGAGGAGTGTAGTATTTGAAAGTTGTAAAATAATGCATTTTTCTACATATTAAATAAATAAAGTCAATAGTAACGAGAGAAGATGATATAGATGATATAGTATATAATACCCTACATCATTTCGATCCACATAATTTTGTTTTTACGCATATACAACTTACTTGTGTTAAATATTAACATAATACTAACATATTCCTATTTTTAAGGCATCTATAAGTGATAAAACTCTATTTCGGGAGGACATTTGTATGGGGGCTAGGTGAAATAATAGGCCTATCATAACCAAATTCAATAGGCTTCGTCCTTGTGTTGAAAAAATCATATGTACCAAATTTCATCAAATTATCTTTAAAATTGCGACCTGTACTTTGCGCGCAAGCTTTACATGGACAGCCAGCCAGACGGACAGCCGACCATACGGACGGACATCGTTAAATCGACTCAGAAAGTGCTTCTGAGTCAAACGGTATACTTTAAGGTGAGGGTCTGAAGATTTTTTCTCTGCGTTACAACTTCTGCACAAACACATAATACCCCAACCACCTTTGGTGGTGTAGGGTATAAAAATGCAGCTAGTAGGTATCAGAAAAAATATTTCGAAATAAATACTAAAATCATTTATATAGCAACATTTTTGCTTTGTATTCTTTATCTATTTTTTGTTCTACTAAAATGAAATTTTATTTTTTATTTAATTTTATTTTCAGTTTTTTACTACCTGTTGTATGTGAAATGTAGAAATCGAATATCCTTCTCACTGTACACATTCTTTTCACATACAATTGTATACGAATACCTGAATATGTATAGTAATATGTATAAATGTATTGTATACGATATATTGCAAGGTTTACTTTCGACTTTTTTTTACGTCTTTAATATTTTTCCTTCATATCTGCAACTTTTACACAAATACACATTTATCTTTCCATTTGTTAGAATATTCGAGTTATATCCTATGTTTGTGTATTATTACGCTTTTTATATATACCATTATATATACCATTACATGTACGTTGGATGATCAAGAAGTAGACACATGGAGGATCTGGTAGTTTATTGTAGGATCTAAATATTTTTGACAGCAATATAGAATTAATTGGAACATAAATGTATATATATTACTAGGGGCGGATTTACATATATGCAAATGCATGTTTTTTTTTTGGAGCATTTAAAAATGATCTTGTGTTGGTATCTATCCGAATCAGACATTTTACTAAAAAATGGCATCGATTTGTTAGTGCATATTTTGTTGAAAATGCATATTTTACCTAGTAATGCATATTTTTATTGCATATTTTTAATTTTTTTGTTTTTAAACATTTTTTTGTTACAATATTATTTTTATATTTCTCATTTTGAGGTAAAATACAAGCATCAGAAAACTCTTTATTTTTATTTTTCAATCAACATAAATATCTTTACTGTTCAAAAAATAATTTTTCATTTGTTGAAAAAAATATGTTAGGGATTTTTATTTTTTAATATAACCCAGCAAAAACTTTGCTTGCCATGTAATGAGATAAGAAGCTAATATAATGGCTCTACACTACTTTCACATTATATGAATAACTCATTATTTTAACACGGTGATGTCATTAGAGGCAACTACTTACTCTATATTATTACAGGTAGGCATTTCAGAAAGTCATTACATAGATGTCGTTACAAGAGCTAATTACTTTGTGGCTATTTAATCACTCATTAGTTTCAAAGTATTACAGAAGTCATTATTAGCAAAATGAATAGTAACTAGTTACATTATCTTTTACAAGTAAGTACTGAGGTATTGAAAATAAAAAGCAGATAATTTTTTTGAAATTTATTTATTTGAAAATATGCGGAAATCAGGATTTGACATACTATGTCATACCATCGACTTGGAGTTAATTCTTGAAGCACATTCTTGTGACCCGTGCAGAAATTGAATACAATACCGGACCTTACTGACCTGCCCCCGTCTGAAACTTGTTAAGAGTTTAATACGTTTAACAAATAGTTTTAAGATAGCCAATAAATTTTTCTTACCTTTATGTAATTGTATTTCCTAAATTGCAATCGCTTCAAATTTGTTGCCTGTTGAGTTTCAAGGTATTATAAATTTGTGCCAATGTTCCTAAGAGAAACAATACAAATTAGTGGATATTTTTTAGTAATATTCAGGTACTTACCACTTTTAAACACTAATAATTTACCAATAGCCTTTTGAAATAAGAAATTAATTTTTGTAAACATTAACCAAAAAATTTTATTTTTTTATGTCAAGAATTTTTAATTTTGAAAAATTTGACAAACATTTTTTTAGACACAAAAAAAAAAATTCCTACAAATTTCCTCTAGTACATTTTTATACCCCTTTATTGGTTTAAGAGTTATACCGTTTTTATGTTTGATGTAGTATTTTACATAAACTAAAATTACAGAGTTCATAAATGAATTCATGTTCGTATAAAGTGGCCTAAAGTGGATTTGTTAATAATAAGTTATTCTGTCTGCTTACGTCGTGGTTTCGACTTCACCGGAGACTGGTGTATTTACGATTAATTATTTGTTTAAGTCTTCGTGTCTTTAACAAATAATTAATGTATTTTCATATTTTATTCACTTTTAAAATATATAATTTTTATAATATAAATGAAGAGATAGATAAAAAGTAACATTTCCAAAAATCTGATCTTATGTAACTGATTACATGTCAAGTTAATGGTAAGTAGTTACTAATCTACTTTCATGTAATGCAGAAAGTATGTTGTTGTGATTGAAAAGTAACTACATCCGTAACTACATACCATTACCAAGTTTTTGCTGGGTAAATATCCATCATGATGAAAATAATAAAAAAAATCTTAAAAAAAATATCAGTATGGAAAAAATTTAAAAATTGTTTCTTTATTCATACTTTTGTTTTGTTTAAAAAATTTTTTTTGTTCAATGAAACTGTTGTTGTTTAAAATTACTTCATTCGATGAAATAAGTCGAAAATAATTTTATACTTTTGTAATAAATATTACAAAAGATATTTATATTTTTTATTTCGATCATGATGAAAAAAATTAAACTATTGATGAAAATAATAAAGAAATATGAGGGATTTTTATTATTTTTTCGGACATTAAAGATTATTTTTTGATTGAAATAAAAAGATTGTTTTTTAGTATTAAAATCAGGTCTCTGGTAAAATGTGCATAACAGGTATACTACACTCATATTCCGGTTATTCTCAAACAAGTTATTAACACTGTTGTCATTTTAATGACACCGACATAACTGTATCAACTTTGACATCTATGCCGGCTGATCAAACGCTATTAAAAAAAAATTATAGAACATTTTATCAACAGAGGTTAAAAAAAGTTATGTGGAAAAATTTTACAGTATTCAGCTGGAAGAAATAAAATTAAAAAAAAAATTCTATGGATAAGTATGGGCGAAACAACTGACATTACCGGCCGGTACATTGTTAATGTAATTGTTGTGGTTTTGGATCACGACGTAGAGTTGAGCAAACGAAAGTTTTTGATTCGAATGTGTGAACCACGAAATAATTGCCCGTACGTTTCCTGAGTCAGTTAAATTTTTGGGAGAGGATTTTAATAAAAATCAAATTCTTTTATTGTTATCGGACGCGGCTCTATATATGGTAAAATCCGCAAAATCTATTAAGATTTTTTATCAAAAAATTTTGCATGTAAGCTGCTTAGCCCACACATTTTGACGATTTTTTCCAATGTATTTTGTAATTTGACGATTGACGATTTTTTATAGTAAGTCGCTAATATTTTGACGATTTTCTTAACTGAAATACTTCTTACTATACAAATGAGTCAACGATTATATAAATTTCAGAAAATTGTGTATGAATTTATATTTTTGTGCGTTTAATATAGAGAAATATTAAATTTTGGGAATTCATAAATAAGAAATAACTTACGGTCTTTATTGAAAAGTTTTCTTATAAAATCAAATAAGAGAATTGTAAATTTTAGCAAAAACATTTTGCTTCATATCAATATTTTTTGGAAAAAAAAAAAAAAAAAATCTAGTCGGGTGGGGGATTCTTGTTCCTTTTAATCTCCCTTACCAAAATAGGAACCATTTTATTACATAAATATTATTACAGACTCCTTTAAAACTATAATTTGTGGACCGGATGTTGAACTATACAATATTGATGTTAACTAAACCTCATTTTTGATCAACGAAAAAACTGAATTTAAAAGCAAAGTCAACCATGTAAAAAAACTGAATAAATGTTATTTTCTTCTGGGTGTTATTGAAGAGAAATACGCCTCTTAACCCTCCCTACCTTTGATCTTGACAGCGCAATAGTCTAAAGTCAAGATCCCACCTTCAACTACCTCATTTCTTTCATCTCAGTAAGAAAATCGTAAAGATTTAGCTTTCCATTTTAATTCAATATATTATTTATTCAACTAAATATTAAATATAAACTCAACATAATGCTAAGCAAACAAAATAAAAATAACAATGAAATATTGTTATTTATGAAAATAACATCAAATTGAAACAAAATTCTTATAAAAAATCTAATAATACAAAAATAAATTGAGTTGTGATAAAATTAATTACCGAAAAGTTGTGATATTATCTTAAAAATATTTATAAAAAAAAATTATAGTAAAAAATTTATGTAAACATGTTACATGAAAAGTCGCATAATATTATTATAATAACTGTAGCGCACCAAGAATCAAAAACGTGAATATTAAGATAATAAAAAAAAAAAAAAATAATGCAATTTCATAGATATGATAACAAAATAAAAAAAGAAAAAAATACTAATTGTTGCTAAAACATGTTGCTAAAGAATGTTGCGAGTGATACCGTTGTTGTTTCTTGACACATTTTAATTAAGAGTAATTATCATAATTGAGTAATTAAGAGTAATAAATTACGCGAAACAAATAAAAGAGATCGAAAAATTCAACAAATATAACTATGTATAAGTGTATAAAAAAAAAAAATTCTTAAAGAGACTCACCAAAAAACATGTTGATAACTGCAGCTGTTGAAAAGGCCTCTCCAATTGCTGGTTAAAATTTGATGGTTAATTGTTGATGATGAATTAATTACTCTTAACTTCTTATTTGATATTTTAGTTGATCTAGTATTAGGGAGGTTCTCATATAACTTAAAATTAACTTATCTAAATGAAATTAAACAAAATTTTAATACATGAAGGAAAATTACTAAAATTAAACTTTATAGTGCATTTAATGAATTTAAACTTTGTGTAATATATTTATAGGGTTTTGTGCAATTTAGATTTAAAACATGTTGTGCAATATAGATTTAAGTATGTAAAGTTAGTTTAGTTTTTAAGGTTTTTACACATTTATGTATGCATGTATTGCTTGTTTTAGATATTTTAGGTTTTAAATTCTTTTTTGTTGCATTTATTTTTTTTAGGTTTTTTAGAATTTAAGCAAAGTTCACTTTTTTTTTTTAGAATTTTATGCATTTATGGCACTATAAAATTTACTTTTAGTTAGTTAATAATACACGTATAGCTACAATTTTTTCAATGATCCACTTTTATAACCAAATAATGTTGATTGTTGATGATTTGATAGAGATGATTTAACTTGGAAAGATTGCTTCTGGACATTAATATATTCGATTATTTTAATATATTTACTTTCCTTTTAATAAAATATCTTTTTTCACTTTTTGATGTAGTTAGGGATGTTAAATATGATTTTTTCATTCATTTATTTCTTTTCTGTGTGTTCTGCTTGTTCGTTGTCTTTAATGATGTTTCTAGTGGTAAACCACGAGGACTCTAGCCCTAGGTAAGCTAGGCTAGAAATGTTGCGGATTCTGAGATATTTATTCTCAACAAATTAATAATAATATTTCAATAACAGTAGTGGCCAATATATTGGTCCACTTTGGGTTGTCTATAAGATTGATCTTCCAATTAGAATTCCTACCAAAACTTAAAAGAGAATATACAATGTATGTGAAAATAAAAATTAAATGTAATAAAAAACATTTTTTTTTTCTTTGGACATTACCTTATTAGATTGAGATGTTAGGTAAAGTATAAAATTTTCTTCTCAACAGAATATAAAGCGATTTAGGGAATTTTATCTTACAGAGCTAAGATTTTAAAGCAATTGCACACAGTGCAGTAAAAATATAATGAAATCTAATAGAGAATAAAATAATTTACTGAAGAATGTGAATGATATGAAAATATTTCAATTATTTATTACCTGTTAAACAATATTTTGGTTTTAATTGTACTTTAAAAAAATGTATATAATATTCACTTTAACTATTAAAATATATTTTTGACTTAGAGATTTTTAAACTAAATCAGTCGGATGTTAGATGAAAAAGAGTTAATAATTTGTGAGCTTTGTGCTAGAAAACCTCCGCTGAAGATATTTTCTTAACGCAACACTCGGTTATTTAACGAAAATTCGTGTCATCACATATGCGTTAACATGCGTTTATGTGCGTTAACTGCGGCTCAAAATTGTATTGTTAATTTACAAGCAGAAGCAGTTAAACACAGCAGATTTATTTTAGTGTTACAACAAATAATGAAAAAAAAAAAATCGCTATATCTTCTTTTACACAGAAATAATAACAATTACAGTGTTTAATATTAATATTTATATTTGTATCTAAATCATTTGGAAATAAAAGAAAATCATCAACAAAACAACAATATTGGTATTTAAAAGAAACAATATAAGAATTAACTTAATAAATACCTACACAAATTCAGGAACATATTAATGATAATTTGATTAAAAATTAATAATAAGTTTAGTAAATCAACTCAAATAAAGGGTAATAACATAAATATTGAAAGAAATTTGAAACTTTATAGCAAAAAAATTAATATTCTCATAAAAAATATATTTTCGTAGCCTTAGCTAATATACCTTGCACTACATTTTGGGAGTTGGAATTACTCGACTAATTTTCCACGATTTGGGAAATGTAGAATGAGTTATTGTAGAATTTAAAATGTCAAAGGAATACCATCAGGTCCAACAGAACATGTTTTAATGGTTACACTGGTCGACAAATAAATTTTTTTTGAGCTCCTTCAAAAAAAAAAATGTATATGTACACTATATAGAATTCCGCATGCTAAACTCGAATCTGCTTTCAGTTTTTTTCCATCAGGTCGGGATTTTTTTTATGGGCGTGTCTAATATTGTGCCCTAAATATGCCGATTACTCGAGTATATTTCATTATTACTTAAGAACGGTATGCATGATTTATATAAATGATATACCACGATATACGGAATAAAATTAGACTTAAATTGCTATACTATCAAATTTTTATCCGCTCAATAGTTTAGGAGAAATTTCGAAAAAGTGTCGGAAGAAATTTTTTCATGCAAAATTCAAGATTCCTTTTTCTACTAAAACTTTTTTTAAAGTGAAAACATCAAAAATATTTAAGTTTATCACCTTTATCTCAAAGCTGCAAAAACTACGAGTAAATAAAGCCACGTATTATAAAAATTGATGCACAAATCTGGATTGGATTCACAGCTATAGCCATGCATGCCTATAGCTAAGTGGAAATACACTAGTGGGCAAACAAAAAAAAAAAAAAAAATAATTTTTTTTTCGTCTTAAATAAAAAAAATAGGTGGATTAAAAGGAGTGCTAAATAAGAATCAGCTTTTACTTTTTTTCCATCACGTATTGTTTTTTTTATGGGCATGACTACTATGACCCCACCTTTAGGCAGTCACACTTGTATAACTCGAGAACAGTTTGTCCAATTAAGATAATATACAGCGACATTAATTGTCTTTGAGCTGAATTTATATAATTTTTTTCCAGTTAGTATTTCCGTAGTTATTCGGTAATTAGTACCGAAAATTTTAAAATTTATTATTTTGAAAATTTTGATCCATAACTCTGAAATTCTTTAGCGAATGAAAATTATTGTTGACACACCTTGAAGACAGTTTTCGTATGCATCTTTTGATGTATCATTTATCAAAACCGTGTAAACGGTTCTTGAGTTATAGCCTAGGTTTAACAAACCATTCTCGAATTTTATAGTGTGATCGCTGAATAAGGTGATGATATTAGTCATGCACATACAAAAAATGCAGTGAATGCAGATTCTTGTTTAATTCGTCAGAATCCACCTAGTCTACCTATTTTTGTTTCAAGAAAAAATAAAAAAAAAATTATTTTAGCCACCACTGTATTTCTACTCAATTGTATGTAACATAGATACTTTTGCTTAACTGTGAATAAAATTAGATTTCTGCATCAATTTTGAAGATACATGCCTTTTTTTATTCGCAGCATTACCAGCTTTAAGATAAAGATGATAAACGGAAACATTTTAGATGTTTTCATTTATTATAAGAAATTTTGGTAACAAAAAAATCTAAAATTTTGCATGAAAATGATTTTTTTTCGACACATATTTCAAAATAACTCTGAAACTATTGAGCACTTATAAAAATTAGGTTAGGGGAATTTGAAGATTTTTTTTCCGTTCTTGAGTTATATACTAAAGTAATGGCCTTAATATGGGCGAAATATTAGACACGCCCATTAAAAAAAATTCAGACCTGAGGAAAAAAACTGAAAGCAAATTCGTGTTTAGCACATCAAAATACATCAAGTCCAACTATTCGTCTATGGGGGAGGATTTTTTTGTTGACCAGTGTTATCATCGGCTCAAAAATCTCCAACGAGTCAACATTTCTAAACGTAAATCCACCTTGAGATTGAAATGAATAAGTCCCATTGACATTGCAATTTATTGGTGGAATTAACAATAGCTTCCATAAGAATATTTTTTAGGAAAATCATTTTAACGTGCATAAATCCAAAAAAAAAAAAAAAAAAAAATTTAGATGATATTAAACACAAGAATGTCAAATTGTATGACTATAGATCTATAATTGACCATAACTCTCACATTATGAATCTCCTTTAACAAGTGGCCACAAGATATAAAAAAGAACCTTTTCAAATATCGCTTTGATCCGCAAACACAATGGCGTTATAAATTTGACTGGCTGTGTTTTGTTTTTCAATATTAATAATCAAACAATTTTCAACACAAGTATTTATTCTAAACTTTCTAGACCTACCTCGTAATAATACCTTCAAACCAACATACTTTTATTCGTCATGCAAATATTAGAAAAAACACCATGTGATATTTTGAATGACATTCCATTTTATGTAAAATAACTTTAGCTGCAGAGTATGTATGTAAAGAAAACTATAATACAGAATGGAATAACATCAGGATATAAAATAAATTAAATAAAATTTTAGAAAACTCTTCCATAACAAAGTTAAAAAATTTGTATTTTTTATAAAATAAATCATTTAAAATAAAAATTAAAAGTTTAAAATTCAATGACCCAGCTGAAAATGGTCATATATTTTTATATATGACTCTTATATGATATATGTTATATATTGTTATATATATAAGTGTGTTGATTCATACATGGCCTATTAAGCAATATATGGAAACATATATTGTAAAATAAATGAACTATATTGTCTAATATGGAAATAAGCTTGTGTAATTTTGACCATATATGAATCCACATATCAAATATTAAATCAAACATTAAATGCAATATAATTCTTAAACCAATGAAGGTACACAATAATATACTTCGGGTAATTTGTTGGAAATTTTGTTATCTTTAAATATTGTAATAACATCGAAACACGTACCATGCTTTATAAGCGAGTTTTACTTTTTATTTAATTTTACTGACTTAAATCTATTCTGAAAAAGACTATTCATTTCTTGACATTTTAAAATAAATTAAAAATAACAAAATATTAAACTTATATAACAAATTCAATAATTTAGGAATTTCAGTCACTTTCTCAAGAAATAGCATCAGGAAAGGTAAGTGTGCGAATATTATTAATAAACATAATCTCAGTTTTAATTTTCATATATTTCAGCAGATTTTGTTAAATTTATTCAAGGAATTTCATCAATGCTAAATGACACACATTATCAAGAGACTATAATAATTTCACTGCTGTTTCGGCGAAAATGTAAGTTATTTTAACTTCATGTTTTTATTACATTATAGAATTTATATTGTATGCTGATTAAGATTTTATTTTTGCGCTTTTAATAAAATTAAAAAAAAAAAAGACCAAAAAAAAAAAATTGTTTTATTATCAATCACAATAGGGGTTATACATATGTATTAATATATACGGTTATATATGACCATATACCCTCAATTTTCGGATCCAAACATATATGCAATATAATATATGTTGTTATGATCCATACATATTTTTTTTTTTTAGCTGGGGAACTAAAATTTTAAAAACTATAAAAAAGAGATCCCAGGAAAAATTTCAGAACATGTTCTAAAATCATTAATTCTAAAACTGCTGTAATCAGAACCACTTCAAATGCTTTAGTAACATCCTCAAAACTAGTGGTATCATAACCAATTCTGACACTAATGGAGTAAAACCTTATTCTGATTTTAAATTCATTTTAAGGAATGTTTTAGAGAACTAATGCTTAAGAACTAATTCTGCATGACTTCTACATGACTTCTGAGAAGAAATTACTGGTTCTCGTATGACTTCCTAGAACAGTTTAAAATACTTGTATAAAAATTTAAAAAATTAAAAAAGAGTATTTATAAAATTAAATTATGCTCCATGTATGAAAATATATGGATATGTATGGTTCCATATATGTAATAGTTTGAAATCATATATGGAAATATTTCCAATATATGGATACACATATAGACCATATACGAAAAATATTACCATATATAGAACCATATATGAGCACTGTTACATATATGACCTAGACCAAAAACACTCACTCGATGCCGGTTCTGAAAAGGGAACATTATTTTGTTTTCCTCTTATCTTATACTTTTTTCTTATTAAAATGTTTATCCAAACCTTTCCGCTAAAAATCTTTGAATAAGTAACCATAAAAACATTTCCAAGTGATATATGAAACTATATAATGTTATCTTATTTAACTGTTCAACAAGATATAATTCATACAATACATAGGATTATACACTAAATAAATTGGTTGGTGCCTCCAATAAAAAAGTGTTTGTGAATTTAATATAAACTGAAATTGACATTAAAAAATAAAACAAAAATTTTCTTAATATTAGGAAATACAAAAAACGAAAATTCAAAATTTAACAAAAATAGTTTCGTTTAAATTTTTCGCTATTCTATCATAACAAAGAAGGTAATAATGGTCAATTATTAAATTCGAAATAAGGTATGTATGAAAAATATTTGGTCAATATCATCTAACATTTGATATTTTTATATTTAATAAGGGTGCTGCAAATCAAATTAAGAAGAACTTCAAAATTCAAAAATAAAGACACTCATCGTAAACTATTTTGATGAATATTGTGTAATTTGTTTTTTAACTCTCTATACTGGAGTAGGTCTGATTAATGAAGTCATGAAGTGCAATATCTAAAGCAAACATTTAAGAAACTAATAATAAGAAACAAAGACTCCTCCGTATTCTCAACGATTATTAGTACTCAATGGAATACTCAGGTTTGAAGATTGTGAGGATGTCTAATTATTTGTCAAAAGTGCTATCATCAAAAAGCGATCATCAAATATACAATGGATTGTCTAGGTTTTTATATAATACTTTTTGTATAAATGTTAAATATTTATTGTATATTCATTTAATTTTTTAATAAAATTTATAAGCAAAAAAAAAAGTCATTCACAATAGGGCTTTTTGATATACATCAATAAATATATGGATATACATCGTCATATATTTCCATATACCCTCCACTTTCGGATCCAATGATATATTGAACTTCATATATGGATAAATATATAATTCATACATAATTTTTTTTTTTTTTCAATTGATTTCAAAAGTGGCCTTTAGGAAATAGCCCACTAGAATAAAAAATAAAAAAACAGCTTCTATGGAACTAGTTCTGAATGTGACAATTTCGAACAAAGAAAATTGATTAAAAGAACTAGTTGTAGAACCGTTCCATAGAATGGGTACTTGCTATCTAACACTTCCACAGAACTAGTTGTGGAGGTGACAATTTCAACCAAAAATCATTGGTCGTAACGCCAAAGTAGAACAAGTATAGGCTATTTTCATGTATTCTGGAACTAGTTGTAAAACTAATACAATTTTTCCTGGGATGTTTTAAATACAATTTTTATTTAAACTAATTTTTCTATTTAATATAATTTATGAAGCAATAAAACCATAATCATAAAATTTGCCAACCATAAGTTAATAAACAAACCATTTTATTTTTAGTCCAAACTTTTTTTCTTTTTCTTTAATTATTTTTTCTTTATTTAATTTCATTGTTATATCTATGTATTTATTTTATCTGCCCCAGAAAACTGTTTTAAAATAACAACATTTTAAAAAAGATTTTATTTCAATTTATTGTTTATTTAAAATGAAATAATACACTATTTTATCATAAAAATATCAATATTTATCTTTATGTATTTCTTTTTTTCATTTTTAAAACCAAATTCAATTATTAAAAATAAGAATTCATTTGTTCATTGTATGACCAAATGTACTTATAGAATATAAAGAACCACAAACAAGCAACAAACGTATATACAATACTTTGCAACAAACCAACAATAAGGAACAAAAAAAAAAAAAAAAACCAACATAAAAAGTGGCATAGTATTAATGGCTGTGGCACCAATACAAAACAACTATTAAAAATTTTGTCCTTTAGACCAAGCTAGTAGAGCTATTATTTTCCCAAGAAACTTACACAGACAATAGAAACCACAGACCTCAATAGACAAATATGCAATGAAAAGTTGTTGGTATAAGTTCACTTATCAAATGGGGTACTTGATGTTAATTTTTAAGATTTTCCCTGCCAAAATATGTCAATAATGCTTTTTCAGTTATTTTGAGAAATAATAAAATGGAACTATCAAAAATCAAAGTCATAATTCGTATACAAATAGTTTGATACCATTTATCTTTGTAATAGATAATATGTAGCAAACATTATATATTTTTTCAACAACTCTGTAGGGTAACAAAAAGACACAAAATATAAAACACACAATAAACAAACTAGTTTTTGTGTACAAAAGAGCACAAATAATATAAAAATAACAACTAAAATGTATAAAAAAAACAATTTTTATTTCTTGGCTCAAGTTAAGAGTCAACACAATGAGTCTAATGAAAAAAAATATTATTAAATAATTTTAAAAACCACTTCTTAACAATAATAAAATAAGAAAAGACTACAAAACATTTATTTGTTTGTTTGCAAAAAACAAAAGCAATAATGATAATAAAAAGAATATTTAGAAGTGAGAAAACAATATGGCGAAAAGAGATTAGAAAATTTCGAACAATTATTATTTTAAAAATGTATTTAATGGATTTTAAAAAAGAAGAATTGACAAGGAGCAAGTAGATGAATTTAAGTTGCCTTTAGATAAACATTCAATGGAGCACTTAATTAAAATGTTTTTGATATCTAATTAATTTTTTTTTTTTAATTTAGATTTAAAATTCTTAAAAGGAAAATTAATCATTTGATCTGCACTCGCTCCATATTACTTAGTTATGTAAAAGCATTAATATCTTTAAGGAAAAGTGTTTTATAAGTTTAAAACAATAAATTTTTTTAGTTTGTAACGCTTTAGAGGTTTCCACACTGAATAAATTATTACCACATATTTTTCAATTAACACAGTTGTTTAATTTTGCAAAAATTTAATAAATATATTCAAATAAAATTAAAATAAGAATCAAATTTAAGTAAGATTTTATTTCTCATTTAAATTTTTAATTAATTAAATCATTCATTTAATTGATTTAATTAATTTTTTAATTGGAAATTTTGTTCTCTTTTTTCAATTTTTTACAGTTTTTAGCAAGGACAGAAAATAATCATTATTCTTGAAAATTTAAACAAAAGAAAAAAAAAAAAAACAGATACAAGGAACGTCCGGATAAAAGTGTTATATACAGAAATGTAATCTTCAGGACAGGTTCTATCGAAATCCGCAATGATTCTTATTTTTTTTTTTTTTTTTTTATTTTTATTTAAAAAATCATAATCAATATTAATGTTTATTTTTGATTTTTATTTTTGCGCTCAACTTTTAATGATTATTTTTGATTTTTATTTTTTCGCTCAACTCATAATAATTATTTTTGATTTTTACTTTTTTGCTCGCAATATAAAACTTAACATGAGAAATGAAACTATTACAAAATTTTTAATAAAAAACATTTCTCATTGAAACTTAGTTTTATTTACTAAAATGCAAGTGCGATAATATCTTTTTCATAATTTTTTTTTTATAAAAAATCCGTTTTTTTACTAAAAATCGAATTTTTTACTAAAAATCAAATTTTTTATTGAAAATCTATTTTTTTTTTTTTATTAAAATTAAAATGATTTGCAATAAATCAATTTTTTTACTAAAAGAAATTTTTTACTATTTTACAGTTTAATTTCTCACGTTAAGTTTTATATTGTGAGCAAAAAAAAAGTAAAAGACAAAAATAATCATTATGAGTTGAGCAAAAAAAAAAAAAAAAATAAATAAAAATCAAAAATAATCATTATGAGTTGAGCAAAAAAAAAATCAAAAATAATCAGTAAAAGTTGAGCGAAAAAATAAAAAATAATGATTATTTGTTGAGTTTTATTTTAAAACTCATAATCATTACGGTCCCTGGTTTTTAGTAAATGATATAATCATTTTGATGAGAGATACAAATTTAATAAAGTTGTTAATTGAATGAATTATTTACTGACATATTTGGTGATTGATTTTATTTTTTGTTTTTTCTGTGCAGTTTGTAGCTTTAGTTGATTTCAAATTCAGTAAATGTTTTTTTATTGTGATTTTTCTTAAAAATCAAAAAAAAAAAAGTCCCCCGTAAAGGCGAGTTGGTTGGTTGGTTTACGTGGTAGCCCGTAAACATACGTGCTATCAATTAGACTAGTTAGATTCAATTTTGATCAGACCACACTACTCGCCAGTGTAGGGAAGAAAAATGAGAACATAAATTAATTAGATCCAGCCAGTAGAATTGAGATATTTGATAATGTCACTGAGCCTAGTGTCAGATATCTCACAGAGGTTGTCTATAATTGGTACCTTCCCAGTAATTTATGCCTTCTCGCAATTGCCACAACTACGACTGTATTAATTGTAAGGGAGAAAAAGTCTGCTTGCATGTTTGCCGGTCGTAAACAATGCTATTAGTCTCGAGATGTCTTTGCGTTTGTAGCTTATGAGTTGCGTTGAGCATTTCTCGTTATAGTTGTATAAGGCGACTAATTTCCCTAATTAGCTTTTGAAGTGTTAAACACTAATCTACTATCAGTTTATAACACAAGACCGTACAGTGTTTCCAAAACGATTTTTTTATATAATTCAGTAACTATTGAACAGTTAGTGGTAACTCAATCAAATTTCATATAGTCAGAGCTGAGGTATTTTCGAGTTGATTTGAAGGAGTACAGGTTCCTATCGGATCAGGGGGGAAGTGGTGGCCCTTCAAAGTTGGCCATCTCGGGAATGTATTTATTTATTTTTTTGAAAAATCGCCAAAAATTTATTTAATTTGGGCAGACTTTTATCCCAAACTCTTTCGAATTTACTTTACACGTATTTACGTTAAGAATTCTTTTGAAAACATTAAAAAAATGATAAAGCCCAGAACACGAAACAAATTTTATAAGGGAATAATAAAACTTAAAATTTTTTTTAAAGTTCCAACTTCAGATTAAAATAACTTTTTAACGGATTCTTATGTTTATATGATTTTTGCAGCAATATTATTTAGCATTTTGTAAAGAATCTTACAAATATTGTAAAAAAGCAATATTAAGCCCGCAAAGTTGAGAAAAAAAAAACGAGGCTAAAATGAGGTAGCTCTGTTCAGCTCTGATCATGTAAAATTTTATTGAGTTATTTCTAACGGTTCGATAGTTATTGAAATATTAAAAAAAAAAAAAAAAAACGCTTTGGAACCACTGTGGAACGGTATATGCAATTCATATACAATGAACCACTAAACCACCAAAAGGTGAAGAATATTCAAAACATTTTCATTTCATTTTTATACCCTACACCATCATAGGCGGTTGGGGTATAATGCGTTTGTTCTGGTGTTTTTAATGCACAGATCTTAAAGTTCTACTCAGAATAACTTTTCCATTTCATTTAGCGATATCCGTTCGTCTGTCCGTCTAATCGGCTGGCCTGCTATCTCTCTATGTAAACCTTGTTAACAAAGTGCAGTTCAATATTTTAATGATATCTTGTTGAAATTTGGAGTGAATAATTATTTTGGCACAAGGATATAAAATTGGTTATGATCAGTCCCTTATTTTTATATTAAATTCTCATGATTACTTACTAATTATTTTATATTGGGACTTATTTCATTTATTTTGAGACTTAGTTTTCATCTTTACAGGATACAAAGATCTGCCTCCATTTGTATCGCTGGTACACTACGTACTAGTCCCTCAGAAGCTCTGAACACTATATTACACCTGACACCCATAGACCTACACATTATTGAATCATCAGTTAATAGTGCAGCTTAATCAATCTTTCGACTATATAACTTTCCAGATGGACTTCAGAAACACCATTAAAGTCATATTTCTCACCTGGAGTGAATGGAGAAGGGGAAATCTTCTGGAACAATATGGAATGGCTATGATGGTTCAAAGATGAACAGCGGTATCGGCTCTGGTGTCTTCTCCAACGATGTAGGAATTAGACATAATTATAGACTCCCTAATGAGGCAGGCGTATTTTCAAGTGGAAATACTAGCGGTCAGAGAGGCGTGCTAACTAATTCACGATAGAAATATTCAGGAGAATATTGGTCTATTTGTCGACAGCCAGGAGGAAATACTATCGCTCATATCACACAAAACTACCTCTATTCTTGTCAGACAGTGTAAAGGGAAACTGTTAGATCTAAGTCGACTGTATGACATTACTATAGTTTGGATTCCTAAATTCACTAAAATATCTTTAAGAAATACAAAAACCATTTTTTTTTTCATCTAAATTTATTTATTGGATCTTCACTAAATTAAGTGAACTAACAATAAGTAATTCAAATCTTAACTCTAAATCTTGATTTATATTATGTCCAACCACTGTCGGACGTAAAACTATATGTAATCAAAGAGTTTAGCTTAGGCGGAGGTCTTTTGTGTTCCTTCTTCTCAAACGGTTGTATCCATCGCTTCTTATTATGTTTCGAGCAAGTGGGTTAGGGTGTACTTCAACCTTCCTCAAATAGGATTCTGCGTGTTTTCTTATTTCATCTTTGACAATAGGAACATTGAGGTCCTTGTAAATATTATAATTTTTTATATACCAGGGTGCTGCGGTTATCATTCGAAGTATTTTATTTTGGAATCTTTGAATTTTTTCAACATTTGAAGCTAAGGCTGTGCCCCATAGTTGGATACCATAGCGCCATATTGGCTTTATAATTGAGTTATAGATCAACAGTTTGCAGTCCAGACTTAATTTAGAATTTGTACCAATTAGCCAGTTAATCTGAAGTGATTTCAACTTCATTTGGGTTAATTTTTTATCTATATGTGATTTCCACGTAAGACGTCGATCTAGATGCATACCAAGGTATTTTACTTCCGTTTGTTGGGTTATAATCTGATTATTTATCAGGATTGGGGGGCACGAATCTCTCCGCAATGTGAATGTAATATGTATACATTTCTGTTCATTCACTTTTATTCTCCATTGCTTCAACCATTTTTCTAAAAACAGTATATGATCCTGCAAGAGTTTAGATGCTTCTTGGGGGTTTTCATGAACGCCTAGTATAGCTGTGTCATCTGCAAATGTTGATATATGGGTTCGACTACTAGTTGGCATATCAGAAGTGTATATTAAATATAAAAAGGGACCCAGTATACTTCCTTGGGGTACACCTGCTTCAATGGACTGCGGTGGGCTTATAAAATCTCCCTCTTTAAGAACAAGCTTTCGATGAGTTAAATAGCTTTCTAGATGCTTATGCGTATTTGTGGGTAAATGATGTTTAATTTTAAATAATAATCCTTCGTGCCATACTTTATCGAAGGCTTGAGAAACGTCAATGAAGAGAGCAGAGCAATATTTCTTTTCTTCAAATGTCTTAGATATAACATTTATAAGCCTGTGAGTTTGTTCTATGGTGCTATGTTTTTCTCTAAAACCAAATTGATGTGTTGGAATACAATCGAAACGATTCACTATCGGTTTCAATTTTTTCATTAATAGCTTCTCAAATAGCTTTGATATATTCGACAACAGGCTAATAGGCCTATACGATTCTACTTTAGAGTGATCTTTTCCGGGCTTAGGTATCACTGTAACCAATGAGACCTTCCATTCTGGTGGATAATATTCAAGGCGTAATATAGCATTAAAAATAAAAAGTATTATTCTTATTGCTACCCGGGGTAGCTCCAAAAGTATTTTGTTACTGATCTTGTCAATACCAGGTGCTTTTTTGGAGTTTAAATCAACAATAGCCTTGTCGATCTCTCGAATCTCAAAACAAAGGGGTTCAACTGCTCTAAAACGGGGTACAACAAGTGGCAACTCCATTATGTCATCTGATAAATTTGGGTAAAACACGTTCTTTAGATGACTAACAAACAGATTCCCCTTTTCGGTATCATTTCTTGCCCAGCCTCCATTTGTATTTCGTAGAGGGGGTTTACTTGTAACTGGTCTTTTTAACTTCTTCGTAGCTCGCCATAGTAGTAATTCGAATACGGGGTGGCATCTAGGTTTTCACAAATATTGATTCAGTGATTCAGTTTTTTGATACTCTAGTAGCTTATTAAGGCACTTTTGGCATTGAGGGGATCTGTGCTGTTGCCACTCTCTTCTAACTCTTCTTTTTTCAGTCAAGAGCCGTTCGACATCCACAGAACAAATTCTATTATATCTGTTTTGTCGGGGGGTACGGGTAGCATGTTCAGCAGCAAGTTTTAAACTTTTTTCAAAATTATTGAGAGAGAGATCGATATCTTCTGGTGTTCTCAGCGATATATTTTCCGTGCAATGAGTGCTAATATATTTTTTTATATTTCAACCATTTTATTCTTGTGTTAGATATCGCTGAGATACCAGTGGGGTTTACAATTTCTCGGGGGTTCAATATAGTAACAAAATTGGGTGAATGATCTGAAGATAATTCTAATGAAGATTTAACATGAATTAATTCCCTTGGTAAATTCCTCGTAACAGCGAAATCGATAACACCCGGTATTTTATTTGGGTCAGAAGGCCAGTATGTTGGTTCTCCGCTCGAAATAACATTCAAACCCATTTTAGAAATTGTATTAAACAATGCACGACCTTTAGGGGTTATAAGTCGTGATCCCCAGAATGTATGCTTAGCGTTATAATCGCCAGCTGCCAGGAAACGGGGTCCTAGTGATTTATAAAAATTTTCATATTGATTTTCTGAAATTGAAAACCTGGGGGGTGAATATATCGATTAAATCACTAAGTTTCTATAACAATCATCAATACAGATTGTTGTAGCTTGAAGATAATCTTCACGAAGATCACACATTAAATAGTGTTTGATACGGGTTTTTATTAAAATGCCGGAGCCTCCACATGCTCTATCTCTTGGATCTTTAGTGTCATAAAAGGCATATCCATTTATCCTAAATAAGCTTCTGGACGTCAAATGGGTTACCGAGATTAACATTATATATAGGTCATGACTTCTAAGAAAATATTCGAGTTCATTTTTGTGTTGCCGTTGGCGTTCCAAAAACTTATTTTTATGCAGTTCATGGTTTGTTCAGCACAGCCTGCAATAACATAGATTGCATTTTAAGCATTTCTTGCATCATATTGCTCATTGAATTTGTAAAATGATTTACCGATTGAATGAGAGAATCGATTGTAGCTTCTAGCCGGGTAAAATTGAAAGCGGGCATTTGCTCTCTTGCCTCTGAGTTCAAATTGTGATTAAATTTATTTTGGTGTTGATAGTCCTGCGGTAAAGCTTGGTTGTTCTTAAGGATGTTTGCGTACGAGGCTTTATTGTCAGAGGACTGTTGTAACGGGGGGTAATTTACCTTGAGCGTATTTAATGGTTGAACGGGAGAAATTCTCGATTTCTGGCTTAGTGATTTTTTAACGATAGAGTATACAGGACAGCCTCTGTAGTTTGCAGTATGGTTTCCTCCACAATTACTACATTTTTTCAATTTAGAGTCATCTTTAGATTTATTACATTGCGATGAATTGTGTAACTCTCCACAAACAACACATACTGGTGACAATCTGCAATAAGCCTTAGTATGACCATATTCTTGACAATTTATACATTGGACTGGGCCCGATCGTTTATGTGGTTCTTCTACAGTGATTTTGTGGTGTAATAAATATTTTATGTTATAAATAGGGTGAGTTTCATTTTTTTTCAGTTTCATATCGCCGGGTTCTAATTCCACACGGAAGAGCGGTTGAGGAATTTTCTCCGATTTCGAATGTTTATAACATTTTTTATCTTGAAGCCTTTGTCCTCCAAGCTTTTCTTGATTTCAACAGGTTCCACACTAGAGTCAACACCCTTTTTAACAATCTGTAGACCCTTGCTACCTTTCAGTTGATAAGTATAAAAGCTTTTCTTATGGGTTTCGAAATCTGTCACAATCTTACGATAATCGTTTTCACTATTTACCTGTATTTTGGTCTCATGAATTGTACCTCTTCTAATGGGGGTGACATAAAAGGAGTTTTCAGCTATCAATGAGATCAAATTTCGAACCAAAATGTTCGAGTTAATTTCTCTTAAATAAATTGGTGGTGGATTGGCTGACCTAATTATATTAGGGGGCTCATTGCCTTCACATTCACAAAAACTAATGAGAACAAAAAAATAAATGCGTTTTTAAATAAAACTATATACTAGCCTTTTTCTGGTTTTATTTTTTGGGACATTTAGCCTTTTCTGACCTTTTTTAAAGTCTAATTTAGCTTCTTTTTTTCTCAAGTCCTATCAACACTGCTCGTAAGTTTAAGGGCTACCATGTTAACCAAATCAACCAACAACGCTAGAAATGTGTTTATTTTTTATGTTAAACATAAAGCTGGTAAAGGTATCAAAATTGATGTTCAAATCTTTATCATATTTAAAGTTAAGTGAAAATATCCATGTTTACCATAGTTAAGTGTATACACTGCATAATGGATTGAATCAAACAATCTAGAAGGAAAATTATAAAGAATTAAATGTCGACAGAATGAAATAATTTTATGCTGTTTAATACACAACATTTGAAATTTTCAAAAACTATTGTCAAATTAATTCAAAATTATGCTATTAGATTACATTGACCATCCTAAGTTCAAATCTTGAAAATTATTTATAATTTTTTTATTACTTAAGCTCAAATGTTTAGTATGATATTTACTTATATTTTATTTACAATGATATAAATCTTACGTTGCTCAATTTTATAATATTTCATAACATTGGTCTAGTTTAATTTATCGATACATTTTCTAGTGCATAATTTAAAAGTGTCAATTGAAAAAATGTTTATCAGTTGACTTAAAGTTTAGCAGATTTAAGCTTCTAGATAAGAACCGTTTGTTCTTTTAGTCACTTTTTGAATAAAATAAAAAAATCTGGATTTATTCGCGAACAATCTGATAATCTGTTCTACTAGAAGAAATTAATGAGCTAAACAAGAATTTGCTTTAATTTTTTTCCTATCACCACCAAGATAAACTAAACTGTATTTCATTGCACACAATTGTGATTAAAATCAAGACATTTATTTCTGAATAACTTCGAAGATAACTTGAAGATAATTTGCGTCTGAATCTTTTGGTGTTTCAATCTTACAGTGCTTTGTTCCAAACAACGATGGGACTAAAATAAGTGGAGTTATCGTAGACAATTTTAATTTAGTACACCTACTACTCTGGACTTAAAATTAATAAACATGGATACGCCAACCATAGAAAACATCTAGAACTCCAACTTGCTCACAAAAAACCTAACTCAATTGTCAAAAAAACCTAACTCTTTGTAATGTGTAAGTGAAATTTTCTACAGAACAAATTTATACGTGTGAAGAGAGTCTTTTATTGTTTCTGAGCGAATGAAAAGAGTTTGACTTCTAGTTGTTTTCTATGACGCCAACATTCTATGTATTCTGAAATTAAAAATAATAAATGTCTCTTAAAATGCTGGTCTGAATCTTACCAAAATCTGTGGTAGACAATATAAATTCATTGCTTCAATTTTTTAATCGGAGCAAGGACACGTGTAGTTCCCAAATATCCTGAAATTAAAAAATATATATATTTACTGGTCAGAATTTTACCAAAATTTTTAACTACAGTTAAATATAGATTATTTATGTTTATATACTGGAATTTAAAAAAGTTATCTAAAATACATACCGTATTGAATTTAATAATAATAGAAGGAGGTATTGCAGAAAAATAAAACTTTGTATATATGAGGAAAATCAAAAAATTTCGAAATTGCTTAAAAACTGTGTTGAAATTTTCGATGATTTTTGAATTTATTTTAGTTTTACATACAATGACAATTTAAAGATAAGACTTAGGAAATTCATTTACTGTATAGTATGTATCCGGTTTACTATCCGTTGAAAAGTTATGCGGTTATAAAAAATGAAAATTTTCACTAAATTTAAAAATTTTGTTCTGATTTTTTTTCAGTGTAAGATATGACTTTAGATCATCGAAAAATATCTGTAAAGAATCATGTTAATAACTCAAATTGATATTATGAAAAAATTAAAGAAACGTCATTTATATCGGCTACAGCAACATCCATCTTTAAACTTATTTTGCTTGCTGACAGCTGTCGCGAGCAAAATAAATTTGAAGATGATTTTGATTTTAATATTGATGTCAAATGAAGGCATTTCATTTGCTTAGTTCTAAAATTTAGATGGCGTCAAAATATTTTTAGGACTTATAATTGTATGGACAAAAAAACATGTTCTTAACCTCGAAAATTAACCTTACACATTTCGCACTATTGTTCATATATTAAAATAATAAAATCAATTTTCAATGTAAAATTTATCATCAAATAAGAGGCCATTTAAAAATTTTGGTAAAATTATCTTTAAAAAAATTTAATTCGCGCTTTTTTAGAAATATTATCATGAATAATTTTTACACGACTATATTTTCCAAACTTAACCAGATGACCAGAATAGAAAAGAGTATACAACAATTAAAGGAAACTTACGCTGCTTTGTACTCGTTTCAGAAGCTTATCGGGAAATTTATTAACAGATTACATGACAACTGAAACTCGATGGGATAAGGAGATTACAGTGATCATACCGCCGAGAGAGGAATGGGAGACCAATAATCGTAACATAGAAGGTATTTAGGTGTACACTGACGGTTCTAGGAACGGAAAGTGGAGTTTTCTTTGAAAAGTTAAGTATCAAACACATCTTAAGACTGAACAACGCTTGTAATATTTTAAAAGCTTAAATCTTGGCAGTGTCTGAAGCAGCAAGACTGATATCTATTTGCTTATATTAATTAATTTTGCTCCAATCATCAAAATGATAATTAATAACTAGAATAATTAATTTTATTATTACTGCTTTTCTTTAAATATATATGTATAATGAACTGAAAATTGTTGGAAATTGACTTAAACTTATTTTATTTCTGTATTTTTATAGATATATTTTATTAAGAGCCATCAATTCATTAAAAAAAAAAAAAATAAGCAATTAGAAAATTTATTATATTAATATATAATATAATTAAATTCCAATATAAAGTTAGTAAATAATTTTATTAAAAAATAATTTGAACTATTTTTTTCTGTGCAATATACATAGACAGTCAGGCTACCATAAAGGCACTTTGTAATAGGAATATTAGATCAAAGGTGGTCAGCCGTTGTCGCTGAGATCTACGAGTTCTCAACGAACAACACTTTTTAAAACTGTGCTTCATATCGGGTCTCAATAATATTTAAGGCAACGAAATGGCTGATGAACTAGCACAGACAGGAGCAGATAGGGTATCGACTAACGCATGTAAAAAAAATATTTATCATGGACTAGATTATGTATATCGAAAAATAAGTATAAATTCAAACTGGAAGCCAATGCACTCTGGGATAACTCATCGAAGCAGACAAAGGCGTTACTAAGGGATAACAATACATTGAAAAAAGTTCTAGATATGGAAAATAATGAACTGAGAGTGTTTGTAGGTATTATTACGGGTCATAACGACTTAAAATATTAACTTAAGAAAATATGGTGCGGCGAGGAGAAAGAGGATATATTTCATTTCCTCTGCGTGTGTGCTGCACTACACTGAACCAAAAAGGTACATAAATACAATTAAAAAGTTCATTGTTACAATGAATTTGTGCACTAATTTTGACCCTATGTACAGGTTCATTGAAACAATGAATTGTCATACATTAATATTATAATTCAATGTACAAGTTCATTGATTAAATTTATTCTTACATTAAATCGTTCATTAAATAAAATAAATAATTTCAGTGAACAGTACATTGGTTTCAATGAACTCATATTTTGTCCCAATGAAACTATACATTAAAAATGTATTATAATAATAGGCGTGTTCTGTATTTCTTGTTTCTATTTTATTTTATACTAAATGATTAAAGTATATGATATTGAGTTAGTATAAGCAAAAATTAAATATAAATATAAAAATAAAATTATTACATTTCACTAAAAAATTTAAATAAAAAAAATGCATGTTACAGATGTTATCGTGTTTGCTTTGTCATTTATAATAATATAGTAATTCCTGTTGTCCTCTATATTGCTCAATGATGGTATGGAATATCCATTTAGATGCCACATTAATATAACTACAGCATTATCCTTAACAAAGAAAGTTTATAAATAAAATTTTTAAAATTCGTTCAATTGCTTAAAATATTTGAACTAGTTACCTTTAAATCTTTTTGGTCTATAGAAATTTCCTTATTTTGACGATCACCAGATGTAACATTCAAATCTTGATTAGTCTGTAATATATTTTTATTAAGAATTCAATTAAAATATTTTATATATTTATGTATACTTACGAATCGAATCCTCTTGATTTTGAAATCGCAATATTTTTTGAAACCCTGGTATTTAAGGCTAATAACACATTCTTCTGCATCTTAGTGTTTTTATCTACATAAATATAAATGAAATGTAATATTTAAAAACTGTTTAAAATCATAAACATTATTAATTTAATTTGGTGTATTCTTATGCTGCTCGACTTCTCCTTTGCGAATAAATTATATTTATGTACTTTAATAATAAGATTTATCTTATTTAGTTGTTAATTATTTTCGTTATTAATATAACACTCATTTTTTGCTTTTGTTTAAAACGCGTCATTTCTTGTTAAAAGATAAAAGAAAACTGAGTTGTATTTGTTTTCAGTTTACTTTATTTCCCGATAGAAATCATTTATTTTAATATAATTTAATGAAATTTATCATTAGTTCAATGCTTATGTTCATTGTGTAATGCTTCTTCTTAATTAAATCAATGTATTAGTACATTGAATAAATTAATTCAATGAACTAATACATTAAATCAATTAACTAATTTACCTAATGTAATAAAAAATAAATTTAATGAATGGTTTCAATGTAATGTTCATAACAGCGTTAATAATTTCATTGAATATTTTCATTGAAGCAATGAATTTCTACATTAAGTTAATAATTTTTTGGAAAAAAATTAATGAATTTTATTTAATGTACTTCATTCATTGAAATTATTTTTTTCAGTGTATAGCGGTATAAATTTAAATAATTTGATTCTTATTTGTTTTAAGAACCTGGAAGAGTTAAGGGGGATAAGCCCATTATAGATCTTGAAATTTATTAAGTCAGCAAAGATACATGTAACAAATATTATTGGAGGTCCAGCAAGACAAGACATTCGAGACCACGAAAGGATTGAAAAGGCACCAAAGATTGACTGTAAAGAGGAGTACCCACAATGAGGAGCTTATATACATACACATAGAAAAAAATTGGTTGGAAAACGGTTCCAACAGTAGATATTTTATTAAAACAACCAATTTTTTTTTAAAATTATTAAAAAAATTAACTCTATAAGTTTTTTATATTTATAAAAGTTTTACTGTTATTAATTTGGAATTGGCGTTACTACAAAAGTAAATTTAATTAGATGAACCACTATGTGCTTTTGTGTATTTAATTTAAAAAATTTGATCAATACAACCGAATCTTAGTACTACAATTTGGTAGTTCCAACCATTTTATAGTTATGATTAAGAAAGAAAAAACAAAATTCGGTGTTTACAATCAAGTTTTAATATTTTGACACATAAAAAATATATTATTTAAAAAAATTTAACTCAAATATGTGGAAATTTTTATAATTAAAAATAAAAAACTTTCAAAAAATATTATGAAAAATTAGCAGCTTTAAGAGTTTTAGTGGTAAGTATACATACGTATAAATTTAATTATATGCATCAGAGCTAAAACTCCAACAACTTTATGTGTATGTAGGCAGCAACATCATATATCCCAACAGTTGGTTTCAATGGATTAACGGATCGTAATAAGCGGAATACCTCAACAAATCAACCATAATAACCTTCAATAACGATAATAGCTGGGATTGACGATGGATCAACTCATTTACTTGATATTAAATCTATCTATGTGGGTAGTGTTTATAAAAAACCGACTTTTCAAAAAACCGGTTTGACGGTTAACCGAAAATTGGGTAAAATTAAAAAACCGGTTAAACCGGTTAACCGACGTTTAAATAATTGCTCTAATTTGAAGCTTAATAAAAATATTTTTGGTTAAAAAAAGTGTTTTTCAACTTATTGGTTTAACCAAGCACCAAATAATAAACAGTGCACTGCAGTATTCTTTATAAATTGCGATTGATTTACATCGATTTACATTAATACTTTTTTTCAGCCTTTAGGCTAGATTTAATATAATTTATAAAAACAAATTTTATGGCATCTTTTAGCACAGCTTTTGAAGCTTAATAATGATCTAAAATTATTCTATAAAGTATTTTTTCAGTTTTATCTTTCATTTTTCTAACTTAAAATTAAATTATCGAAAATTTACAAAAAGGAAGCTTTAGACCTAGGATGATGTGCATTATATTATGATTCACCGCATTTAAAGTTTTTGTCTCAAGGAAAAGCTTATATAATTTTTATAAAAAAAATGTAATAAATATATCTGCATAAAATTTGAAAAATAAATAAAATTTTTTCTGCTAAAAAGAGATTTGTTTTTAATTTTTAGATGATTATTAATCATTTAGAAGATTATTAATCAAGTACATTTTCTGCACTTATTTAGTTCTACTTTTGAAGTCTTTATTCTTGTTATCCTATATAAAATCTTATTTTTATCTTAAGCTATACATTAGTAGGTGTAATGTTATTTCTTCTTTTGGAAAATTTCATTCGCATGAAATTAAAGTTTTTGTAAATGGAATGCTTAATTATATATCTGAGTTATTATACATACAGTTTTGAAATATATTTAACTTCAAATAAGTAAATATATCATCTGGCTACTTGTTAACTCAAACAGTAAATATTTTTAATAGTTTTAAATTCAGAAAAAAGCAACTAAAGGACGAAATTTTGTGATATTTTTATCAAATTTTTGAAACCGGTTAACCGACACAGAAAAACCGGGTAAACCGGTTAACCGAAATTGAATATTTCAAATTAACCGGTTCGCAAATAACCGAAATTTGAAGAAAAAACCGGTTTTTCGGTTAACCGGTTAACCGGTTTATAAACACTATATGTGGGACTTTGTGTTCATTTTTAATATGATGGCTTCGTTCTTGAGAATTTCTCCGTTTAATCTTAATGCTCCATATTGAAAAACGATTTCATAACAAAGGTAGGAAACGTTTCACAAAATTCATCAATATTATTTTGTAAAATGTTATTAAAATTTTTTTAACAGCTTTTTTATCTATCTATTAAATTAATAAAACTGACACAAATACTTACTTCATCGCCAACCTGCACTGCAAACTATTTTCAAAGATTTCAGGACCTAAAGAAGAATGAAGTTGCGTCTTTCCACTACATTTTCTTAAAAGTATTTATGTGTTCAAAAATTTTACATATTTATTATCTTTAAATAAAACAAATTAAAAAATATGTTTAGCTTGCATTCACAATAGTGCTATAGATACCCTGAGGGAAATTTGTGGTAATTGCAGTAATGGACCGGTTTCTCTGGACCAGTTGTGTACCAATTGACACCTAACTCGTCACCAAAGTTCCAATTGAGAACCAGTTGACACAAACACACTCACTATTAACATGCTCGTTAAGTGCTCAAATAGCAACTCGCGCGCAATAACAATCAGTGGCTGAGTGGTAAGCGTTGAAGACTATACAACATAACACACGTCGGATGAACATGGGTTCGAGCCGGGGTGCCGCCATCGTCATTAACGAAAAATTATAAAATTAAAATAAACATAATTTAATAAAGATAATAATAAAAATAATGTTTAAAAAGTTAAACAATTACCGAATTTTTATGAAATTTTTATTACAATAATCGTTACTGAACCTGTCCTCTTGGACCCATCCTAGGACCTATCCTGTGACCTGTCCCAAGGGGCTAATTAACCACCTCCAATGACAACCCCATGTAAAAATGACAGGTTCTTCTCATATAAAGTTCCGGAACTGGGACCGGTCACTAGCCCTGAGAACCTGCCACGTGACCAGTTTTGAACCGGTTCTCTTTACTCTAGGGTATTTTAAACCCCAGCACAGAATTATTTTTGAAAATAGTTGCGTGTACCGAATGAATATAGTAATGCCAACCGAATTACATGATAGTACTTGCAACTGACAAAATTCTATTGGCAAAAAATTCGGTTGCCACAACGAATCAGTTTTCTCTGTGTATTCTTTCTTTCATTCTTTATTGAGAATTGACTATGGATCAGCATCATTGGTCTTGTGACACACACAGTTCTGTGTGATCCTCTTTCAACCTAACCATTGATCACATATTTTTAATAGCTTTTGTTGAAATTTAAATTTATGTCGATGTTAGCCACGCAATTTATCCATCTGTTTCCTAATAAGTGACTGTATCATGAAATATATATGTATGTCAAAATTATATTAATAGCTTTATCTATATAAATGAATATATAAGATCTAATGGTATTTAAATTCTTATATTATATACTAGCTAATACCCGGTGTGCTTCGCCACCCCCCGAAATGAAATACATAGTAATTAAAGGATTAAAAAAATATACTAATTTTTGTATTTAATTTTTATGGGAGGGAACATACCCCCATAATCCTCTAATTTATTAGACAAATGTTTTCATGGATGTCAAAATTCTTTGTGCAAAATTTGAGCATTCCAACTCCAATAGTTTCCCAGATATACGAATTTTTGCATTTAATTCATATGGGAGGTACCACGCCCCCTACTTCTAGTCCGCTCATATTTTTCTTAAATATTAATATTGACACCAAAGTGGCTCCGACAAAATTTTAGAACTCTAACTGTTATATTTTCTCAGATATGATAATTTAATATTTTCTTTATATGGGAGGTGCCACGCCCACTATTGCTAGTGTACCAATTTTTTCAAAAATATTCATATTGAAGCTAATGCTAGTCGTACAAAATTTGAGCTCTCTAACTTTTATAGTTTCCCAGATATAAAAATGTTGGTATTAACTTTATATGAGAGATGACACGCCCACTATTTCTTTTCCGCCCATTTTTGCACAAAATGTTCACATTGACACTTATGTTTATTGTACAAAATTTGGAAAAATGTAACTGTAATAGTTTCCTAAATTTACGCCCACATGGAATTTCAAAATAAAAAGTAGCCTATTTTTCCTTCCAGGCATATAGGAACACACTGTGAAAAATTCAAGAAAATCGGTTTAGCCGTTTAGGCGGCTATAGACTTCAAACAAACATACATACATACATACATACATACATACATACATACATACATACATACATACATACATACATACATACATACATACATACATACATACATACATACATACATACATACATACATTAATTTGTATATACCCTGCAAACATTTTCTATTGCGGAAGTGGCTAAGAAGAGTCTTCCAGAAGTTGAAACTTATCGCGAAGACTATTGCCAAAGTATCATTAAAATCATCTTCCGTCGGGAAGAACTGTTCCTCGTGGAAGTGTCTTCCAGACGACTCGAAGAAGACACTTCTGGAAGTGTCGAAGAAGACTCTTCTGGACGCCACCCGGAAGATGATCAGAGAAGTGTCGTCTTAGTCTCTTCTAGAAGATGATTTTTCATTTTTTTTATTTCTGTATTTATAATTAAAATTATTTTTTTTTATATTTCATAATTATCTTTATTTCACAATTATCTATACATATAAAACTACACAATAAATAATTCACAAAAAATAATTTTACATTTAATAATAAAATCTTCATGAGAAATTTCTGGTCAAATCCGGTATCTTTAAAAGAAGAAAAGAAGGTTAATAATAATTTTTATAGTTAAATTTTATTTAGATTACCTTTTGTACAAAGAATGCGGCAAAAAACTTTTACAGACAAAGTTTTGGACTTCTTTAAATATGCAAATACTTTTTGTTTAATGAAGTTTTTCCTAAAATTAATATAAATTGTGAGTAAAATCCGACATTACTAAATAAAAGATTAAGAAGATTTACTTACCTTTTAAAAAATTTATTTATTAATAATTTTCAAATTATTAGCAATAAAAAAAAAAACATGTAATTATCAGGAATATTTTTCTTTTTATGTTTATTATTGCAGCCAAACTGTACCAAAGTTAAATTGTTACTGAAAACATGATTCTACCTGCTTCTTTATTGTATTTATAAAAAACTGACAATCTTCCCAACACACATCAAGAAGATTATTGCGCAATAGTAATGTATTTGGTTTTTGTTAAATTCGAATTATCATCTTATTATCTTCCAGAAGTAACTTCAAAGTATACTTCTGGAAGATCAAACGACGATAGTAATGTATTTTGTTTTTGTGAATTTCGTACACACTTCTGACAATCATCTGGAAGTCACTAAGAAGTGACGTCTAGACGATTAATATGCAATTGCAATGTATTTTGTTTTTGTATTTTACGAAAAATCTTCCGACAATCTTCTAGAAGTCACTAAGAAGTGACGTCTGGAAAATTAGCAATAAATTTATCTTCCAAATGTTTAAAGGGTATGTATATAGATTACAGATCTATCTGTTCAATTTTATTCCATTGTGTTTGTATTCTCCATATGATTGAAACGAATTCGAAATGCATTTTTGAACATAATAATTTTATTAGAATTTAATGAAAAAGCACAAATAGGTTCGTTCCTATTGTAATAAGAATGCATACTACTTTGAAATAAGCTTGTTTGTTGTAATGTCCATGATTGAATATTTAAAATATTTATAAATGTTCACTCACAGTTTGAGTCTAATGCCAAATATAGCCAAAATGATGACAAAAATGCCAAATAATGATATGTTTTCAGATGATTTTGTTTGTTACTAAATAATAAGTTTCCGAAACATTAAAATCTCAAATCTAAAAATTTGTCAAATAACAATAGTGAATTGTTTAGACAAATTACAACAATCATAGTAATTAAAAATACGCTTTAATGTTGTCATTGTTTGTTTAATAGATATTAATAGATATTCAGGATGAAAGTAATGTCATCATTAATTATCCAAAGAGCATGTTTATGTTTTATTTATGAGCGTATTATTATTTTTTGACAATGGCGTGGTATCTATGGTATTTCAACAGTATCGCTATGTGCACGTGTTTAAATAATATGTGTGTATGTATTTTAATTAATTTAAAAATAAATCTTATTTATTAAATCCGTAAATCAAAAATTGTCAACAAACAGATTTGGTAAGGATCTTTATAAAGGATAAAATTAATTATTTTAAATATAGTAAAAAAATATCAGGGAAGCATTAGAACACAATTTCATTATTAACCATTAAAAGTTAACAATTATTAAAGGTGTCAATAAATATAATAGTTATTTTGTGAACTTTATTTTTTCGATCAGAAATAAAAGTTATTTTGTTATATTTTTCAGTTGAAAAATCATATTTTTATGATTTATATTTCTGAATATTTATCAAATCTCTAATTCGTAAATTCAAAAATTCATAAAATCGTAAAAATATGATTTTTCAATTCACAGAAATAGTTAAATAACATATTTCTGATCAGAATAATAAAAATCAGAAAATAACTGTTATTTTTGCTCGAAAAAAAAAAAATAAATAAATAAAAAATTCACAAAATAACTGTTATTCTCGGACTTTTATGGCAAAAGTCATAACTGTTACGGGCCCTGCTTATAAATATTACATATTATATTAAGATATTCTCACTGAAGCTGTAAAAATAAAAATTGAAAGTTGTACGAATATTATTTATCCCAAATATGTACTTTTTTTTGTAGATTTAAACAAAGTACTTTTTGCTTTAAAAGTTTCAATTTTAGTTCAACATATTTTTACAACAAATGCGAATGTAATAAAGAAAATACAATTTGTGAAAGTATGAAATATACAGCGGTTGTCATAAATAATTAAACAAACTCACCATTTCTGTTTCGCTTTAAAAAGCGGCAGATGTTATGGTCTATTTTTAAAGATTGACATGTTTTTGAGTAAATTTTTTTTCATTTACATTTATAACAAATTTTTCAAATATTATTTTATTTTACGTTTCTTTCTAGAGAACGTTGAAAAAAAGTAGTTTTCGGGCGAGTTAAAAATAAGTAAACAAGCAATTTTTTGCTTAATTTCTATAATTTTTTGTTAAAAGAAAGTGACGTTTATGGTTCAAAATTATTTAAGTATAAGAGCGCACAGTGGGGTCAAACGCAATTTTTTTGGTAATAAATCTGTATCTCCAAAACTACTACTCGGATTAAATTGAAATGTATTGAAGAAATGTAGAGAAGGACTTAAGCTTTCCGAAAAATCATCTTGTGGTCACTTTGTGATAACACAAGATAAGCTACAGGGTGTCAAATTTGACTACTTCGAGTATGTAAAAGTTTAAAAAAATCGTAGTCCGATTTTATTGTATAAATTATATATCGATCTTTTATTGCTGAAAAAATCATTAAAAAATCTTTAAAACCCGATTTTTTGCAATTTTTCAAAAATAAAAGATATAGAAAAGATATAAAGACTATACATCGTTTTTAGAGCATTATATCAGAATGTCAAAACTGACAACTTATTTGACAACTTAGTTGTCAGTTTTGACATTCTGATATAATGCTCTAAAAACGATGTATATATACACATTATATATCAATGAATTGGTAATTAAGTATATTTTTATATTCTTGTAATATTTTACTAGTTTTTGGAAAATAGGCGGAGTTTTGCTTTACAAAACATTATTCTTTTTGTTACCAAATTCATTGTTTTACAATATTTCCATATGTGCGTATACGTAATACACAATTGTATTGGCACGTTTTGGTTGTTGAACGAGATATTTGTAATAATCAGTGTTGCCAGTTTAGCCTTTTTAAGGCTAAATCTAGCCTTTTTATTTTGCTTTTAGCTTGAAAATGTTCGTTTCAGCTTCTAGCTTTTTTTCTAGCCTTTTTTGATTCTTAACATATAGCTTTAAAAAGGCTAAAAATTTTCAAATTTTATTTAAAAAAATCACAAATTTAATCATTTTTGTGTATTAATTCGCACAAAAAATATAAATTTTTTATATTTAGCGAAAATTTTCGCCTGCGGCGCTTCATTCTAAAAGAAAATTATAATTATTTTTTAAAAACTTTATTATCCATAGGAACTATTTATGTTAAATTTATAAATTCATTAATATATCTTCACGAAATACCAAAAACTAATGGGAACTAACAAATAAATGTGCTTTTTAATAAGACAATATATTAGCTTTTTTTCTGGCTTTATTTTTTGGGTCATTTAGCCTTTTCTGACCTTTTTTAAAGTCCAATTTAGCTTCTTTTTTTCTCAAGTCCTGGCAACACTGGTAATAATCGCTTATATTTATTAAATATTTTTTATTTTTGAAAAATTGCCAAAAATCGGGTTTTAAAGATCTTTTAATGATTTTTGCAGGAATGAAAGATCGATATATAATTTATATAATGCATAAGAAGTAATGGCGAAAATATTATGTTAATGTGATTTTTTATGCAATTGAAAAAAGTCGTTTAAAATATTGACTTACTCATGAAATCTGCTCTCCTGCATTCGTTTTTGGCCGGGCGGGAAGAAGTTTAGTGTCGAATCGTTCTTAGTCTATTTCTTGATAAAATATTGTCAATAAATTTAAAAAAGCTCGAGTGACATTTTTTTTTAAACGATAAAAATTTAAACTTTTTCAAAAATTGACCATTTTCTACTAATGCCTGATGTAGGCTGCAAACATAAATTAATTCAAAATTTCGTTATTAAACATTCTTGAAGCTTTGTCTTTTTAAATATATAAAGAAATAATTTTTTCGTTAACGGAACTTTGAGAAAAAAGTGAAAGAATTGTACTATATTCTTGTAAAAAATAGCAGTTTTTCATACTAATTTCAGAGTGCTGATTTGAATATTTTTAACGTCTAGACGAATTGAGAGAATTCAAAAATTCTTTCAGCATATTATTTTGAGATATATAGCAAATTACAAAATATTTTTAAAAAATTTGTAATTCATATATCTTCGGACTTATTTCTGCAAAACGAAAGAAAGTCGAAGCAAAAATCAAAAATTCAAAATTCAAAAGTAAATATTTTTTTAACTGTAAGAGATAATTTAGGTGAGTAAACTTATTTTTTCTTTATCTTATTAAGCACTTTACATAAGTATAAAAATCTTTAAAATCGGAGTTCATTTGTAGAAGTTACGATTTTTTTTAAACTTTTACATACTCGAGGTGTCATCACAGGGTGACCACAAGATGATATTTCGGAAAGCTTAAGTCCTTCTCTGCATTTCTTCAATACATTTCAATTTAATCCGAGTAGTAGTATTGCAGATACAAATTTATTACCAAAAAATTTGCGTTTGACCGCACTGTGGAGCGGTAGTTATTTGTTACATTATGAGAGAAATTAAAAATCACTTTTTCGATTAAATTAGGAAATTTGATAAAATCAGAAAATATTAATTTAACCATAATTTTGATCTAAAGGATGGCCAATAGCACACAATTAAGTATAGAAAAACTTAGAACATCTATCATACATTAGGATTAAGGTGAAACATATAAATATATATCAAAAATCTTTATTAAAACGGCCACTTTATCTTTAATGTGGTTTAATGCTTCAAACACACACAAACACAAACGCGTTGACTGCAATTAATGGCGTAAAATCCTAAGAAACACCACAAAAAGAATAGATGAAAATTTTGTTTCAAAATCCTATATTTTTTGCTCCAAAATTCTTATCTGAATTTTTTCCGGAAGTCCGAAACTATGGTCTGAATTTAAAACTCATAGAAAGATATTGTTTATTTTTTGTGGATTTTATCATAGAGAAGGAAAATTCACCTATAAATTAGGCGAAATTTTTTTCAAAATATATACCTAATGAAATAATTAACATTTCAGAGCAACCTCTTCAAATTCACCAATAGAAATTGCAAGAAATTTAATAAATAAATAGAGTCCCCATAATTTGACCAATCTGATGTACATAGTTATTACTAAGGGGCGGATTTTTATGCATTTATTCTTGTAAAATATGCGCCTATAAAATGCACTTAAAAATTCAAATTATACCTTAAAAAATTAAGAAATATACATTTACTTTTTTAATATTTATAAAATAAAAAGAAAAAAAAAATAAATAAAATAAGTTATTATATAAGAAAAAACAAAAATCAGTCCATCTTAAGCTAAAAAATGTAATACATTTTGTATTTTTAAAAGCTAAATCTATGTTTTAAAAGACCAATACTAATTATTTGTACTTTTTTTAAATTTGTACTCCTTAATATCACGTTTTTATTCGTGATATTGAGTTTAATACAACCTTAGATAGATAGGTTTTAATTTATATACACAAACATATTTTTTTACTAAGTTGTCAAATGTAAATAATTGTCTATTTTGGCGTACATACATGGAAAATGATCTTTCAACGTCAGCAGAAGTGATAGGAGCGTATTTGAATAATTGTAGTTCAGAAGAAAAATATTCTTCTAAACACGAAACATCATCTGAATGTAAAGTAATTGATTCTTATTTTTTTTTTTTTTAATTTTCTCAAATCCTTTATATTTTTTTTAATAACAGCCTGCAACTTTAATTTTATTTTTTCAGCAACGGGGCCTTCTGCAGCTTCGATTTTTGCAATAGCACTATCTATTAAACTGATTTGAGTTCTTAATGAATCGAAACCCTCTAATTTAGTAATAGTTTCAGAAAGAAAAATTAAAATGACGACAGTGTTAATAACTTGTTTGAGAATAACCTGAAAATGAGTGTTAGAAACCGCTTAAACACCTGTTATGCACACCTTACTAGAGACCGGATTTTAATAATAAAAAAACAATATTTTTATTTTTATTTCAATGAAAAAACAATCTTCAATGATCAAAAAATAATAAAAATCCATTTTTTTTTTTCAATAGTTTAATTTTTTTTTTTTTCATGATTGAAATAAAAAAATAAAAATAATATCTTTTGTGATATTTATTACAAAAGTATAAAACTATTTTAAACTTTTTTCATCGGATGAAAAAATTTTAAACAACAACAAAAACAAAAAAAACTAATAAAATATATATCGTCCATTCCATGAAAGAACGCCCAAGAATATTTTTCATGTCTTCCGATTTTAATAATATTTGGCATACGCATACGCTATGGAGCCGTTTAAATATGTCCGTTTTTATTTTTTGAATTAAAAAAAATTCGCGAATTTATTCGCGATTTAAATTTTTCAAAAAGTGAAAAAAAAATGACAAAAGTGTCTAACTTTAAACATAAATATCGCAAAAAGTTGTTAACGGATTTTAATGATTTAAATTGCATATTTAAGAAGAATAAGTCCACTATAAATGTAGTTATTTAAAAATAATATTATCGTTTAAAAATGCATTCATAATGCAAATGCAATTTTTTAACGCATTTTTGGAAAATGTCTACCCTTCCGATTTTAATTTTCTTTTAATATGTTAAAAAGCAATATCTTTACTATAATAATATATAATATATATATATATATATATATATATATATATATATATATATATATATATATATATATATATATATATATATACTGATATTTGTTCTTAATTGGTCTAGTGTATAATGATCTTAAAAATTTTATTTTCTCAAATACTGCTGGATCTGAATTTTGTTAAGTGTAAAATATTTATCTCTCTACATAATTTCTTATGTATATTGATTTAAAGGATTAAAGTTATTGCTTACCAATATATAGCCTACGTCAAGCATACTTATACTTATATATTAATAAAAATAAATTAACTTTTTTTTAATTCTATAACACAAAAATTTATCTGACATTTCGGTTCACATAAAATTATTATAAAAATTTATTAATTGTGCATGAAGCAATTTTTTTCTTGAGTAAATCTTTACCGTAATAAAAAACAATTACTAACTACCAAAGGGTTCATAAAATTCGCCTTATAACTAAAATTTTTTAATTTCTCTTTCTCTCTTTATCCAAAGTTTTTTGCATTGTTAGTTCTATTTTTTTTTTTTTTTTGTCATTATTTTACAAGAAATGTTTTTGCAAAATATAACACTTGTTAGTTTTTCTTTAACTTTCTCTGTAGTAAAAGTAAAAAAGCAAAATACAGCTGTAGTAGTCTCAATAGTTTTTTTTTTTATCATTTACTTACAGACACATTTGTTAAATATTTAATACAGTTTTTCTCTGTTGGCTTCTTCTCCTCTTTCGTCACGCTAGTTTTAAAACAAAAACATCAAAAAGTTTGTCTTTTTTTAAGAAGATTAAGTTGTTTTTACATTTGTAAAATTAAACTTTACTTGCTATATATTGGAGATGCAATTAAGTAAAAGATGTAAAGTAAATATTTACATTTAAATAATGAATTATTTTTGGAGACGAAGAGTAAAATTGTTATGAAAAAAATGTATGAAATATGCAAATGACACATCTTTTTAATGCTTGAATTTCATAATAAATTACAAGATATATGTACATATATATAAAGAAAATTTTTATTTTCCCTAAAGGCATTCATAAAATAGCAATTTGGGTGTTTTAAAAGATTAAGCATATAATTTATAGAAAAGAAATTTAATAGAACATACAAAATTATTTAATAGTACAGAAGATTATTTATAAACAATTTTCGAAAGGCTTAATTCATTACTTCACTTTTTAAAATCGAATTAAATTTATTTCCATAATTTTTTAAAGAATTCATATTAATTTAATTCATATTCTGTAAAGAATTAAATCCTTAAAGATCTCATTCATCAATAATACAAAAAAAGCTTAAAAAATATACTGAATAATTCAAGCCTTCTTCAATTCAAATCTATTGAGAAAAATATTTTCATTCAATTTGGAGAAGATTTAAACTAACCAATCTATAATGAATTCTTTATAAATTAATTCAATAAAGAATTAATTTTAGTCAAACCAAAGCCTTTGAGTGAAGCTAAAGGATTATGTTTTTAGGAATGGTTTTATGGAACGAAAAACTAGTATTTCCTAATTCACATTTAAAGGCATTAAAATAAGATATAATTATTCTATAAAATTGAAATGGATAATAAAAATTTTAATAGTCTCAATCATAGAAAATAATAAAAGTAAAATACAAAGTTATTCATGAGGTTAAAATGGAAAATTTCAATATATTATAATATGGATATAATATGAATATGAATATAATTTCGTAATACATTAATCTATTAAATTTCTCTGGTATTTGTATCTATTTAAAATATATTTTATAAAACTATTTGTTTATAATATCGAAGAAAGCATAATCAATAGCGAGATATCATACTCCATCTAAAAACATTTCACAAAAATTAGGGTTGGCTTCTAATTTTGTCATAATCGCAATTAAGATAATTGCACTTGATACAAATATAGATACAACAGAGATATTTTTGCGAGTAAAATATATTTATTTATGTAGATTTAGAAAGAATTGCAATATAAAAACACACAATTAGAAACAAGTGAGAATGTTATAAGGAGTGAGATCGATTAAATCTTAACACACGTTTATCCTCTTAACTTTTTCGGAAGCAATATTTATTTATTTTATTTTTTTATATAGTTATCTTTGAAAAATATTTCTGTTATTACCCTGGAGGAAAGAGTACCGGTTCAAAACTAGTCACGTGGCAGGTTCTCAGGGCTAGCGACCGGTTCCAGTTCCGGAACTTTATATGGAAGAAACCTGTCACTTTTACATGGGGTTGTCATTGGAGGTGGCTAATTAGTACCATAGGACATGTCATAGGACATGTCATAGGACAAGTCACAGGACTGGTACAAGAGGACATGTTTAGAGTCAATTAATATTACAAAATTTTACTTTTTAAACATGTTTTAATTTATTTTTTTTATTTATTTTTATTGAATTTATAATTATTGAATTAATTATTGAATTCGATTCGGCACCCCGAATCGAACTCACTGTCTTCTGACACATCTTACGTTTTATAGTCTTAAACTCTAACCACTCAGCCAGCGTAACCGTTGAAAATGTTTAAAAAGTATCAAAAAAAAAAAAAAAAAAAGATGATTTCAAAATAAAAAATCGCCAAAAATGGAATTTTTCGAAAAAAGGGGCCAAGTGCTTTAAAACCTAAAAAAAAATTCTTAAAATTTGTTTATTTGATAACAAAAAATATATAATTATTTTACAACAATTTTTATTATTGCAAAAATGAAGTTTTATTCAAAAAAATAGTTAACACGCAATCTTCTTTTAATTAATTAAACGTCTGTATTTTTGTACGAGTTCTTCATTCGTACTTAAGTATTTCAAATCCCCTTTGGACAAATTTAGGATGGAACGCATGGATCCACAAATATTGACTTAAGTCTGTTAGACAAACTATTTTTTATTATTGATAATTTAGAATAAAACAAAACACGTTCCACAGTGTTTTGTTCCATAGACAAAAATCAAAATAAAAACATTTTTCAAATTGAGTTTAAATATATTTTTTGGAAAGGTAACAATATAGATCATATAATTTAAAAATATTTTTATTTTTTTATAAAAGTTATTTCTAACACGCAATCTTCTTTTAATTAATTAAACGTCTGTATTTTTGTACGAGTTCTTCATTCGTACTTAAGTATTTCAAATCCCCTTTGGACAAATTTAGGATGGAACGCATGGATCCACAAATATTGACTTAAGTCTGTTAGACAAACTATTTTTTATTATTGATAATTTAGAATAAAACAAAACACGTTCCACAGTGTTTTGTTCCATAGACAAAAATCAAAATAAAAACATTTTTCAAATTGAGTTTAAATATATTTTTTGGAAAGGTAACAATATAGATCATATAATTTAAAAATATTTTTATTTTTTTATAAAAGTTATTTCTGTGGTTACTAGAGGGCGCTAAAGTCAGAGAATTTAGAGCCAATATTAATGAACCAAAAAGCTGATTTTAAACTGTTTTAGGAAAAAAATTGTAAAAAATTCATTTTTTGATGAAAGTTTCGTTTTTTCTAACCTCAGAATATTGGTAAATTAAAATTATTATTATTTTTAAATATATTGTTTCGAATACATGTCGTCAATTCCACGAAAGATTTATAAAAAATGCCAATTTTTTCACGGAGGGTCATCCGATTTTGTTCATATTTGGTACACATATATTCTATGGAGCCATTTAAATATCTCCATTTCTATTTTTTTTTTTTTTTTGAATTTTGAAAAATTCGCGAATTTATTAGCGATTTTAATTTTTCAAAAAGTGAAAAAAATTGCAAAAGTGTCTAACTTTAAACATCAATAGCATCAAAAGTTGTTAACGGATTTTAATGAATTAAATTGCACATTTAAGAAGAATAAGTCCACTCAAAACAACTTTTTGAGATATTGAAGTTTAAAGTTGGACACTTTTGTAATTTTTTTCACTTTTTGAAAAACTAAAATCGCGAATAAATATGCGAATTTTTCAAAATTCAAAAAAAAATAAAAATGGAGATATTTAAACGGCTCCATAGCGTATGCGTATGCCAAATATTATTAAAATCGGAAGATATAAAAAATATTCTTGGGCGTTCTTTCATGGAATGGACGATATATATTATTGCTCAAATTTACACATATTTTTTACTTCTAACCTAAAAATTCCTTAAATTTGATGAAGGATATAAAAAAAATTATAAAATGTTATACAAATTTTTTTTTTTCGGTTTATGTAAGTTTTTACAGTTATTTAACAGATTAAGAAATAATTAGAGCCAATTTTTTGCCACAACTTTAGAAAAAGTTAAACTGAAAAAGTGTCTGATTTTCCGTTTTTACTTCAATTTCAAAGTGTTCTCAATGTTGACGTAATTTATTTTGCTAAATTAAAATAAAATAATTATAAAAATTATTTAAAAATTTAAAAAACAACTAAGAAATAGAAAAATATTTTTTTAGACCTAATATATTGCGTTAAAAATCCTACAGATGGCTCTAATTATAGAGCTTTTTTAAATTTTAATACAAAAATTACATGAGTTCGATGCAGTATTAAAATAAATTATAAACGAGAGAAAAAGATATAGTCGGTCAGGCCCGTCTATATGATACCCTACACCATACAGTATATTTCGGGGAGGGGTCTTTTATTAGACATGGACCCAAATGTGGACCGATACTTATAAGTGTAAAATAAGACATACAAATACAGAATATTACGTTGATGCTGACATTTATATGAATTTATTCACTTTTGGGTGATTCCCGAAAGGGGGCCTTATATGGGAGCTATGGTAAATTATGGACCGATCTTTATAAAATTTGGTACTATCATTTATGTTTATATAAAACTTATTTGTGTCGAATATTAACTTGATACTAACATTTTAATAGAATTTATGGCCGTTAAATTGATTTTTTGGAAAGGGGTTTTATGGGAGCTATGAGTAATTATGGACCGATCTTTTTAAAACTCGGCACACTTATTTAAACTTATATGAAACTTATATGTGCCAAATAATATTCAAATATTGCTATATTTAAGGGATTTATGATCGTTAAACCCTTTTTCTGGAGGACATTTGTATGGGGGCTAGGTGAAATAATGCACCGATCATAACCAATTTCAATAGGCTTCGTCCCTGGACCAAAAAAATGCTGCGTACCAAATTTCATAAATTAGAGATTACAACCACCTATGGTGGTGTAGGGTATAAAAATTATACAATTTTTTTTTGCTTGATTCTAAAACTTAGAATTGATTTTTAATATATAAAAGAAGAATTACTTCCTATTTTTTGCCACAACTAAGAAAAATAATAATTCAAAAAATTTATAAATTTCCTTTTATTACACAAAAGTCAGAAAATTCTTTATGTTGAAATATTTCGTATTGTTAAATCGACATTGCTTTAAAATTTAATAAAATATTGAAAACTAAAAAAATAAAAATGTTTGACCGAAGATTGGGTGAAATTAGGCAAATTAATGATTTACTGAACATAAAATGTGGGTGCAGAAATTAAAATAATATTTAAAAATTATAGGGCTTGGGGGAAGTGGGTATGCCCTTGTTCCTATCAAATAGAATATTGTCTAACCCATAAAAAACCTACAGACCAGTATTTTAGAAAAAATTTAGTTTTTTAACTTCAAGATATATGGGAGGTAGGCGTGTCCTTGCCTAAAGTAATATGTGTACCAAGTTTCAATTTGCTACGATAACTCCTTCTATTTTTGTCCCATCGTTGTATGGGATCAAAGCACTGTGGGGGAACGCACAGGGATTGCTATAAGGAATGTAAAAATATAAATTAGTATATAAGTATTCATCGAATCTTTTTTTAATTTTTTCAATCAAATCCAAAAAGATTCGTTATATGATGATACAAGTAGCTGTTCATAAACTTTATTATTATTTTTAGTTACTAACAGTTTTAGTTCATTTATAAATACTCAGCGGTTTTTTATATCACTATACTGTGAAACAATCTCAAAATTATTAATTTATTTGTTGAAATTAATATCTAATGGGTCGATATATTTCAAACAACTTAGTTTATCGTCATTTATCACATAATCTTAAAAAGTTGCCATTTAGTCGCCATTTAAAAAAGTGGCCAGGTGGTTGAAAAAGGAGCAAATGGCGACTAAATTCGCCAAACGGTAGCACTGTACTCAGCCACAGATTGTTATTTCGCGAGAGTTGTTAATTGCGCACTTTACATGCCTGTAGAAATTGACTTACAACTGATACTTAGTGAGTGTGGTGGTAACAACTGGTTCTCAACAGGAAGTTTGGTGACGAGTTACGTGTCAATTGGTACTCAACCGCTACTGAGGAACCGGTCCATTACTGCAATTGTCACAAATTTCCCGCAGGATATTTTTAATGACAAACGTGTTGATTTGTTGTGAGTTTGATCAAAATGAGTGACGAAAAAGAAGTTCGTGCTAAAATTATTAAAAATTTTCAAAAAAGTCCAAATTGGTCCTACAAAAAAAGGTTTGCCGTCAAACTGTTTTCAGTGTTATTAAGCAGTATCATGAAAACTTGACCATTGATAGGAAAATTGGTTCGGGATGAAAAAAAGGCCCATATGATATTGGGAAGGCCAAGAAAATTGAAAGCATATTAAGAAGAGCTTCAAACACACTTTGTAGAAAAGCAGTCCTGTTAGCTCAGTGTTCTGACTATTTGGTGCGTAGAGTTAAAGCCAATGCAGGCTTGAAAACATACAAAGTCCAAAAACTTTCAGACAGGAATGCTGCAAAAAATTTAGAAGACAAGAATAGGGCACGGAAATTAAAATCAAATTTCATACAAAAATACTCATGTTGTAAGTATAATGGATGACAAAACATAAGTCCTGTGACATTTTTCGCAGCTTCCGGGTATAAATTTGTATGTGGTTAAAGTTTGTGGAAATGTTAAAGATAAGTAGGACCCAAAATCAGAAAAAATTTCCTAAAGAATTCGTGGTGTGGCAAGATTTATGCCTTTGCGGCAAAAGAAGCAAGCCGTTTGTTACAGTGGTTCTATAAATACCGAAATATACATAAAAGAATATTTGCAAAAATGGTTTCTTTCTTTTATAAGAGAGCACAATGTGTCCACATAATTTTGGACCGATTTGGCATCTTGTCACTATGGTTAGAAAGCTATGGAATGGTACCAAAACAATAACATAGTTTTTGTCCCTAGAAAGGTCAATCCTCCAAATTGTCCGAAGTTAAGACCAGTGGAGAAATATTGGGCTCTTGAAGATTTTTAAAGGAGATGGGCAAACTATTCCATAAAAGTGACTGAAACAACTATCAAATCTCTAATAGAAGGGTTACCAAAAAAGGTCTTAAGACAATTTATGATTTAGAAATTGTTATAATAAAAATTACATTGTTGAAAAACTACGCTGTTCTAAAAAAAAAATAATATGTTTTATAGTAATATATTACTTCACTTAAAATTATTTAATGTTTCTATGTAATATTTTAATGTGAAGGTGACAATAATATTCGCGTCTTTATTATTGTCTCTCTTTCAAATTAATTAAGTCATTTGGTAATGACATCTTAAATGTGACAGAAGTAAAGAGAAGAAAAATTTAAAAAAAAGTTGATATAATAATAAAATTTTAATTTTTTTAAAAATTTTGTAACGATGTCGCAATCAATATTCCACTATTGGAGTAGCATTTTTATAAGGAAAAGCTAAAACAACAAATAAGATACACGGAGTGCTGTTGGAGCTAAGCGTCAATTGCCAAATGAAAATTGGTAGAATTTTTCGGTGAGTACAATAAATGTCAGTATATTTATATGTATGACCTGTAATATTGTTTCAATTAAATAAAAAAATCAAAACTCTAATTTCAATTATTGAATTTTATATATATTAAGATTTTTTCGATCTCATTACTTAAAATAGCGTTGGAGTGCCATTAAAAAAGATTTTAAATTTGTAACAAGTAAACGAGTTTGAATTAGATTGAGATTCTGAGATCAGGCTATATCCGTCCGTCTGTCTGTCGGTTGAAAGCAGAATAGGGCTCGCACAGTGTTCGATTTTCAAATTTAGCTGTCCAAAACCCCAAAAATGAACTTTAAAGGAGGAAAAAAATTATATTCGGGTATTAAAATAGACTATTCAGTTAAGACATTTCCGTACTCATTTTAGCTGAAATCGATCAATGAATGCTTCTAACGATAACATGAATGATGGGTAAAATATACAAAAGAAAAATATTTTTTTTTTGCTCGAAAATTAGTCAAACTTTGAACATGAATAAAAAATTTTCTATGGCATATTTTAAAAAAATTCGTTTTGCATATGAAAACATAATTCCTTTAAAATATAAAACAGGTATTTTGTATATATTTGAATGACGATAGTTTTAGATATTGAAAGATATAATAGGGAAGCTCTGAAAAAAAAAAAAATTGTAAGTCAAAAACAAAAATGCATAGATGAATACTTTTTTCTGTTATCAGCTGGGGTCCAACTTTTGATTGTTTTGAGAACTAGGGATACTTCTTTAAAAAAACTAAAAAAAATGTTTGCCCGAAACTGCCCCTGCCGAACAAAGTATTCAAAACAAAGATACACCATCCTTCTAAGTGGAACAAAAAATTGTATACCATTTTATTTGTAAGTTGCTTTTAAAGAATGTATGTTTTAAATGAATACCTTTGTTTAAGTTGTGAGCTTACAAGATCGTGGGTGAATAATTCCATCTAGCAATTAACCGTTATATAGTGGAACTTTTCTTTGCTAGAAAAGGAACTTATTTTTGTTTAAGATGTCACAAAAGTAATTCTTTATTTATAGAACGATTTACAAGAATTAAAAAATTAAAAAAAAAAAAATAGTCGGAGACAGGAGTTGAACCCACAACCATCCGGATGCTAACCAATTGCTCTACCCACTATACCACTGCAGTGTACTGTCTAGTTATTTTAAAGTGCATCAATGGTTTCCACAAGGAAGTCCCGTTTTCTTTTCTTTTTTTCTCAAAATAAAAATTTGCATATTATTTTATTGTTTATTTTTAGACTTTACTAATTACAACGTAAGTTATTAATAGAATCATTAATTCTAGCTTTGTAAGCGAAGTTTTGGTTTAGGTAAATAAATTTATGCTGTATTGTTGATGGAAAATGTAATAATGCAATATATAGCACGAAAAAGCTATAATTGAACATTGCATCCTTCCTATTGGTCAACTATCTGAAGAAGCTCAAGAATCCAGGAATAAAGACAATAGACGTTATAGACTGCAGTTCACGCGGAAAACTTCACGGACCGAGACTAATGCAGATTTAATAAAAAGGCTATTAATATCATCAGATTCTTATATTTGCAGCTTCAGGAAAACTCCACCAGTTAAAAAACGAACTTTAACGCCAGATATATTGAAACTACTAAAAACCGCATGTTATAATATACAAGAGTCTGATAGTGAAAATGACAGTGATATTGGTGCAGATTCCACATGATTTTGTTTTTTTTTTTTTTACTAAACTTTTTTATACTTTCATTAAAAAATTATGATGAATTATGTAATCTTTATTTTGTATTTTTAATTAAACTTATTTTCAAATCAAAAAGAATTATAAAAGAAGCTATTTTTAAATTTTGACTATTTTTCATAATTGGGTAATTAGTAGTGGGCGTGGCGGTAAGCGGATTTGTCTAATTTTTTGTCCAATAATTCTTCAATATATAGGTAATCACTATGCCAAAAATCACTTTTGTACGATTTATAGTTTTTGTGTAATTAATTTTGGCTACCTAAATTTGAAAATCGAACACTGTGGCTCGGTGGGATCACTAAGGAGGACGAATTTTGGCCCAAATATTTATCTTATATATTATTTGTTTGGTATTGAAAATGGTTAAAAACAAAAAAGTTATGTGCCAAATACTACAAACACTGGGATTCCGCTGTAACTTCAGTTCATACTTTTCTGCAGATATCTCCTAAAGAAAGGAATGTACGACAACAAAATTTTGCACAGATAGTTCGAGGATCGATATAAAATCGAAAACCAAAAATCCACGTGATTTGCTCGTGATTTCGTTGAGATTTGTGAAATCTCAACGAAATTTTGTACAAATAGTTCAAGTTCCAAAGTAAACAAAAAATGGACGCGTTTAAATATTGCAGATGCAGACTTTTTATTTTACGAATTTGCAATATTTTATTTATGGTCAAAATAATTTTGTTGCCGAATTTATGTTTCCGATTTCAGGGATTTTGACATTTTCCTAAAGCTCTCATTAAGGCGTTTAAAATAGTGCTTCGTTAGAGCTACATATTTACATTCAAAAGTATTTTTCCCATAACAATCTTAAAGTTCCGAATTTTTTCGATATACATTTCGAAAATATAAACTTGTTTTTCCTTTTTATTTTTACAACAAAAAGTTGTACAAAATAACTTTCCATCATTCAAAAAGTTTGTGCTACTATAATTGTTTCAATTCTTTTTTATTTCATACAGAGTCTAAAGCTAAGATTGAGTACTTTATTGCTAAACACTATATATTTATTTGCTTTAATTTCTAACAAATTTAAATACAATTTAAACTGACATATCAATGAATAGTTCGATATGTTTTTGTTATTAAAGTAATAAATATGTTTGATGTGGGTTTTACTTGTATTAACTCTAAATAATCATCCTACCCCAAATCACTTTAGTAGGAAAATCATAGTGATAAGGGTAGTTTTGATTAATAGTTAAATTCTATTGCACAAAATTTTACTTTAAAGACAATAAGGAAACCAATCTATCAATAAATTTTAACTGTATATAGTAATGAATGATTGGCATAATTAAATTTAATTGGTTAGGGATTCTATTGTATGTAGGTTAAGGTTATATTCTTTAGGGAAAATAAATATGTAATTATTTATTTTGGATAGACAAGTCTTAGTGTTTTATTTAAGAAATTAAATATTAACTTTAAGCAATAACACTGGTCGACAAAAAAATTTTTTTCGTGCTTCTTTAAAAGAAATATGTGGACTAGATGGAATTTCGTATGCTAAAATCGAATCAGCTTTCAGTTTTTTTCCATCAGGTCGAGATTTTTTTAAATGGGAGTGTCTAATATTGCGCCCTAAGCCGATTACTTGAATACATTTCACTATACACCAAATTATGTAGAATGAAATTGGCATATAAGTCGTTCTACTATCAAATTTTTATCCGCTCATCAGTTTAGGAGATATTTCGAAATACGTGTCCGAAAAAAAATTGTTCATGATAAATTCATGATTTCTTTTTTTACTAAAACCACTTTTTAAAAGTGAAAACATCAAAAATGTTTCAGTTTATCATCTTTATCTCAAAGCTGGTAAAACTACGAGTAAATACAGCCATGTATCATAAAAATTGATGCGCAAATTTTAATTGCATTCACAGTTAAGTTAGGATACCCATACATACCTACAGTTAAGTAGAGATACTCTAGTGGTGAAAAAAAAATAATTTTTTCGTCTTTAATACAAAAAATAGGTGGATTAGATGGAATTTAACGTGCTACATAAAAATCAGCTTTTACTTTTTTTCTATCACGTGTTGATTTTTTTTTATGCGCATGAATACTATGACCCCGCTTTTAGGCAGTCACACTTGTATAACTAGAGAACGGTTTGTGCTATTAAGATAAATTAAACTCCAGTATATAGCAACTTAAATTGTCTTTAAGCTGAATTTACATAATTTTTTGTTGTTAATATTTCCTTAGTTATTTATAACTAATAGCAAAAAATTAAAATTTTTTTTTTGGAAAAATGGTGAAAACTTGGATCTATAACTCTGAAATTTTTAAGCGAATAAAAAAATTTTGTTAACATACCTTGACTATTTTCGTATGCATCTTTTGGTGTATTATTTATCAAAAACCATTCTCGAATTTTATAGTGTGACCACTGAATAAGGTGATGATTAGATTACCCATGAATACAAAATTTTTGATTTTACTTGCTCCACCGGCAGTTTCTGGTGGATGGGGCTAAAAAAAATAATATGTGTGCAAAAATTTGGTCGATCGGTCGTAAACCGGCCAGTCGACTTTGACCTTTGTCCTAAAAGAAGGCTTAAAAGTAACTAATATATTTCTTGCGCTATAACTCTTTAATTTAACATTTTCCGATAAAATACTATATAAGCTTTTTTATTCAGAATAAAATGCTGAAATTTTTGACATATAATTTTTTAGCTTACTATGACTTGCTGTGATGTTATAAGCAATCAAAGTAAAAATTTTTACATGAACTTTTTTTAAAAAAGTACTGGTTTTAATATGGGCCTAGCCTGCTAGAAACGGTTTTTATTATTTTGTAGAGCAGGATTTGTACTTTTTATAAATCGATACGTTTTGTAACATTTGCTTAATACATTAGGGTAGATGGAGCAAAATTTGAATTTGGGGTATCGATTTACTTATTATACAAATATTGGTATTAAATGTTGGGTGCAGCATGAAATTTTGAATCACTACAGGGAGTATTTTTAAATTGCTATCGAATTAAAAAGCCAGTCGAAATTTAAGTGTTGCCGTTAAACCAAAAATTATAAAAGTTGAAATGTTAATATTTTTACATATAAACCACTTTTTTATTTCTTCTGCCTTAAAAATCGGCGAAATATTTTAAAAATATAAAACTTATTTATCAACAGCTAGGAAATGGGTAAATAATTATGTGTAATATTAATAACAACTTTCCTTATTATTCGTAAAAATTTAAAATCAAAATGATGAGGAATTTCTAAATGTAGAATGGAAGTAATTAGTTTATAAAACCTTGTATTTAAGTAAATATTTAAATACCATGTATGTACTTCTTGATAAATACGTTGAAACTGAGATTAAACATTATAATTTAAGTGTTCAAGACAATGCATTACGGAAATAAAATAGCTTACTTTTAATTAACCCTTATTATGTGATGTTCCCTCAATAGAGGTAAATTATAAAATAAATTGCATAATTGTTCCTTTTTGAAAGAAAATTAAACAACAACAAACAAAAAATATTTCACATGGAATCGAAACAAAACTAAATTCCGTTATTCTATGAATTTAACTCATATAAGTGAATTTACTAGTTCTTTTGAAAATATATTTTTATTTATTTCTAAGTTATTGTGAGAAATGTTTTCTATCTATCTATTTTTAATATATATCACGGATTTTTAAGGTAAAAGAGTTAAAAAATTTGTTTATATGTAAAAATATTAACATGTTAACTTTCATAATTTTTGATTAATAGGCAACACCTAAATAAAAATAAAATCGAGTAACTGTTTAATTCGATAATAATTTAAAAATACTCTCCGTAATGATTCAATATTTCATGCTACACCCTACATTTAGTAACAATATTTGTATAATAAGTAAAAAATTGTTACCAAAAATTTTGGTCCATCTACCCTAATATGTTACTCAAATGTGACAAAACGTATCGATTTATAAAAACTACAAATCCTAATCTTGCTCTACAAAATAATAAAAACCGTTTCTAGCAGGCTAGGCCCATATTAAAACCAGCGCTTTTTGAAAAAAAAGTTCATGTAAAAATTTTTAATTTGATTGCTTATAACATCACAGCAAGTCATAGTAGGCTAAAAAATTATATGTCAAAAATTTCAGCATTTTATTCTGAATAAAAAAGCTTATATAGTATTTTATCGGAAAATGTTAAATTAAAGAGTTATAGCGCAAGAAATATATTAGTTACTTTTAAGCCTACTTTTAGTACAAAGGTCAAAGTCAACTGGCCGATTTACGACCGATCGACCCAATTTTTGCACACATATTATTTTTTTAGCCCCATCTACCAGAAACTGCCGGTGGAGCAAGTAAAATCCATACATACATTTATGGGTAATCTAGTGATGATATTATTCATGCCCATAAAAGAAAAAATCAGTACTTGATAGAAAAAAAATGACTGCAGGTTCTTGTTTAACTCGTCAGAATCTACCTAATCCTTCTATTTTTTATTCGCAGCATTACCAGCTTTAAAATAAAGATGATAAACTGAAAATGTTTTGATGTTTTCATTTATTAAAAGAAATTTTAGTAACAAAGAAATCTAAAATTTTGCATGAAAAAGATTTTTTTTGTACGCTTGTTTGAAAATAACTTCGAAACTACTGAGCACATACAAAAATTAAGTTTGAATGATTTGAAGATATGTTTAGTACGCATCTTTTGATGTATCACTTATGTCAATCGTACACACCGTTCTTGAATTATGAGGAAATATACTAGAGTAATGGCCTTACTATGGGCGAAATATTAGACACGCACATAAAAAAAATCCAGAACCGATGGAAAAAAAACTAAAAGCAGATTCGTGTTTAGCACATCAAAATGCATCAAGTTCAACTATTCGTCTTTGGGGGAGGATTTTTTTTGTCGACCAGTGTAATAGAATGACATAGATCTTATAAATTGTTAAAATAGTGTTTTTGTCTTGTTAACAACTAAAACAATGATGAATAAAATAACAGTGAATAAAAAATCTTAATTACAACTAAAAAATTCTAAGGAATTATATTGATTTATGTCACTTACAGGAACTTTAATGTTTCCAGTGCATTCGAATTAGCAGGTTTAACTAAGGACTAAGAATTTAAATTTATTTACTTTGTGTGTATATTTAACTTCAATGCCTTAACATTGATTTTATACATTTTTCCTGTAGTTCATTACTAATTCATTGTAGTTTTTGCTATTTTCTTTCTGCAATATTCTTGGCACAAAATGCGCTAGAAAAAAAATTATAAAAAAAAAATTATATAAAATTAAATAAAATCTCATAAGCAGAGTTTGTCACGTTTCGTTATTACCTGGTGGGAAAAATACTACGTTGGTAAAATGGTTTTAATCTAAAGGAAACAGGTGCTTGTTACAAAACCTGTTTAGAAACCACAAATTTAATATGAGCAACGGTCACAGTTAAAGAAAATAACTAGTTAAAGTTGATGGTATATATTTTGTTAAAATAGTAGGTAATTAGTTTTTAAAGAAGATATTTAAATTTTTACAATAAACTAAAATTGAAATTAGCTTAGTTAATATAGAAAAATATGTTGCGTATGATAATACTCATACGCAAAAACGAAATAAGAAATAATTTTATTTTAACTTTTATTTCACATTTTTTTTTTTATATTTTATTGAGGTTTTCCAAACATAAACTGAAACTACTGTGTAGTTGCTTCTAATTCATTAGAAAAATAAGTTTTACAGTTTTCTTAATTTTTCTGTTATTACAAATTCTAAACATTTTGTTTTCACTGTACGATATGATTTCGAAAGCACGTTTTCAACATAATATTTATGTCCTGCAACAAACCTTAACTAATTGTTTTCTAAATGTCAGTCATAAATTTCAATACAATAATATTTTGGATTATTTTGTACTAAATGTAAAAAATTCGTTATGCGATAAAAAGAAACTAATGTGTTATTTGAAATCAACATGTACTTACATTAAATAAGTTTTTTGTTCTTAAAAATGCTGTTTAATTTTCCCTTTACAAATACCTCAATTTTAATTTCTTATTTTTTGTAAACAACAACTGCATTAAAATTTTAATCTTTTAGCTTTGTTTTAAACTAAACAATTGTTAAATATTTTTTTTTAAACCAAAAGCAAAACAAAAGGTTAACTGAATACGATTTTTTAATATTATATTTAAATTAGGATGGCATTAAGTTAGGAAGGTTTAACATAATCGTAAAAAAGTTTAGTTGACTGTGGTTACACACAATTTTCCAACATGTTTATGGTTACTGCAATAATAAATATAATTGCAGCAACCACAATAAACCGCCCGCAAGGTTCTGTAACCAGAATGTATTTTCATGTAATAAGTCGTTACAAACCTAGACAATGAAGATGTCTTATTCCTAGAAAATGACAACCTGCAAATGCAAAATGATGAGCCCATAGAAGTTATCATTGAGGGAACTAAGCACGTAGATTTACCGCTTGGAACTGTATATGAAAAAGAGGCAATAAGACCAGCATTGTTTATACCACCTGAAAAAACATTTCGTTTTATGCATAATCTTGCTTTTAAAAATCATAATTTTACCGGGAGTGAAGAGAGTAACGCATACAAATATTCTCAAGTTTTAAAGCCCGTTCTGCATAAGCATGAAGAAATCCCATCAGCGTACGAAGTATTTAACAGCGTTTGTAATTTTGAAGGTAAGTTTTTAAATCACAAATGTTGTGATATTTTGAGTTATCACTTGCTATTTTTATATAGAGCTGTGTCTCATGACCAATCTATATGCTTTGCAAAAAGGGCGTATATTCACTTTGACTGTGCCCGAGTTTAAGGCTTATATGGGTATTATCATACATATGAGCTTAGTGAAACTCACATCAACACGTTTGTATTGGTCCACTGATCCAACATTTTACCAAGCTCAAGTGTCATGTCACGAAACCAATTTGATGAAATTACAGCCAATCTTCACTTTTGCGACAACAATAAGGCTGATGTTAGTGACCGTCGCTGAGTCAGAAACAGGATACTTGTATAATATTGACATTTACACAGGAAAAAAACCATTTGTTGAACACGGTCTTGGTGAAGCTGTCGTCCTGCAGTTATGTAAGCCACTGGCCAAAAAAGGGGTTGAAGTTTACTTCGAAAATTTCTTTACAAGTATAAACTTAATGCATGTTCTCCAGCAAAATAACATAATGGCATGTGGAACTATTCGATGTAATAGAAAGCACATGCCAAAGAATTTTCCTGATGATAAAGATATGAAAAGAGGGGACATAAGTTACTTAATGTTGGGTAGCATTTCCGTTGTAAAATGGATGGAAAATCGAGGTGTCTATCTCTCCTCAAATTTTATTGACCCAACAGCGGTAATCAAGGTCAAGCGACGTGTTGCTGGACAAGCTAGTAAAATAGATATTAATTGCCCCCTGATTATACAGCACTTCAATAAAGGAATGGGTGGCGTTGATCTAATGGATCAAAAGAAAGTATATTACGAGTACGATCGAAGAAGTAAGTGGTATTTTTATTTACGATTGTTCTTCGACTTATTTCAATTATGTGTTCATAATAGTTATATAATATATAAAAAACTCATATTGGCAAATAGTTCCTCAATTAATGTGACTTCAATTGAATTTCGAGCAGCTTTATCCAAAGAACAAATAAGTTGCTTCTATTCAAGAAAACATGGATTTTCAGCTTCAACCAAATTGGGAACTCACTTTATAAGCAAGCCCAAATCTCTGCATAAAATGGAAAAGAGTGAAAGTTGGAAACGCTGTTGCCATTGTGTATCCACTAAAAAATATAGTCGCACAAATGTTTTTTTGCGTTCAATGCAATGTGTTCCTTTGTTTCACAACATCCCGTGATTGCTTTGGAATCTATCACGAACAACATTAATAACAATTTTTTAAGATTTATTGTATTTTACTTTATGTTTTTAATAAAAAAAAAAAAACAAAATTTAAAGAACTTTTACAATTACTTAATTTGGGATAAAAAATTAGCTTTCAACCCATAGGCAACTATATTTGCCAAGCGAAATGGGGAACTTAGAGGACACCCAGGAGGACAATTTTTTTTTCGTCACTACCATTAGGCCACAGATTATGAAAATAAAACAAAAATTTAAATCGCTTCAGCTGAAAATGTTTGGTCGTCAAAGGGTTAATATATAAAAAAGTTTAAAAATTCCTAATAAATAAATCCATGAAATAAAAATATCGCTCATTTGCTTTTTATACCCTACACTACCATAGGTGGGGAGTAGGGTGGACCAAAATTCCTTTTCGCAAGCTTCATTTAAACGTACTTAAAATTATGAAAGGGTTTATTATTTAGAACAACTTGGCCAAATTTTTGTCTTCCTACGAAAGGGCTGCTTAACATCGATGATCTGAAAAATCTTAAAATTTTTTTCTCACCAATATTAATGATTTATTCATCAAACAAAAGCTAAAGAAAAATATATATGGAGAATTCTCTTTTTACGTTAACCTTTATGAAACAGACCTTCAACCTCCAATATTTTTTTAAATTCTGAATTTTTTTAATAATGCAATTATGTTAATAACAATTGGTGGAGTAACACAACAAAAAATCAAGAGCTGTAACGGAAGGGCATATAGTAACGGCAAGCGGATTTTGTCATGTGTCCAGTGTTGACCAGTGTTGAAATATATTGTGGACAAGTTGTGAAACCAAAATTTAAAAATTTTTAATTTTTGGCTGTTTTTTGATTAGAAAATTTGCAAAGACAATAAAAATAACTGATATTAAAATATAAAAAATTACGCAGAAATAAAAAAAGTAATCACTATAGGTTAAATTGTAAGGATGACATCGACTAATTCAAAGTCGATGTCCATAGAGACCAAAGTGATCCAATATGATTCCTTAAAATAATTTCTCTTCCTCGTGTTATAGTGCATTCTACGCTTTCCATGATATATTCAAAGAAAACAATCAGGCTCTGAAATAAATAAGATTCTAATATATTAAATAGGCATTCATGTAAGAAGTGATAGCTGTCTTCAACAGCTTTCCCGCACTACCTCCATGTATCATTCTCTATAATTTCTAATCTTACCATATGCTTACCAAGAGTATTTAGTAACCCTGCGGGAAATTTGTGACAATTGCAGTAATTGTCACAAATTTCACCTAAGTTCCAGTTGAGAATCAGTTGACAAAATCTGTATAACAGTTGAGAGTCAATTTATAACATACATGTTAAGTGCGCATTTAGCAATTCGCGCCCAATAACAGTCTGTGGCTGAGTGGTTAGAGTTGAAGACCATAAAACGTAAGATACGTCAGAATGACAAGCCCATGTAAAAGTGACAGTTCCGGAACTGGAACCGGTCACTAACCCCGAGAACCTCTCACGTGACAAGTTTTGAACCGGTTCCCTTTCCTCTAGGGAACTAACAACTTTTCAATGTCTTTTATGTAAAATTTTGTATTTTATTTATTTTATTTTAAATTTAAAATTTAAAATTAGCTTGTGAATACGTGGGTATTACTTTAATAACTAATTATATATATATATATATATATATATATATATATATATATATATATATATATATATATATATATATATATATATATATATATATATATATATATATATATATATATATATATATATATATATAAAATTTAAAATTAGCTTGTGAATACGTAATTTTTGTGAGATTCATTTTAAGATTTGTTATAAATTCATCAACATAATTCGCCATGTAGCATCCAATTATCGTAGGAAGTTGAAATTTGGCAAATACGTTCTAAATGTCATCCCAATTCTTAATATTAGATTTCGTAAATGTGCGATAAACTTAGGTTTTCTTCATAAAATGTTGAACCACTCTATTGTGCAGTTATAATTCAGATAAGTGAAATTTAAAAATTTTAGGGTTTCTAAAGGTTGACGCTGTTTCATTGCAGACGAGTCTAATATCGAAAAGTATCCAGCAATGATCCGAAAAGTATTTTTCTTTGGATACTCTCCACCTATCGACTGATAAATTAGATCTGTCTTTCGTGAGTGTAATATCTAGCACCTTTTCCCATCCATCACAGTTCACCGAGCTCGGAAAAACGAATGTGGGATCGTTGCCAGAGTTGCATATGGTCAGATGGTTAGTATTAATGAAATCAAGTAGACACTCACCTCTGTCGTTGATTTCAGTGCTACACCATATTGTGTGCCTTGAATTTGCACCACAGCTAATGTTATCTTGAGCCTCGACAGAGGCTAGAAACGCCCTTACTTCGTCTGGAGGGGCTGGGTTGTAGTGTGCCATATAGCTGGAGGCGATCAAGAAACTCCTGTTTCGCGCTAGTTCGACCCTTGCGACTGTCAGGTCTGCTGAGCTATACTGTGAGCAGAGAACGTTATTTGTGTGTTTTTTTAGCTATAAGACAAGATCTTGGCTTACCTTTATCCTTTATATATAGTGTTTTATATGTTGTAGTCGGGAACTGGACTATAGCAATGTCGAGGTCCTTTTCCGCTAAAAGAATCCTCAGATTGTCTGTAGCACATTTTGAGTGCTGCAGATTAATTTGCACGATTTTCATCGTCGGTTGTGGGGTTTTGTGAAGGTTCATTTAGCTGCATGCCTGTCAGCAGATTATTGGCTACCTCCAATTCATCCGCTTCTCCAGCTCCTGGACCTGTGGGACGGAACACCTTAACCTTGGCGTCCCTAACCCCGAAGTACAACATTAGCCCCGCCTTCTCTAGCTCAACTGCGCTATTCTCTGAGATGGCGAAGATTATGCACATGTTATTGTCAACATGGTCTTCAGTTCGCATATCTGTCCAGTCATCCCTGGGGATACTGGGATTCTGCAGCTTCAGACACTCCAGTATTTTGTGGTCTTCGCAACTAATCTTAGGTAACCAAACCTTTGCCCGTAGTCTCATGGGGATTTCCTCCGCTGGGATGAGCTAAAGGCTTAAGCCTTCCCATGCAACACTGATCTTTGCGATGCAATTGCTGAGAAAGTCCTTAGAGAACACGTCCAAACATTTGATTATTCTTTAGCCCCGGTGTAACTCACCAGAGTCAAAACAAGGAACTGTAGAGTCTTTATTGGTGAGTATGTGTTCCATCACGAGTTCAGCCAATGTAGACTCTATAGCACCCCATTCTGCTACCAGAGGAGTCAGATAGCAACTCTTGCCATTTGCTAGTGCCATCAGCAAGTGATCATTAACCACCTAGTTAAACGGCCTTCTTGCCGACGTTATTGTTGTGGAAGGAGCCGGAGCGGTCGATTTGTCTTTGGCGAATTGTTACCCTCAGCTTGAGAGTGATTTCGCTTGGTTCTTTCCTGCGCTACCTGAGATGTGGATGGTTGAGAGTCCTTAAACTTAAGATACTCGTCAACCACCGCTTGGTACTTAACACGATCTTCCTTATCGCACTCATATGGAGTGCCATTTGCCTCATTCTTGGCAATTTTTTCTAGTATGAAAAGAGCTTTGACATAGCGGTGTCTCAGAATTTATTTCTGGCTCTTTTTCATTGTTGGTTTCTCCTTAGACTGGTCGTCAGACTTGACGTCCTGTCGAGGAGACGTTTGACAGGTTTTTTGTGACAGCTTGATGCTATGACTTTCTCCCCTGCTGCCAGGATGTTCGACCAAGGTCTCTTGACTAGAGGCCAAAAAGTCGTCTTCCGAGGAGATACCTATCTCCGATTGTTTGTTGTTTTTGTTGTTTTTCTTCATAAATAGATCCCACGAGTAGGCACGTAAGGGGATGAACCATCCGTGCAGGGACGGCGTACATGGACTAGACCAACGGTTCTCAAATGGGGGTCCGCGACCCACAAGGGGTCCGTAAGGACTTCCGTGGTGGGTCGCGAAGAGATCCTGAAAATATTTAGAAATGGAAACACATCTTTTTAAAATCATCCCCAAATTAAAGACAAATGTAAAGATTTTTTCTTAAATAATTTCTTTTAAGAATAAACTAATGAAGGAACCTTCGATTGAAAATATTATGCTTGATAAAGGCAAAATATATCAAATAAGGAAAGTGATGTGATCCAATGACAAATAAAGGAAACTTTACGACGTGGCAGGGAAGAGAATTAAAAATAAAGATAAATAGTTCACTTAAATATAATATTAAACTATCAATTTTTTACATGAAATCCTACTTTTTTTATAAATATATTATGCCAAAACCTTTATTTGTAAAGTTGTTTTAATATTATTTCCGAATTTTAAGTTAGAAAAACATATTGTTGAAAAATATTGTTAAAATCTTAATGCTGAGTACACAAATCTTTTATTTCGCGGAGAAGTTTTCGAACTATTTAAAGAAAATTCGCTTAAGCAACTTTATAATTTAAAATCGGAAAAATCCTTTAAATGTGAATATCGATAAAGTACCAGGTTTATTTCAAAAATAGTTGAAATGTAACTGATGTGTTAAATTTAACTTTAAAACAAAAGATTTAAAAGTATCTTAAATAGTTAAAACATAGCAAAGTCTATCCTCTCGTTTGGTCCGAAGCCTTAAAACTATTAGAATAATGTTTATCAACATAGATTTTTATGTGAAAATATTTTTACATTTTTTACATAAAAAAATGCATATCATATTCATGATATCAAAAAGCAAAAACAATATCTCTATTATAATATTATTTTTTTTAATTATTTTATCTTTACGTAACATTTAGGCCGATTTTTAAACTTGTCTAAGTTGAAATGGGTCACGCTTCCATTACAATGTCAAAAAGGGGTCGCGAAACAAGATCTTATGAGAACCTCTGGACTAGACAAAGAGAATTTTCAACTGGCCCGTGTCCTGGCGTCAGAGGGGAGCTGTTAGCGTCTAGTCTTCTTTAACCACTGACTAGCCATTCAGGTTCTCAGCACTGCTACCAACCACCTTAACCTTACAAGTGGGGGATAGGGGATGTGGAATAAAAGGGGAGAAGGAGGTATTGGGGAAAGAGGATAGGGGATGGATAACCTTTGGTCATGTAGGTCTTTGAGTCTCGACCTCAATTAGTCAGTATCTTACAGGAAGACAACTGAGGCATCAAGGAAGAGGCCACAGCCTACATTTAAGCCACCACATCGCGCCAAGATTGTTATCCAGGTTCTTTAGCTAATTAAAGAACAATATTATCTATTGAATAAAAAAAATTTTAAGTCGATATTTTTACCGAGTCCAAAAATAAACGATTTTGAATTTAAAAGTTGCAAAAATCACGACTTTTTATGTTTTTTTGGCCTAAAAGGTATCTACACTCTTTTATCTCTAAAATAAAATTTTCTTTAAAAACATATAATAATTTTATACTTTTCTGAAAGGTATCTTCACAGAAAAGACTTTAAGGTAAGAAACAAGCCCAATAATTTAAATGGTCAAGGTACACACCCTACCGAATTCGACCCATTTTATATGAAAATTTTGATTTTAGTCTATATTTTCTCAAATCCCAAAGCACGAATCGGCAAACGGAATGCAGTTTAAGAATCTATAATATGTTGATAAAAGTTGTCTATCAAAATCAACATTAAAACGAAATAATTCTTCCTTGATTAAGATTCAGTGGGATGGTAAGAAACGTAACGAACCATTCAAAAAAATATTTTAAAAGTTTAGAATTTTATTCAACTGCACTATTAAACATTCTCATGTAATTTGATGACTTAAACTTGATCTTCACTTTAAAATTATTTTTGTCTACAAAAAATCATGCGCAATTAAATCACAGTAAGGCTCTTGATTATGTTTCCTCCTAAACAATACACTTACCTTGTAATTAGTATTTTCCACTAATTTTAGGAAAGGATTCTTGAATACATATCTATTACATGTATGACATTAGGTAATTTTAGTCTCTTATACAACCAATAATTGGAATTGGTAAGTGAACAATCCATTTCTAATGCAAGACATTAACATAAATACTTCTATGAATAATTATCACCTTAATGTGTTGCAACTGTAGTCTGCGTAAACACTATTCTATATTTAAACACAAATGTCCATGTGTATAGGCAAATACGTAACGCTGCATTAATATTGCAACTACTTTAGTTACATTTTAATTAAAATTTTGCTTATGGCATTATGTTGTGGCACATACTCTTATACAGAATTTCACAAATTGTTGTTTTATAATCACAAATACTGCTCGTAATGCTTTCGTATTTAAGTAAGTATGTGTTAACATGTATTACATTATATATCACAATGATAATTTTTTTTATTTACATCACTCCCACTAGATTTTCATGTCGGTTATTTCTCTTTTTAATTTTTTTAAATTTAATGTATGCGTTTGTGTGCGTATATTATCATGTCAGTTTAAGTGTGTATGTGTGCTGAAAGGGGATTTTCTTAATAAATCACTTTAAAAATAACTCAACATTGTTGAGTAAATTTTTTAGAGGGAAAAACTTGGAATTGTTCGTATGTCAAAATTAATTTATTGCTGAGATTTTGGAGTAGTTAAAAGAGAACTTAATCTCTGTACATTAATTAAATATATATTTTTTTAATTACTTTTCTGGAATTGCGATGTTTTTTTTTTTTTCATAAAACGTTTTCATGAACTGGGTATTAAAAAATTTAATTTTTTATACAGCATAACACCACGGATGATGAAAGAAGAGTCAAATAAATTACATAAATATAAGACCCTAAAAGGATAGTTTGAAGCAGACACCGGCGCCCATAGTATTCCGGGTTCATAGTATTCAGCATTTTCACATACACAATACGAAGGTTAACTAAGCTGAACAATTGAGAGGGAATAAAAAACGAAAAATCACTTAAGGACTACGCACGAAAAAATCCGTGCATGCTCTTGGGCTTATAACTTTTGATGTGGTGAAAATTAAATAATTCTGTTAACTGGTTTACATTTGTCGGTATGCTCACTAGCTTTGTGCTAAGTTTCATGGTTATAGCGAAACCAGTTTTCCTTAAAATAGAAATTGAACAAAAAACACCAAAACACATAATAGAAATTTTTCACGAAATGATACATCGGTCATATAAAACAATTGCTAGGAAGGCAATTGTGTCACAAAATACAGTTTCTTGGGTCATATTATTATACAAAGAAGTCATGGTCACTGAATGGAAATCAGGTAGTGGTAGAAAAATAGTATCTTCAGGCTGTAGGACTCAGACAAAATAGAAAGGATTTTCAGAGAAATTCCCCTAATCTCTGGAAGAAAAGTGCCACAAAAAGTTAATTGTTTTGAATTTTTATTAGTAAAGTTGAAAAAAAATCTAGCCTGAAGACGTATAAAGTACAAAAAAATCCTAATAGAAACGCAAAGCAAGAATCTGGAGGTGAAAAAAATAACGTGAAAATTCTTCAGAGGAATTTTTCCATAATTATGATCAGGGTATAATAGACGATGAAACGATCGTACAGTCTAACCTTTTTCAACTTCCTAGACAGGAATTCCATGTTGTAAATACTAGAGGGAATACTAGAAAATGGCTGAAAAATATCGCGTATCAAAGAAATCAAAATTCCCAAGAATTTTTTTGTTTTGCGGAAAAAAATCACTTCATTCATAAAAAATGGTTCCATTTACACAGAAATATACGTGAATGAGTGACTTCGGAAATATTTCTCCCTTTCTTAAGAAAATATTGTGTATCCGCCTTTTTCTGGCCTGTTCTCGCTTATTCTCATTACAGCAACAAAACAATGGAGTAATAATAAAGAAATTGTTAGTGTTTGTACCGAAAGATGTTAATCCATCAAATTGTCCGGAACTCGGTGCAATTGAAAGATATTGGTCTCTAGTAAAAGATAATTTAAAGAACATTAAAAGCTTAGCTTAAAATGAAACGGAGTTTAAAAATAAGTGGACTTATTCGAGAAAAAAAGTGACCGAAACACAATAAAACCTTTAATTCGAAAAATTTTAGAAAATATCAGATATTTTCTCAAAAACCAATAGAAAATAATTTATTTTTTTTATGTTTAGAACTTGAACATAACAGTCATTAATAAAAATATAATTAAAAAAAATTTTGCCTATTGGTTTAGTTTCTATTAACAGATTTGCATGCACGGAATTTTTCGTGCGCAGTCCTTAGTTTTGTTCTAGGTTTTGAAGGGAGGCTTCACATACCCTTGTAAAAATTTTTCAATATCGGGAAAAAAGTTGGGATATATTTACATTGAAAAAGTTGGACCAAGATTTTGCAAAATTGATGTAGTTGAAATTACAAATGCAAATAACTTGAAAACTGCAGGAGATAAATAACACATTTGAGCAAGTTTTTCATAGGAACAAGTGATGAAAATTTTTTTCAGAGGTACAATATTTTGGGCCTTAATAACTCCGCTCCTGATAGATAAGTGAAAGAAGGCTTCAAAAAGTTAAATTTTACGCTCCTCTGCTAAGTCTAAGTAAAATTTTATGTATATTCCACAAAATATCTTATTTTTTAAGGTTTAAACACAATATTGTTTGTTTTCATAAAAATTTGAAATGTTTATTGCCTTTAACATATGAGTTTCTGGCATATACTGCCGGTCAACAGAAAAGGTTCAAGATTTTCCTTACATTAAAACTCTTGTTATTTTTAAAAAATGATATGTTTTTCTTAATAACTTTTAAAGTCTTCAGTTGTAAGATATTTACAAGCAAAATAAAGTAATAACTAAGTAAGATTTTTAACGATTTTTTTTTTTTGTTCCAACAAGTGAATTTTTTAGGTAAATTTTTTGGGTCATCTGAATAGGTTCAACATTATTTATTCAATAAAACAAAAAGATGTTTGGGTTAATTTGGTACTTTTTTGTTTTATTATATTATTAGAAAATTATTAATGATGAGAATAGCATTTTTTATTCAATTTAACCTAAGAAATTCTATTTAGCATGGACTTATAAAGATTTTCAACATGTTACTAAGATGCTGTGCTCCAACTGTTTCCAATAGATTCAGATAATCAATTTTTGTTCGCGCATTATCTGTTCGACTCATGAACAATACGTGACAGCAATTTCCATACATTTCATATTATATTAAGGTCGAGAGAGTATGGTGGCCACTTCGAAAGGGTTAAATTTTGACTTCGATTTCATAGATTTACTGCTTCTGCGGTATGAATAGGAGCATTGTCGAGCTGGAATTGGAATGAATTAAAATAGTGTACACAGAAAAAAGTAAAAATGGACTTCAATTACGAAATTTGTAATATTAATTAATTTTTAATTGATTTTGCTCCAATCATCAAAATGATAATATTAATAACTAGAATAATTGATATTATTATTACTTCTTTTCCTTAAATAGATGCAATGAGTTGAAAATTTTTGTAAAATTACTCAAATTTATTTTATTTCTGTACTTTTATAGACAAATATTTAATTTTTCTTTATATTTTATTAACAGCTGTCAATTCATTAAAAAACAAAACTGAAAACCAATTAGAAAATTAATTATATTAATAAATCATATAATTAAATTCCAATATAAAGTTAATTAATAATTTTATTAAAAAATTATTTGAAATATTTTTTTCTGTGTATAAAATGTTAGAAATTCTTTTTCCAGTAAACTTTTGTAAGTTTCTTCCGTAATTCTATGCGAAGAAAATCGAAGTTCTCATGTCTCATAATATAAAGTTGCAATTTACGTCATTACACTTCCTTCACAGATCTATAATTAGCACTCTTCTTTTCTCAAATAACGAAAATAATAATATTTATAGCCATTGGAGCATGGAACAATATGTTTCATTCCTTTTTTAGAACATGCGTTCACGGGAGTAGTTTTACTTCACGAATCTTGTTTAGAGGTGGTTTCTTTATAATTTTTAGTCTTTTTAGAAGCCCTGAATTTCGAATAAAATGCTTTACGGTAAAAACACTTGTTTTAATGCCGGATTTTTGCTAAATTTTTGACGCAGAATCAGTAGAATTGGAGGCATCTCGAATAATGGCTCTTCTGTCAGCCTTCATTGTTGATTTATACTTACCATTTTTCATATTTTTTCCATAGCGATACTGATTTTCTAAAGAGTTGTTGACAATATTTTGACTTCACTCATTTTTTCTTAAATTTAGTCTGAATTATCTATATGCTATAGTTTTGCAATTTTTAAATATTCTTATAGAAAACTATTGAAAATGTAAGGAAAACACACAATTATGGGTGAATTCTACAAATACTTGACGCCTTGTTGGAAAAAACGTTAAAAATTTTACCTAGTTCTTTATTAATTATTTCTCGCTATTAAACACCTTAGAATTTAAGACTTTAGAAATTAAGATGAAAACAATATAACTATGTTTATTATATTTAAAAATGCGAGCTTTAATGTAACGACATATTCTGTAGACCGACAGTGTATGTTATTTGTAGGAATTATCATAGAAGGCACACAGTGGTTAAAAAAGGTTTTTTTTTTTTTTTTTTTTTGTAATAATTCTGTAACTTTTGAACCGTTGCACAGTGCGGCCAAAAGCAAAATAAATGGTAATAATTCTGGAACCACTGAACCGATTTAGATGAAACTTGGAACATCGATAGAGGAGGCTTTCAGAATAATGTTAGATGGAGTCTGTAGCTGCAGCACGGGCGCCGCTACAGTGTGCTAAAGTTGACTACCTCGAGAGTGAAAAACATATCGAGGCTTATAACTTTTACAAATATTAACCGATTTAAAATATTTTTACATTTTTGAATTCTCCTAAGCAAGACATGCTTATTGTGCTGAATTATCTCGTATGGTATAAAAAATACTTAACTTCAAAAAATAAATTTCTCATTTTTGGCCTTCACTTTTTTGTGATTTTGCCCTATAACTTTTAAAATAAATTTCTAAATTTTTTTTAAAAATACGTTGAAATTCTCTACAATTTTTAAATTATGCTAATAAAAAAAAAAAATTTGTTATCTCAATTCGATAACAAGAAAAAAATTTTCAAAATCAAAATTTCAAAACAGGTCTCAAAAATTGCAATTTTTTGCCAGAAAAGTAACAGCAAAAAACTTGGTTGCCATGTAATGAGTTAAGAAGTTAATATAATGGCTCTCCACTACATACACATTAGCTGAATAACTCATTATTTTAACACGGTGATGACATTAGAGGCAACTACTTACCCTAAACATTACTTAGATATCATTACAATAACTAATTACTTCCAAGCTGTTGAATAGGGCATTGGTTTTAAAGCATTACTAAAGTCATGATTAGTAATAACAAGAGGAACTAGTTACATTTTAGGTTATAAATAAGTAATGAAATGTGAGGATATAAAATACTTTTTTGTTATTGTAAAAAGATTTTTAAAATTTTAATTTAAAAAATTTAACAACAACCAAAAGTGTAATTAAAATAAATGTAATAAAAATAAACTATTTGAGATTACAAATTAATTCATATGCAAATTTTGCCTTTAAATTATGTATCCCATTTTAAAATATATGGATTGGTAACTACATTATAAAAATCACTAAAAATTAATATTTTATAAAATCTGATCATAATTAATTATTTACATTCGTGTTATTAATAATTAGTTACTAAACAACTTCTATGTAATGCAGACAGTATGTTGTTGTCATTACAAAGTAACTACATCCGTAACTACATGTCCTTATCAAGTTTTTGCTGGGTTTATATATTTAACTTTTTTAAAAAAAATTTAGTTAAAAAAGTTTAATATTTTTTGACATTTTCTGAAAGACCTGACCCCAAGAAAAGGTGTAAGTGTAATGTTTAAAAGTTCTGAACGTTCACCCTACATCCAGTAGTGGTCAAAAATGATCAGTTTTGGATCAGAAGTTGAACTTTTTGAGTCTGTAAAAAAAATTAATTGTTGATTTTGGTACTTCTTTGAATTAAACTATATACATAGATCAATATGTTCTTAAAGGTTTTGCAAAAAATTATTACAGCCTACCAGTAAACTTAGTCACACGAGGTGATTTTTCGAAAATACCCATATTTTCAATAATAACAACTTCGACTCCTAAAAATATATCATTTATCAATTTTCCATTAAATATTTTATATCACGTGAAAAAATTATGTTAATAACTATAAGCATTTAGAAATTATTCAGTCTCAAGTTTTTGAAATAAGTCCATATTACTAAAAAGTACTAAAAATTTTAAAATAGTAAAATTGATTATACATAGTTTTAAAGAAGACATTATTTCCTTCAAAATGATGTATAATATGACTATTTTTGTAATGTTTCTGGTAAATAAATTTGAAATTAGCAAAGAGTTGCAAATTGTAAAATCTTTCGTTTTTATACCCTTCACCACAGGTGTAAAGGGTATATATAAGTTTGTCATTCCTTTTGTAATTTCTACAATATTCGTCTAAGACCCCAAAAAGTATATATATTCTGGATCCTTATTGATAGGGGAGTCGATATAAAGATGTCCGTCTGTCTGTTGAAATCAGTTTTCAGAAAGCCCCAGTTAACGGATGCATATGTTTTATATGTCAAACTGTTAGAAATATTCCTTAGAAAATCGTTTGATAAATGACTGAGATATCGGAAGATACCCCCAAAAAATCGTATTTGCTGTCGGTTTTTTTCGGCTCCTATAAAAGATAGCGAATTTGTTTTTGCACGAAAAATGCAAAACCTCTCTTATAATTTTTCTGATGAAAAAAATCGGTGCACTATATACCAGATATCGGTCAAAACGCGTTTTTTCACTTTTTGTAGCCTCTACATAAGCTACGGCTTTCGCTTTTGAACAGGTTGGTCATAAATATTTTTATAAAATATCGGTTTTTGCAGAAACCAAATTCGCTCAAAAACAACAGAGATATGGTCCAAAAAATAAAAAAAATTTAATAAAATAAATACGAAGGAACATTTTTATATTAAGCATTGTTATTGTTGTTTTTTTTTTGTATGGGCAAGTTGTTTGGTTAGCAACAGCAGTTCTTGTTATTGTTTGTATATGCAGTATGGTTATATATGCAGTCAGTTTGTAACGTACATACATACATGCATACATACATACATACATACATACATACAAAAATTTATAACTATTCAATTTTTGTTGTTTATATTTATTGCTATGACTGTTTCTTTTTCGTATTCAAATGTTCGTAGTTAAAAAAAAAATTTAAGCGTAAGATGGTAAAATGGTATTAAGTAACATGATGAAGGGTATCAAAGATTCGGCACGGCCGAATCTTTTTTCAATTTCATTTCATGTTGTTTTTGATACGGCCTTACCGCACTGTCATCATTTTAAAGGAAATTGTGTTTTCTTTAAAACCATGTATAATAAATTTTAATATTTTAAAATTTTTAGCACACTTTTCTTGAAAAAATACGAACAAATGCAAATTATGTTCATATGGACATATTTCAAAAATTTAAGAATGAATAATTTCTAAATGCTTACAGTTATCAACATAATTTTTTCGCGTGATATAAAATATTTAATGGAGAATTGATAAATGTGATAATCAGAAAAATATATCGACCATTCCAGGAAAGAACGCCCGAAAAAGTATATCTTTTTTCTTGATGGCTTTCAATTTCGATAAAAATTTGTATGCTTAAACTCCATTAAGCCTTTAATTAATTTCAGTTTTCAGTTTTAAGAAATTGCAAAAACTCGCGATTTAATTTCGCTTTTTAATTTTCTCAAAAACCAAAAAAATTTCAAAAGTATGTAACTTTGAATAGCAATATCTCTGAAAAGACTTTGTGAATTATAATGATCTAAACGGCCTTAAAATTTCGCATATCGCGGCTTTACGACGAATATTTTAGAAATAAAAAATATTTTTTAAAAATGCATTTTTCAAATGCATTTTTCTTTAAATATGCTATTAAAATTTTTTAATTTTTTAACATAAATGAAAAGTTTCTAATCTTTACATTAAAATAAAAGTGTAAAATTTTTGGGACGCGAAAATCTTATATGCATAATCTAATTTTTATAAAAACATGTTTAAAATTTTTCATATAAAATTAAATTTTTTTCTTGTTTTTGAAATTTTCTTTAAAATTTGTATAAAAGTTAACAAAATATAAAAAGTATGCAATTTTAAATATTCATATCTCTTGAAGTTATTGATGGATTTTTGTAATTTAAAAAGTATTTAAAAGGCCATTGTATATTTTTTGTGTAATTTAGTCATCATTTCAAAAACCACGTCTTCGATCCATAATATTTTAAAAACATAAATGCAGTTTTAGATGCATTTTTGTTAGTTGCGAATTTATTAAATTTTAATTTTTCAAAAGTGCATTTAAAAATGGTTTGTTTATTATAACTTGAAACAATAAATAGTTTGATACATAAAGATTTACTATTTTTCAGGATTTTTTAAAAAATAACACAATAAATTTTTTTTTAACATACTCATAATACCAGAAAAATATAATTTTTATATGAAAACATTTAAACTAGTTGAAGAAGAGGGGAAATTATGCACAGTACATGTGTGCGTCCCAAAAATTTAAGACTTTTATTTTAATGTAAAGATTCCAAACTTTTCATTTATGTTAAAAAATTTAAAAATTTTAATAGCATATTTAAAGAAAAATGCATTTAAAAAATGCAATTGCATTAAAATGCACTTTTAAAAAATATTTTTTATTTATAAAATATTCATGTTTAAGCTAACATAATTACAATTCAAACGCCGTTTAAATCACAAATTTCTACAAAGCCTTCCCAGAAATATTTGTATTTAGATTTGTATACTTTTGAGATTTTTTAAATTTTTTCAAAAGTGAAAAAACGAAATAAAATCGCGAATTTTTTGAATTTAGCGAATCTGAAAACGGAAATATATATAGGCACCCATAGACCTTATACGAATAAAATTTTATAAAAATTGGAGGACACTTGGTATATTTTTGGGCGTTCTTTCATGGAATGGAATATATAGTATAATTTTACTATATATTTTTAGAAGTCGATATTGTTATTATTGAAAATATGGGTATTTTCGGAAAATTGTCTCCTGTGACTAAGTTTACCGGTAGGCTGTATTAATTTTTTGCAGAACCTTTAGGAACATATTGATCTATATAGTTTAATTCACAGAAGTACCAAAATCAACAACTCATTTTTTTTACAGACTCAAAAATTTCAACTTCTCATTCTAAATTGACCATTTTTGACCGCTGCTGAATGTAGGGTAAACGTTCAAAACTTTTAAACATTACACTTACACCTTTTCTTATGGTCCCTCTTTCAGAAAATGTCAAAAATATTAAACTTTTTTAACTAAATTTTTTAAAAGAGTTGAATATATAAAGTTACTTTTTTGGCAAAAAAATTGAAATTTTTGAGAATTGTTTTGAAATTTTGACTTTGAAAATTTTTTTCTTGTTATCGAATTGAGATAACAAAAAATTTTTTTTATTAGCATAATTTAGAAAATTGTACAGAATTTCAACGTATTTTTAAAAAAATTTTAGAAATTTTATTTTAAAAGTAATAGGGCAAAATCGCAAAAAAGTGAACGCCAAAAATGAGAAATTTATTTTTTGAAGTTAAGTATTTTTTAGACCATATGAGATAATTCAGCACAATAAGCATGTTTTTCCTTGTCTTGCTTAGAAGAATTCAAATATGTTTCAAATCGGTTAATATTTGTAAAAGTTATAAGCCCCGATATGTTTTTCACTCTCGAGGTAGTCAACTTTGGCCCACCGCGCTACAGCTACAGACTCCATCTAACATTATTCTGAAAACCTAGCTCCTCCTCTATCGATGTTCCAAGTTTTATCTAAATCGGTTCAGTGGTTTCAAAGTTCTAGACTTATTACCATTTATTTTGCCTTTGGCCCCACTGTGCGTTGGAAATATCTCAATAAAATTTCAGATGGTCAGAGCTGAGGTTTTCGATTTGATTTCGAGGAGTACAGGTTCCTAGCGGGTCAGTGGGTAGTGGGTGGCCCTCCAAAGTTGGCCATCTCAGATATGTAATTAGCCAAAAATTCATTTATGATATGACCAGAAAGAAATTTTATATATAGATAGTCCTTGTAAAACTCTACAAAAATGCGCTTACATGTGTAGGTTATTTTAGGAGATATTCAAGTCGAAATAAATTTTTTCTCCATTTTTAGCTTCAATAATATTGCTGCAAGGGTATGTTCATGTAAAAAGTGGGAGTTTTTTTAGTTCAATGACAAATTTTTATATATTATACTGAAATTTCAATAAAATATCGTTTTTATTGAAATTTTATTAAAGTTAAAATATTATCTTTATTTAAAAAATCACTAAAATGTTAAATTTTAAGTCCTTATGTCTTAAAGTCCGATAATTTCTGCGATCAAATTACATTCCACTTACTTTTTTTTATTAATTATTAATCTCCATATTCTAACATTTTCTTAGATAGATACTTGTATAAAAAATTTAGACTTTTTTTAAAACTTAATACAAACTTGCACAGAAAAAAATATTTCAAATAATTGTTTAATAAAATTATTAATTAACTTTATATTGGAATTTAATTATATGATTTATTAATATAATTAATTTCCAAATTGGTTTACAGTTTTGTTTTTTAATAAATTTACAGCTGTTAATAAAATATAAAGAAAAATTAAATATTTGTCTATAAAAGTACAGAAATAAAATAAATTTAAGTAAATTTTCAAAAATTTTCAGCTCATTGCATCTATTTAAGTGAAAGAAGTAATAATAATATCAATTATTCTAGTTATTAATATAATCATTTTGATGATTGGAGCAAAATCAATTAAAAATTAATTAATATTACAAATTTCGTAATCGAAGTCCATTTTTACTTTTTTCTGTGTGGCCTCGCCAAATTTTATCAGTGAATAAATATTGCCACCATTTTGGAAAAAACACAAAAAATTTGAAATTTTTTTAAAATTCCAACTTCAAATTAATATAACATTTTAACGGATTCATATATTTATATCATTATTGTAGCAATTTTTTTCCAATGTGTCGTTTCAACCAATTTATGTTCACTAAACACACAATAAATATTTTATAAGCCACCCCTCTAATGAAAAAAGTCAATTATAAAAAAAGTTCAAAATATTTCAAATTATTTTTTAATAAAATTATTAACTAACTTTATATTGGAATTTAATAATTAATTTTTTAAATAAATTGACAGCTATTAATAAAATATAAAGAAAAATTAAAGATTTGTCTATAAAAATACAGAAATAAAATAAATTAAAGTCAATTTACAACAATTTTCAGCCCATTATATCTATTTAAAAAAAAGCAATTATTTTAGTTATTAATATTATCATTTTCATGATTGGAGCAAAATCATTTAAAAATTAATTAGTATAAGCAATTACGTAATTGAAGTACATTTTTACTTTTTTCTGTGATTGCAATATCTTTACTAGTTTTAATTTAACATTATTTCTCAAAAATAAACTTGAAATCACTTTTTTTTTTTTGGGTCTTGGTCTAAAGAAATTTGACCAAATTTACAGAATTATTTCCATAAAAAGGGACCATTGCGTCATGTAGTCAGTGTTACCGTTTGGCGACTTTAGTCGCCATTTGCCCCTTTTTCAACCAACTGGCCACTTTTTTGGCCCCTTTTTTAAATGGCGACTTTTTAAGACTATGTGTTAAATGATGAGAAACTAAGTTATTTGAAATATATCGACCCATTATATATTAATTTCAACAAACAAATTCATCATTTTGAGATTGTTTTACAGTATAGAGATATAAAGCCGTGTAGTACTTATAAATGAACTGAAACTGTCAGTAACTAAAAATAATAAAGTTTATCAACATCTATTTATATCATCATATGCCGAATCTTTTTGGATTGGTTTAAAAAAATATTCGATGAATACTTATATCCTAATTTATATTTTTACATTCCTCATAGCAATCCCTCGGGGAACGTGTTTTTTTTACTAAATTATCAATAATAAAAAATAATTTATGTAACAGACTTAAGCCAATACTTGTGGATCCATGCTTTCCGTCCTAAATTTGTCCGATTTTGTGAATAAAACTTTATTTTTGCAATAATACAAATTGTTGTAAAATAATTATAAATTATTTTGTTATTAATAAAACTGAATTTTGTAGTTTTTCTTAAAATACAAAATTTTTATTGTTTTTGTTGTTAAATAAACAAATTTTAAGGAGTTTTTTTAGGTTTTAAAGCAGTTGGCCCCTTTTTTTCAAAAAATCCCCTTTTTTGGCAACTTTTTATTTTGAAATCCCCTTTTTTGGACACTTTTTAAAAATTCTCAACGGTAACGCTGCATTTAGTATATGTACTTTAGGTCATACACGCAAAGAAAAAATATGATGAATAGGAACCATAATCGAGTACTGTCATATTATGTTTGGATTTTATGGTTGTTTGTAAATTATATTATGGTTAGATGTAGCACCATAACATGGTTGAATCATAATAAAAATATTGTTGATCTGTAACCATATTTTTGTTGTATATGTACTTGATCTATGTATATAACAATTATATGGTTAAATAACAATAAAAATATTGTTGATCTACAACTATATTTTTGTTGTACATGTACTTGATTCATGTATACAGCAATAATATGGTTAAATCACAATAAAAATATTGTTGATCTCCAACTATATTTTTGTTGTATTTGTACTTGATTTATGTATACAGCAATAATATGGTTAAATCACAATAAAAATATTGTTGATCTACAACTATATTTTTGTTATATTTGTACTTGATTCATGTATACAACAATAAAATGGTTAAATCAAAATAAAAATATTGTTGATATACAACAACATTTTTATTGTATATATACTCGATTCATGTATACGGAAATAATATGGTTGAATCACAATAACGGTACTTAGCGTCGAGAAGCAATTATTATGCCTCAAAATAAATAAAAGAAAATTAATTTATCGTATGGAAGTTTTTATTAAAATTAATTAGGATTTAGTTACGTAAAATAAATCACTGTTATAAAAAGATACATTTATCAAATGTGAATGATGAATCTTGAGAAATTTCTTGAATACTCGTACAAGCTGACACATTTTTTAGCACTCCGAAGATAACCAATTATGTAGTTTTCTTTGTATATTATTCGTTTACAATAATTTCACAATATGAAACACTTATTTATTTCTAGTTCAATTTTAATAAAAATAATTTATTTTAAATAATTTACTTTTAAATATATATTCAGCATATTTTCTAATACATTTTTAACTTGCCGACAGACAACTAGCTCAATGAAAGAAGCAAACTAAACTAAATAAAAATCAACAAATATACTTATTGTCAAGTACTAATAATGTATATTGTTGCCAATATAAAACAAACATTTTGTTGCCAATTCAAAATTACAAACAAAACAATATATTCAGGAATTGAAAATATTTTTTTTGCACATGAAATTTTAACAACAATAATGTGGTTCTAATTTAAACATATTGCTTAACATGTTTTGCCAACAATATAATTGTGAGTTGAGAACAAATGTATAATTGCTACAACAAAATTGTTTTTAAAATAAAATATATTCAACAATAAGAATGTTTGCGATGGAAAAATCTCTCTGCAATGAAAATAATATTGTTGGGGCAACCATATTGAGAAATGTTCTGTGTGTAGAGTAACATATAGAGACGAAATTTTTGATTGACAATTAAACAAAATTATTGTTTTGTAAACAAAAATGTGTTTTTATTTTATTTTTTTATTGCATGAGTTAGGTTTTTGACTCTTTGTTTAGGTATCTAAAAATTAACTTTCTAATGTTTTCAGATGAAAATACTTTCGTTAAAAGTACATAAATATTAATATTACTTATGGATTAAACATAATCTCACTACAGTTTTATGTTTTTGTCTTGTTTGCCCATTTCTGAATACACAATTTTTACTTATTTAATTTGTCTACATCTTTTCTTGGTTTCTGAACGAAATCGTCTTTAATATATGGGAAATTCTTCAAACTCGTGTACTTTTGATGTTCAAAAAAATTTTTAAATGACACATTAACGATATTTAGTGCCAATATTCCTTGGCTCTATTCGAACATAGATCTGTTCGCGAGAATGACTTTTACCGAACGTCATGAATGTTATGGCGGTTTAAAATAAACATTTATAAAAAAATTGCCAAAATTCTATTTATAGTTCTAAATCAAAAATTATTGCATTTATGTATTCTACAATGCTGTATCTAAAATACAAATTAAAAATATCGCGATATGTTAGGTATGCGTGTTCATAAGACAATGTCATTTATACACATTTCTTAATTGTACTTAGTTAAATCTCTAAAGTTGCATTAAATGAAAAATCGTACTTTTTTTCGAACGCCATATTGATTTTGATATTGGGTATTAAAACAGCTACAGATTGACATATATCATCGCCAATTTTGATTAGCGCCTTGGGTGTGCCTCGACGATTAATGTTAAACTAAAAACATCGCGTTCTTAGCTCATTAAAACCGTTGATGAATATTTTTAGTGAATTTATATTTTCTGCGTAAGTAAAACTTTACACAGGAACTTATTTCAGTTTAAAATTGATTTATAACGCCAACATCTGCTATAACAAAATATGCGAAATTGCTGAATTCTTTAAAATAGCTATACACGTTTAGCAGATTAATATTTTAAAACGCCACAATGATTTTTAAATGTCAGTTGGAAACCTTATTTGTTAACGCCATACTCTAGCTTCACTGAAATAACGTTGCGAGTGTGCCTCGCGAAAAAGGCGCGTCTTGGAGCCATTCACGTTTTTGCTCTCCAAATTTGGGTACCTCCTACAGCATTTCTGTTGAAGGCACATTAACGAGATATATGTCAAATGATGCATAATTTCAAGAGCTATTAGGCTCTTGAAATATCCGAAACGGAGTAAAATCCCCAGTGAAAAAACTGACAAATTTTAAAATTTTTTAAAATTTGGTTTCACGACTTTTGCACAACACAATTTGACACTGGTTAATTGCACGCTAATTAAATTCATGCTGGTCCTTTTCTACAAGTATTTATAGTCTACATTAGAAGAATTGGACATTTATGGAAAAATTTGCGACTACAGCTATAAAAAGAAATTAAAAAAAAACTTTTTAGTTTCAAACACTTTTTTTTTTTTTTTTTTAATTTTTGACTTTGGGTGTTTGCCGGCTCCACATGGAACCGTTTCAGGTCTTGATTTTTTTTCTGTTATAGCACTAAGTGTTGTTAACATAATTGCATCAAAAGTTTTTTAAAAAAGTATGAATTTAAAAAAATATTTGAGGTTGAAGGTCGGTTTCATAAAGGCAAACGTAAAAAGAGAATTGCCCATATATTTTCCTTTGTTGAAAACTTTATCTAATTTCCTTTAGTTGTTATTTGCTTTATTTAATATCAACTGATTTCTTACTGATTTATGCATAGTCGTAAAACTATCAATTTTTTTGTTTTAATTCATTTTGCAATATTTCATCTTTTTTTTTAACATTTGTTTTTTCCTCTACTTTTAAAGTTAAAAGATTCTTCAAAAATTACTTCAATCTAGGTCAAACTATCATTAAACTCAATTGCAAATAAAAGAAAATGAGAAAAAACTTTTCTTTATAGATTTAAACATAAATTCTTTTAAGGGGATTTTGTTAACAATGACAGTCAATAATTTAAAATTATAAATAATGAAAAGGAGAAAAAAATTTCTTAACCAAAAAACAAGTGTAATTTATATCAACAAAAGCTTATAAGGATGTTTTTAGTAAGCGAGTATGAAGCATGTTTATGTAACATACAATGATCTATTTCTTTGGCGAATAAATAACCCAGCAAAATTTCAAGGTGTTTAAAATCAGACAGTGATTTTTTTGTAAGCAATACAAATGTAATTTTAGCAGTAAAATTAATATCATTACTACCAATTAAAAGTATTTTATATTCATATTTTTAGAAATCTTACATTACAAAAGGTTTTTGTTTTATATTCATTTTAGGCATAAGCTAGATTTAATAAGAATTCCTTTGTAATGTATATTACTATTTTTGTTCATGTTAGTCCTTAAAATTTTGCTGGGTTCATCCTTCTTAATTTCACTTAAAAAGTTGTGTAAACTTTAAACTTTTAACACATGCCCTTATGACGCTGTTGAGTTTCTGCTGTTGACATCGGAAGTTGTTTGGCAACATTAATGTGGCAATATTTGGCTAATCTACATACACGTACTTAAAGCTATACACGCTTACATATTAACAACATGCATTAAAATGCAATATAAAATATGCAAGTTATAGTACAAGTTACTTAAGTTTTATATAAGAGCCACCACAAAAGTACTTAAGGAGAATGTTTACCAAGTAAGATTTATTCAAGAAAATGTGCACACTTTTACACACATACACTTATATAACTGCATGTAAAATTATTACTAATATTATGAGAAAAACGATATATCATACAAGTTTCAGTTCAAAATCGGAAATAATTAAAAGCATCACATAATATTAATACAAACATGCGTGTTGCAGTTGGTAAGAGATAAGTAACTTATTTAAAGTTTTTTTCTAAATAAACTTAAATATTACTTTTTAATGAACAAGTTGAAACCTTATCCGGCATACTGATATATGTAATAACATATTTGGGATCGCGTGCATGGAAAAACATCAATTTATATGCAACATTTACACCGAGCGAAATTTTCGGCTACTGTTATTTAGTATTTTTGTAAGCGAAAACAACCTTTTTGGCTATAAATAATGAATTTTGATCGTGATATCCAAAGATTTACAAATTTTCAAGTGGATTTCGAAAGAGCTGTTTTGGATATCAAATTATATTAGTATAAGAAAAAATGTGCACAGAAAAAAATGATTACCTTATATTTATAATCTATAACACCATAGGTGGTATTATGCGTTTGTGTTGATGTTTGCAACACCCAAAAATATTGGCATAAGACATACATTAATTTATACCAATCGGTTTAGAATCACTTTCGTAATTTTGAAGATAATAATTGGAAATTTGGTACATATGATTTTTATTGGTATCAGGAATAAGTATATTGAAGTTGGTTATGATCGGTCCATTAGTCCACCTAGCCCTCATACAAATGTCCTGCTGGAATAGTGGTTTAACGATCATAAATGCTTTAAATTTAGTAATATTTTATTGGAATTCGGTACAAAGAAGTTATAAGTGTATAAGCATCAATCTTTGTGCAAAATTTCTTGTATATCGGTTAGACTGCACCAAAATTTACCAACTTTCGAATTGTTCTTTGGGTTGCAAAAACATACTGTGTGAAATATTAGTGAAATCTTTAACCCGTGCCGCATCGGACCTGAAATTTTTAGGGTGCGTTTGTATGGGAAAAAGTTACTCTTTTTGCAGTTTTTAGAAAAATTTTGTTATTTAATACTTTGCTTTGCACTTAAGTGTAAAAAAACATAATTGCCTATTAAATAAGATATAAAAAGAAAAAATCGATTAAAAAATTTTAAAGTTATTACGAGTTCCCCAGACCATTAATGTGCTTTAGAACACTTGCGTAAGGAGTGTCCAACGAAATTTTTAATATTTTGATAAATGTTTAAATAAAAAGCAGCTTTCAATTCAATTTGAACAGCAAAATATATTTTTGTTTCCACAGAATAATCCAAACACCTTTTCATGCTCGGTTATAAATTTTTAAATTTTTTAAGACTGTTTTAAAACTCCATTTTAAAATTTAAAAAAAGTTAAAAAACAACTTTGCAGGTTTATATACAACAAAATTAAAAAATAATTAAGTCATTACCTTGTATGACTTCGTACCTTCGATTTGAAATGTCAAATTTTATGAAGATCGGTCCATAATTTATCATAGCTTTTTATATAAAGCGCACTTTTTTCTACACTTTATACTATAGTTGGGAATTATGAGTACTTTTAACTACTCAATACATACTCAAAACTTTTCTTTTGGGTACTCGATACTACTCAATACATTAAGGGTTTTTGAATTTGATCAACCTCCGCCTGAAAAATAAAGGTAAAGGAGAATTAATTATGACATTTATATGGCATTATATTTATTTTTATAAATAACAGCTTTGAAAATTTTGCATTTTGCCGTTTCTCCATTTTCAATATTTTAAAATAAAGTTAAACTTTGATTCTCTTCTTGGACATTAGACTGTCCAAAGAAACTTCATTTTTGAAATTCTGATGAAAGAAGGTCTCTAAAATGATGCGTATTTATGAGCTGAGTACAGAAAAAATTTAAAAAATTGGTCCTCAGTTCCCTACCAGCCATTCAAAAATCTCGGACCCCATACATTTTGGCCAACGAATTGTTTGAGGGGTCTTCCTACAAAATTGTTGGTCTACTATCAATATTTTTATATCTTACTTATCAAATGACGTTACAACCAGTACAGTTGATACTTTTCTATTAAATTTGCATTTTTTTGGTGTAATAGTCTTAAAGTAGTTCTGGGTTGGGGAACAACTCTCGCGTCACTGTAATTATTTCTTAAGTACAGTAATGCGGGTGTTTGTTGTTGGGCCTTCGATGAAAATGGTTCTTTAGGGCTACAGCAGCAACTTTTGTTCTGCGACTTTTTCATAATCCCGTTATTTACAAAATTAACGTTATTTTTAGGTTGTTGGAGAAAATCAAAATTTTTACATTCAAATTTCCAGAATTTGACCAAATGATGTTTGCAACTTTGTACAAAATCCTTTGGCAAGTATTTTTGCTGAACATATGAACTCATAATTTTTGCAAATACCGGGTGTTTTGATGCACTTTCAATAAAAAATTAATTTTGCGCCACCTAGCGGCAATAATTTGTGCCAACTATGTTCAGCAATTAGAAAGGTAATTTGAATACCTTTCTAAAAAATATATATATATTTTTTTTTTGAAAATCGGTTGAAAAATAACCGAAAACCATTAAAAAAAAAAAGCTCTAAACAAAAACAGTGATACAAAGGAAAACAACAAAAAACAATAACATTACAAATGTCAACAAGCGCGAATGTTGTAGAAGAGGTGGGCGGTAAAGTGGACGAACCACGCCTATTTTTGTTTCCGTGTTTACATTTGTCCATGAAGTATTTGTACAAAATTTTTTTGACCTTTCACCTTATATGGGAGGTGGGCGGACCACGCCCATTTTTGTTTCCAAGTTTATATCGACCAATGAAAATATTGCTATAGTACATGCTTTTATTTAAGAGAGTTATAGCAGTAAAGTATGAAATTAAGCTACAAACGGACACTCTGTGTTTTTAGTATTTTGCTCATAACTTTTTTGTTTATTAACTCATTTTGCTCATTTTCAATATCAAACAAACCTTATATAAGATAAATATTTTGGCAAAATTTTGTCCTACTGCGTTGTGCCGTTCGAGCCCTATCCTGCTTTCAACAGACGGACATGGCTAGATCGACTCAGAATCTAACCAGGACCCAGAAAACATATACTTTATGGGGTTTTAAATTAAAAATAGTGCGTATGGTCTTAATTACTACTGTATAACTTATTTATTTATATTTTTTAAATTAATGAGTAAAATTTTCCGAAAATAGGCTAAAATTCTGCTGTGGTGCTTGAAGATTACATTCCTATTTCAAAAGTTATGTATGAATGAAGGTGAAAAAAAACACATTTTTTTAAATTTTTTCGACTTTTTTTTAACATTTTCCAAATTTTCTCGTAAACGAAAAATGCGATCGTCACGCACCACCGCAGAATTTTAGATACTATTGTCATCAACAACTATGTTGACTTTCAAAGCATAACATTCAGTTCAATTTGTGCCGCGTTAAATGTTAGCAGTAGTATTTTCTTACTTCCAAGTTTTGTTGTGGCCATTTTGTTTTTCTCAGTGTATTATTTCAACAATATCCGAAAATGGAAGATCACTATCCAGACTAACTACTCATTTAATAAAAACATTGAATTTGTAGCTGTTAACATAAATAATGCGTTAAATTCATAAGAAAATAAAAAAAGGCAAGTTTTAAAGGCCACCCTATATTTCCGTTTTAGGACAAGTGAGGGACACCCTAATTAGATATTAAGGTACCTTACTCTACCCCCGAAGCATTTGGCCTTCATAGCTTGAAAATGAAAGAGTACTTTTTTTTGGCATATTGCTAATTATATTGAGATTTAAATTCTAAAAATCTATTTTTATATGAAAAACATAAAAATAATTTTTAAAACTAAACCAGTAGAGTTCGAGCCAAAAGGACGAAAATCTGTGATCACTCATCATCATTTTTGCAGGAATTAAAAACTGATATTGATAAACTGATTGTTTATACATTATATAAGAATAGTGAAAATATTATGCTAATCAAATTTTTTTCAATTAAAAAAAAAAAAAAAAACATAAAATCAATTAAAAAATTAACTTTCTTCATAAAATCTCCACACCTGCATTCGTTTTTGATCGGACAGGAAGCAATTTAGTGTCCAATCGATCTAGATCTATTTATGAATAAATATCATCAATAAATTAAAAAGAACTCGCGTGACATTTTTTTATTAATCGATAAATATTAATCCTTTCAGTATTTTGATGCAATGTAGTATCATAATATTTTTTGGCCATTTATCAAAACCTAAGAAAATTTTGCACATTACTATTGTTTGAAACTTTTTTAATAACATACAAAAAAATTATTAAGTTTATTTTTAACTGCAAAAATTTTCAGCCTAATCATAAAAGCAGAAAAGTAGATTTTAAACACAAAAGACTATTATTTAAAGTTTTTTTTTACCATAAAGCTTTTTTCGAAAAAAATTTCATTTTAAATTTTAAAATAAACTTTTTGGTTTTTATTGTATTGAAATTTTATATAAAATTTGTTTTTATATTCTTTAATTTGAAATTTCTTTTTGTTATTTCAATTCGTTGGAAAATATTATCAAATGTTTCAGTGTATGAGTATTAAAAAGCTTTTAAAATAGATTTTTAAATATTTCTTATGGTATGTGTAGGATTCTCCTTACTGTATAATTTACTTGTTATTGAAAATCTAGTTTTTAAGTTTTCTGTTATAAAAATTTGAATGATTGTTTAGAAAATTTTATTCATTATAAAAAATAAATTTATTAAAACAACACTTGTAATTAAACAAAAAAATATAATTATAAAATATATCTACTATAAATTGGCGATCCTGCATCGAACAAATATTTATTCTTTTAAAAATTAGATAAAAAAAAATAAAAGAAACTAATCTTCAAATTTTATGGAAAACAATATATTAATATTTAATCAAGTTTCCAACATTAATTTCGAAGAAGATAATTAACATCATAGACTGGCAATAAAAGATCATCAATTAAATTAAAAAAAAAAAAAAAAATATTATCAAGATCATTGCAATCAAATAAAATTTTGAGGAAATAAATATTTAAAAAGATATTCAAGAACAATTGGAAGAATTTTCTTGGGATACAAATTTTATAATTTATAAGATAAGTTTATGTTATTTAAGTTTGTTTATTCTAGTTTTATTTCTGATAAGATTTTAGAATTTTGTTTGTAATCCCCTACCAATATATATACACATATAAATATATATATATATATATATATATATATATATATATATATATATATATATATATATATATATATATATATATATATATATATATATATATATATATATATATATATATATATATATATATATATATATATATATATATATATATATATATATATATATATATATATATATATATATATATATATATATATATATATATATATATATATATATATATATATATATATTAAGGCGACTCACTCCCTATGGAAAGAAAAAAAGCCATTTTGTTACCCCCCTGAAAATAAACTTTGATATGTTTCAAGACAGTCCCCAAAATATTTTGGATCTACTGATTACCTTTCGTGAGCTGGACCGTTTTTAAAAAATGCCTTTTTTTTTGGTTTTTTTAAAAATTAAGTAACTTCTTCCAAGATACCATATATTAAATGTGATATCATATAAAAGGCATTTTTAAGCCGCATCTAATTATATATAAAACAAATCTGGAGATTGCCTAAGATTCGAGGTATTCAACAAAATATGACAAATTTTTATGTTTTTTTAATGAAATTTTGTTAAAAAATTATACTTTTAGATTTCTACTTGTTTTCTGAAATGTAGTGCTCATTTTTTTTAATATTAGTTTTTATTATTCCAGACGGTCAGTATGATTAAATATTTATCTTAAACATTGCCAATAAGGAAATCAAAATTTTTCGTTTGAAAAACTGATGTTTGCTGGACAAACCTTTTGAGTTCAATAATCAATGTTGGTAATTATTCCACAAATAATTTTAATAGAATTCATTATTATCTATGAAGAAAGTTCATTATTCTCAAATTTTGCTCTTTATAAAATATGTAGTGCTTATTTGTATATTAATTTTTCAAGATGGTCGGTAAGAATTTTACATAAACCTTGTCAATATGGATATCAAAATATTTCGTTCAAAGCAATTATGCACTATAAAATAAACGCAAAACAAAATAAATAAATAACAAATGTTTGTTTAAAAAATATTAACCGTTTAATTAAAATATTAACATAGATTAAAATAAATAAACATAAGTAATAGTTTACAGAAAGTCTTTTCGAGATTCGATTTTACTATATAGCTTGCATGACTCAATTTTATTTGCTATAAAGCCTGCACGATTTTTTTCTGTAACAAATAGACAAGACTGACTCACTACTTTAACGAATCTCTCCGTATTTTGTGAATGGCATGGGAAATCTAAAAATAAATTCGTTAAAAAGTAATAAATTATATAATTATTATATTTTTTACCTGGTATTTGTATAACTTCATTAGAATCGTGATATTCTTTCAAATACTTGTCGGAATAGAACTGCGTGCATGGTGGTTCCGTAATGTGTTCAAGCTCATTCCAATTTATCATAATTCTTAAAGATTCGGAATCAAACAAAATTTTTGGTACGTTAAATTGTCGTACATTTTGAGCAATATTAGTACGTGCTCTAAATATTAAATCATATCCCTCCATTCGAATCTCTTTGGACTCATCCGTTATCATTGATAATATAATATTTTCATGGTGGGCGAAAAACCCGTTTATTTGAACAGATCGTTGAACAATCTCTTGCATTTCAATAGGCAGTTCCCGTATCAACTTAATGTATTTTAATAAATGGCGGCTTCCGTGTACAGCTTGGGGCTGACTTTTTATCAGAAACCAAAATGGTGCATATACCGTCATAACAAAAAACGCTAGCTTTTTTAATACATCAGACGCAACGGGTTGTGTTACATACAACCGAAGAATTCTTGACGCTGTTGTTAACCACCGAGATAAATTAAGTAACCCAGGCTTTGTACTAGCCAAGCGACTATTACAAAATCCAGTATCAACAGCTTTTACCATCTCATATAAATATTTTTGATCGTCTCGCAAGTCCCAGCTCAAAATATTTTCAGGCATCTTGCCCATGGCAATCGGTTCAAAATTAGAAACAACCTTTGAATAAATTTAAATTCAAAGTAAAAAAATAAACAGAAAATCGAAATTATTTATAATTTATAGGTTACCGGTATGTTTTCACAGTCCTTTAATGCGTGTCCTATTATTCCTGGCCAAGTTTGTGGTCCTGAAGCAATGCCCAACATATTTTTCAATAACGCAACAAAGGGTAATTCGTTAAAATGAAAAAGGCACACAAACCATTGTAATGGTCGTTGCAGTTGTCGTTCTATTATGCAAATCGTCCCATTATATTTGCCTGTGTTAGCTCTTGTGCCATCACAGTTGACAGCAACTAAGTGTTCCAAAGAATATTGTTCTTTTCTTAAAAATTCTATAATTCCCATTGCAACACCAGAGCCTTTGCTGTCGGTGGGGGTTATATACCCAATATAACATGAATTTGGTTCTTTTACCATTGTGATATGTTCTTCAGTAACTCTTACGTTTCGTGGAGAACCGTTTACCACTATTTGTTTAAGCGTACGTTCCCTTTTACCATCAAATGATATACCTTTTAGCAAACAGTTGGATTTTTTATTTTTTAAACACTTATCTCTGGCTTTATTACGTTCTCTTCGAATTTTATGTTGGTCGACTATTATGCCCGAAATATTTAAATCCTTCAACAAAGTATTTACTAATAAAGCTCCGTAACGATTTGAAACACCAGCTCGATCTAACGCAGCACTGAAAGTTGGAAGAGATAGTTTTCTTGAGTCAGAATCAAATTTATAATCTTCATCTTCAGACAACGGTGAGTACTGATCAGACTCATCTATTGTAGAATATTGTGGAACATAGGAGCACTCAGATTTAATTTTACTAACACATGGTGTCGAAAAGTATGAACTGGGGCATATTGCACTTTCAATTTTCAAGCTTAGTAATCTTGGGCCAGTTTGATCAATATAGAATTCCCAAACATGAGGTGGAATTTGCTTTTCCGTAGGGCACTTGCATGGATTTTTTAAATCTAGCGAACATTCGCAGAGTGCAGTTATAAAAAGTTTATTCCATTCACTATCATTTAAATGAAAAGGATTCTTTTTAATATCAATATAACTTTTTGTAAGATATTCAAGTTTTTTCCATATGGCTGGTAAACTTTTTATTGGAATTCTACAGGTTTTCCATAATTTTGAAATCTCGGCTATTGTATGATAATAGAATTTCGAGAGCCCGTTTGTACGATTTTTATTTTGAGCTCTCATAAACAACAAATGCTTGATAACATCGCGTTTTGTTGGTAATTGGGTTTTATTAAATTCAAGAGGAGAAAAATCCATTTTTATTAAATATTGATTTAAAGTTAATATTAGTTTTTGTTTTTAAATTATAATATTTAAAGGAAAAAGTAAGGGCTTCTAAAATAATTTTTGAAATTACTTGTATTTTCATTTTAAAATAATTTTTTTTCTTCTTTCTAACGTTATAGTAAAGTATTTAATCATACTGACCTTGTAGAATAAATGTAAAATTGGGCACTACGTGTCATCAAACTATTAAAAATATAAAACGTATATATAAATATTTTTTTTTTGACCAATAAGACAATTTTTATTAAAAATACATAAAAAATTGTCATATTTTGTTGAATACCACGAAACTTAGGCAATCTCCAGATGTGTTTTATATATCATTAGATGCGGCTTAAAAATGCCTTTTATATGATATCACATTTAATATATGGTATCTTGGAAGAAGTTACTTAATTTTTAAAAAAACCAAAAAAAAGGCCTTTTTGAAAAACCTCCCAGCTCACGAACGGTCAGCAGTAGAACCGAAATATTTTGGGGAACATCATAAAACATATCAAGGTAAATTTTGAGACGGGTAACTAAGTCACTTTTTTGAATGAGTCGCCTTAATATATATATATTTATTGTTAAATCATTGCAAACATGGTTTTAACAAGTTCGTATGTTGAAAGTAACCCTACAACAGGTGTGGTAGACAATTCTACATCAAATGTTAATAATAGTCTCGTTAATTGTCCTTCACAATTCACAAACAATAACAACTCCCAATAACCAAAATTCATCAATCTCCCTTAAATTACCATACTTTTGGTCTGAATGTCCGGAAGCATGGTTTATTCATGCTGAAGTACAATTTACATTACATAACGTTACTGATGATACAGTTAAATATAATCACATTTTAGTATCTCTACCTCAAGACATTATTAGTAAAGTATTAGATATAGTACAAGTTCCTCCAACTGAAAACAAATACGAAAATTTAAAGAAAGCTTTATGTAACAGATTTACCCTTAGCGAAGAGTGTCGATTAGAGCAATTATTTTTCAATTCCAAACTTGGAGATCGCAAGCCTTCTGAACTTTTTCGTGATATGAAAACATTGGCTAATACTGAATCAATTAGTCATGAATTATTGTATAAATTGTGGCTTCGTAAATTACCACAAATTGTGCAAGCACACTTGACTACTTGTAATTCTCAAAATATAGATGAAAGAGTTTCTCTAGCAGATAGGATCTATGAAATTAGTTCAAAACCACAAGTATCTGCAGTAGAACATAATTCAAAAAACAATATTGAGTTTTCAATACAACAATTAATTGAATTAACTGCAAATCTTTGTCAAAATTTAAATAAGGTTATTTTAGAAGTAGGAGAATTAAAATACAGAGGACGATCACAAGAAAGGAACAATTCAAATAATCGAAATTTTTCTCGTAGACGTTCGAGTTCTAGTAATAATACAGAATTTTGTTGGTATCATTCAAGATTTGGTGATAGAGCTTATAAATGCATTAAACCCTGTAACTTTGAAAATAAAAACTTAAACAATTCTTTAAACTAAAAACTACCATCATGTCGGTGGCTAATGATGGAAAAAGTGTACCAGGCCGCCTATTCCTTTTTGACAATATAAATAAATTAAAATTTTTAATAGACACTGGTGCTGTTGTTTCAGTAGTTCCATATTCAAAATTTAAGTCAGTAGCTCGAAAATCAGATTTAGAATTATCAGCAGCTAATGGATCAGTTATTCGTACATATGGTACAGAACTTTTTAAAATTAATTTAGGTCTTCGTAGAGACTTTGAATTTCCCTTTTTGATTGCAAAAATTGATACTCCTATTATTGGATTTAACTTTTTAGAAAAATTCGGTTTAATTGTTGATGCTAAAAATAAAGAATTGATAGATTCAAAAACGTCATTACGAACAAAAGGATCTTTAGGACTTTATTCAATTTATTCATTAAAACCTCATACGAAAGATAGTAACAAATTTATAGAATTATTAAAAGATTTCCCTTCTATAACTGCTGAACCTGACTATACAAAGTCAGTTGAACATAACACAGTTCATCATATAGAGACCAAAGGAAATCTTCCGTTTTGTAGACCTCGTCGTCTAGATCCTATTAAACTTAAAATCGCTAAAAATGAATTTGAATATTTAGTTAAAATAGGCGTTTGTAGACCATCTTCTTCACCATATGCTTCTCCATTACATCTTATTCCTAAGAAAGAAGTAAACGATTGGAGACCTTGTGGAGATTATAGAAGACTTAATTGTAACCAGATCGTTATCCATTACCCCACATACATGATCTAAGCATTCATTTCAAAAACAAGAAAATTTTTCAAAATTTCCTTCCAACGTTTTATAAACGAAGTATTTTTTGGATTTGACTTTGTTTTTACATATATTGATGATATATTAATTGCTAGCGAAAATTAAGCTGAACACATTGATCATTTAAAGAAAGTATTTTCAAGATTAGCAGAATATTCTCTCAATATTAAGGAAACCAAATGTATATTCGGAGTTTCATCTATAGATTTTTTGAGCTATCATATTACGTCAGATGGAATCCAACCCTCAGAAGATAGAGTTAAAATTATTTTGGATTTCGAAAGACCTGAATCTACATCAAAATTACAAAAATTTTTGGGTATGGTTAATTACTATCATAGATATGTGCCAATGTTAGCTTCAGAACTAAGCCCTATTTATGATATACTGAAAAAGACGAATAAAAATGAAAATAAGAAACTGGTTTGGAATGATCTCGCGATAAAATCATTTGAGAATGTTAAGACACTTTTTGCAAAGAAAACATTACTCACTCATTTTGATGGCCATAAACAACTATCATTATCTGTAGATGCTTCTAATTTTGCAATAGGTGCGGTCTTACAACAAACAAATAATTATGGTGATTATGACCCACTTGCCTATTTTTCAAGAAAACTTACTTTAACAGAACAGAAATATTCTACATTCAATAGGGAACTTTTGGCTATTTATAGAGCAATTAAACATTTTCGACATTTTTTAGAAGGACGTGAATTCATTGTATATACCGATCATAAACCGTTAACATTTGTTTTAGACTCAAAAAGTGATCGGTCTCCAAGACAAAGTAGACAATTAGATTATATAGCCCAATTTACAAACAATATTCAGTATATTACAGGAAAAGAGAATATTGTTGCTGACTCACTTTCACGTATTCATGAAATTGGTGCTATATCAACAAATGATATTAATATTGATGTGCTTTATAATGAACAACAAAACGACAAAGACTTAAAAGCAATAATATCTAAAACAAATTCGAAATTTAATTTAAAAGAAATATCTATACCAAATGTTGACATCAAAATATGGTGTGATGTCTCGAAAACATCTCCTAAACCCTATGTTCCATCAACTCTGAGAAAAACGATTTTTGATAAAATTCACTCATTATCTCATCCTGGAACAAGAAGTACTAGAATTTACATCTACTCTTTTTAATGAAATAATTTCATTACTCGGATCTCATAAAATTCATACATCTCCATATCACCCACAAGGGAACGGACTAATTGAAAGATTTCATAGACAACTTAAATCTGCTTTAATATCATCACCTAACTCGATAAAGTGGTCCGAAATGCTTCCACTTATTTTATTAGGCTTGCGAGTTTTAATAAAATTGGAACTTAAATGCTCTCCTGCTGAACTTGTTTATGGTCAAGCTCTTCGTTTACCAGGTGAATTAATAGTTGAAAATAAAATAGAAGTGCCAGTTGAAGAAACTTTACAAAAACTCAGAAAACATTTTTCTGAAGTGAGGTCGAAAGTTGTTTATCATAATGTTAATAAACAATTTTTACCAAAAGAACTTTCAACGTGTAAATACGTATATGTGAAAGTTAACAATAAAAGCGGACTAAATCCACCATTTGAAGGACCATTTCCCGTTATTGAAAAACAAGAAAACATTTTTAAAATTCAAAAAGAAAATGTTATTAAAAATTATCATATTGATCATGTAAAACCAGCACTTATCTTAAACAATGACTTAGAAAATACAAACACAACTAATAAAACAAGAAAACATGTCACTTTTAAGGTCAATTAACTAAATAGGCAATTTATATTGTTATTTATTTAATGTTATGTTTTATATTTGTTCTTAATACTGGTGGGGGAGTAATGTGGGATACTCCTTACTGTATAGTTTACTTGTTATTGAAAATCTAGTTTTTAAGTTTTCTGTTATACAAATTTTAATGATTGTTTAGAAAATTTTATTCATTATAAAAAATAAATTTATTAAAACAACACTTGTAATTAAACAAAAAAATAAATAATTATAAAATATATCTACTATAGTATGGAATAACAAAACTTCTATTTTAAAATAAAGTTGATTTTAACAAAAATAGAATTTGAAATTTCTATTTCTAAATAGCAAACACAGCAATACGAGAAATGTTTCACGAAACGTATTGCCTGGATGAAAATAATTATTGCGGCAATAATCGAATTCGTATTGCGGAAGATACTTCCTTCGGGTGAAAAAGTGTCTCGATGGCAATACTCCTAAGCAATACGATAGCAATTCTTCTAGATGATAATCTGGCAATATCGCTAGATAATCACATGGAAGAAAATGGGAAGATATTGCTTAAATGATATTTGGAAGATAAAAAGAAGATTTTGCCCAGAACCCACCCGGAATAAAAATAAAATTATGCATTTATATTATACAAAATATTATTATTTTGGTAGTATTTGCATTAATTAGAAATAACTTAAAAAAGATAGTGATATTAAATCTGCTGGTTCTTATTTAGAGTTTCTTTGTATAACAGTGCTGACCTTAATACCATTGATTTTTCTTCATATACCTTTTAACAAAAAATTATATTTGTAAATTTTGCAAATGTAAAAAAACTATAATTTTATTTACCTTGAGGATTTTTTAAATATTTGTTGAAGCCAATAGAGAAACGAAATTCAATAAATATTAAAAATTATCTAAACAAAATTTAAAAAAATAAACAAATAAAAATTGACAACAAATAAGTTTTTTTTTTATTTTATATTGCGGAAATTTCTCGGAAGCAACAAAAGGAAGAAAATACAAAATGTAACTTGATTATTTTCTCTTAGATAATAAATTGGGGATATTGCCACTTTATCATCCAAGAAGATATCTTCCATTTGTTTGCTGGGATGCGTTATATAACCACAATAGAAATATGATTGTGTTTAAAAAATTTTCTCTACAAATTCATTTTTTTTTTTTGATCAAAAACTTAAAAACTTTTGATAAAATTGTAAAATTTTTTCATAAAGTCTATTTAGAAAAGAGTTCGTATTAATATTTAGCGTCAAAAAAATATAAGTTTAACAAATTTTTCTTCGGTGTTCATAAAGTCTATTTAGAAAAGAGTTCGTATTAATATTTAGCGTCAAAAAAATATAAGTTTAACAAATTTTTCTTCGGTGTTCAAATGTTTACACATTATTAACCTATACCATCATTATACGTTTGTGCTGATGTTTGTAACACAAAGAAAAACTTATCATACCACCACCTTAAAGTACACCGTTCGACTCAGAATCACTTTCTGAGGCGATTTAACGATGTCCGTCCGTCTGTCTGACTGTATGCCCATGTAAACTTTGTGAACAAAGAACAAGTGAAGATATCTTGATGAAATTTGACACGAACAGTTATTTTACATAGCCCTCATACAAATGCCTTCCCGAAAAAGGGGTTTTGTGATCATAAATGCCTTACATATAGGAATATTTTAATAAAATTCGGTGCAAAGAAGTTTTGTATAAGTTTTAATTTTTGTGCCAAATTTCATAAAGATCGGTTCATAATTAACTATAACTCCCATATAAACCCCTCTTCCGGAAATTACATTAATGTGCATAAATCTCATACGAATGTTAGTATGAAGTTAATATTCGATACAAATGAGTTTTATATAAGTATAGACAACATTACCAATTATGATAATCGATCCATAATTTACCATAGCTCCCTTATAAACCCACTTTCGGGAATCGCTCTAAAGTGAATAAAATCATATAGATGTTGAATTAAAAATAGCTATTTGCCTATTTCCAATTCAGATATTGAAAAATTGTTTTTTGAAAAGAAAAAACTTAGAAGAGAATGGCAACAAACTAGATCACCAGCTGCAAAGCTCAGGCTGTCTGTTGCAAGCAAAAAACTAAGAAGAGCCCTTCAAATAGAAGGGGATCGCCCAGATAAGAGTTACATTGAAAGTTTGACGAATAACAAATTCACTAACTTCTCCCTATGGAGGGTAGCGAAAAATTTTAAGCTACCGATAGAGGCATAAAGTCCTTTAAGGAAAGTTGATGGTACCTAAGCTCGTAGTGCAGAAGAGAAGGCCAATTTATTTGCACATCATCTAAGTACAGTCTTTCAACCAAACCCCCCACCATTGATTTTGTTCATGTCACCATTACATTAAATGATGATGACATGATTTCTATTAGCCCCGATGACGTAAATACAATACAAAAATACCTGGATATAATCTAATAACACCATCCATGATTAAAAACCTACCGTAGGTGGCAATAATAGTGCTTTCTATAATGTTCAATGCGATCTTAAAACTAGGAGTATTTCTTAAAGTTTGGAAAACTTCTCAGATTATAATGATATCAAAGACAGAAAAGGATTAAACCTTACCATCATCCTATAGACCTGTTAGTCTCCTTTCTTGTTTGTCGAAGCTATTTGAAAAAGTATTGCAATGAAAATCATGTTTGGTTTCCGTGAAAAGCATAAAGATGTATTGCTCTGCCATCCTCTTGGATGTAGCGCGAGCTGTCGACAAAGTATGACATCAAGGTTTAATATGTAAAATATTTTTTTTTCCTCCTTGTACCCATAAATTGTTCGATTCATATCAATGTGACCGATCATTTAGAGTGAAGTATGATAACTTTGTGACACAGGGTAGTGTTTTGGGGCCTATCCTGTATTTAATCTACATGAACCTTGGTATTCATTTGGATTGGCGACCTACATGGCGCCGTCGTATAGAAAGCAAGGGAGTTAGTATGAAATTAAAAGCATCCAGCCTTCAATGGTTAATGAATAGGCAATCGAAACTCAACCCTGATAATAAATTAATGCTGTATATCCTGTATAAAACCGTTTTAAAACCAATTTGGACATATGGCATCTAATTGTAGGGAACGGCCAGCAATACGTGTATCAATCAAAAATTCTTAGAACCATGACGGGTGCACTATGGTATATAAGAAACGAGAACATCCATAAAGATTTAGATGTATCCCTTGTGAGCGACGAGTTCATCAAATTAAAGGCAAAATATATAAATAAAATTGCAGTCATCTAAAACCAACTTGCAAGACAACTAGCAGACTCCCGAACTTATTCAAGTTTTCGCAGAAATGATTTACCACCCTTCTAGAATATAAGGGTCAAATTATACCATCTACGCTCTCGTTAGAAATTAATTAGATATAGTTTTTAGTTTTAAGATTTATATACTTATTTTAAGGCCTAAAATGCAGAATCAATAAAATAATAAAACGTAAAAAAAACTTTTCGACAGAATAAATTATTAAATAAATCTTGAAAAAGAATTAACCCATATCCGATCGCTGTTGCGTTTTTGCCTCAGTAACTTTAACATCGCCTAATTAACTAATTATAAAGTTAATGCTGATTTTGTTTACAGTTATTATTAGACTAATATGTTCTCTTAAAGATTACGAATTTTTTATAAATAGGCTCCACAAAATTTGGTGTTATCGAGCTTTAAGTTTGAGCTAAAAAATGTTCAAAATGTTGTTCAGAGAAATTTTCCGGGTCCAAAAATTTTATAATTTCTAAAATTTTCAAGGCCCTGTATTTCGGAATGAAAAAATGAAATGGGTTAAAGCCTATTATCGGCTCAGTTTTTTTTTTTTTTTTTTTTTTATATAACTGAACTTTACGGCGAAATGCATAACTTTATTGCATTGTCGTTTGGAATTACACACCCCAAAAAATTTAAAATTTGGTGAAGTTGAGAACAGGTATAGCCACGAATATTAATTTTGGATAGAGCACTATCATAAATATTATTATTTCTTATATTAAAATATTTTACATTACAATTTTATTATACTTATTGTACGAATTATATTTATTCGCTCTGTTCCCACCTAGTGCTGGTGATGCAATATTTTAAATCTTAACCGGTATAGATTTATCAACAATATCATTATGGTATACACATATACTACTGATGATAACACTCATGATGATGGAAATGATGATGTAAAAGAACGCATTAAAATTGAATTATAATGTTACTTTTGATATTATAACTTGGCTGCAAAATGAAAAATTGAAACATATGTGTGAGTGTGTGTAAAATGCATATTTTTAATTTTTTTTTAGAAGAAACAAAAAAAAAAAAAAAAAAAACTTCTAGGAAATAGAAAGAATATGGATACTTTTAAGTAAATAGCAAAAGTAGAAAAGGAAAATCAAATATTATGTTTTCTACAGGGATTTGGAATGGTAATAATTTATAATTGAAAAAGGTCTTATAAATATCTTAAGAAAGGTTTTGTTAAATCAGATAGAAAAAATAATATTCAAATTGCTGATTTAGAAATTTTAAATTTTAAAGCATAAAATAAAGAAAATTAATGTCCATGAAGGGTACATAAGTAAAAATCTAAGTTTAAAACTGTAAAAGTTTTTTATTTTTCATTAGAAAATTCCATAAAAAATTTCAGTTTTTATACTAATATTTAAATTTTTTACATTAATCCCTTTTTCCCTTGTCATAATATACTGTCAATCAAAAATGCAATAAATGTAACTTATATAGAAAAAATTTATTTGTGTGAACTATTTTTCCAACTTCATTTATTATGCACATGTGTCAGTTTCGCTTCAGAGATTTTCTTATATTTTTTTGTAATATCTTGTTTGTTTTGTATTCATAAATTGAAAAATGTATTGAAAATGATACGAAAAAGAACAAAATTTATTATTATTATTATTATTATTATTATTTTTTTTTTTTTTAATTTGAACATAGATATGATTTTACATAAAACTCTTAAAGAAAAGAAAATAAGTTAAGCAAAATTTCGTTTTCAGAACTAAACCAGTTATTAAGAAAATTACATTTAAATTTTTCTGTTCATTTATGATGTTATTTCATGAATCATTCCATTTATGATTTCATCTTTACCCAGCATAAATGCCTAACTCACAAATTATTGTAGACATTTAAGTCTGTTAAGTTTAAGAACTTTTTTCCATTATTCAAAAATACTTTTTATCATTTTGTATTACAAATACATAAATTCATTTACTTTACTTTATTCTTTTTGCAGGTTTCAAAAGTAGTTAAGAATAATAAACAAAACAAAAAGTAACGTATAATCAATATTTCAGCACTAATTAATAAAACAATATTAATCATACGCCACAGTGGCATGTAAATATTACTTTAACTTTTCTTTCATCGTCGTATTTGTTGTATGTATGTAGTTAACCCTGGTAAAATTACTTTCTTCAACTTTATCCTTTGTTTTGTACATAATTAATGAGTTTTCATTCATTCAGTCATTTACTCATTTATACGTTCAGTCGTTCATTCAAACCAAGCAATGCTTGAAAGGAATTAAGTTGTTATTACATTATTATAAAAAAAAGAAACAACAACAAGCAATTATAAATACTTTAATATATACAGTTAAATAAAAGCTACATATACAATTACATACATACATTTAAATACACGCCTACATACTTATATTATTTATTTTTTTGTTAAGAAATAAAAAAAAAAAGTTTATTGTGTTTTTCTTAATAGCATCTGAATGCATCTTTATGGCATTTAACAGCAGCTTTTCAAATAGAAACAATATAAAATTCACATTTATTTTTTAACAAACAAAATGAGAGCTGAAACAATAAAAGAAATGTGTAATACTGACAACAACATACATTGAAAATAATGTAAAAGGGCAAACTAGGGTTATTGTAAGGTTAATGAACTTGATATGCTACTTATAGTGTTTTGTGGTGTGTATTTGTTTTTCAATATTCTTGACTTTGAGGTCATACAGTCTAACGGTTATATAACGTGACATTTTAAGTCCGTTTAGATTTCATTTATATTCCCCAGGATAACAACTGACATTATCGGTTGATATTCCTAAATATACACAGTATTAATTATTACGTTATATATTTCAATTAATCCAATTGCTTTATTTTACATACAAATTTATTTAATATACTCAAGCAAATATAAAAATATAGTAAAAATTAAATTCAAGTTAGATTTTTATTAATTCAATAAAATACTTTATTGATTTAATAAAGCAGGGCTGTAGCCTATTATATATAAACAGTTTTATATATAATAGGCTACAAACTATGATACCTTAAGACTACATAAATACTAAAAGTTTTAGGAATATTTTTAATAATATATAAAGAACTTAAATTAAAGCTATTTTAATATAAATAAAAATCTAAATGATTATATTTTAAGCTACTAGAATGCTATTCTCAGACTATATAAGGACTATAATTAAAGCTATAGTTAAATTTAATTTAAGACTATATAAGAGCTATCAATTATGCTACTTAAAAAATATATTTAAGCCATTTAAATGCTATATATTGAAGCAAAAATTTTAGTTATTTTTTAAATAAAGGAAAAGCTACTAATAATGCTACTTAAAGACTAATACTATAAATAAAGCTATTTTAAGAATACATTGAAGCTTTTTTAAAACTATATATAGAAAAAATAATTGGAGCTACTTAAAGAATATACAAAGAGCTAGAAATGACGCTACTTTAAGACTATATATATACTATAATCTTTAATAATATTTGAAGTTATTTTATGACTGTATATAAAGAGCTACTAATTATGCTACTTTTGAACTATATAAAGACTATAATAAGGGATATTTTAGGACTATATAAATAGTTATAATTGTAACAATTTATACACTATGATTTTGAAAGAGCTTTTTTCAAATTTATTTTTTAACTACATAAGGAGCTACAAAATATGCTACTTCAGAGTATATAAAGACTACAATTAAAGCTATTTTTTAGCAGTATAAAGTATTACAGTTAAAGCTATTTTAAAACTATATAAAAAGCTAAACTTGATGCCATTTTATCACAGTATAAACAACTACATAATACGCTATTTTAAAACTATATAAAAACCTACAATTAAAGCCATTTAACGACAATATAAAGTGCTAAAAGTAATTTTACTTTAACTATATTTTAATGCTATTTTAAAACTATACAAAGCACTACAATTAAAGCTATTCAGATTATATAAAAAGCTACAATATATGTCATTTTAAGACTTAAAAAAAACTAATAATAAAGCTTTTATAACACTAAATAATGAGTCACAATTATATATATTTCAAGAGTACATACATAAAAAGTATTTGTATACTTTATAAAGCTCTGTAGTTAAAGCTATTTTTCAATTGTATATATCAAACGTTACTTTATATTCTGCATAAGGAAAATATACCAACTAAACTTTGTAATTCCAAACTTTTAAGTAAATGTTTTCTTTTCAAATATCTCCATACTCTAGTTGGTCCTTTTATATTCTTTGTTTAAAAAATATAAATCCTTCATATATGATTTTATATAAAATATGTTAAAAAGCTGAATTTTTTCTCTTTTTTAAGCAGAAACCCATTAGGTAGAAAAGCAGCCCGGTTAGCTCAGTGCTCTGACTATTTGGTGCGAAAAGCTAAAGCCAAGACAGGCTAGAAAACATACAAAGTCCAAAAAGTTCCAGAGAAGAATGCTGCATAAAAATTAGATATCAAGAGTGGGGCACATAAATTATAATCAAATTTCATACAGAAATACTCATGTTGTATAATGAACGACGGAACTTATGTACTGGCAAATTTTTTGCAGCTTCCGGGTCAAAATTTTTATGTTGTTAAAGTTTGAGGAAACATTGAAGATAAATTGAGGATCCAAAAGAAGACAAAATTTCTTAAAATTTCTTAAAAACTTTCAGGTATGGTAAGCTTTATTTAGTTACTGCAATAGAAGCAAGTAATTTATTACAGTGGGCTCTCTAAATACCGAAATATACATCAAAGAATGTATTTGGCCCGATTTGGCATCATGTCATTTTGGTAAGAATACTCTGGAGTGGTACCAAATAATAACATAGTTTCTATACCAAGTGGAGAGATATTGCGCTCTTGTGAAAAGAGAATTGAAGAGCAGAAAAAGGGTATCCCAAAATATCGACGATATTAAAAGGAGATATGCAAACTGTTCCAAAAAAGTGACTGAAACAACTATCCATAGGATAGAAGACCTTTAATTCATTGATCCGTTTGAAGAGAGCATAGAACGAAAAACTGTCAGTATATTCGATAAGACATAAGTCCATACTTTTCCATTACGATAAAGCTCAGCGTCATGTTGCACGATCACTTAAAACTATTTAAAAAATAGAGGATGGGAATTTTTACCCCATATGTCGCAATATAGGGCAAGTACTACATTTTTGTAGCACTATTCCTTTTCTATAAAACGTGAACAACTAATTTGCTCTACCTTTTACCTAGAAAATTATATAGCCTAAAAACTCCTCTTATTGGTCGCCAATGGGTTAAAAATCTGACGTGATGGAAAAGTTCCTTTTAAATTTCTACACTAAATTTAAAGGGAGTAAAAATATTGCAGAATTATTGCGATATAATTTTTTATGCTCTTTTGTTTAATTGTGTGGCTGTAACTTTCCATTTTCACAAAGCTTAGCTTCATGCCGCATGATCAGTTAAGAACTATTTGGAGTATTGGGGATGGGCAATTTTGTCCCACTCGCTGCACCGGCCGTATAATCCAGACATTGCCCATATACAGTTTGCTGTACGTTGTATAAAAATCACATTTATCAAGTATAAAATTAAGTAGCTGGAATTTTTGAATTCTCTCTATTTTATTTCCTTACTGCTTATACAATATTTATTTGAGCAAAGCTCATAGATGGGCTTTGGTTTGTTGGCAAAATTATAAATTCAAATTCAGTTATATTTATTCATTGAACAGAGGAGGCGCGAATAACTAAAATTTTGGAAGGCGGTCCCCACAGACCCCTCAGAAACATAGATGAGGGGGCTCAAAAAAGAGTACCTCTCACACGGAAAATTTTTAAACGCTTACCAAATCTTTATTTTTATATAATTTTCTTATAATTTTAAAGATATTTGTTTTTAATATTACAACTTCCTCGACAAAGACATCAATACCAAGTCGAAAAATAAACGATTTTGAATTTGAAAATTGCAAAAATTATTATTATTAAATAAAATGAAATTTTCCGAAAGAAATATGAAAGGATTTATACTTTATTGAAAGATATATTTACGGAAAATATTTTACATTAAAAACGAACTTAATTACCGAACAGGGCTATATACAGATCCTTTCAAATTTGACCTAGTTTGCATCGCAAATATAATTTCTGTTGATATGTTCTAAAGTCTCAAAGCATGGCTCTATAAACGAAATGCAGTTTCGAAAACTCTGATGTGTTCTAAAGAGTTTGCCAATAATATTTTCCAGACCCGCAAGAAATATGGACTTTATGGGAAAAATTTAAAAAAAAATTATCTTTGGAATTTTCCTAGGGTTGACAGACGGCCTTGAATGAACTTGATTGTCAGGATATTTAAGAAGTTGTCAAGTTTTAAGTTCAAATGTAATTGTAAGTTGAAAACAATTTGTAGTTAAGAAGATTTTTTTAGTGATAAGCCCGAAGTATATTTTTATATTTTATAGCATACAATATCTTTTGCTTTATGGCTTCCAAATGGCTGAATTTTAAATAATTTCAAAATCGTGTATATTATAGAGTTACGTTATTTCAATATTGGAAAACCCTCTAACGATGCGTATTATTGAATATTTAAAAAAAAAATATTTAAAGTCATCTTCAGTTCCCTACCACCGTATGAAAATCTCACGTCTGATACACGTTAGGAACAAAATTTTTAAAATTTTATCTAGTTTGTAATAAAAACGAGTGAAAAAGATATAGTCGGTCAAGCCCGACCATATGATACCCTACACCATTGTGTACATTATAATTCGAGGAGAGGTCTTTTTTTTAGACTTGAAGCCAAATGTGGACCGATACTCATATAAAGTGTAAAATAAAATATACGAATACAGAATATTACTTCAATGCTAACATTTATATGAATTTATTCACATTTAGGTGATTCTCGAAAGAGGGCCTTATATGGGAGTTATGGTAAATTATGGACCGATCTTTGTAAAATTTGGCAATATAATTTATTTTTATATAAAACTTATTTGTGTTGAATATTAACTTGATACTAACATTTTAATTGGATTTATGCACGTTAAAGTATTTTCTAAAAAGGGGATTATATGGGAGCTATGGTTAATTATGGACCGATCTTTTTAAAAATCGGCACACTTATTTAGACTTATATAAAACTTATCTGTTCCAAATTTCATTAAAATTGCTATATTTAAGGGATTTATGATCGTTAAACTCTTTTCCGGGAGGACATTTATATACGGGCTAGGTGAAATAATAGACCGATCATAACCATTTTCAACAGGCCTCGTCCCCACGACTAAAAGAAACCTGTGTACCAAATTTCATTATTTTTTGTTTAAAATTGCAACCTGCAGTTTGATTACAAAGTTTACATGGATGAACAGACGGTCAGACGGACGGACGAACATCGTTTAATCGACTCTGAAAGTGATTCTAAGCCGATTGGTATAAATCAAAGTGGGTCTTAGACCAATATTTTTGGGTGTTATAAACATTAGCACAAACGCATAATACCCTCCCCACCTATGGTGGTGTAGGTGTATAAATATTAAACTTTTTCTCGCATGATGTACCAAAGTGACAGTTTATGGACCAAAATTTACGCCATAACTGGCTTAGAATTAGGAATTTTTTGATATCCACTTCTAGAAAAAACTCCAGACTTTTTTTGGACCAACAAAATTTTTTCCTACGGTATTCTCTATATATAAGTATGTGTATTTGTATAAAATATGCGAATCATTAAAAAAAGGGGACTGTCTTAAACAAAAATATTTTATAACAAACTGATTATGATATTTAATATATCGAATATTGCTTTCCCGATATTTATTTGAAAACTTGCAAAATACATTCGTTTATACCATATAGTTATTTATTTAATGCCATGAATAAATATTCAAGAGCAAAATTAATAGAAATTGAAATATTTGTAAGAAGCTGTGCAATATATTTTATTTAATTTTTTAAATAAAAATTGTAAAAATATAATACCGGATTTCATATTTTTTTTTATGGCCTAAACGGATATGTTAAGTATGTATATTCGCAACAATTTTTAAAGCTATATCCTAATTTTACCAACGTATTTATATACCTTGTTTCATAAATGTTTTATATAAAAGTAAAAGATTTTGGGCTGAAGTCGGTTGTCAAGTTTCTTTTTAGAAATCAAGCTCGTTTTTCAGGAATGTCAAGTTAGATCACAATTCGAATCTGCGGGATCCCTTTACAATCGATCCGAATTTTTTGCCACTTTTTTACAATTAATAATACATTAACAAAAATTTTCCAAAAATTTTCTTTAAATAATTGATTTTATAGCTCAAAATAAAATAAATATATGTTCCAAAGAAACTTTTTCCGACCACCTTAATATATGTATATCTGGTACAGATGTTGGGTATAAATGATTCGTCTAAGGCGTATATAACATTTTCACTTGTATCAGTTATTTTCGTTTTTTACTCTAGGCTAAAATTAACATACAGATATAGATGTGTCCTCAGTACTTTTCACTCTGTAGGGGAAGTGCAACAAAAAACAATGTGTGTAAACATAAACTCCAACTTATTCAGACAATGTTAATAATGCAAATATCAGTTAAATAGAAAAGAGTATGTGCTGACTATGCATAAATAAATAGCAAAAAAAAAACGTAGTGGTTTTAAAAGGACTAGCAATACACACTCGTAAACAAATATATACCCTGCAGTTCTTAGGATCATCAAAAAATTTATTTAATAAACTCATGACTAAAGACTTTAAGATGTGACAACTACTCAAAACTTCCTTGCTAAAGAAAGAACTACATAGCGAAACTTCAAAAGTATGTATGTGCTAATTTTAGCTTATACCTATACACATGCATGTATTTGCAAAACAAATGAAAATTTTATAAAAATTAACATCAGCAAATGCATTGGAATGAAAGTATGAAAAATATTTTGCAATAATAAAGTCATGACTTTTGCATTTGTTTGCTTGTTTCTATTTTTTCTCACATCTTTTGAGAGAAATGAAACTTAAATAACACAACACAAGGCTAAAAAAATACTCATATTTATACATAAACATATAAAAAGGACAGAAACATAAAACTGCCATAAGAAATGCCATAAATCATACATGTAACATTTGTTTTTATTACATGTTAAAAGCTGATATTTTTATACAATATAACTATAACTACAATATATGCTTTTAGTCAACTAAAAATATATATCTACTAGTAAAATATTCTTGTGCATTACAAAGAAAATATTAATGTTTTTTTCTTGAAAAATTGTTTATAAAGAGTAGAAAGAGTATTAATGAAAATCATGGAAAAAAAGTGCTGAACATATGTTTAATAATGTTAACCCTTCAGCAAAAAATTAAACTGTTGGCTATGTGCAGTAGTTAGGGAAGTATACATTAGGAAACCATTTAGTTTTAAGGAAGAATAGTTGATAAAATTTTATGTTATTCTAACATATTATTTAATAGTATTGAAAACACCAGAATCCGTGAGTTTATGATATTTATTTTATATTTTTGAAAACTATTTTTCCATCGAGTTTTTAGACTTGTGGAATTGTGGAATTTGCATTTTTATAAAACCACAATATCTTAATATCATTTTATCGCCTTTTAACATGCAAATTGATTTCCATTTGATGATCAAGATTTTTGCAAACTTTAGCATACATATGTATGTACTTAGAAAAATTCTTATGAGGTTGGCGTTTTAAAGTGAGACAAATCCGACAAAAGTTGCACTTGATTGAAAAACTTAAAATAGACTATACGTCTGCTCCATCACAAAGCCGGATATGTAGCAAATGTACTATTAAAGTATCAAGGTACTTTTAGTTCTGAAGGGTAATGATTATGTAATATTCAAAACTAACAGAATCTTTTCTCCGGAAAGTCTTCTTAGGTGTAAGAAAACCGAACTAAAGTTGTGGCCATGGCTGGAAAACTGTCAATATTTTTGTATTTCTCCTCTACTGATAATAATTCAAAAAGTATCAGCTGAAGAACATTCTTTCAATAATTAGCATTGGTTAATATCACTACTTCTGCAGCCCTTCTACGGCATTAAGCATCTTTTTTTAATGAAAACACTGTATTAAAATGAGTTACAAATACTTTGACTTCTTCTGGAAATCCAAGCAGATATAAATTAAATTATACACTTTAGCACAACGGTTCTCAAATGGGGGTCCGCGACCCACAAGGGGTCCGTAAGGACATTCGTAGGGGGTCGCGAAGGGGTCCCGAAAAATATTCTTTAATACACAATTTTTTTATGTAAATATCATGTAGAATTCTAAAAAAAAAAAAAATCTATTGAAATCCTTGTACAAAAACTTTTTTCACATAGAATAACATCGTGTAGAAATAGATTATTAAAATATGCTCGATTTCTCAAGGACACAAAACTTTTATTTCGTACTGAAGTATGAGGGCTATAAAAATGTTATAATTAAAAAAAACCTTCTATCTGATTTTTAAACTAAAAATGAGTTCGAAGTAATCTTAACACATATAAAATTCAATCAAAGGGTTGGTCTTAGAGTTTTGATTTTTGTTTTATTTAATTGATATTATATTACAGATCGCAGAAAAATATAACTTTCATATGTATTTCTAACCACTACTTATGAAATCATGGAAATTTATGGTAACCCTTCCATTACAGATTTGATAGTTGTTTCAGTTACTTTTTTGGAACAGTTTGCCCATCTCCATTTAAAATCTTTGTTTATTTTTCGCTCTTCTATTCACTTTTCACAAGAGCCTAATATCTTTCCACTGGTCTTAACTCCGAGAAATTTGGAGGAAAACTTAAAACTCTATTTTTTTATTTACCACTGTAAAGCTTTATCTCAGTGCCAAATCGGGCCAAAAACATTGTGTTCTCTTATGAAAGGAAGAAGTCATTTTTGCAAACATTCTTCGATGTATATTTCCATATTAATGGAGCCCACTCTAACATATGAGTTGCTTCTTTTGACGCAACTGCCTAAACTTATTTTCAACTTTTCCTAAAACATAAAGATTTAGATCCGGAAGCTGCGAAAAATATGGCGTTAAATACGCCATCTTCTATCATACAACATTAGTATTTTTGTATGAAATTTGATTTCAATTTCCGTGCCCTGGCTTCACTGAGCTTTCCGAGCAGCTTTTCTACCAGATGTGCTTGGAGCTCTTTTTAATATTCTTGGCCTTCCAAATATCATGTGTACCTTTTTTTCGCCGATTCTCCTATAATAACATTTAAAAGAGTTTGACGGCAGATCTTTAATTCTTTGGCAAATTTTTTTTAGGACCATTTTGGATTTCTTTTGATAATTTGTAATAATTTTAGGACAAACTTCTTTTTCGTCACTCATTTTGATTAAACTCACAATAAACCGACATGGTTGTCTTTAAAAATAATAACTGACATTAAAAAAAAATTAAATGTTGCTTCCGAAAAAAGTTGCCAAAGTTGTAGCGGGTCGCGCTTCAATTGCATTGTCAAGGGGGGTCGCGAAGCAAGATCTTGTGAGAACCCCTGCTTTAGCATATAAATAGCAATATGCCAAAAAAAAGTACTTTTTCATTTTCAAGCTATGAATGCCGAATGATTCTTAATGCTTCGGGGGTAGATACAGCAGCCTTAATATCTAATTAGGGTGTCCCTCACTTGTCCTAAAATGGAACTATAGGGTGTCCTTTAAGACTTGAATTTTTTAACTTCTTATGAATTTAACGCATTATTTATGTTAACAGTTACAAATTCAATGTTTTTATTAGATTGATATTTAGTCTGAATGGTAATCTTCTATTTTCGGATATTGTTGCAATTATACAGTGAGAAAAACAAAATGACAACAACAAAACATGGAAGTGAGAAAATACTACTGCTAACAAATTGGGCTGAATATTATGTCTTGTCATTTAACACAATTATTAATGACTTCAATGTCTAAAATTCTGCAGTGGTGCGTGACGACCACATTTTTCGTTTACGAGAAAATTAGGAAAATGTAAAAAAAAAAAAAAATCTAAAAAATTGAAAAAGAAAAAAATTTGTTTCACCTTCATTCATATATAACTTTTGAAATAGGAATATAATCTTCAAGTACCACTGCAGAATTTTAGATATTATTATTATTATCAACAACTATGTTGACTTTCAAGGCATAACAATCAGTCCAATTTGTGCCGTATGAAAAACAATAAAGCCTATTTTCGGCAAATTTCACTCATTCATTTAAAAAATAGAGTGCATATTTAAAAAAAACTGGAGTTTATGTTACTGAAATGAATTATACATTAGTAATTAAGACCATAGATACTAATTTTAATTTAAAACCCCATAAAGTATATGTTTTCTGGGTCCTGGTTAGAATCCGAGTCGATCTAGCTATTTCTGTGTGTTGAAAGCAGGATAAGGCTCGAAGGGCGGGGAATGAAATTTGGCCCAAATATTTATCTTATATAAGGTTTGTTCGATATTGAGCAAAATATTAGAAACACAAGGTGTCCGTTGTAGCTTAATTTCATACTTTTCATCTATATCTCTCTTAAATAAAAATATTTTCATGGGTCGATATAAACTTGGAAACAAAAAATGGGCGTGGTCCGCTGTGTAGCATCCTGTTTCAATCATTTTAGAGAGTTGAAATTTGGAAAATATGTTCTAAATGACATCCCTTATCATAATTTAAAGTACGTTTAAATGTAGTTCGCAAAAGGGATTTTGGACCACCCTAGTGTACAAACTTTATTGATCATAACTTTTAAACTATACATTGTAAAATGACGTGTATAACATTTAATTACTTCGAGACAATATAAAGATCAAAGCTGAATATCTCAAAAAACGGCATTTTAAAATTCTTGTTTTTCTACGTGCATAGGAAGAAAAGTTACGTCAACATTATATATTTTTTGCAGAACTTTAAAAATACCGTTTCTTGAAATATAATAATTTGATTTGTATATATCTAACTTTGAGCTTTGAACTTTTGATGTTAAAAAACTTTATAAATACCGTTACAAAGCCAGATATCTACCACGTATAGTTTAGAAATTATAAAAAATTAAACAAGTACATCTTTGTAAAGTTTTAAGCATTTTTTTTCGCTTTTTAAACCGTCATATTTTTGACCAGAAAGTGATATGAAAGTAATTCAAAGACATCGGGGATGTCTAGTTCAAATACTATTTTTACATGAAATCACACTACTATCTGTTACTCTATTCGGTATATTATATACGAATAAATAATTTGATTAATCATGTATAAAATACATCACTTAGCTCCCAAAACTACTAATTACAACTGATTTTCTTAATAAATTTCTGTAATAAATAACAATTAAGTATCTCATTACAGCTTATTACTTTTTTATACATTTTATCCATATATTATGCGTTACCTACTTCCCTCTACTTTAATACTTGTGATGATGTATTTAGTATAAATATACATATGAGCTCATGTAAATGTATGTGTGATGGCTTTATAAATAGTTGTGTTTGTGCCTGTATATATGGCTTTTTAATTACAGCCATAAATTTTCATATGTTAGCTTTAAGAACTATTACTAAAAAACCACAGACATATAAATACATGCACACTTTTGTGAAAGTACAACCCTATTAACCCATATAGTTATATACATACCATATATATACACACATATATGTACATTTACACACAGTCATTTATAGACAGACATTCTCTATTAAATGTATACAATTTTGTTAATGAATTTATTGTCACAAAATTTAATTTTTTTTATCATATGGCCTTTTACTTTCTATGTATACACGAGGGTAGGCTAAAAAGTAAATATTTTGTAAAAAAATTTCTGTTTAATTGTATTACAATCTCTTTTATTTCTTTGATTGCATTGAAGTATGTTGAAAGTAAAATAAATACTTTTTGTTTATGTTTCCAACAAATGCTGCAGAAGATATCCTGGATTGTTTATCTTTTTTTAATTACTTAGCTATGATTTTTACTTTTTTTTAAATAACTATTTAAATTGGTTTCCTAACTTTAATGAGCGTCCATACATACATATGTATATGCGGTTTGTAATTATGAACATGTCTATGTTAATTATACTGCATGAAACATCCTGGTCAATTTTGTGCTGCTGTTTCGAAATTCATTCAATTCATTGCCAGCCATATGCTGGCAGATAACAGGTGCCAGTTTTATTTTGTCACACAATTCACAATCTATCATCATAGTATTATTGTGCCAATTGCTTAAAATCCCATTTTTTGAGAAATTACACCCAGAGAAATATCAATCACATACGTGTTGAAAACGATACCATTCTGTGTCAATAGTGAATCTACACCGTATGCGTTTAAAATAAACACTGCGTGTTCAATTCTTATTGAAAATCGATACCTAATTGGCACCAAGTTGAAACCATTTCGGTATCAAATTTTTAAATTACATATGTTTTGCATTAAATTTGTTAACGAAAGGTATTAAAAAGCTGTTACCGTAAACTACCAATGTGACCACAACCGTTGTTGATTTTAAATCGAATTTTTTCCCTTAGTGTACATAAATAAAATTATTACTTTGGCTTTGTAGCATATTGGAATCGTGTAATAAAAAAATACTCTTTTAAACTGTCGTAACAATTATTTTAATGACCATAATACTGTAAAGATTTTTAATTGGATTACATTAAAAAATGTGAATTTTTTTATTTCATCTACCTATCTTCTATATACAGTAAAATCTCCCTTAACGGACAGCTCCGGTAGGTGGACAATTTTTTAGCTACCATGTTTTAGATTGCATTTTTAGAATAAATAAATCTCCTCTAAGCAGATGCAGTCTTGGGTGGACGCGGACATCTATTTTTAAAGAAAAGATTTCTCGTAGCCATACAAAAATCATAAACGGTAAAGGAAATGTACGGAATATTGTATAATGAGATGCATCTTATTATCATTTTTGTCCGTGTTTGCTTTCATATTTCATCTTTACTTATGATAAAATGAAAACATGATCCCTAACAACAGATTTTGTCCCAGTTATCGATGTCCTAAAGACAGTCTCGATGATGGGTCCATGATTTGTTGTACAACACAATGGCGACAGATTTCTACAAATCTTAACAACTTTTTTGAACAAAGGGTATAGAAATTCTGTACAATAAGCTGAGCGACATTGTCATCAGTCATTAACAAAAAACAGTTGGGTGCTGCTAAAGACCGAGGCCAGGCGACCAACATCATTTTACCAAGTTAATCCTGTCGTTTTTAAATGGAGTAACATGCCAACATATGTCGATGACCTTGTTGTCAAACTTGTCATCAACATGCTTTTTATTTTAAAAATCCATGGAGAAATCTTTAGTAAAAATTCTGTTGAAAGAAGTCTGACTCTTAGCCAGTTAAGAGATGATTTTTATGCATACTAAAATTTAAAAAGTAGTTCTAAGAAAATGGGGAGAAGCGAACTGAAATCAGGCAATTATTAAAAATAGCCATAAATTCCATAAAATAATTTTCATAAAATCATAATTTATTGCAAGAAATATCTAAATGAAAATGCAAAAAGTCGTTTGTTGCAGAAGCAAAAGAAACCAAAATTGTTAGTTTTTTTGCTTTATTATTGAGCCATTAAGTACATTTTTTTAAAATATTCCCTTAATACAAAAACAAATAAGTCATAAAATACCTTTCAAATAAAATTTTTCTTAAATGGAACAAATTTTACGACTGTTTCGTTTATGATGTTATTGTTATAAAACAAACTTTTAATTTTCAGTGCTTACGGCCTTTTGTATTTTAGTTTGCTATATACATATACATATGTATAAATAAGAATATGTATATCTATAAGTTAATTCATTATAATCAATCTTGAATGTTTTAATAAAAAGATGTAGTACTGAACTAACCCTTGTAAAAAATATAAAGTACCATATCCCATAGACGCACAGTGATTCGTTCCCATATAACGACTGGACCAAAATAGAAGGAGTTATTCTAGACTTTTGTATACTATTAAAACTTGGAATAGTTAAGAAAAATACGAAGTAAAAAAAAAAAATCGGTGCAAGGACTCATATACCCCCATACATCCTGAAATTTAAAAATGCCATATTTTAAACAAACTTAAGAACAAAATTATAAAATTTGGTCATATATGACTGTAAATATGTGTGCGATTTTTATTTCTAATCAGAGCAAGGACTATTGTAGCTGTCATATATCCTTCTAACTAAAAACGTCCTCAAACTGCTAAAACGACACGTAATATAAAATAACATTGGAATAGACTTGCAGTTGGCAACGCTCCTATCCGTACCAAATTTTGTTAAATTTGGACAAATAACATACAAATTATGGATATATACATATATATATATATATATTTTATTTTTTTTTTATTTTAATAAATATTTAATATTATTCCTTAAAAAAATAATAAAAATATTTTTAAGGAATATTAGACAATGCGTGTTATAAATAATATATATTACTCATACGCACGGTTGTACATCAAAGATACACAAATATTTCTGACAAAGTTATATTAGAGTGCAATATGTTTTTAAATGATTATTCCACTTTAATGAAATTAAAATAAATGAAATTTAGCTTTCCTAACTACAGATATGACCGTGAGTTACAAAATGTAAAACTAAAATTATTTAATGAATTTTTATATCATTTGTACTCGAATATTTTTACAGAAAATTTTAATTTTTCGTTCCTAAAAAAATATAAATTACAAAAATACTGAGCAAAAAGTGGTTCCTTTCTTTATTGTTTACTATTAAGGAGAAAAAAGGAAATAAAATAGAAAAAAGAAGCTTAAAAAATACGCACTAATCTTCCTTATATATTTAATCAAACTTTGTCAATTTTATATTTTTAACACAAAATAAAGTCATATAAAATTTATGAAAATATTTAAATTTTAATAGAAAATAAGAACTAACGTTTTATTTTGTTAAAACGCGTGCTATGCTGAGCTTAACTACATAAAAAAAATGTTGAAAGAAATTTAAAAATCCATTAAAATTTATTTTTTTAATTGTTCACTTCAAAAATATTTTAATAAAAAATTTTATTTTTCCCTTCTATAAAATATTTTATTATGTAAATTATAAGCAAAGGGTGGTTGCGTTTTTCATTGTTTTCAAAATGCCAGATATCAAGCTATAGTATTAGCTTTAAAAAATTGACATTTTTTTTAAAATTTAGTAAATTTTTTTATTTTTCCTGTAAATTCGGTTTTAATGAAATCCAAATTTCCAAACAAAACTTTAGTAATAACACTGGTCAACAAAAAAATCCTTCCCCCTAGACGAATAGTTGGACTTGATGTATTTTGATGTGCTAAATAAGAATCTGCTTTCAGTTTTTTTCCATCAGTTCTGAATTTTTTTATGGGCGTGTCTAATATTTCGCCATTAGTAAGGCCATTACTCTAGTATATTTCCTCATAACTCAAGAACGGTGTGTACGATTGATCAAAGTGATGCACCAAAAGATACGAACTAAAAATATCTTTAAATCATTCTCACTTAATTTTTTTATGTGCTCAATAGTTTCGGAGTTATTTTGAAATAAGTGTCCGAATAAAATAATTTTCATGCAAAATATTAGATTTTTTTGTTACTTAAATTTAATAAATGAAGACATCTAAAATGTTACAGTTTATCATCTTTATCTTAAAGCTGGTAATGCTGCGAATAAAATAAGGCATGTATCTTCAAAATTGATGCAGAAATCTAAATTTTATTCACAGTTAAGTAAAAATACTGATGTTACATACAATTGAGTAGAAATACTGCGGTTTTGAGAAAAAAAAAAAAAAAAAAAATAAATTATTTTTTCTTGAAACAAAAATAGGTGGACTAGATGAATTCTGACGAGTTAATCAAGAATCTGCATTCACTTTTTTTCTATCGGGTATTGATTTTTTTATTTTTTTTTTATTTGCATGACTATTATCATCACCTTATTCAGCGGTCACACTATGAAATTCGAGAATGATTTGTCAAACTTAGGCTATAACTCAAGAACCCTTTCCACGATTTTGGTAAGTGATACATCAAAAGATGTATACGAAAATTGTCTGCAAGGTATGTTAACAATATTTTTCATTCGCTCTAGAATTTCAGAGTTATGGATCAAAATTTTCACAACTTTTCAAAAAAATTAATTTTAAAATTTTCGGTACTAATTACCGAATAACTACGGAAATATTAACTGAACAAAAAATTTTATAAATTCAACTCAAAGAAAATTTAGGTCGCTATACATTAAAGTTCAATTTATTTTAATTGGACAAACTGTTCTCGAGATATACAAGTGTGACTGCCTAAAGGCGGGGTCATATAGTCATGCCCATAAAAAAAATATCAATACGTGATAGACAAAAAGTAAAAGCTGATTCTTATTTAGCACATTGAATTCCATTCTAATCCACCTCTTTTTTTTGTTTAGGACGAAAAAAAAAATTTTTTTTCCTCACTAGTGTATTTCCACTTAGCTATAGGTATACATGGGTATCCAAACTTAACTGTGAATGGAATCAAGATTTGTGCATAAATTTTTATAGTACGTAGCTTTATATACTCGTAGTTTTGCCAGCTTTGAGATAAAGGTGATAAACTTAAGTATTTTTGATGTTTTCACTTTAAAAATAAGTTTTAGTAAAAAAAAATTTGAATGAACAAATTTTTTTCGGACACATATTTTTTATTAGAATAACATTCTCAAAAATCTCCATAAGTTCAGATGCAAATGGGATGGGTAGAACCTGGGGAAATGGTACCCCCATACAAAACAAATATTCTTAGTGGCATATATAAAGAACTATTATGGTGAGTGACTTCAAATTTTGTGGGAACGGTTTTTTTTTATCATGTTATATACATGAAATAAAAATAGCATAGTTAGGGCCGAAGGAAGTGGTATTTATTTTTTGAATATATGCGCCTAAAAAAGGCACTTAAAAATTTAAAATATACCCTAAAAAAATATAAAATATGCATTTATATTTTTAATTTTTATTAAATAAAAACAAGCAAAAAAAAGCGGGAAAAAAAGGCATAGTCGGTCAAGACCGACCATATTTTATGACCATAAAATTTCGAGAAGGGGACTTATATTAGACTAACACTTTTACTAAATGTAAAATAAAATATACAGAATAATGCGTTGATACTAACATCTACTTGATTTTATGCACTTTTTATGCGATTATCGGAAGTGGGTTTATATGGGAGCTATTGTTAATCGTGGATTGATCTTCATAAAATTTAGTACAAAGATTGATACTTATACAAAACTTCTTTGCACCGAATTTCATTAAAATATGTTTATTTTTAAGGCATTTTTTATTGTTGAAATTCAATTCCGGGGGGTCATTTGTATGGGGGCTAGGTGAAATAATGGACCGATCAGAACCAATTTCAATAGGCTTTGTCCTTGTGACATAAAAGTCTCACGTGCCAAATTTTATTGAATTATCTTTAAAATTTCGACCTGTACTTTGTGCACAAAGTTTACATGGATAGCCAGCAGTCCAGCCAGCCAGTCAGGCAGACGGACGGACGGACATCGTTAGATCGATTTAAAAATTGATTCTCAGCCGATTGGTATACTTTAAGGTAGGTGTTGAATAATTTTTCTATGCGCTATAAACATCAGCACAAACGCATAATACCTCAACCACCTATGATGGTGTAGGGTATAAAAAAATGTATTCGCAAACTAAGTAATGCATAACATTTTGTATTTTTAAAAAGATCAATGCTTATTCTTTGTACTTTTTTTTTAAGTTGAGCCGTTTTTTGAATTTTTTAATTTATATTCGTGACATTAGGTTTAAAACAACCATAGTTATATAGACTTTTATTTTTATAAACAAAAACGTTTTTTGCTAAGTTGTCGAAAACATTTTTATACATAGAAAATAATCCTTCCACAAGAGATGTTATAGGAAAGTATTTGAATAATTGTAGTTCAGAAGGAGAGTATTCTGCTAAACTCGAGATCTGATCGTAGAATAATTCAGTTTGAATATTTTTTTTTTTTTTTTTAATATTCTCAAATCTCTCTTTTATTAATTTAAGTAACAGCTCGAAATTTTAATTTAATTTTTTCAATAATAGAGTCTTCCGTAGCTTAGATTTTCTCAAAAGCACTATTAATTGAACTGTTTGAATAATTATTTTTTTTTTTTTGTGTATTAGTTTTTGTTGAATCTTTCTTTTTCAGAAATTTACAATAAGTATTAAAATCTTAACCTAAACTTAAATTATTGTTGATATTGCCACTGCAAAATCCAACGTAGAGTTTTCATTAGTAGTGTTATCTTCCAAGATCCAGTGTTTCCATTCTTCTTAGGCGTCTGTGACCCTCAAAAGTTAGCAGATCCCTAGCGAGAGGGTTTGGGTGTTCAGATAATTTTTTCATATATTTGATGCTACTGTTCTTTATCTCCTCACGAATTGTAGGAATATTGAGATCCTTGTGGATGTTGCTATTTCTGACGTACCATGGTGCACCTGTTATTATTCTTAGGAGTTTGGACTGTCTTCTCTGTAATTTTTCAATGTTTGATGAAGAGGCTGTTCCCCAGAGCTGTATGCCATATAACCATATAGGTTTTATTACTGCTTTATATAACAGTACTTTATAGTCCAAGTCTAGGACTGACTTTGGACCAATTAACCAATGAATTTGGGCAGATTTTAGTTTTATTTGAGTAACTTTGGATTCTATATGACGAGTCCATGTTAAACGCCGGTCTAGGTGAATACCAAGATATCTTACTTTATCCTGTTCAGGTATTTGGACATTGTTTATTCGAATGGGGGGACAACTTTCCCTGCATAAGGTAAATGTTATATGGACACATTTCGAAGCATTCACATTGATCTTCCATTTATATAGCCATTTTTCCAGCTCAGTGATATGGGATTGGAGTTTTTCGAATGCAATCACAGGATTTGTATGCATACTTACAAAAGCAGTATCATCTGCAAAAGTTGATGTATGAGTCATAGGGCTCGTGGGCATATCTGCCGTATATAGTATATAAAGAAGAGGCCCTAAAATACTTCCTTGAGGTACTCCTGCGGAAATTTTTCTGCGTGAAGAAATCAAATCTTTCGATCTTATTTGAACAGATCTATTTATTATATAGTTTTTTAGTAACTTATGAACGTTCTGTGGAAGTAACGTGGTCATTTTATATATTAGTCCGTCGTGCCAGACTTTATCGAAAGCTTGAGATATGTCAATAAATAACGCAGAGCAATACTGCTTGCTCTCGAAACCTCTTCTGATGAGAGTTGTAATTCGATGCACTTGTTCAATAGTACCATGTTTTCTCCTAAAACCAAACTGATGGTTAGGTATACTGTTATTATTATTAAGATGTAATAATAGGCTCTCAAGGAGCAATTTCTCAAACAATTTCGAAAAAATTGATAATAAGCTTATTGGACGGTAAGATGTTACTTGAGTGACGTCTTTTCCAGGTTTGGGTATCATTACTATCTCTGACAACTTCCAAGTACTTGGAAAGTAGCCAGTACGTAAAATGGCATTGAAAATGAATAAAATAAATTTTAAAGCCGAGTTTGGCAAGAAACAAATCATTGTGCTGGTAATTTTGTCCGTTCCAGGAGATTTTCCTGCCTTCAGACCTTTTACTGCTAATTTCACGGCAGAGAGCCGGAATTTGAATGGAGAGAGAATATGGTCGCTAACTACAACAGGTCTTAGAGTTGATCCTGTATTATTTGGAGTGAAAACGTGTTCTAAATGACTAGCGAATGCTTCAACTTTTTCATTAGAACTTTTTGCCCATTGGCCATTTTGGAGGCGTATGGGAGACTCATATGCAATAGGGCATTGCATATTTTTCACCGCCTTCCATAGACTATAATCAGTTTCCTTAGTAGAGTCTAAGTTTTGCAGATATGTTTTCAATTTGGATTCTTTTGGAATCTTCAGAGCGAAGCGTAATCTTTTAATACATTGATTAAGTCTGGTTTTGACGGCTGGTGATCGAGAATCTTGCCATTGACGTCTTAGTTGCCTTTTTTCCTTAATAAGAGATTCAACATTTGAGCAACATTTAATATATTTTGGCCTTCGTGAGAAACGCGAAGATGTGAATAATTAATGAATCTAATACCTCTAATTGCAGAAGGAAATGCATAGTTGGAACAGACAAATGAGAGACTAAATTTAATATTTCTTGATGTTAATACTCGTTTAACATTTTCTATAGCTTATATTCAACTCATGATTTTTATCAAAGTCCTTCCCCGACTTAATAACGTATTTCGGAACAATCGCTAATGTGCGTTAGAAAAATTGGACTTTACAAAGTTTTAAAAAAAAAGTAAAAAAAAAAATTTAATTAAAAAATTAAAAATATGCAAATTCATATGCAATATTAAGAAAACATGTATGAAATATGAATTTTCGAGTAAATTGTAAAATGTCCGATTCGAATAGATAACAATATAATATAGTTTTTAAATGCTTCAAAAGAAACATGCATTTGCATTAAAATCTGCCCCAAGTTATTAAATAAGAAATGTAGAAATAAAAATTTTAGGATTTTTAAATGCAAAAATCAAAGAATACACAATGCCAAATATGTATGTTGTGTCTGTTGCCAAAATCAAGTAGTTTGTTAGGAGTATAATATAATTGGTTAATTACACTATGTTACAGTGAAAATACAATTAAAAACAACTAAGAAAGTTATAGTCAAGCCAGACCATATGTTAATCTACACTATCGCGTGAAAGTGGGCGTTATATGAAAGCTATGTTAATTATGCACCTATAATTAAACGAGAGAGAAACTATAGTCGGTCAAGAACGACCATATGATACCCTACACCATTGTGTATGTGCTAAAAATTAGACCTGTGGCCAATTGTAGATCAACACTTTTACTAAATGTTAAATAAATAATACAAATACAGAACAATGCATTGATACTAATATCAATATGATTTTATGCCCTTTAGGGCGATTCCCGGAAAGTGATTTTCGGTAGAGGGGATTTATATGGGAGATATGGTAAATTATGGACCAATCTTGATGAAATTTGGCACAAAGATTGACACTTATACAGAACTCCTTTGCACCGAGTTTCATTGAAATATTGCCATACTTAAGGCATTTATGATCGTTAAACCCCTATTCCGGGAGGACATTTGTATGGGGGCTAGGTGATATAATGGACCGATCATAACCAATTTCAATAGACTTCCTCCTTGTGCCAAATTTCATCAAGATATCTTTTAAATTGCTACCTGTATTTTGTTCACAAGGTTTAAATGGACAGCCAGCCAGCCGACCAGACGGACGGACGGATATCGTTAAATCGACTCAGAAAGTGATTCTTAGTCGAACGGTATATTTTAAGGTGGGGTCCGGTAATTTTTTCTGTGCGTTACAAACATCAGCACAGACTCATAATACCCCAACCACCTATGGTGGTGTAGGGTTTAAAAACTACTTGCTTTACTATCTACTACCATAATATTAAAGTCTGTATAGGATTTATGCACATTAAATATATTTTCGAAGGAGAAATTAAAAGATTTCTATTTATATAAAAGTTATTTGCAGAAAATATTTCTTAATTAAAAGCATTTATTTATGAGTAGGGCAAGTTTTTATATTCACAAAAAAACTTGAAATATGCGCTTGAAAAAGCATGAAAAAATGGTGTTATATGCACAGAAATATGCAAAAATAGCATGAATATGTATATAAAAACCGACGAATTTATGCATTCTTATATATTAATGTGTAGAAAATATGCACAAATATGCATATTTTAACTTTCAATCTCTAATAGATTTCGATGTTTATAAAAATATAACTATTTTAATTTTAAGTATCATATTTGACGCTTCCGAATTTTTTTTCTTTACAATATTTACAATGTACTCAAAATGCTCACCAAAAATTTTTTAGAAATCATTTGATTGAACTCTAAAAAATCACCAAAAAATTGTGTTTTTGTTAAGAAAACTAACTTTTGTATCCATAATATGAAAATTTATGCAAAGATTTAAAATATAAGCATTTTTTGTGAAATTCTTTTTAAATATGCAAATGCTTACTTTCCAAGCGAAAAGCTTGAAAAACTTGCCCTGTTTATGAGCGTTAAATCCGTACTTCGGAACGCATTATAGACTAGATGAAATAGTCTATATGAAATAATGAACCAATCATAATCAATTTCAACAGACATCACCCTTTATCAAGGTATAATTTGAGCCAATTTCATCAAAATATCTTCAAAATAGTGAGCCAAACTTTGTTCACAAGGTTTACATGGACATAGTCAGTCATTATTAATCTCCATATTCTAACGTTTTCTTAGATACTAAATACTTGTATAAAAAGTTTATAGTTTTGTATGAAAAGTTTATAGTTTTGCCTCCTTTATCCAAATTAAGCCATTTTTCAAACTAAAAGAAATAACCTACACATGTAAGCGTATTTTTTAGAGATTTACAAGGATTAACTATATATAAAATTTAAATTTTTTTCATTTTGAATAGGAAAAATATTCAAGTTTGAGTTATTATTACTACTTACCAACCTCACTTATTCACCTCGAGTATGCAATTTTTTAAAAATTCATTTACGATTTGAATGTAAAATAGATAGTTCTTGTAAATCTTTACAAACTATGTGCTTATATGTTAGGTTATCTCTTTTAATTTAAGAGTTATTCAAGTTGAAATTTTTTATTTTTAACTTGGGGGTTTTAATTTGGTTCCAATAGATTTCTTACAAAAATCTAATAATATTGCTCCAATATATCTATCCGATAAATATATCTATCCGATAAAAGGTTATATTAATGTTAAGTTGAAACTTTAAAAAGTTGAAATTTTTTCAGACTATGATCTGAAAAATATTGCATTTAGATTTTAAGTATATTTTTAGAAATAATGTTAATATTTAAATAATCAGAGGTATTCCAATCAAATTTTGGCATAATATAGATAAATTTGTTCTAAAATCAGGGAAGTAAAAAAATTCCCACTTTTTTGCACCAAAATTCCCAAAAATCTTAGTCCGGCTGCATTAAGATTTCTTTTGAAACCATTAATTTAGAAGTGTGTGAACAGGTAACCTTTATGAAAAAAAAAAACACAACAAATGTATGTAAGATATCTCAAAAGGTTATAGAATTATTTCCAAAAGTTGATGTGAAGTACCAAGGTATTATCCAGGACTCTACACTGTTTTAAAAACAAAGATTCACCACAGAGTCGCTATATAGGATCTAAGCCTAAAAATAATTAAATAAATGTACTCTGGATTAATTAAAAAACATTTTTTAAGTCAATTCTGACAAAAAGTTGACAGAAACTACGAAAGAAACTCCACTTTCTCTCAAATAACAACTTCAGGAAGTAAAAATACTTAGTTGCAATGAATTTTGGGTCTTGCCCAGATGCCAAGAAATTGGTTACAATAGATATAAATATATAATATAATAATAAGACGGACAGTTTATACATTTGGACTCTTTAAATCTCCTAAAATTATGGCATTGCTCGCCATCACAACTAATCTATATATATAAAAATTAATGTGTGTTTGTTTGTATGTATATATGTATGTATTTATGTATGTATGTATGCATGTATATGTGTATGTATGTATGTATGTATGTATGTATGTATGTATGTATGTATGTATGTATGTATGTATGTATGTATGTATGTATGTATGTATGTATGTATGTATGTATGTATGTATGTATGTATGTATGTATGTATGTATGTACGTATGTTTGTTTGAAGTCTATAGCCGCCTAAACGGCTAAACCGATTTTCTTGAATTTTTCACAGTATGTTCCTATATGCCTGGAAGGAAAAATAGGCTACTTTTTATTTTGAAATTCCATGTGGACGAGGTGCCACGCCCACTTACTAAATAACTATTAAAAGTAGTATATCTCGGAAATTGGTAATACTAGAGTCCTCAAATTTTGCACGAACAACTTTGACACCTATATGAACATTCTGGAAAAAAATTGCCGAACTAGCTATAGAGGGTGTGGCACATCCCACGCCTAATATTGCTTGCCAATACCAAATGCCGTAAATTTAGGAAAATATTACAGCTATATTTCCCAAATTTTGTACAATAGACTTAAGTGTCAATGTAAAAATTTTGTGCAAAAATGGGCGGAAAAGAAATAGTGGGCGTGTCATCTCTCATATAAAGTTAATACCAACATTTTTATATCTGGGAAACTATAAAAGTTAGAGAGCTCAAATTTTGTACGACTAGCATTAGCTTAAATATGAATATTTTGGACAAAAATTGGTACACTAGCAATAGTGGGCGTGGCACCTCCCATATAAAGAAAATATTAAATTATTATATATGAGAAAATATAACAGTTAGAGTTCTAAAATTTTGTCGGGGCCACTTTGGTATCAATATTAATATTTAAGAAAAATATGAGCGGACTAGAAGTAGGGGGCATGGTACCTCCCATATGAATTAAATGCAAAAATTTGTATATCTGGGAAACTATTGGAGTTGGAATGCTCAAATTTGGACACAAAGAATTTTGACATCCATGAAAACATTTGTTTAATAAATAAGCGGATTATGGGGTTATGATCCCTCCCATAAAAATTAAATACATATATTTTTTAATCCTTTAATTACTATATATTTCATTTCGGGGGGTGGCGATGCACACCGGGTATTAGCTAGTTATAAATAGTAATTTTTGTACAAATTATTCATATTGAAGCGGCTTTAATTTGACAGCGTTACGTGTTAAGTGTTAAGTTTTTTTATTTTTATCTTATGATGTTTCCTAAAGTCGATTTTTTATGGCCATTAACCACAATCGACAAGTCTAAGTCAGTTATTTAAGAAAGTGTTGATATCCCACACGCAATGAATTTAAAGTGCAATTTTGTAACGCTGTGTTATAAATAGTTTTGATAATATCTACAATAATATCCCAGCAAAAACTTTGGTTGCCAGGTAATGAGTTAAGAAGCTAATATAATGACTTTACACTACTTACACATTAGCTGAATAACCCATTATTTTAACACGGTGATGACATTAGAGGCAACTACTTACCTCATGTCATTACTTCGATGTCATTAGAAGAACTAATTACTTTTAAGTTGTTCAGTAACCCATCGATTTTAAAGTATTACTGAAGCCGTTATAAGTTAAAACAAGAGTTGTGTTTTTTAATTTTATTAAAATATTAAAAATAAGTTATACAATGAATAATGTTTAAAATAAACAGAGATAGGATTTATACTTTAATTAAAATACCTACAATATCCCTCCAACAATGCTCTTCCGCTCCGTAGCGAAGGTAAATTAAAATCCAGACCATGGTTGTACTCTATTTCCTGGAACCGACTGCACCTCATGTAAATTCAATTATGGTACTTGAGGTAGTTTTATCTCAAGATCTGCTACGGACTTAATCTCGGCGCAGAAGCCTCAGACTGTAAAGTTGTAAGATATTGATCTGTTATAAGTGTGATCTAAATACAATGAATGAAATATTCTTACCTTTATGACAACTCTAAAAAAATGTAAATCTGGGAAATTGTTGGATGTTGAACTGTTGACTTTTCTCCTCTGAATTTAACAAATTTGTGCCTATTATAAAAAGAACAATAAAAATTTTACTATATTTTGTAATAATAGTTTGAAACTTACCATTATTTAACACGGATAATCAACAAATTATTCAGAATTGTAAAAATGTTTGTTTTTTTTTTTTTTTAGATTTAATTTGTTTGATTTATTTTTAAATGTCAAGAACATTTATTTTGAATATTTTGTCAAACATTTCGTTTATATTTTTTGTAAAAGTGCAAATAAACAACAAAAACTTTTTATCAAAGAGAACAATTTATTCAATATTCAAAGCTTTTATACGAAATATAGTAAAAATAGACAAATTTAGTTAATACACCATATTTGTATAAGATTATTGAAATGTGATCATTATATGACTCCTTTAAAATTGTGTAGCATATAAATAAATATCCAAAGTATATAGTATGTGGAACCATTTATTTCCTAACTCACATTAAATCGTAACTATTTCTTATGTATATTATTGTTGATTTTAAAACACTGATCACAAATAAGTAATTGCATGTCGAGTTAAAAATAAGTAGTCACTTAACGACTTCTGTGTAATGCAAATGGTATGTTGTTTTCATTGAAAAGTAACTACATCCGTAACTACATGCCATTACCAAGTTTTTGCTGGGATGTTATTATATTTTGATAAATGTAATAAATTTATTTTATTTTTATTTATAAATATTTCTATATTTACCTAAAGCAATTTTATAGTATATTTACACACCTTGATATGTGGTAAAGCTTTGAAATGTGTACATAAAATTTTTGTTATTTTGATAAACAAAACATGATAAAATTGCAATTTTAAGGATTAATAAAAATATTTGCATCAAGGAATATAACAAAAGAATGCTTTAAAATTATAATTTAAAAGAATCTACAAGGAATATACTTACATATGTACATATAATAACATATAATTGGTATAAAAACTATGAAATTTTAAAATCTTGAATTTTGTTGGGTAAGGTTTGATATTAAAATTTTGCAATTTTCCAAAACAAAAAAAAAAAAAATAAAATAAATAAATAAAAAATAAAATAAAAAAAAATAATAATAATAATAATAAAGTAAAATAAAAAATGTATATTTAATATTATAACACATAGAATTATTAACTTCAGTGTGTTATACTGGACATAATTTTTTAAATTTCTTTTTAAAATAGATTTTTTTCTCCCACTCACAATATTAAGGTTTTTCGTTAAGTAAGTATTGTCATTAATTGGCATATTGGGTATTTTAAATAAAATGGTAATACATTAATAAACATAAAAACAACTCATTTCCATAAGAACAAAAAAAGTAAAGTTCAAAAGTAATAATATTATGATAAAATTAGTCTACTGTTTCAGTTTCAATTCAAATTTTAAGCCATAAATAATGATCACCCAATCAAAGTTCGACACTAACAATGCGTGCGTGTTTGTCTTTGTGTGCTTCAAGTACTCGCAAGTATTATTTGTCAACATAATACATAATTCTTCATGTTTGTGCTGTTGTTGTTTGATAATAAGTATCTTATCTTAATAAGTAACACACCATCAGATTTGTCTATCATTTGTAATCATGTTTTATAATACACCATTTTCCATTCTCTAATCATTCATTCATTCATTTATTCGTTCATTCGGTTTATTGTTGTAATCATATAAAACACTCTCACTGTACATACATAACAACAGTAACTACTAACTCACTAGGGTGATTGTAAATAAATACTCATTCAATTTTACAACGTCATTATCATCATCGCCGCCATAATCAACATCATCATTATCGTCATGGTCTTGTTACGTGTACAAGTATTGTTTTACATGTCGTGTATAGAACTAATGAATAATTTTGCAAAATGAACTTATTACAAATACACTAAGAGAAATAATCTGTGTTAAATCTGTGTGTATGTTTTATTTAATATATTTGATATTTATTAGTGACCATAAAGTCCCATTTCCGGTGTACTGTCTGATGTATATATGGACCAAGAAGTTAAATACGACCTTCTGATTGAAATAAATCGGCAAAAACAACGGAACATATCTCTATGTGTATTTATATATAATACAGACTGTAAATGAGAATTCAAACAGTTGACGCTGGTATCTGTTATGTATAGGTATATCTGTATGTTCTGCTCGTATATGCAAAGATATTTCTAAAATGCTTTGGAAATATCCCCAAATATGTGATATTAAAGTTTGACATCGTTTTACAAATTGAAGAACTGCTCATTACGTAGTAAGTATTTTCTTTGTATGTTGAGCTACATTTTTATGTAGCCCATTCTTGTCAGAAAAAAATTCCGTATGGGTCACCTTATAGGATGTAAAGATTTGTATATTGATTACGGAAAAATCAAGGAGATATACCTATTTTACTTTACATACTTCATGCATTATTTTTAACCCTTTTTAATTTCTAATCATATGACCTTAATGCCTTTATAGATGTGTCATCCATTTTGTTATAGAGGAACAATTTATACAAACTTTCTGCGATTTTGCTATAAGAACGCTGAGCTTTAGATGAACATACCATATGCACATTAGAGGGTCCCGTAGAAAAAAATTTTTAGGAAAACCACTCAAACGATGCATATTAATAGCTGAATAGTAAAAAAAAATAAAATTAATTTTCAGTTCCTCACCAGCGATTAAAATACACGGGTCTAGAATACTTTTCAAAAAAAAAGTTTTTAGTTTTATCTCGAAATGAGAAGTCGGCTCATAAATAGGCATTGTTTGAGGGCAGCGTTACCTTTGAGAATTTTTAAAAAATGTCCAAAAAAGGGGATTTCAAAATAAACAGTCGCCAAAAGAATGGTATTTTTGAAAAAAAGGGGCTTTAACTGCTTTAAAACCTAAAAAAAGTCCTTAAATTTTGTTTATTTGATAACAACAATCGATTTTGTATTATAATAAAAACTTCAAAATTCAGTTTTATCAATAACAAAATAATTTATTATCATTTTACAATAATTTTTATTTTTGCAAAAATAAATATTTATTCACAAAAATAGTTTTTAATTAATTAAACTTCTGTACTTTTGTACGACTTCTTCACTCGTACTCCAATCTTGCAAATGTCCGTTAGACAAATTTAGGACAAAACGAATAGATCCACAAGTATTAGACATACTATTTTTTATTATTGACAATTTAATATAAAAACGAGAGAAAAAGATATAGTCGGTCAAGCCCGACCATATGATACCCTACAACATTGTGTACATTATAATTCGGGGTCTTTAATTAGACTTGGAGCCAAATGTGGATCGATACTCATAAGTGTAAAATAAAACATACGAATACAGAATATTACATCGATGCTGACATTTATATGAATTTATTCACTTTTGAGTGATTCCCGAAATGGGGTCTTATATGGGAGCTATGGTAAATTATGGACCGATCTTTGTAAAATTTTGGCACTATCATTTATGTTCATATAAAACTTAGTTGTGTCGAATATTAACTTGATACTAACATTTTAATGGGATTTATGCCCGTTAAAGTGATTATCTGAAAAGGGGTTTATATGGGAGCTATGGTTCATTATAGACCGATCTTTTTAAAAATCATCACACTTATTTAGAATTATATGAAACTTATATGTGCTAAATTTCATTAAAATATTGCTATATTTAAGGGATTTATGATCGTTAAACCCTTTTCCGGGAGGACATTTGTATGGGAGCTAGGTGAAATAATGGACCGATCATAACCAATTTCAATAGGCTTCGTCCCTGAACTATAAGAAACCTGTGCACCAAATTTCATTAATTTTGGTTCAAAATTGCGACCTGTAGTTTGATTACAAGGTTTACACGGACGGACAGACGGACTGACGGACGGACGGACATCGTTAAATTGACTCAGAAAGTGATTCTAAGCCGATTGGTATAAACTAAGGTGGGTCTTAGACCAGTATTTTTGGGTGTTACAAACATCAGCACAAACGCATAATACCCTCCCCACCTATGGTGGTGTAGGGTATAAAAAGGAACATGATCCCTGAGGGATTGCTTTGTGGAATGTAAAAATATAAATTAGGATATAAGTATTCATCGAATCATTTCTTTTTCTATAGTTCAATCCAAAAAGCTTTGGCATATGATGTATACATAAATAGCTGTTCATAAACTTTATTATTTTCTTAAGTTACTAACAGTTTCAGTTCATTTATAAATACTCCTCGCCTTTTATATCACTATACTTTGAAATAACCTCAAAATTATTAATTTATTAGTTGAAATTAATATATAATGGGTTGATTTATTTCAAACATCTTATTCTTTCGACATTTAGTACATAGTCTTAAAAAGTCGCCATTTTAAAAAGGGGCTAAAAAAGTGACCAGGTGGTTAAGAAAGGGGCAAATGGCGACTAAAGTCGCCAAACGATAACACTGTTTGTGGGGTCTTCTCTCGGGACACTTTAATGCATATATATAAATTTAACAAATGATTTCGGTTAGTTGCATGGTCAAAGTAGTTTAGAATTAGCTAGTCACTAGCTTTAAGAAATTATTGTAAGTACGTATTGTAGAAAAACATACGATCTATGATCCTGAAGCTAATACCTGAACAAGAAGCCGATCCCGCCGAAGAGCCAATTACACGAATCTTATTGACTACCTAGTGTACATAAAAATCCGATCCTAGGCCTAGTTGAAGAAATAGCAATCGGAGGCGACATATGTAAAGTCGTTAGAATCCGAATCAGCGTTATTGTAGTTATTCTCTCGTACTGGTTTAGGAATCGCAATTTCCCGCACTTTTCGATTTCTAGGAAAAGCAGGGAAAATTTTTCGAATTCCCGGGATCCCGGATTAAAAACTATAGCAATAATTACTCTCATGAGATGAACAAATGAAACCCAAATAAGATATGAATGAAAAGGAAATGTGATCAATTGCTTAATCTACTGATTGATCAACCCGGATGAGTACTGATACAGTGAAAGAGTTTTGTCGATATCGATACAATATTAAGCAATATTCTCTGTTAAAAGATATGCACTATTAAACAATATCGTTTTTTTTTCCGAGAGAAAAATAGAGATCCCAGAAATTGAATAACAAAGTATTGACTCAGATATTTAGATTATTTCAAATATTTACATCCAGTCATAAATATTCTGATTCAATATTTTAGGATCTATTAATATTTGTTACCAATATTATGCGACTAAAATATTATACTTCACAAAAAAAAATAAAACATGGATGATTCATTTACATATGCATCACGGCACACTAAAAGTTTAAATCGAAAAATATTTGTTAAAACTGACGCAGTTTTTATCAATGTATATTTTCGTGGATCCATATTTCTTCCACCGTTAAAAAAAGGCACAACATACATCCGTATTGTGGTTAAAGAACATCAGAGTTGCGACACGATTGCACTCAATATTTGTCAGATTCTTTGTCATTAACAATCAGAAAAACGTTCACTCTCCGATCGTTTAAAATGATAGTTTTCGACATTTTTTCGAGTAGAATACTAATCGAACATCCAGAGCAATTAGTGCTTGTGTGAACACGTCGACTCAGTAACTCAATTTTTACATTCAAACTGATTGTGCAGAGTCGCCATAGTACTAGGGTGATCGCCTCGGTTTCCAGCCGGTTTCAAAACCATTTTTTTAGTCAATGTGCCGTCGAATTTTTCAAAATTTTCATTTTTCTAATGTCGAATAGACCGTTTTTTTAAAGCACAAAAAACCGGTTTTTAAAATTAAAAAAAAGAAAACATGTACTAAATACTGATATTTTAATCGAAATTTAGGAATGATTTTCTAAATATTTATAAAGTATGATCTCTTATGTTTCTAATATTTCGCCCATAGTAAGGCCATTACTCATAACTCAAGAACGGTGTGTACGATTGACATAAGTGATACACCAAAAGATGCGGACTAAAAATATCTTCGAGTCACCCAAACTTAAATATGTGTCCAAAAAAAACTTTTTCATGCAAAATTTTAGATTTTTTTGTTACTAAAATTTATTTTATTTTTGAAATGAAAGCATCAAAAATGTTTCAGTTTATCATCTTTATCTTAAAACTGGTAATGCTGCAAATAAAATAAGGCATTTACTTTAAAATTGATGCACAAATCTTAAAATAAATAAATAAAACTTCCCATGTATACATACAATTGAGTGGTGGGCATACATTTTTTTTTAAATTTTTCTTGTAACAAAAATAGGAGGATTGGGTATTTAACAAGAATATGCATTCACTTTTTTTCTATCACTTACAGTTTTTTTTTTTATGGGCATGACTAATATCATCACCTTATTCAGCGTTCACACTATAAAATTCGAGAAAGGTTTGTAAAATTTGTAAATGATACACCAAAAAATGCATACGAAAATTGTCTTCAAGTTATGTCAACAATATTTTTTATTCGCTCAAGAATTTAAGAGTTATGGATCAAAATTTTAAGATTTTTCAAAAAAAAAAAAAAAATGTTTTAATTTTTTCGCCGCTAATTACCGAATAACTACGAAAATATAAACTGGACAAACAATTATGTAGATTCAGCTCAAGGACAATTTAATTCGCTTTATCCACCAATCAAGATTTGTGCATAAATTTTTATGATACGTGGCTTTATTTACTCGTAGTTTTGCCAGCTTTGAGATAAAGGTGATATTAAAAGGTGATCTTAAATATTTTTGATGTTTTCACTTAAAAAAAAAAAAGTTTTATTAAAAAAAAATAAATCTTGAATTTTGCATGAAAAAATTTTTTTCGGACATATATTTCGAAATATCTCCAAAACTATTGAGCGGATAAAAATTTGTTGGTAGAACGACTTAAAGCTAATTTTATTCCACAGATTTTGGTGTATTATTTATATAAATCGTGTATACCGTTCTCGAGTTATAGTGAAATATACTCGAGTAATCAGCTTATTTAGGACGCAATATTAGACACGCCCATAAAAAAAATCTCGACCCGATGGAAAAAAACTGAAAGCAGATTCGAGTTTAGCATGCGGAAGTCCATCTAGTCCACATATTGTAGGAGCACAACATTTTTTTATTTTTTTTTTCTGTCGACCATTGTTATTAATAATTATCCTGAATAAAATTTGATTTATCTATTGCAACACCTGTAATTTTTTACACTTAATTTATTTTTTTTTTTAATTTTTCAAAGATGTTGTATTTAATAAAGTTTCAACAGCAGAGTCGTTTTAATAAAATTTATACTGGCTTTTTCTATATTAATCCATGGTTAACCAATTTTTTTCTAAATTTCAAAAAGTGCGACCGGTTTTTAAACATACCAACTATTCGAAAACCGGTTTCTTCAAAAAATTGAAACAATAAAACATAGTTCCCATTAAGGTTTTCATTGTTGGTTTTTATACGAGTAAACAGATTATGTTTATTAGCACTTAAATTTCGTTTGTTTCCATTTTAACTGAAATTTTGGAAAGGATCTGATTTTATTAACTTAATCTAACATTTTGCTTTTTAATTAAAGTCGCAACTTATATTTGTTTCTATTTTTTCTATTTTTCAAGAACTATTTTGTTTTAAGGTATGTTCAGACTAACTAAATATTCCACCAAATTGACGTAACCACTACATAAAATATTTTCTAACTTCTGACATTTAACCGTATCTGGTTTGACGCTGTTTTTTCTTACAAAATATTTGCAAGATCAAACAACGGCAAACAAATTTTTTTGTGGTTTAGTGGTTACGCAAATTTGGTCAAATATTTGACAAATGTAAACATAGCTTTAGTATTGTACTACAGCATGAAACTTTTTAATAGTTGCAGTTGTCTTCTCATACCTGCTGCAATTTTTACTTCATTTTCTATAACCATCCTAACAGGACATTAAACTTTTATTTTTATTTTTTGTTTTGTTTTTTTTTTTTTTTGAAATGCAAGATAACAACATATATAAAATACACTTTTCTTCTTTTTTCTAGAGTGTACATTTCCTTTGAATTTCATTTAAAATAAGACTAAGGATTAATATTTTATTTTCATTTGCTAGGAAAAAAAAAAGCACCAAGCTAAAAAATAGCATAAGAAGATTATTTTTTCATATTTCTTCTTTTTTTCTAGCTATAGAGGAGTTAAAAAAAAAAAAATCATGCAAAAGAATAATGAAGGAAAATAGTCCTTATCGTATATGATTTTTAAAATATAAATATAAAACTTTTCTAATGAAAACCTTTAGTGTAGTAATATAGATAAGTAAATACTTTTTTTACAAATAAAAATCAATATATAAATCAGTAATTACAGATAATTATTTTCGTTAAACTAAATAATAATTTTTATCAATAAACTTAAAAATAACTGCCAAGCAAAAGATCTCATTTCATTAATAATATCATTTTTTTTTTTTTTCATTACTTAAACCATTTCTTTTTTGAACTATTCATATTATTTCTAATTGCTTAAAATTATTAAAAATTATTATTAAAATTATTAGTATTAAGCAATATGAAAATATTTTTCTTAAAACAATTATTAACTTGCTATTCATCATTAAGCCAATAATACTTTTGTTTAATGTACTTTGACATTTTGTATCCGCATTTAGTCTTAAGTATTCATTTGCAAACAAATAAACAAAAGCAGGTCTTAAGAAATTCCATAATATTGATTACTAAGCGGATATTAATAAAATGTTGTTGACAAATTTTGTACTTGGTTAAAGAAGTCAGAGGAGAGACGAAAGAAAAAGAAATACGTACTTAGCTAAAATTATCAAAACGTGAGGAATATTTATACTCCTAATTGGGGTCTTCGGTATTTTGGTACAAAAAAGAATGAGGTTTTTAATTCCCTTATTTTAAGACAAGTTTTTCTATATTATAACAATATTTAAAAGTAATATCTCTACTCGATTTAGTTTTATTTCGGTTCAAATATTAGCATTATTTCTCAAAAATACACCTAAAATCTAATTTTAAAGCTTTTCGAGTTATGATCTGAGGAAATTTGACCGCATTTAATATATTTTTATTATTAATTTGCGTATTTGAGCTATTTATAGTAAAAAACAAAAACTTAATAATGACATATCCAAAATATGTTAAAGAAAAGCCAAAAATAATTCAAAAAGTGCTAAAAAAAAGGTCATATGCTAGATTCATTATTTTTTTCTAGCATAACAATACTAAATTGGTAACACTGGTTAAATTCTAACATGTGTTAACAAAATTTAAAAATGCGTCTATGGATCGAAGAGGGTAGATTTAAAAACACTTTTCTATGGGATACCAGATTTTATCTCAAATAAGGCCTGTCCACGAAAAAATTTACACTTTTTATAATTAATGTTACTTGGTAACCATAAACCAAATCGGTACAAAACAGGGATGGAAAATGAAAATATTTTTGGGTATCAAAATAAATTTCAAGTAGTAATTTTTCACCCTCAGAGTATTAAAATTAAAATTTTTGATAGTTATTTATTTTTTATTTAGAGCATAACTCAAATAATGTAATTTTTAAAATTCAAAATGTAGGATTAAATACTATACTAATTTATTAAATGATTTTATTCCGTTTAAATATTATAGTTATTAAAATAAACTTAAGGCGAAAAAAGTCGAAGATCAATTCAATAAAATCGAACACTTCAATTTGATTTACAGAGCATAGAAACTTATAGTTTTTAGTAATGATTATAAATAAATTAATAATAATTAAATAAATATTATAAATAAAACCTACAGCTCAAATATTTCTATAATAAGGTCAGTTTGCCTTATAAACTTATTTGAATTGTTCTAATTACGTGTCGATTTTTTTGGGACCTCGAAGCCTCAATATTTAATCACAGATAGTGCTGATTACAATATCATTATTACTTCCGCACGCCATGGTTTTAAAAACATCGATTTCTATTAGAAAATTATATATCTCCAAAATATATTTCCTTTTAAAAATTTTATTTAACTTGAATTGTGGAATATCCAGCTTATCGTTTGACAGTATCAAATGACTTGCGGGAGTACTTCGGAATTTTTGAATGTTAAATAGCAAAGAATACTAAGAGTGGAAAATGACTCTCTTTCCTAAAAAAAAACAACATTTCTCTCTCCTCACATACAAGTTCTGTGTGAATGCAACACACTTGTTAGAAAGAAAAACAATACAAAATAAGCAAATTTTTTTCCTTAACATTTAAGGAAAATTACATACGCGACACAATTTTTCACTTGCACACGATAATTTTATTATTTTTTTACACACATTTATTTACACATATTTATTGAACTGAAAAAATATTTTTTGATAATATTTGGTACAATTATTATTATTGTCAAAACTAAGACCAATTCAAAATTTCAGATAATTTCATTAAGTGGTTCACGAAATATCGCGGTTTGAAAGTGCAAAATAGCTCAAAATATGTACAAAGTTGCATACACAAAATTACAAATATCTTTAAAGACTTATTGAGATGTCATATTAAAGGTATCAAAATTACCTTTAATATGACGTATAATGTGATTTTTTTCTCAACATCAAAATATATATAACTTAGTGTAAAATAAAAACCATTAACATATATTTTTTCAAAATTTTTAAAAAGACCACTTTTCGAGATATTTACCCGCGAATGAAAAATCGTGAGATGTGGACCATTTTGATATTGAGAAAAAAATCATGTTATACGTCATATTTAAGGTAATTTTGAAACATTTAATATGACATCTCAATAAATCTTATACCACAAATACTTTAAAAGATATTTGTAATTTTGTGTATACAACTTTGTACATATTTTGAGCTATTTTGCACTTTCAAACCGTCTTCACCTAACCTAACATTTTTCTAATTTGGCAAGGAAAATGGACTTTTTCACCACTAATTTCCGAAAAAAACGAAACTATTTTGTTAAAAACAAAATAATATTAAGAACACTTGATATTAATTTTACTAAAATCATTTTAGTCAGCATCTTTTAAAGTTTTATTTATCTGAATTGGACAAACCGTTATTCAATTATACTAATGTGACTGTCTAAATAAGAGGAATTATAAGCAGTGTTGCCAGGACTTGAGAAAAAAAGAAGCTAAATTGGACTTTAAAAAAAGGTCAGAAAAGGCTAAATGCCCCAAAAAATAAAGCCAGAAAAAAGCTAACATATTGTTTTATTTAAAAAAGAATTAATTTTTTTTTTTTCTCATTAGATTTCGGTATTTCTTAAAGATATTTTAGTAAATTTGTAAAAAAAATTAAATAAACTGTAATTAGTTTCTATAGGTTATAAAGTTTGTAAAAAAATAATTGTAATATTTTTCTAGAATGAAGTGCCGCAGGCAAAAATTTTCATTATATATAAATAATTTCCATATTTTTCTGCGAATTAATACACAAAAGTGCTTAAGTTGATGATTCTGTACAAATAAAATTTGTAAATTTTTATCCTTTTTAAGGCAATGTTAAGAATAAGAAAAGACTAAAAAAAAGCTAGAAGCTAAAACGAAAATTTTGAGGCTAAAAGCAAAATAAAAAGGCTATATTTAGCCTTAAAAAGGCTAGATTTAGCCTTAAAAAGGCTAAACTGGCAACACTGATTATAAGACATGTCAATTAAAAAAAATCAAGACCTGATAGAAACTGTAGATAAGTGATCAATATATCTTAGAAGATACAAAAATTAAATATGGCTTTGTGGCAGGGTTCCGTGCGATTTTTATCCCGATTATTGCTGACAGCTTCTTGATTACTATACTGGTCGTAGTTTTTATATTGCAAATAATGTAGTTTATTTAATTTTGAGAAAATTTTATTTTTCACAATTTATTGCTAACTACACAGAAAATTTTAATTTGAAATAAACAAAATTATTAAAAGATTTTAGAGAACTTAATAACTAATATATAAGCAGGTATAGTTTGTAAAATTAGTCAGTCATAGAGCTTAGGCGTTAAGTAGCAGTTCGGTTATAAAGTTTCCATAGTTTTGTAATTCATTACAGTTCAGTTATGTAGTATAACATACATAAAATTCAAAAAGACAGAATTTCAGTCCTACTTGGTGCAAACTCTGATGGATCACATAAATTAGTTCCATTGGTAATTGGAAAAGCAAAAAAACCCCAAGTGTTTTAAAAGTTTCAATAATCCTCTGCATTACAACTTTCAAAAAATGCTTGGATGACTTCTCGGATTTTTCACGAATGGTTTCACAGAATATTTATTAAAGAGGTAAGGACAAATATTGATTTCAGGTTCAGTAATTTTAAAACATTTAAAATTTACAGGTGATCCGCTTTTCTCAGGAAAATAATTTGCCACCGAAAGCCATTTTGCTTATAGATAATTGCTCCGCTCATGCACCCATTGAGAAACTTAAAAGTGATGATGGAAACATAGTTGCATTATTCTTTCCACCAAATGTAACAGCAGCTTTACAACCAATGAATCAAAACCCTATTAAGTTAACAAAGCTCAATTACAGAAGTATGTTTCTTTCTCAATTAATTGCTGAAGGTGGTGAACTGAAGAATCATTTGAAATCCCATTCAATCCGCAATGCAATATTATTACTGAAACAAGCTTGAGATGAGGTACCACAAAGTGTTATGAAGAAATCTTGGTCAAAGTTTTCCAATTGGGACTCTAACCAATACGACAACGACGATAACGTGCCAATAGCGCTATTATTGCAAATAGATCAGGACTGCAACGAAGTTATTCAGAGAACTCGTGTGTAATCACAAGACCATATTTGTTGATCCAAAATGAATCCTCGAAGTTCTTCATCAACACGTTTAGAACCAGCATCATATTACAGCACTGCTTCACTTTCTCTAGCTAGTCCATTATATAGTATTATATTATATCCACTTGCGTCTCAATGTTTCGTACACATAGTCCAGTTAGTTTCACGAATTTCTGCATTTTCATTCGATTCGTTGCTCTTAGTTCCTCTAAATTCTGAAAGAAATGGGAATCAAAACATTTAAATCTGTAACGTGATAATACAACACATTGGCAAAGGTAGTGGAATGTATCGTCCTCAGTATCATTACACCATCTACATATATTTACTGCACTCAGACCAGTTTTGTGCAGAAAATACCTCAGTTCATTATGGCCTGTAATAATACCAATATACCGTCTCAGTTCGCATTTCTCCATATTAAGTAAAGACTTTAACGTATTTTTATCTTTTAGTTTCCATAATATCTTCGTTTGTTTACAACGTGGTTAGTTTCGCCAAATCTCGTCTGATTTACTATTGAATTCCTCCCGTATCCTAAGATAAATTGAGTTCAAACTCGGATAGACGCTCCTGCTCGTGCCAACTCGTCAGCATATTCGTTTTCTTGTATATTATTATGACGCGGTACCCATCATAGTTTCAATGAGTGTTTCGTTTAGAACCTAAAACTCTCGGCGACAACGGCTGACTACCTTTGATCTAATATTCCTATTACAGAGTGCCTTTATGGTAGCTTGACTATCTATGTATTTTGTGATATCGCTCGTAAATATCGGTCTCATAGATAAAAGTCTGGCTGCCTCATACCCGGCAAAAACTTCTGCTTGAAAAATACTACATGCATCATAAAGTCTGGCGCTGTTGTTAATATCCAATTTTTCACAGAACACACCATATCTTGTTCCATTCTCTTTCCTTGAACCATTAGTGAAGACTTCAATGTTGTGGTTATTTATCTCCCAGTTTTCCCTTGGTAGTATGACCGCGTTTAACTCAAATCGAAGCCCATTCGATTTGAGTAGATAAGTAGTCAGTAGCAACATTCATATATTGTGATCCACCGATTAATGTTGAGTGTCCAAAGTTTCTAATAATCAATTGTCCAGTTTGACCCAGCCTTACCTGTATTTTCTGTGCATGTTCTTTGATATATATACATAGCGGGTCAATGTCCAGTATTCTGCACATAGCCAGTTGATCTATGGGCCCCCAATATGCATAGTACAACTACTCTGTTGACCCGCTCAATAAATGACGCGTGTGTGCGCGTATCCATTATTGTTCACCAGATCAAGGCTCCATGGGCCAGTATAGGTCTGACAGGCGTGGTTTAAGTCCCCATGATTTACCTATGAGTTTCTGGCACGTGTACATAGCTTCATAAGCTTTCTTTACTCTGTCCCTTAGGATTGGTAACCATTTTAATTTTCGGTCGAAAATTACACCTAGAAATTTCGCCTCACTTGAAAAATGTAGGGTTCTTCCTCCAAGTTTTGGGTAGTTAAAGGAAGGTATTCTTCTCCTTGTAAAGAGAACCATCACTGTTTTCAATGGGTTAATGCCAAGTCCGCACCTTGTAGCCCATTCAAGCAGTTTCCCCAAAGCGCACTACATCACCTCAGCAAGTGTATTCGGAAATTTATCTCTTATCAATATAACAACATCGTCTGCATATGCGATTATTCCAATACTTATTTTATTCAGCTCCACTAGTATTTGGTTCAGTACAAGAATCCATAGTGTAGGTGAAATTACACCTCCTTGAGGTGTTCCCCTCGTGACGTTTGCCTCTATAACTTTACCCCTTAACTCAGCCTAAATTAGTCGCTGTGTAAGTACTTTCATTAACCAGGAATTTACATTTTCGTCACATTTACTAGCATTAAGTGCTACTTTTATTGCCTCGGACTTGATATTGTTGAACGCACCCTCTATGTCCAGAAAGCATGCAAGTGCGTATTCCCCATGGTATACAGACTGCTCTATTTTCGTCGCTAAGCTGTGTAGAGCAGTCTTAACTGATTTTTCTTTAATATAGGCATGTTGATCAGGTGAGAATGTAATTTCCTTCATTCTTTCTCTAATACGATCATTCAAGATTCTCTCAAGAGTCTTTAACCCACTTCTTACCACTACCCGATCCAGTTAAGATAAATTAATAAAATTTTGTATCGAAAGATTTGTGATCCTAGCTATTTTAGTTTCCGAGATATCGGATGTTGCGAAAACGCATCAATGGTCAATTAGTGGTATGTTGTTTCACTCATATAAGAAGTAAACGTTTAAACAAATTGTATGGCAAAATGAGTTTTATTTGTCATTTAAATTTAGTTTTGTGATCATTTTACAAACTGTATGTTAAATATGTTAAGTGTGAACAAAAAAAATTGGAGGTGGACCATTCCAATTGAAATTTAAGGCAACTAAATAATGACGTAAAAACGTTAAATAACTTACGGTGTAAGATTAAATAATTTCATATAATGTATAAAATAGATTATATATTAAATAAAATATGTTATACGTTAAAGCATTTGGAATGTAATGTACTCGATGTAATGCGTTCGATTATCTGTTTGAGCATCATCTCGATTAGGATTTCAATACGGTGGTCAGGAAATCATTTTGGTCCTTCCTAGAGGCTGCTTACCACATTGTGCTTCAAACACAAATGTTACGTAAATCGATTTTTTTATTCTTGCAGAATATTCCCGAATTTAGTAAATCGTAAATCCTGGTAATGTACGAAATGCAGTGGCTCATAATATGATGCATTCCAATTGAAACAGGATTTGAAAATTGGTGTAATGTACCAGTTTTCAAATTTGTTTGCTTTTATTTATCCGTGTATTCACAGATTTTTGTATATTTTTTTTGTATATTCACAGATTTTTCCTTTATTATACCTTGAATATCCTTGGAGATTTTATTTTGTTTATATTTTGATATCCTCTTAATCTCATTTAATTGAAAACCCAAAATGAAGCATAGCCGTTTATGGAAAAAAGCTATTTAAAAAATTGTGAAATTTTACCTATTCACATTGGTTTTTAAAATTTTTTAATACTTTTACTAAATAATAATAATATGTAATCATAAAAATTGCAAATTTATGTTTTTCTTTAGCCTATTTTATGACTTTTGAAAAAAATGTATTATTCCTTTTTTAAGACAATTGAAATAATTTAGCAACAAATTACATAATTTTATTGGTTTCATTTATCAGTTTTCGACATCTTTCAGGTAACTCCTTGAATTTTTGTGATCATATTCAATATAATAACATCCTTTACAAAATATACTTCATATTCAGGTAGCGTCGATCATTTGGAAATTCTTTTTCTTAAATTTGTCCTCAATGATTGTAAGAAATATAACCACTTGTAATTTGCTGACAATTGCTTATTATTTACTATATAAGTCATAAATAATGTAGAATACATCTTTTATAAGGCTAGAGTAAAAAATTCTAATGCACATGAAGTCTTAATTCAAAAAATTCTATATTCGTTCATCTATAATTTGTTTCTTAATTATTTTGAATAATTTTAACATACTATATTACCTTAAAAATTTCCATATTTTCACTGCGCCACCTTGCGTAATGTAGCTAAATCACACTACCCATAATTGACTATTGACGCGTTTTCGCAACACCAATTTTTGGGAGCTTGGTGTTTCTATCTCCCTGAATTATTTGTCAACAAGTGAATAGCTTCATATTTTCTGATATCTTGGCTATCGTTTGAAAGGTTATTCGAGATGTTTTGTGAAGTTTTTCGAATGAATTTTTAAATTTTAAAAAAGGTCTATTTTATAGACAATTTTTTGATGCGCTCTACCGGAGGTAAAAATTTGTCGGAATTAACTTTTTTCCCTCAATTTATTTAGTTAACCTTCCAAGCTAAATGTACATATATAAAACATTATCATTAATTTTAAACTAACTGATGCGAAAACGTAACAGTGGTTGGAAATAGGTTAAAAGAAAGGAAGATAACTAATGGGCCTGTAACACTGTTGCCAGATTTGAAGATTTATGGTCATTTTGATGATTTTTGGGTTTAAAAATGGCCTGTTGACGATTTGACGATTTTTACCCTTATATTGACGATTTTTTCTAAAATAAAATTCAGAAATATTTTTAAATATTAAAAATTTTTTACAAAAATATTAACAATTTAAATAAAAATCTTCTTAAATTTGCTAATGTAAATGATTAATTTATAAGGAAGGATTTATTGGAACCAATATAATATTATTTTATTACGAAAATGCAAATAAACCCTACAAATGGCCTAAATACTTAAATAGTCAAACTAAGAATCCAAAGACAATTTTGATGAACTCATTCAAAATTAAATTTTGTATATATTGTTGATAGGTTCACAAAGGAGCCTATGTGTTTTTTTATAACAAGGTAAGATAAATAACTTATTTTGGTTTGAAAGTCATACAAAATTACTTACAGGTAAACCTCGATTTACGCGATACTTCATTTACGCAATTTCTTTATAACGCGATTCTATTATTGACCATTTTTTGAATTACGAGTTTTTATTTAACGCGAACTTGGTATATCGCGTATAAACAATAGTGACAAACTTTGAATTGCCTATTGGAAAGAATTTGTTGAAAAAATAGATTATTTAATGAAATATTGGCTACAAAATAAAAAAATGTAAGTTATAAGCGAAGTGTTGAATAATTGCTAAATATTTTTTTGTATCATTAAAAAGTGGAAACGGCAAAATATGTAACAAGATTATAAAATTTTAATAAGAGTACAATAAGAACGATCCCAAAAATATATATATTTAAATAAGTATGTATACATATAATATATAATACATAATAGGTAATGTGTAATTGATTTTCATAATATGCCACCAATATAAATTAATGTAATTTTTATTAATTTATTTGCAATTAAAAATTTAATTTTTCATCAGAAAAAGCATATTGACGATTTCAAAGAGTTGATTTGACGATTTTGACAATTTTTTTCTCCAAATTTGACGACTTTTCACCAAATTTATCTGGCAACTATGGCCTGTAATCCTTTGGCTCAGTATGTTGTATTTTCCCTACTTTCGGTATAAAAATTACCTTAACTCTACTTCAGCTTACTGGAACATAGGAATAGTTAATGCACGCATTGTAGAGGTTCACTAGTATATCTGCTACAATAGAACTTGATTCTTGTAACATGATTGGGTATATACCATGTATTGAACAGTAGGCCGAAGCCTCTGTATTGAACAGTAGATCGAAGTCTCTGTATTGAACAGTAGGCCGAAGCCTCTGTATTGAGCAGTAGACCGAAGTCTCTGTATTGAACAGTAGACCGAAGTCTCTGGTACAATGTATAATTTGGTTCTCGAATTAGGTCCGTGCCCCAAACATAAAAAAATGACCGATTCGTTTCAGTGGCTACTGATTCGTATCAGTCGGTTTCTATAAATTATCAAAACTGTGGCAAATTCTTGTCTCGTTTGAACCGCAACCTCAACATCCAACCTTAAAGTATATGTAAGAAAAATTTTATAAACTAAATGAGAATTATAATGTTGTGTAAACAACACGTACACTAACTTGAAATAGAATAACAATAAGAGTGTTCATGAATAGGAAATATGTTAGTAATAAGGATGTTCGCGGCTGAAGCAAGTTTTGTGTTGCGTTTGTCACAAAATAATGATGATAATAAATAACATATGTACGATGTTATTAGTGCTTGATTATTATAATAAATAATATATGTACGTTGTTATTAGTACTTGATTATCCACGAACTAATAATCTTCGTTACAGAGTGTCATTCACTGTATTCAGCTAGCATCCTGGAAAATGAATCTTGAATAGTACTTCTAATGTTACGGTATGTGATTCTGTCCATGATCCATTAGCTTTTTTGACATTTCTAGGAACGTGTTACTGTTTAGTCATAATCCTAATCTGTTTCTTAAATTCTTTTCGTTTATTTTTATATATTTCCCATTTTCTATTAGAGTTTTTTCCCCTGCAGCGTTGAGCGCCTTTCTAACACCTGACCTAAGTTTTTCAAGTTCTTTATGCCACCATTCTTGATTTTTGTTATTCACATTTCTGCTGCACGGACATGAGACTTCGAAAGCAGCCGCAAAAGTTTCTTTTAAAGCTTAAATAACAAGCTCTATATCATATTGATCTCGAATCACTACATTTGGTGATGGCACCAAAAAAATTTTACTCCTTTTAGCTTATTGAAATTTCAGTTATTGCATTATTATCTGTTAAATCGAATAATCCTCACGAAATTTATGGGGTGTAATTTTCTATTATTTATATGAAACTAATTGGCTTTGAAATTAATATAGTTTTGGAGAACATTTCAACGTAAATTATTCTTATTCAGAATTATATCACTTACACATTTATGTATATCAAATCAACAAAACAAATAGCAAGTATTAGATAACGAAATGGCTTTATAGAGCAATATATTCATCCCAGCATCTTGGTGACCACTTTTATGTTTATTAAATTATATTGAAATGGCAAATAATTGTTGTTCTGTGGACAATGTATTATATCATTTAGCAATTACATTAGAAACGCTAACACAAAATGTCTTCTCTTTCCTTTTCTATGTATTCCTTGTAGTGGCAATATAAAAATTTTATTGCAACCCTAATAAAGGTAAATGAAATTACAACCATCAAAACTAGATAATAAACGTAGACAATGTAATAATAAACTAATCATATCATACTCCAAGAAAACTGTTCGTATTACTAACAGACTGTGGGAAATTGTGAAATGGCTAGAATAAAAAATATCTTGATATAGATAGTGAATCAACAGACTTTATAAGTAAGTATAATAATTTTAAAACTCAAGTGCTTTTAGTTGTTAAAATTAAACAACCGTCAAATATTATATTTTAGTAGATATATTATTTTTAGCAAAGATTTATGTCGCATAAATGTATATAGCGTGGCTTTTACGTTATCATAATCTAGTAGCTATTTTTATAAATCATGTTATAATTACTTAACGTGTAATTTTGCACATACATATAAACATAAAGCTAATAATTTAACTACACTGGATACTTGAAAATAAATGTAACTAAACCGGTTCCAATTTTTTAAAAATATTAAACACAACTTCGTGGAATCACCACGAATTGATAATTTTAGTTACATGTCACAAATTATACAATCATGAAATTTTAATTTTTGGTCTGTATAATTTATATATTAATACTTTAGACAAGAAATTCTTTGTTTGGAAATGGTGTTTGTATGAAGTAAACATAATGAAAATAAAACTAAGTAAAACAAAGTTTTAATTTAGCTTTATGAGGCACTTACATTTATAGGAGTTGTTTTTCTTGCATGTGCTTTTATTTTTCTTGTGTGTGATACTAAAAATAGAAAATAACAGTCTAGATATTTATTAAAATAGAAGGAAGTATAAAGTTACAACTATTTGCGCAACCATGAGTTTAAGTATATGAAAACTACGGTACAATTAGGCATGGTATTTCATATAATTAATAGATCTGTATACTTAACTTGCTTAGACTATGTATTATTTTATAAAAAGGCTACACAGATAAGCTTAGTAACTTGTTAACTGACTTTTGGATTCTGGCGGTTAAATAAATAACAGTTCATTCAGACATTCACTATCTTGTACTCAGACTATAGATCAACATTTGCGAGAAATCACAAAGAGGTGGCAAAAAAATGTGATCAGTGAAACAAACAGGAGATGATGATTTTAACAACTTTCGAATTTTCCTCCTCTGATTCTGTGGATGAAACTTTAAAACTCATTTTCCGAAATCATTGTCTTTGTTACAATTCCTTAATAATCAGAGACATTGAAAACGTAAAGTAAGGTGGGTGATATCTAAATTCTTTACAAATCACCAGAAACGTATCGCATTTTTAAACGGTACCTAATCATAAAAATATAACAAGCCAGGAAAAATTTTAGAACATGTTCTAAAATTATTGGTTTTAAATTCGTTTTAAGGAATGTTTTACAGAACTAGTGCTTAAGAACTAATTCTGTATGACTTTTCCCAGCAAAAACTTAGCTTCTATTTTTAAAAGTAACAGCTTCCTGTATGCATTACAATGTAGCCTTATTCGCCACTCGCAGCATTACCAAATAGTACTTCAATAACTAGTATTTAGTAAATATGAAAGTAAGCGCCTAACTAAAAAAATGTGTATTTAAATTCAAAGAGAGTTCAACTCCCACACAGGCAAATGTTTTTTTTTTTATAAGTTGTGTTTATTTATTTCCCTATATGAAAACCACTAGGTTTTCCAATAAAAATGGAAGCTGTTTTCCATACTGATTTCGCTTACAAATCACGTTATTTAGTAGGCGAAGTTTTTGCTGGGATACATCACTTCTCAGAACAAATAACTGGTTCTCAAATGACTTCCTAGAACTGTTAAAAAAAAACTTGTACAAAAAATTTAAAAAATTACAAAAATAACAAGCGCAAATATTCGGCCCGGCCGAATCTATATACCCACCATCAACTTTTTCACATTTTAAGTTATATGAGAGAAGGAGGTAAAGTGGGCAGTAAAGTGGGCGGGCCACGCCCATTTTTTCTTTCCGAGTTTGCATTAGTCCTTGAACTATTTGAACACAATTTCATTGATGTTCACCTTATATGGGAGGTGGGCGGTAAAGTAGGCGGACCACGCCCATTTTTGGCTTCCGAGTTGACATTGATCCCCAAACTATATGTACAAAATTTCGCAATCGTACATGCTTTTGTTGCAGAAATATCAGCAGAAAAGTATAAAACGGACACCCTGTGTTTCTAGTTTTTAGGAGGTAAAGTGGGCGGTAAAGTGGGCAGTAAAGTGGGCGGGCCACGCCTATTTTTTGTTTCCGAGTTTGCATTAGTCCTTGAACTATTTGAACACAATTTCATTGATTTTCACCTTATATGGGAGGTGGGCGGTAAAGTGGGCGGACCACGCCCATTTTTGGCTTCCGAGTTGACATTGATCCCCAAACTATATGTACAAAATTTCGCAATCGTACATGCTTTTGTTGCAGAAATATCAGCAGAAAAGTATAAAACGGACACCCTGTGTTTCTAGTCTTTAGCCCATTTTCAATCCCAAACAAACCTTATATAAGACAAATATTTGTGCCAAATTTCGTCTCCCTACGTTGCTCCGTTCGAGCGCTATCCTGCTTTCAACAGACGGACAGACGGACGGACATAGCTAGATCGACTCAGAATCTAACCAGGACCCAGAATATATATACTTTGTGGGGTCTTAGATGATTCCTTCGACATGTTACACACGGAATGACAAAATCAATATACCCCCCATCTTTTTGATGGTGGGTATAAAAAGGAAAGGAAGCTGTTGCTTTTCAAAATAGAAGCTAAGTTTTTGCTGGGTATTTTGAAAAGCAACAGCTTCATATATGCATTACAATGTAGCCTTATTCGCCACCCGTAGCATTACCTAATACATAGTACTTCAATAACTCATATTTAGTAAATATGTATTTTTACGTGGCTCAGTTGTCTAGAGCGCCTAACTATAAAAAAAACTTAAAGAGAGTTCAACCCCCACTTGAGGCAAATATTTCTTTATATTTTTTTATATATAGAAATTGAGTTTATTCATTTCCCTATATGAAAACCACATTTTAGCACATAAAAACATAAGTCGGTTGTGGTGTATCGAGTAAGACGGCAGACTAACAAACACAACCAGTATGCCGATGCGTGGGTTCAAATCTCAACCGAGCCAAATGTTTTTTTTTATTTTTTGTACGTAAAAAATCAGCATCCAAAACAACTCTTTTGGAACCCAAATAAAAACTTATTTAATTTTGGACATCTCGAACAAAATTCATCAGTTATAGCACTAAAAATGGAAGCTGTTTTTCATACCGATTTCGCTTACAAATCACGTTTAGTAGGCGAAGTTTTTGCTTGGTAGTGGTTTCACATCTAATTCTGGAACTCGTTGATTGGCACCTTATTATGATTCTAAATTCGTTTTAGGGAATGATGCTTAAGAACTAATTCTGTATGACTTTTACATCACTTCTCTGAACAAATTACTGGTTCCCAAGTGACTTTCTTGAACTATTTTCGAATACAAAATTGAAAAAAAAAAAATAATAATAATAAAAAACCAAAATAATTTAACAAAATTATATTAATTTATAAAGTGTCCTCTAGGAAATTGCTCATTATAACAAAGAGTAAAAAAGCAGGTACTGAAGGCATTCCCTAAGGCTTCTATTGCATGAGTTCCGAATTTGACAATTTCGAACAAAAATCATTTAGTTCTAGAACCATTCCATTGAATGCGTACTGACTAGATAACGCTTCTACAGAACTAGTTCTGGAGGTGACAATTTCAAACAAAAATCATTGGTCGTAACTCCCATAAATGGGTACTGACTAGATAACGCTTCTACAAAACTAGTTCTAGAGGTGACAATTTCAAATCATTGTTCATAATGCCAAAGTAGAACGAGTACAGGCTATTTTCATACGTTCTGGAACTAGTTGTACTAATACAATTTTTCCTGGGAATTATTCATTGCGATGGCTCAATGAATAATTGTTTTTATTCAAAATGTTGTTCTGCTACAAGGGCTGAAAAAAAGATCATTGGACTTAAACATAGACATCTTCATACTATTGCTACCGTTAAAATCCTGGGCTAACCTGGATATATTCTTATACTTCAAACCAAAACTTTGATTACAATGCAAATACTAATTAATGGCTCTCCACTACTTACACAACCAAAATTATACAATATTATATTTTTTCCTGTGCTTCAAATGAACTGTTATTAATCCGCTGAAGATAATTTAATATTTTTTCAATCATGGAAAAACGTTAACTTAAAGCATATTTCAGCAAATTCAATATCATATTTTTGTATAACAATAATATTGTATATATTGCATTATAAGCAAAATTTTGCATACTTACACTTAGAAGCAAAATGTTGCATATTTCGAGCTCAATAGCATTTTTCACCTAATTTGCAGTTAGACCATTTGTGTTTTTGCTGTCAAAAAAGTATCCCAAATTATTTTAATCTTATAGATAGAAAATTTATTATATATTTTTTAGCAATTGCTAATTAAAATCAAATCTTTTTGACGCGGCGAAGTAGATAAATTAAAATTTAAAAAGAATAAATACTATTTTAAAAGCATATTTTTAAATTGTAAGGGCATATCTTCCGATTTTAGTAGGATTTTTAATGCACATAAAACACTATTTTTAGCTCATATTTTTAGTGATCCTGCTTATTATTTTAACATGGCGATGTCATTGGAGGCAACTACTTACCTATTACTTTTAAATGTAGGCATTTTAAAAAGTCATTATTTAGAGCAGTGAAAGGCTCCCATAGCACTCAGGAACCGAGTGTTTTCGGCATTTTCACATACACAACACGAATATTAACGAAAATAAAAAATTGAGTATGAATATAAAACAAAAAATCATTTAGTTGTGTTCTAGCTTTCAACAAAGAGAGATCATGTCGCATGGTTAAGCAAAAGCAAAAACAAATCACATAACAAAGAGAGCAAGAAAAAATTACTATTTTTTTGTGTGCTAGATATAATAAACACATTCGCAACAAAGAGCGTAAACAAATAAAATACACAAACACATTCAATTTTTTATGTCTCTCTTTTTGCCTTTCTTTGATTTAGAGTCATTATAACAACTAATTACTTGGAAATTTTTCAATATCTTATTTATTAGAGTATTACTGAAGAGGTAATTTATTAGCAAAGACAGTAGGAACTATTTATATTATCGGTAATAAATTACTAGTGAAAAGTAAGGATATAAAAAACTGTTTATTTAAAATGTTAAAGAATTTTATAAACTCATATCTCACCATAAAGAAGTTATTACATATTAGGTTATAAATAAGTAGTTTCTTAACTACATACTTCTTCGTATTCCAGTAATTGAAAAGTCTAAACGTAGATATTTTTATGTTGCAAATTGTCAAATTCTACCTCAATGCAATAATGCTTAACATAAGCTGTCAAATTTATTTTTATATTTTTAATATTTTGCTCTTTAAAACAAAAAAAGGGCATTAATTCATTAATATTGTCTTAAACAAGCAAATAAAACAACATGATAAAGCAAAGAGAGACAACGGACAAAAGAACAAGGAAAAGGACGAACGAAAGAGGTTGGCAGGCTACAAACGTTCTCTCCGGTCAGGTCGCTGGATGCTTGTGAAGCCGCAACCTTAACAAACCGGAAAAAGCCACATACCACATACAAAAGTATGAAGCAATGCTTAATAATACTGTTGTGGAGGTCAGGCCATACCAGACAACGACTGAAAATAAAAGGTGATCACAGCTTCTTACTTTGGTAAGAATCTGTGATCACAGCCCCATGCTGAGCACGACTACCGGCTCGGAGAAATCTGTTGTTCGCCCTTCCACTTCCAAGGAAGTCGCAACAGGTTCAAAGAGAGGTGATGATGGATGTGGCATGAGAGAGTCTGTCAACACCATACCCAAAGTACGGTCTGCACCAACCTCCATTCGAGGTCCAGCAGATGTTACCAAAGGTAATGACGGTAAACACTGCATAAAGCGACAAAGATCAGGTGAGACGCAGGTACCTGAGAGCGGTTGAAATCTTCAACAAGTTTGTCATCAGCTCTCGAGCTACAATTAGCCATCATAGATCGTAGTCAACCCGAGGGTAAAATGACTAAGGACAGATGGCTACTACTCGGACGCAGTAAGGATGACTCCTTCACTGCGTTTGACGGCGCCAAATGGTTAAAGGGTGTCAAGATCACCAGATGTGGAGCGAGAAGGCACTTGACACGTGTGCTAAATCCAGGAAACCTGATATTTTCGCTATCATGCTATTAATATGGCATCGAAGCGAATTCAGGAATTTCAATTCTGCGCTTCGAACGTTAATATATATATATGGACAGCTTTGCCACAATCAAGGCTCTGAATTCTCCCATTATAAGATCCACCTTCGGGTGGAGCTGGTACTCCGGAGCAGAACTAGAGCATTACTATCTCTTCATAGGTGTTCGATAAGGCATGTAGGTAGTATCACAGGGCACTATATGATCGCACGTATGTCGGAACATAGGGGTTTCCAAGGAAAATAAAAAATCCTTACAACACTTATTATGCGAATATCCAGCACTGCAAGGGCGTGAAGTGAGATTCCTCCGTAGATAACTCTTCCACAATCTGGACTGTCTCAATGACATGCCACTGTCAAACCTGATTAAGCTTGTTAAGAGTAAGGGTTGGTTTCAAAGTGGACCAACTTCTTTTAATATAGGGAATCACAATGGTCCTAAGTGGCTTCCAGTGCACTCGCAATAGCGTGCGACCCTTATAACCTAAACTAAACAGTAAATTAGAAAATAAAAACGCAGACAAAAACAAAATTTTTCGGTAAATAAAGCAGTTTAAAATTAAAATTTCTCATGTATGTATTCTCCACCCCTTAACTTAATGTTGGAAATAAAAAGTAACCATATGCCATTACCAAAATTTTCTTGGCTTAATACTGCTATGTTATACATATTTCTAACAATTTAAAACGAGAGAAAAAGATATAGTCGGTCAAGCCCGACCATATGATACCCTACACCATTGTGTACGGTATAATTCGGGGAGGGGTCCTTTATTAGACTTGGAGACAAATGTGGACCGATACTCATAAATGTAAAATAAAACATACGAATACAGAATATTACGTTGATGCTGACATTTATATGAATTTATTCACTTTTGGGTGATTCCTGAAAGAGGGCCTTATATGGGAGCTATGGTAAATTATGGACTGATCTTTATAAAATTTAGCACTATCATTTATGTTCATATAAAACTTATTTGTGTCGAATATTAACTTGATACTAACATTTTAATGGGATTTATTCCCGTTAAGTGATTTTCTGAAAAGGGGTTTATATGGGAGTTACGGTTAATTATGGACCGATCTTTTTAAAAATCGCCACACTTATTTGGACTTATATGTGCCAAATTTCATTAAAATATTGCTATATTTAAGGGATATATGTTCGTTAAACCCTTTTCCGGGAGGGCATTTGTATGGGGGCTAGGTGAAATAATGGACCGATCATAACCAATTTCAATAGGCTTCGTCCCTGGACCAAAGGAAACCTGTATACCAAATTTCATACATTTTGGTTCAAAATTGCGACCTGTAGTTTGATTACAAGGTTTACATGGACGGACAGACGGTCAGACGGACAGACGGACGGACGGACATCGTTAAATCGACTCAGAAAGTGATTCTGAGCCGATTGGTATAAATTAAGGTGGGTCTTAGACCAATATTTTTGGGTGTTACAAACATCAGCACAAACGCATAATACCCTCCCCACCTATGGTGGTGTAGGGTATAAAAACTATGCAATATTACGGAAAATAAATTATATTAAGACTGCTGTATGTTTCAAAAACAAAAAAAAAAAAAAAAAAAACAGTCTCAAAATCATGAAAAACTAGAAACTTACATGCCTATTCACAGAAAAATTGTGACTGAAAAATAGTCATAAAACACAAATTGTGACTATAGTCTTTAATTTTCTATTCACAGACAAAAATGTATTAATATTTCGTTTTCAAATTAAGACCTGATATGTAGACAGTCATAAGAATTGTGACTATCATAAAAAGACATTTTAATTGATATTAAAAAATATGAAAATATAAAAAAATGTGTTGTAGAAAAAACTATGCATACATACATATATGAAACCTTTGAGGGCCAAAGAGGGATAAAGCATATGTACAACTAGGGCATTCACTCGAATATTGTTTGTTCGATTAATCGACAAATTAAAATCAAATAATTGTTCGATTAAATTGAAATCCAGAATTCCGAGTAAAAATTTATCCGAGCAAATTATGCCGATTAATGGAATAATTCGAGTAGAAAATATATTAAATATTTCCTTTCTTAACTAGTTTTTAGGATGTTTTAATTTATTTTTTTTTTTAAATTTAGCTTAAAAACAATGTTTTAAAATTTTTATAAAATGTTTAGAATCTAAAAGAGGCACCACAAATTGAAATTTTATTAAACAAATTGTATTTAGTAAAAAAAAACCGAATATATGCCTAAATTACAACACGTAGTTAAAGGTCGTTATTAAATTACAAAAATAAAAAAATATAAACCACTTTAAAAAATTATAATGAAAATTTCAAATAATTTTAACATAAATATAATAAGACATAAATTGGAGGATTTTAAACCTGATTTGGAAAAACATATTATTGGTTCTACGAATGAAAGTACATAGTTGTTATATTAATAAATTCTCAGTCTGGTGTAGAATATATGATGGTGATGGCTTGAATGAAATTTGTAATATAGAAGTAATTTGGACTTAAAATTAAGTTAAGCATGTAAACTTGTTCTTTATGTTAAGAATTGCTGAACTTCTTTATCTAAAACAAATGGTGAACCAAAGCGCATTTGGTTCACATTACTTGAAGAAACGCTCAAGTAATGTTTGTGTAAAATATTATACTGAGTCGTTTTTACTAAACTATAACAAAAATAAGAAGAAAACAGAAATAAAATATAGAACATTTTGGGTAAAAATTATGGTTTAATTCAAAAAAGAGCCAATTATAATTCTTACGCGTACATTTGGGAGAAAGAATTATATATTTTAAATTTATAATAAATTTGTCCATAAATGAAGAAAAGTAAGTAGTTCTAACTAATTGTATTTGAATAATTTATTATACAAGTTTATAGAATTTCTTATATTTTACACCGATATTGTTAGCAAATTAAGAGTTGCCAAACATTTTTGCACAAAATGTAACTAAAACACAAGCACGAATATATTCGGCCAGGCCGAATATATATACCCACCATCAACTTTTTCAAATTTTACGTTATATGGAAGGGGGCGGTAAAGTGGGCGGTCCACGCCCATTTTTTGATTCCGAGTTTACATTTGTCCTTGAAATATTTGAACACAATTTCGTTGATTTTTACCTTATATGGGAGGTGGGCGGACCAAGTCCATTTTTGGTTTACGAGTTTATATCGACCACCGAACTATACATATAAAATTTCGTTGTCGTACGTGCTTTTATTGAAGAAATTTCAGCAGAAAAGTATGAAACGGACACCCTATGCCCATAACTTTTTTGTTTATTAACCATTTTCAATACCAAACAAACCTTGTATAAGACAAATATTTGTGCCAAATTTCATCCCCCTACGTTGCCCCGTTCGAGCTCTATCCTGCTTTCAACAGACAGACAGACGGACGGACATAGCTAGATTGTCTCAGAATATAACCAGGACCCAGAAAGTATATACTTTGTAGGGTGTTAGATGATTCCTTCGACATGTTACACACGGAATGACAAAATCAATATACCCCCCATCTTTTTGATGGGGGGTATAATAATCACGAGATCACTATAATACAAATAAGAGTAAAATATCTTAAAAACTGTATATATTTGTATAATATTAAATGATCATCTGAATGAATGCCTTCTAAATATTGATCATAATTGAATAATGAATTATAAAATATTATAAAATCTGGTGAACAGAAATTATTCTGAGCATAATTTCCTAAGTTTTTTTTTTTTTTATTTATAACAATTCAAGTCTCAAGATTATTTTTGACATAATTTTTTAAAATTATTTAAGAAGCTAGTATCTTTTTTGATACTAAAGATGTTAATATATGTTTTCGTTATAAAAACATTTAAAGACGTTTTATGCTCAAAATATATCTGGGTTTGGTAGATCTCCGATACTTAAAAATATTGTACAAACATTTTAAATATAACTGAAAACCTCTGTGTAGCACATTAAACTACTAGCAATTCGGACTACCCTTTAATATAAAATTTAATTTGAATTGATTTACCAAATTTGTTAGACCTATTTATTTAACTATCAATGAATATATTAAATATTAATGAATATATTAAATATAGAGAAACAAGCAAAAGAGACAAATATTCATAAATATTTACGCAAGTTTTAATTATATAGCATTTTGGAAAGACTATTTCTTGTTTTAAGCTATATTTGTGTTATCTTTTTTAATAAGCATTGAAAAAACTAGTAAAATTTTAGGGTAAAATTTACTCGAATAACTCGAGTAACTTAAAAGATTTTCTCGATTATTCGAGTAATTTAAAAACTGCATTTTCGAGTTATTTGATTATTCGAACAATGAACAAGTCGAGTAAAATAATACTCTATACAAGACAGTATTAATCACATTTCCTCCAGATTTTCATCAGATTTTGCAGTATTATTTGCAAATTATCCACTTTTCTCTAAGAATTTCAAATTTTTTACAAAAAAAATAATTTTTAATTGACAAGAAAAGTTAACATTTTTTAATGTTAAGCATGTTTCGTGACTATGTTAACAGAATATGAAGTTATAACCGAATCACAAGTACAGTCGTAACTTTTAGTCATAATAAAATTGTGACTTTTTTAAGACTGTTGTTAGTTTTAAGTATATTTATTATCAATAATGTTAATATGTGTACCTAAATAAAATGTAAACGAGTAGAGTTAAATATAAATTAAGACCTAAATATCTCTTAAATTAAAAGAGATAAATTACACATATAAGCATGTTCTTTGTAGAGATTTACAAGGACTACCAATGACTAATTTTTTACATTCAAATCATAAATTAATTTTTGACGAATTTTTCAAAAAATTATATACCCGAAGTGTGCAACTTTGAAGGTCTACCCTGTATCCCCGTGCAGATAGTGACTAGTGCTTCTCTAAAACACCTCAATTTTGACCATGTGAAATTTTATTTAGATATCTCCAACAGTTCACAAGTTACAGAATTATTTCCCAAAAAAACGTTTTGGGGCAACTGTAGAGCATCAATGTAGCAAACAAATGTTTTGACGGTTGAACACAAAACTTAAACTGTATTTTTCTTTGCAAAGCATACACATTTAACATAGCCTTTGCAGATTAAATAGGACGGTTTTCTTTGAAATATATTTACAAATATTTGCCTATATTTGAATCTTAGTTGAGCCAACCTTTGTATTTTTGTCTCCTCAATAATAAACAAAATTAAAATTGATCTTCAGTTCCCTACCAGCGATTGAAAGTCACGGGTCCATAACATTTCGTCCAAAAAATAGTATTGAGTTTTGTCTTGAAATGGGTATCAAAAAATTTTAATTTTTAGCCAATTATAAAAAAAAAAAAATATTTTATAAAATTTTCGCAAAAATGTTGGTCCATAAACCGTCATATTAGTACATCATACAAAAAAAATTTCGATATTTATCTTGAAAAATTTATAAAGATTTTATAATTTTGTTCCCTTTATGGTTAAAATATTAAAAATTTGCAGTGTAGTAAGTACTGTTGATAATACATAATTCTCCAAATTTTTCTATAAAATTGTTTATAAAAAAGCCTTAAAAAGTCTTCTAACGAAACAAAATCCCATGGGAAATTTTTTTTTAAATATTTTCCATAACCAGCATAAAATTGCGAATTTTTTGACGCACATTTCGATTAATGTGCGTGAAACTTTTTTTTTACCAAAATGTATGGGACCCATGATTTTTCAATCGGTGAAGACCAATGAAGACCAATTTTAACAATTTTTTAAATAATTTTTTCGTATTAAGCAAATTTTTACGCATCGTTTGAGAGATCTTTTCGAAATTTCGAAAAAGACATTCCTCGGGACACTCTAATATGCATGTAAGACCCAAGAATTCTTGAGTATCGCCATACACAAGTAATAAATTTTTCATTTGAAGGATAAGTAGTCAGCCGCTAATAACAATGGAATATAAATTATGAAATATTTTCATACTCACATTTCAGTTCTTATTGCTTCTGTTTTTTGTTTTATTTTTATTTTGTTTTTTTAATTTTTCTTTTAAATTGTTAAATTTTTATTTCAGACCCCTAAATAGTGTTAGTTTACCAATGATAAAACCCTGTAATATTAACTTTGATAATTCTTAAGCGTAACGCAACTCGTAGTCGTGTTTATGTTACTTTTTTCTCCAAAACTTTTTTATTCAAACTCTTAAACTCGCACTATTAAAATTTTATGCATAGTATGTTTATGAATTTTTATATTAAATGTTGCATAAATATTTTTAAAATGTTATCGACCATGGAATATTATTTGGTAGTTTTCCATACCATTACATTTTGAAGCAAAAAAAAAAAAGTACTTAAATAATGTACAAATGTATTCACATACATAAGTATTTTTGTATATAAATACATATATACTTTCACATTAACTTACTTCCTTACACGCATATAAAATAGTTAGAAATGTATAAAAAGGAATGTTTTGAGTTTTATGTATCTATATATATACAAATTAATGTGTGTTTGTTTGTATGTATGTATTTTTGTTGGAAGTCTATAGCCGCCTAAACGGCTAAACCGATTTTCTTGAATTTTTCACAGTATGTTCCTATATGCCTGGAAGGAAAAATAGGCTACTTTTTATTTTGAAATTCCATGTGGGCGAGGTGCCACACCCACTTACTAAATAACTATTAAAAGTAGTATATCTCGGAAATTGGTAATATTAGAGTCCTCAAATTTTGCACAAACAACTTTGACACCTATATGAACATTCTGGAAAAAAACTAGCAATAGGGGTGTGGCACGAACTAGCAATAGGGGTGTGGCACATCCCACGCCTAATATTGCTTGCCAATACCAAATGCCGTAAATTTAGGAAACTATTACAGTTACATTTTCCCAAATTTTGTACAATAAACTTAAGTGTCAATGTGAACATTTTGTGCAAAAATGGGCGGAAAAGAAATAGTGGGCGTGTTATCTCTCATATAAAGTTAAAACCCAAATTTTTATATTTGGGAAACTATAAAAGTTAGAGAGCTCAAATTTTGTACGACTAGCATTAGCTTCAATATGAACATTTTGGACAAAAATTGGTACACTAGCAATAGTGGGCGTGGCACCTCACATATAAAGAAAATATAAAATTATCATATCTGAGAAAATATAACAGTTAGAGTTCTAAAATTTTGTCGGAGCCACTTTGGTATCAATATTAATATTTAATATATATATATATATATATATATATATATATATATATATATATATATATATATATATATATATATATATATATATATATATATATATATATATATATATATATATATATATATATATATATATATATATATATATATATATATATATATATATATTTGGGAAACTATTTGAGTTGGAATGCTCAAATTTTGCACAAACAATTTTGACATCCATTAAAACATTTGTCTAATAAACTAGCGGATTATGGGGGTATGGTCCCTCCCATAAAAATTAAATACAAAAATTAGTATATTTTATTACTATGTATTTCATTTCGAGGGGTGGCGAAGCACACCGGGTATTAGCTAGTTGTATATAAAATTGAATATTCGGCGTGTAAGGGGAACACATTTATTTTAAATATATGTATGTATATAATAGTCATATCAAACTTACATTAAATTTTAGAATAAAACACAGTGGACCGAAATCTAAAAAGCCTTGCCTTCATAAGTAAGGGACCAAAAGTAAACTAAAATATTCCAATTATTCCAAATATTAAAGGTCATTTTTTATTAATATATATATATATTTTTTTTTCTTTCAGAAAAATTTAAATCAGTTTTATCTTCTTTTTATTGGTACATTTTAATAACAATCATAAAATACAAAAGTTCAATATTAAAGCCTACTTTAACATGCTATAATAATATTAAAATTCGTAGCATACTTTTAGCCACTGCTTAAATTCATTACATTCTACTTATTGCTTTTGCAATATTTTCCTTTTTAAACATTTTTTCATGCATGTTTACTTGCCATTTAATTTTTTATTGAAGTTTTTCTCCTCGCAGCACGTAAAATTCAATTATTGACAGCTGTTTGTTCTTTTCAACACCGTTTCTCTACTGTACAAGTAGTATTGCCGATATTATCAGTCTCGTTAATACCTTCTCACACAATTCACTTTACATTTTTATTAAAGTTTGTCTTTGTGTAAATTATGTATGTATATTTCATACTCATACATTCATATTTTGTTCATTCATTTCTACAGTCAGTCAGAGTGTCATTCATACATTTCATTCCTCTTTTACTCAGTCAGTCATATTGTTTAAGACAGCTTTTTTTATGTCAATATTGTTTTTTTATTTTTTCGTTTTCTGGTTATGTGTAAATATTTTACGAGACACATATAATGTTTGCTGTTTCTTTAATAGAATACGATATTTAAATTGGAATTGTTTGTTATTGTTTATGAGATATGACAAATATTTTACATTTATTATTGTCTACATGTCTGTTGCATGATGATATCATTTCCAAATTATTTAAATGTTTTAGGAAGGTTAAATACTAATATACTTATATAGTAGCACAATATATAGTATTACCATTAAATTATATTGATATTTAAAGGTTTGATATCTAGTTATTGATCATAAATATTATCTTATTGATAATTTTGTTATGTCATTCTCAGACTACTATTTAGGTTATCGTCTTAAACTAAGGCCTTCATTCACTTAAGCTGCCATATTACTATATAGATAAACTGCTATCCTACACAGGAAAAAATTTTTACATAAATATAAAAATTTAGTTTCATTGATTTTAATATATAATCAAAGGTCTGTATGTCAGGTCACTGAGCAATAATTTCTTTTACACTTTCAAATGCAGCCATCTAATCTGAGAGTGCTATAGTTTGCTGTTTTCTTGAAGACCATAAAACTGGACCATTTGACATCATCAGAACACAACCACTAGTTGAATGTCTTGTTTCCGTGCCACCAGCAAAATCAGAATCTGAATAACAAGTTAAAATTAATTTATTAGTTTTAGTAACAGAAATTCCTTCATCAGTAGTTCCTTTTAAGAATTTTAAAATACGTTTTATTCCTCATTATAAGAATCCACACAAATAAAAAAATTGGTTGGAAATCGCTACTCATTATTGAATATTAGTAAAATCCAACATAATGTAATTATAATTATAAATAAAATATAAATAGAAAAGTTTTTCTTTGCTTACCCAGCAAAAACTTTGGTTGCCATGTAATAAGTTAAGAAGCTAATATAATGGCTCTTCACTACTTACACATTAGCTGAATAACTCATTATTTTAACATACAATACTTAGATGTCATTGCAATAACTAATTACTTCTAAGCTGTTAAATAGCGCATAGACAATAGGAACTAGTTACATTTTAGGTTGTAATAAGTAATGAAATGTCAGGACATAAAATATTTTTTGTTGTTGTTGTAATTAAAATAAATGTAATAAAAATAAACTTTTTAGATTATAAAACTCTGATCATAAATAATTAGTTACTAAACAACTTCTATATAATGCAGACAGTATGTTGTCATTACAAAGAAACTTCATCCGTAACTACATGTCATTACCAAGTTTTTGCTGTGTAGGATTGTAAATATATAATTAGAATTGATTCAATATGTTTGCGTCATTACTTAAAGTTGCTTAAGTAATACGATTTAATCCTGAATATTGGGGATAGTAATTGAAAAGTTCAGTTATGGCATTAACAATTTAAATTCGGTGACATTTGAAAAAAAAAATATATATTCAAAAACATATCTTAAAAACACAAAATTAAATTTAAAAAATATAGCAAAAAGAAAGTTTAAAAGATAAAAATTTGCGAAAGGTATGGACATCATTAGTAAGTTCTTCATTCTATATTGCACCATTTTAAAAAGGAAATTTTAATATATTTTAGGATTATTTATGCTAAAATCTCTGCATTTATGGCTCATGCAAGTTCCATTGTATAACAGCAAAACAAAATTCTCACAATTGAATCGTCTGGATATGGATACAAAATAATACTAATACAAAGAAAACATATACACCAATTCTCAATATGTGGTTATGGATAATCAGTGTGCCAGGGCACAGTGGGGTCAAACGCAAATTTTTTGGTAATAATTCTGTATCTCCTAAACTACTGGTTAGATTAAATTGAAATGTATGGAAAAGTTACAGAGGTGGACCTAAGCTTTGAGAAAAACTATCTTGCAGTCACCCTGTGATAACACAAGAAAATCTACAGGGTGTCAAAATTGACTACCTCGAGTATGTAAAAGTTTAAAAAAATCGTAACTTATAAAATTGAAGTCCGATTTTAAAGATTTTTATATTTCTGTAAAGTGCTTGGCAAGATAAAGAAAAAATATGCTTATTCACCTAAGTTATCTCTTACAGTTAAAAAGATATTTAGACTTGAATTTTGAATTTTTGATTTTTTGCCTCGACTTTCTTTCGTTTTTTGGGAATAAATTCTGGGATATATGAGGAAAAATTTTTTAAAAATATTTTGTAATTTGCTATATATTTTAAAATAACATGCTGAAAGAATTTTTGGATTATCTCAATACGTCTAGACGTGAAAAATATTCAAAGTCAGCACTCTGAAATTGGTATGAAAAACGGCTATTTTTTACAAAAATATAGTACAATTCTTTCACTTTTTTCTCAAAGTTCCGTTAAAGAAAAAAAAATTTTCTTTACATATTTCAAAAGACAAGGCTTCACAAATGGCTAATGTAGAAATTTTGAACTGATTTAGGCTTGCACCCTACATCAGGCATTGGTCGAAAATGGTAAATTTTGGAAAAAGTTAGATTTTTTATCGATTAATAAAAAAATGTCACGCTAGCTTTTTTAAATTTTTTGACGATATTTCATCAAAAAATAGATTTAGAATGATTTGACACTAAACTGCTTCCCGCCCGGCCAAAAACGAATGCAGGAGAGCAGATTTCATGAAAAAAGTAAATTTTTTAAACGACTTTTTTTAATAGCATAAAAAAGCATATTAACATAATATTTTCGCCATTATTTCTTATGTAGTGTATAAAATATATATTGATCTTTCACTCCTGTAAAAATCATTAAAAAAAACTTTACAAATAAATTTTTGGCAATTTTTCAAAAATAAACAATATTTAATAAATATAAGCGATTATTACGAATATTATCTCGTTCAGCAACCAAAACGTGCCAATACAAGTGTGTTACGTATACGAACATATGGAAATATTGTATAACAATGAATTTTGTGAAAGTTGACCTAAGTTGTCAGATTTGAGACCATGATATAATGCTTTTAAAATGATCTATATATACATATTATACATCAATGAATTGGTAAATAAGTTTTTTTTTATATTCTTGTAATATTTTATTAGTTTTTGGAAAATAGGCGGAGTTTTGTTTTACAAAACATTATTTTTTTGGTTTTTATATCTTTTTTATATTTTTTTAATTTTGAAAAATTGTCAAAAATTGATTTGTAAAGCTTTTCTAATAATTTTTTCAGGAGTGAAAGATCAATATATATTTTATACACTACTTAAGAAATAATGGTGAAGATATTATGATAATATGCTTTTTTATGCAATTACAAAAAGTCGTTTAAAAAATTTACTTTTTTCATGAAATCCGCTCTCCTGCATTCGTTTATGACCGGGCGGGAAGCAGTTTAGTGTCAAATTATTCTAAATCTATTTTTTGATGAAATATCGTCAAAAAATTTAAAAAAACTTGCGTGACATTTTTTTATTAATCGACAAAAATTTTACTTTTTCCAAAATTCAGCATTTTCGACCAATGCCTGATGTAGGATGCAAGCCTAAATCAGTTCAAAATTTCTACATTAACCATTTATGAAGTCTTGTCTTTTGAAATATATAAAGAACAAAATTTTTTCTTTAACGGAACTTTGAGAAAAAAGTGAAAGAATTGTACTATATTTTTGTAAAAAATAGCCGTTTTTCATACCAATTTCAGAGTGCTGACTTTGAATATTTTTCACGTCTAGACGCATTGAGATAATCCAAAAATTCTTCCAGCATGTTATTTTAAAATATATAGCAAATTACAAAATATTTTTAAAAAATTTTTACCTCATATATCCCAGGACTTATTCTCGAAAAACGAAAGAAAGTCGAGGCAAAAAATCAAAAATTCAAAATTCAAGTCAAAATATCTTTTTAACTGTAAGAGATAACTTAGGTTAGTAAGCTTATTTTTTCTTTATCTTGCCAAGCACTTTACAGAAATATAATAATCTTTAAAATCGGACTTCATTTTTATAAGTTACGATTTTTTTAAACTTTTACATACTCGAGGTAGTCAATTTTGACACCCTGTAGATTTTCTTGTGTTATCACAGGGTGACTGCAAGATAGTTTTTCTCAAAGCTTAGGTCCTCCTCTGCAACTCTTCCATACATTTCAATTTAATCCAACCAGTAGTTTAGGAGATACAGATTTGTTACCAAAAAAATTGCGTTTGACCCCACTGTGCAGGGCTTGAAAAAATAGAAGCTAAATTCGACTTAAAAAAAGGTCAGAAAAGGCTAAATGACCCAAAAAATAAAGCCAGAAAAAAGCTAACATATTTTTTTATTTAAGAAAGCATTAATTTTTTTGTTCTCATTAGATTTAGGTATTTGTTAAATATATTTTAGTGAATTTGTAAATATAAAGTAATTAGTTTATATGGGTAATAAAGTTTGTTAAAAAATAATTGTAATATTTTTGTAGAAAGAAGCGCCGCAGGCAAAAATTTTCGTTAAATATAAATAATTTCGAATTAATATACACAAATGCTTAAATTGATGATTTTGTAAAAATAAAATTTGTAAAATTTTAGCCTTTTTAAGGCTATGTTAAAAATAAAAAAAGGCTAACAAAAAGCTAGAAGCTAAAACGAAAATTTTGAGGCTAAAATCAAAATAGAAAGGCTAGATCTAGCCTTAAAAAGGCTAAACTGGCAATACTGTGGATAATAGACATACGCCAATGGATGGTGATTAATGGACTCAATATTAATATGTAGTATGTATGTTAATTTATATTATATGTATGCAAACTATGGATAAACTAATCGTTATTTTTAAATTTAGTGGGTTCTGTAAGTAACAATCTCGATTTATGGATCAGGGGGTCAATATTAATTTTCCGAATTAAAGAAAAATGGAAGCCACAATTTTTTCATCTACTTTATCCCATACAATGTGGTTAAATTTGCGGCTTTTAAATCATGTTATTATCTATTAATTTTCCTTGCTTGTTTTCTTGTGTTTTAATATTTTAAGAAAAGTAAATAAAATGAAAAATAAATCCTTTAAAAATATCAAACTAAAAATAAAAGCAATCATTTCAACTAATATATTTGGTACCCGCCATCGAATTCCTTTTTTTGAATCAGTTGTATGCACCATCGAATTTATGATAGTACTTGTAACCAACAAAATTCGGTTGCCACAACGAAAATGTTTTCTCTGTGCATAAAACGGCTACAAATGAAATATCCGGTCTTGTAGCTATTGCTAGATACATTAAGGTACCTACTTGTCTGGCATCTTGCATGTTAAATCTTTCAAAAACTTTCTTTATATACGAATTTTGATGTACTAATATTTTACCTGGATTTTGTATAACTTCCATCCGTAGGAAGTAAAGTGAATTGAATACCTTCTTATCGAATTCTCTTTTCAGATAATTGATAAACTCTTCTGCAGTTTCCTTAAACTCAGTAGCGATAATACAATTATCAATGTAGATTAATCTTGCCATTCATTTCACCAATAAAGACACACGAATCTGCAGAACTAACTTTAAAATTAAATGTTTTTAAAATGTCTGTGAACTTCTTGTTTCAGCATCTGGACGCCTGTTTGAGACCGTAGAGGCTTTTATTAAGTTTGCACATTTGATTTCTATCATCAGAATATCCAATCGGTTGATGCATATAGATTTCTACCTTTAGCAATCCGTACAAAAATGCTGTCTTTGTGTCAAACTGAGTTAGTGAATAATTAACTCAGTTTGACATTAAGTTAAACTTTTGGGTAAATCCTCGAACAACCAGTCTGGCTTTATAAAGTTCAACGTCACCATCTTGATTTCTTTTAATCTTGTACACCCACTTGTTAGATATCGCTTTCTTCCCAATTGGTAATTCTACAAGGTTCTACGTACCATTACTTATTAAAGAATCATATTCTTCAATCATGGCAGTATTCCACTGCGTTCTAAGTTCAGTTATCAAGTGAATACTGCATCTTGATAACTGTGTGGTTCTTCAAAATCTGCTACTAATGCACAATTAGTTTCACTATTTCCAACAATATCATTTTCTGCACCTGCTACATCATGAACATTGGAATCTTCTTCATTTTCAATAATGACATAATTTTTCGCATCCTCAAATTCATCGTTTGAATCATTTATAGATTATAATGTAGCTTCAACCACTTTTGTAGGTTAGTTTTCCAATAAATGATTTAAATGCATTGACAGTCACAAATATTCCAACGTTATGGATCTGGGCCCATAACTTGTTAGCAGAGAAAAAGAATCTACGTTGTTCGTTTTACAAAATTGTAATTTAATTTGAATAAAACCTAAAATACATACTATAATTTTCAATAAAAAATTATAACAAGTTTTTTCTTTTTTTATTAAACAACAAGTATATGAACAAATAGTTATAAAACAAACTTCATAATTATCAACAAAAATTTTTTTATACTTTTTATTTTATTCTAATAATTTTACTGTCTGTTTATGTCGAGCGAAAAATTCAAGGATGAGAAATTGTTGGAATATAAGTTAGTAATTCCCTAATATTGAAAGACATCGGTAAAATAAAAAGATATACGTTTAAAATTCTTAAGGATAACTACAATAAAAATAAACTAAAGCTAAAATTGTTTAGCAGGATCTCATGAAAACTGTATTAAACTTAGAAATATTGATAACTGCACACTAAAGGGCTGCGCAAACACATTCATTTTCTTGCCGGCGTAAAACATTCACTTCAATGAACTATGTTATAGTGAAAAATTATGTGTATAGATAAGTCTACCATTCATTCATTATAAGAAAGTGTGAGTAGATAAAACGAAAATAAAAAACCAATTCTGTGTATGTTTTGGCAATGATCGTAGGCTAACAGTTACTTCGTTGTGAGTTTTTTTTCGCTGTTCGTATCAACTTCACTCAGTGTACGACCATTTTCATGAATAATTCGAATTATCAGTAGATACTATGAATGTTTATGCTTTATGTGATGGATATTATGTTTTGCTTGTTTGGTGGTTGCTTTATAACGTAGTAAAAAAAATAAAACAGAAGTTTATGGTAACATTCTAAAGATTTTACATATTGATATAGTTACAAATTGAAATATTGGGATATTTTAATTGTATTTTTATTTATAATACATCAATTAAATTTGTTATAATTTTCTATTTTATTAAAAAAAATTAAATAAATAATTAAAGAAGAAAATATTTAAATTAATCAAAATTAAAAGAAATATTTTTTCTTAAGAAGATATTCATACGTTTTTATATGATTATTGTAATCTTAAATAATATTCATATATATTTTATTTAAATGAAAAAAATTCAACAAATTTTTATGATTTTGATTGCAAAACAATATATTTAAATAGAAAAAAATAAATATTTTCATAATTTTATTAAGCAAAAACTCCAAAGAAATAAAAATATTCCGCCACAGAAGGTTTGAAAAAAAGTTACATAGTTTTTTTCAAATATTTAAGTATAAAAATGAAAATATTACTTATTTTTATTATTCCAGTCAAATTTAAAAATATTACAAAATATTAATGATGATCAAAAATATTCAAATATTTTCTAAGAATAGAAAAATTTAAATTTTTTGAAAAATATTTTTTAAAATTGAATATAAAATATAGATTAATTGTATTCAACCTAATGAAATAAGATATGTATATTTTCAATTTAGTTGAAGACTTTGGAATTTGATTTAAAATTTTTATTTTATATGACAAATAGAAAAATATTTAAAAAAATTTATTTCAAATTATTTTCAAGCAATTGAAGAATATTTTACATTTTTTTATTTTACATCTAAAATATAAATAAACTACATAAAATAATTTATTTTTAACAAATATTTTAGATGAAAATATTCACAAACATTCAAAACTTAATATATTATATATAAACGCCTGAAATAATAATTATTAGTTTAACAGAAATAAAACTTATTTTCATCAGAGAAATACAAAACAAAATAATGGAAAATTTTACTTTCAATAAAAATCAAATAATAATTTCTTAAACAACTATCAAATTTTCATATAACATTTAAATTAAGTTGATAAAGTTTAAGATATAAATTGACTATTTTAAAAGTAGATATGTCACTGAAAAAGGTATAATCAATTCGGTGCGGATCAATGTATTTCAACTTGTAAAACAACAAAACACGTATGCTATACCCTACAGTAACAAAAAGGTCACAACTCGTCCATTAGTAAACAAACAACCAAAACTTCATATTAAAGAACACACATGTACAAACTAATGTATTGCTCTGTATTTTTTGTATTTCTTTATGGGTAGTACACACATGTACGAACTCATATATGGCTTTTGATCTTTTTTTTGTGCTTCTTTGGTGGTGGATTTTGTTTTTGCTTTTGCCACGCACTTTTTATATACAAATAAAAACAAAAGCGAAAAAGAAAATACAATGAATTATCTATTTCATTGCACAATGAAATCGTATACAACATATTCACACAACTCACATAGGTTCTGTACTATATGGTTTTGTATTCTCTACTCATATGTTTTGAGTTTTCGTGGTTAGTTATTGTGGATAATACTCATTCATTCATTTCACAATGAAAAAGCACACAACATGAACTAACTGTTTTTACGATGAATGTATTCAGCATTCATTTTTCGGCATTCATGCAGCCCTTTAACTGCACACAATATATTGTTAATAAACATAGTTTTTCCTCCAATTTTCATGTAAAACGCATATTTTGTAAGTAAATTTATAAATTGTAATAAATAAAAATTCACACATGCTTTACAATTTTTTCTTTTCATCCGGTTTCAAGGATTAGTGTATTTTCTCTCATTAAGGCATGTGAATATTATTTAACTTTAATAGCTATCGAGTTATTCTTATCTAAAAACTCATATTTTAACAAAACCTGGATTCAAATTATGTAGAAAAAAGATCACGTCATTAACGTAAAATACATGAATTTAAAACTAAATAATTTAAAAAATCTGAGTTGAACCTTTCGAAGATTTTTGAATTCATTTTAGTTTTGCACTGACAATTTACATCGTTTTGACTTAAACCATTAACTAGTCTTAGAAAATTAATTTGCTGTATAATAATTATCAGGCTTGCTTGATCGTTTTGATAGGAAAATTGCGCCACTCAGTGAATTTAAATTTAGAGAGCAGCATTTTAAAGATGAAGTGATTACCTACAGATTAATGTATATCTCGTTGATGTCAAGAAACCAGACTTGGGATAGCATCTTCACAAACTTTTATATAATTAGCGTAAATATTATATCGGCTAACGATGAAGTTCTTCTAAAAAAGAACATTTTCACCACTTCAAAAGTGTATTAAAGTGCATATTTTAAACTTTTTTGGAAGTTCTTTTTAAATACTTCCAAAAAAAATGAAAACAAAGGAATTTTTAGCGGAAAAAAATGTTAATAATTTCTGAGAAATTTTAAATTTAAAAAAATTTTATTGTTAATAGGGCAAAAGTATAATTTGTATTAAACAATTCTATTAACATAGTTTTAAGTGAAGTACTTCAAAAGCGCTGAACAAAAAGAATAAAAGATGACATTCTACCAATGACAACCATGGGCTGAAAAATGAACTTCTGCAGCTCTTTTTCATTACTAAGTATTTCAGCGACGCGCAAAATGGTCTATATGTGCAAATGTTGAGAGAGGAGAATAATTGTTTAATAAATTTTATATCTTTTTAATACTTTTCAAGCAAATTATTTTCATATTCAATTATAGTTTTTATTACAGACCATAAATTGTTTAAGAGCAACAGATATTTTCAAATTATAAGTTTAAAAATTATTTCGGTGTACAAGACACAGTGGGGCAGAACCGAAATTTTTTGGAAATAAATCTGTAACTTCTTATCGGCTAGTTGGATATGCATGAAATTTGGTATATGCGTAGCAGAGGAGGGCACAATGTTAATTTTTAAAGGGGAACCGAACAGACCCTTCAGGGGTGGAGCTAAAGAGACTCAAATTTGTTTACCTCTGACATATAAAATTTTTAATCGCTTGCCAAATTGTTTCTCGTCCAATTTTAAATATTTTTATACCTTATTGTAGGCACTTATAGTTTTTGAGTTATTTGCATACACTATCGGACAAAATAAAGTGCGGTTTTTTACTCTTGCTATTTAGGCATAATTATTATCTTCTAGGTTCATAATGGTCTACATTTTTGGTGTCCACGCATTTGTCGTATTATATTCTTTAAACTAATATGCAAAAGAAGTTTTTGAAATATGTGTATTTCGAGTTTGGGGCAAAAGTGTGGTGTTGGACATGCATTTTGTGCGACATAATAAGTGAAACTTTACATTATTTCCTAAAATTTTTAAAATTTTTTGATACAAAATAAATGCCATATTCTTAAGAAGTACTAAATTTTATTATTCTATTCATTAAATTCTATTAAAATTATTATTGCATTTGAGAAATAAGGATAAATTCGGCCATATTATTGGTAAATCTTCAACCACAATCCAATAAGATTTCTTGATTCCAGATAGAGAAAACTAATTAAGATTAACGTAATTGTCTATAAAGTGCAATATTTTATAATCTTAGGTCAAAAAAACCATTTCGTTACACAAAATTACAATTTAATTTAAAGAATATAATACGACAAATACCTGGACACAAAAAATGTAGACCATTATGAACCTAGTAGACAATAATTATAAACTAAATAGCAAGAGTAAAAAACCGCACTTTATTTTGTCCGATAGTGTATATCCTAGTGTTTCCGACCGATTTTATTTGTGTTTTCTTTAGCTAATTAAAAAATAAAATTATCTATTAAATAAAAAAAAAAATATTGAAGTCGATATATTTACCGAGTCCAAAAATAAATTGCAAAAATGACGACTTTTTGTGTTTTTTTTTTTTTGGCCGAAAAAGTATCTACACTATTTTTTTCTTTAAAATGAAATTTTTTTTTAGCAACATATGGGAAATTCTTCAAACTCGTTTACTTTTGATGTTCAAAAACATTTCGAAAATTCTTAAGTGCCACATCAACGATATTTAGTACCAATATTCCTTGGCTCTAGTGGAACATAGATCTGTTGGCGTGAATGAATTTACCGAACGATATCAATGTTATGGCGGTTTAAGATTAAAATTTATAAAAAAATTGCCAAAATTCTATTTATAGTCCTAAATCAAAAATTATTGCATTTATGTATTTTACAATGGTGTATCTTAAATACAAATTAAATCGCGATAAGTTAAGTATGCGTGGATATATTAGCGATTTAATAATTAATAAACCTTCTTATAAAATTTGCAAAATTCAGTTTTTAGCGATGCAGTCTGGTTCATATTCATCCATTTATTGCAAAATTCATAATTTTTTTAAATAAGTCATAAGACAATGTCATTCATATACATTTTTCAAATGCACTTAGTCAAATCTCTAAAGTTGCATTAAATGCAAGATCGTTCTTTTTTTTTTTTTTTTTGAACGCCATATTGATTTTGATACAGGGTATTAAACCATCTACAGATTGACATATATCATCATCATCAATTTTGATTAGCGCCTTGGATGTGCCTCGACGATTAATGTTAAACTAAAAACATCGCGTTCTTAGCCCATGAAAACCGTTGATGAATATTTTTAGTAAAATTATATTTTCTGCGTAAGTGAAACTTTACACAGGAACTTATTTCAGTTTAAAATTGATTTATAACGCCAACATCCGCTATAATAAAATATGCAAAACTGCTAAATTCTTTAAAATAGCTATAAACGTTTAGCAGATTAATATTTTAAAACGCCACAATGATTTTTAAATGTCATTTGGAAACCTTCTTTGATAACGCTATACTCTAGCTTCACTGAAATAACGTTGCGAGTGTGCCTCGCGAAAAAGGCACATCTTGGAGCCATTCACGTTTTTTCTCTCCAGATTTGGTTTCACGACTTTTGCACAACACAGTTTGACACTGGTTAATTGCACGCTAATTAAATCCATGCTAGTCCTTTTCTACAAGCGTTTATAGTCTACACTAGAAGAATTGGACATTTATGCTAAAATTTGCGACTAAAGCAAGAAAAAGAAATAAAAAAAAAAAATTGTTAGTCTCAAACACTTTTTTTGGAATTTTTTACTTTGGGTGCTTGCCGGCACCACATGGAACCGTTTCAGGTCTTGAATTTTTTTTCTGTTACAGCATCAAGTGTTTTTAACATAATTGCATCAAAAGTTTTTTAAAAAAGTATGAATTTAAAAAAATATTTGAGGTTGTAGGTCGGTTTTATAAAGGCAAACGTACAAAGAGAATTGCCCATATAATAATTTTATACTTTTCTGAGAAGACTCTTAAATAAAAAGCAAGCGCAATAACACAAATGGTCAAGATACACACTCTCCCGAATTCGACCCATTCTATATGAAAGTTTTGACTTTAGTCTATATTTTCTCAAATCCCAAAGCACGAATAGGCAAACAGAAACTGTAATATCCCTGCGGGAAATTTGTGGTAATTGCAGTAATTTACCGGTTTCTCTGTACCAGTTGAGTACCAATTGACACCTAACTCGTCACCAAAGTTCCAATTGAGAACCAGTTGACTCAAAAACACTCACAATTAACATGGTCGTTAAGTGCGCAAATAGCAACTCGCGCGCAATAACAATAAGTGGCTGAGTGGTAAGCGTTGAAGACTATAAAACATAGCATACATCAGATGAACATGGGTTCGATCCGGGGTGCCGCCATCGACATTAACGAAAAATTATAAAATTAAAATAAACATAATTTAATAAAGATAATAATAATGAAATTGAAAAAAGATTCGGCTGTGCCGAATCTTTGATACCCTTCACCATATTACCATCTTACCATCTTATCGACATCATATTACCATATTACCGACAATTAATAAAATTTTCGCCTTAACGTATGCTTGCATATTTTCTAAATCTAAATTTTTTTCAAACTACGAAAATTTGAATATGAAAAAAAAAAACAATCATAACAGGCTTTGCTTTTAAAAAAGAAACAACAACAATTCCATATATATTTATTTTTGTATGTGCAAACTGACTGAATACACAAAGAACAACAACAACACTGTTATTCATTATATTACTGCTGTTGCTAACTAAACTACTTGTCTATACAAAAAACAAAAAACGTCACTAATAGTCATTACAATGCTTAATATACATGTTTGTGTATGTATTTATGTATATTCTTAACAGATACGTTTTAGTTTTTATAGAAATAAACAACTACAATTCCATATCTATTTATTTTTGTACAGACTGCATATACAAAGAACAACAACACTGTTATTCATCATATTACTGGTGTTGATAACTAAACTACTTGTCTATACAAAAAACAAAAAACGTCACTAATAGTCATTACAATGCTTAATATACATGTTTGTGTGTGTATTTATATTCTTAACAGATTTGTTTTTGGTCCATAACTCTGTTGATTCTGAACGAATTTGGTTTACTAAAAAAACCGAAATTTTATAAAAATATTTATAACTGATCTATATAAAAATAAAAATCTGTAGCTTGAACAAGGGCTTCAAAAATTAAAATATCGTTTTCCCCGATATCTCAGTTATTACTGAACCGATTTATTTCATTTTTTCAGAACAAAAATTCAGAAAATAATTTCCGAGCCCCCTTTAAAAATTCGAAGTCCCTGGTATATGCAGAGGCTTCAGAAACTGAAAAACCGGTTCCAAAAACCGGTTTTTAAAGCATATCTCCGCCATTTACAAACCGATCCTGCTGATTCAAAAAACCAAAATTTTAAAAAAATATTTGTGACCGACCTGTATAAAAATAAAAATCTATAGCTTAAACCAGGGCTTCAAAAAATAAAAAATGCGTTTTGTCCGATATCTCAGTTATTATTGAACCGATTTATTTCATTTTTTCAGAACAAAAATTCAGAAAAAAAATGTCCGAGACTTCTTTGTAAAAACGAAGTCCCTAGTATATACAGAGGCTTCAGAAACTGGAAAACCGGTTCTAAAAACCGGTTTTTTTAACATATCTCCGCATTGTATGAACCGATCTTGTTAAATTCCAATAGAAAAATTCTCGAAAGCATTTCCGATCGTTTGATATATATATTATATATGCGAGTTATCGGTGGGCTTCATAAACGCCATTTCAACCGACACACGGACGGACGGACGGTCGGACGGACGGACGGACGGACATGGTCCTCTCGTCATCATTTCTTACAAGGATCCCGAAAATGTCAACTTTTTTGCTCTCCGACGAAAATTGTGGGAATTACAAACGGAATGACAAACTTATATATACCCTTTACACCTTTGGTGAAGGGTATAAAAATAATGTTTAAAAAGTAAACAATTACCGAATTTTTATTACAATAATCGTTACTGAGCCTGTCCTTTTGGACCTGTTCTAGGACCTATCCTGTGACCTGTCCCAAGGGGCTAATTAGCCACCTCCAATGACAACCCCATGTAAAACTGACAGGTTCTTCTCATATAAAGTTCCGGAACTAGGACCGGTCACTAGCCCTGAGAACCTGTCACGTGACTAGTTTTGAACCGGTTCTCTTTACTCTAGAGCACTAACACTTAGTGATAGTGCAAAATTTTTCACTATAATCTTTACTTTTTAGTGATGAGTTGAAAAATATCAGCCTCACTCAGCATAGTGGTAGTGAAAAAATATTTGTTTCCACTAAAATTAATTAGTGATAGTTAAAATTCTTTCAGCTCAAGCCTAGTGCAACATTTTTTTTCTCCACTAAATACTTTAGTGCAAAAAACAACCCTCCACTAATGTTAGTGGAACTTAGAAATTGTTATTAAATTAGAAGATGACCTAATATTTTTTAAACTTTCTTCACTAAATACAAAATAAAAACTAATCCCATTTTGCACAAACCAATTTTAGACTTAAAATGTATTTTTAAACATATATTGTATTCAAATATAGTCTCTTAAATATTCGAATTTTTAAAAGTCCCTTCGTAATGGATATATTTTTCGGGAGACCAACATGTTATCTCTATAACTTTAGACGTTCGGTATGTGGAATGATGAAGTAGTCAGTAACGTTCCCCCTTTGTATATGGATGTCTCAATATGCACAAATAAGCTTACAAAATTTCCAAAACACACTAAAAGAAATTCTACATAATGTAGTGTTGTTCTAAAACAATAATAAATTTGATAATTACCATCATAGCTCTCTAAAATTAGTTCAAAGAGTTGTAATTGATTGGAAAAATCTCATGTTTATGTTTAGTGAAAACAGAAATTTCATATTTATGTTTAGTGAAACAAATTTATTTGCAGCTTATGTGTAGTGCAAAATTTTTCACTACCACTAAATTTAGTTATAGTGAAAAAATTGCAATATCACTAAAAATTGTTTAGTGGTAGTGAAGAAATGTTTCACTATAACTGTAGTGGTGCAAATAGTTAAAATTAAAATGTCTTTCACTGTAGTGCGATTTAGTGAAAAGTTGAATGCACTCACAATTTAGTGCACTACCCCCAACTCTGCTAATACCCACCATCAACTTTTTAAAATTTTACGTTATATGGGAGGTGGGCGGTAAAGTGGGTGGACCACGTCCATTTTTTGTTTCCGAGTTTACATTGGTTCTTGCACTATTTGAACACAATTTCGTTGAAGTTTCAACTTATATGGGAGGTGGCGGTAAAGTAAGCGGACCACGCCCATTTTTAGTTTCAAAGTTTATATCGATCCTCAAACTATGTATGCAAAATTTCGTTGTCGTACATGCTTTTGTTTAAGAAATATCAGCAGAAAAGTATGAAATGGATACCCTGTGTTTCTAGTTTTTAGCCCATAACTTTTTTTTCCAAACAAACCTTATATAAGATAAATATTTGTGCCAAATTTTGTTTCCTACGATGTCCCGTTCGAGACCTATCCTGCTTTCAACAGACGGAAAGACGGACGGACATAGCTAGATCGACTCAGAATCTAACCAGGACCCAGAAAATATATTCTTTGTAGGGTCTTAAATGATTCCTTCGACATGTTATATATGGAATGACAAAATCAATATACCCCCCATCTTTTTGATGGTGGGTATAAAAATAACAACATATTTTTCATATTACCATCATTTTGGTATAACTTTTCAAGGGACACTATTGGCTTACTTTTGGCTAATACTTACTTTTAGTTAATTTTCCATATAAATTATACAAAAATATTATAATTCTTATTTAAACATTTATTTATGTATTTGTATTTCTTGTTTTATGTTGTTTTTATTAAATTGTCTTTTTTAATTATTTTTTTAACTTGCACAATTACACAAATAATATTTTGTAGTTTGTTTTACATTTTCAGTTTTTATTTTCTTTTGGCATTTTAAAATATAATTCATAATTTATACAAATTGTTATTAACACTTTATTAATTTGTCTGTATGTTTATAAAAATTTATTTAACATTACAAATAGTTTAACTAATTTTTTACACTTATAGTTATTAGCAGAATTTCTTTTATTTTTATATAAAAAAAAGATTCCATAATTTATTTTTGTAAAGGACTAAAACAACACCAACCTAAGGTTAGTTTGTATGTATATCTAAATCCCAAATAATGGATAATGACAAGACTAGAATATTTTCATTGTTTTTTCTTTGTTGTTCTTGTAGTTGTAGTTTATTTAATTACATTTACATACATATTTAAATACACATAGAAAATGCTTAGCATATATTTAGACTGCCTTGATTTTCTTTTATTATAGTATAGTTTTAGGGCTTTAGTTGCTGTGTGTATATGAATTTATATATTCTTTAAGTCTGGTTTTATAATATTGACATTTTTATAGATTATAACTATTTTGTAGTTAATTTGTTCCTTTGCCTTAAAAAAACAGTTCTAATTTTTTTTTGTTTTTGGTTTCAATTTAACAGCCATTTTGTTTTGTAAATAAATTTTAAACCGATTATAAAAAAACCCCCTTAAAATATACAGCATTAATTTTTGTTTGTCATAATGAGTATTTAGTTTTATTTTTTCCTACAATTTTATAAATGTAACTTTCTAAAAACTACTATTTTAATAGTATTTTAACAATTTCTATAAAGATATAATTTGTGAAAAATAAATATTTGTTAATAATTACAAAAATGTTTGTCAAAATATTATGCAAAATAATGTATTCATAATAATGATAGTCTAATAATGATGTTTGCTTATGTTGTTTTATTTTACAGTATAATATACTTGTGTTAAACAATTAAGCAAATATTTTTTTAGTCTATCAAAATGGGGCTCAATAAACTACATTAAATTGCATACTTTTGGGAGCTTAATTAAAATTATAAACAATTTATATGTATTTACATTATTATCTAGTTTATTATTTAAATACAAATATTTTTTTTTTTTTTATAAACTAAACTTATCTTATTTAATTATATGAAATATTATTTCTTATTAATAGTCTATTTTTTTAAACTAAATTATGTCTTACAGTTACTTTTAGTTTTCTGTTCGTTGCTAGTTAAAAACTATATTTTTTTTTATTTATTTATAACTTTATCTTCTTTCTTGTACATTTGAAGTGATTTTTATTTTTATTGTTTTTTCCCAAATATTATTAAAAAATTTCCTTGAATTTCTTGTAGGCTTTGTATAGTGCATTTTTTTATTTAGAAATGCGTTTCAATAATCTGCAAATAAAAGAGAGAAATTGAAAGGTTATAAGTATTTTTATTTATTTTTTAATATAAATTTATATAATATGTGCTCTTGCAAACACATACAGTTTATTATTATTAATAGACTTTCTTTTACATTTTAATATGTATTCGAAATGTGGATACATCATTTCATTTCATTGTCAAATATTGATTTATAATTGATTTTATATCATGGTTGATCGATTTTCATTTTGAGAAATACATTGTAAAAGCCACTTCATTGCAAATAGTAAAAATAACAATTTATTTAAAATATTCATTTTTTCTAAGAATGCTTTTAATTGATTTGGCATAAACGCGATTTGTTGGCACATTAGTTTTCTTACCAAGCAATACTCAAATGTTTGAAAATTAGTGCGAACAGGTTTTAATACATTTTAATTGTGATAAATTTAATTACGTCTCCAATTTTTCATAGAATTCTATGACTTCTATTATTAGTGTCGTTAACAACTGTGCTGCATTCTATCGCAAGGTACTTTGTTTTTGGCACTGTGTTTTTATGTAAAACAGATTTGTATCAAATATTTATGCACGTAAAAGTGATTTTGGGAATAGGGGTTTATATGGGAACTGTGGTCAGTTATAGACCAATCCTTGTGAAATTTGGTACACAAAAGTTTACGTATATAAAACTTAAAATATAGCTATATTTATGATCATTAAACACCTATTATGGCGGGACATTTGTGTGGGGGCTAGGTAAAATAATGGATCGATCACAAACAATTTCAATATGCTTCGTGCTAAGACTATAAAAGATAACTTTACCAAAGTTCGTTAAATTATTTTCAAGATTGTGACCTGTAGTTTGATTAGAAGATTTACACTATTTTAATACGGACGGACATTGTTAAATTGAATCACATAGTGTTTCTAAGCCCATTGGTATACATTAAAGAAGATCTTTTGGTAATTACCAACATGAGCACAACCGCATGTTGGTAATTACCCCACCTATAGTGGTTATAAATAGAATGGATTAAAACAACATTTTTTAAAAGTATAATGAAAAATAACGCTATTCTTGAATTTGACAAAATATTCATAATATGTACAATTTTAAAATACCGACCAAATATGGAGCTTTTGAAATAAAATATTTTCTAACGTAAAAAATTTTTCAATAAAGATTGATATTTTTGGAATTATTATTTATTTTTTTATTTATTTTATATTTCATAAAAATTCTCTATAAAAAAGCGATCAAATATTCATGATAGTTTGGCTTAACTTGATAATTTAAAATTGAGTAAATGTTTTCGACTGAAGTATCGTAACCAGTTTCGATAGTTATTGTGATGGAATTAACAGCTAAATATATTTTTTTCGCAATGATACGACATTATTGAATGCCCGGCATCGCAATAATATTCAAATATCCCTTGATTTTGGTTCTGGAACAAATTCTAACACAGGGAAAACCAGTTAAGAAATATACCTATTTTGACACACTTCATTTGTTAAATAATTAAAATTTCATCCTTCGTGATTATGGACTGTTGCACTTTTTTTACTATTTGAAATTAATACTTAAGTAAGTATGTCTACCTAGGCAGTCTAAAAACGAAATTATGATTTTAGAGTCAAATTAATTCAAGTTGTCGTAATAGGCTCTCATTTCCATTATACAGTACTCGTAAAAATAATAAAGGACCTGCCTCTAAAAGTGAAGGTGGTAGTTTGATTTTAGTAAATAATACGTGTTATGTTAGAAGGGTTTCCAGTTACCATATTTACATCATTAAATCAACGATTGGTAGTACTAGTAGCTTTAAATGGCCACATGTGTTCATTCGGATAATATCAAATATCTACATGACTTGTATAAATTTTTACAGGCATGATCGTTTCAATATTGTGTCTTTAAGATAATTTTTAAGAATTTTCATATTAGAACTACATATTAATATTATTTCAGTGCCATTATCAGAATGCTCTTCAAAAATATTCCTAATTTCTAAAAAGGAATGGAGAAAGGAGTTTTTTTAATATTATTAATATTCTTTGTAGTTAAAATTACCTTAAATTTATGTATATTGGTGGTAATACTACCAAATTATAGTTTTCAGCATATTTCAACAATTATTTTTAAAAAAATTTACAAAATTCCGTTGATTTTTCACGGGTTGCATTTTTTTTTTTTGCTCCCCAAAATTTACAACTTTTTTTTTTTTTTTTAATGTAATAACTATTCGTATGCGTAACAATTTGGAATAAAATGACATATAAAAGTTGGCTATGATCCCAAAGAATAAAATCAGAACAGAATTGGCTAATTTAATAACTTAATAGCACTAATCAATACGATCAAAAATCATATCATAGCCTAGCGTTGCATTTTTTATGCTCGGTACTGTATACCCAAACTTGCAGTACTCCTACATATAGGAGATGAAAACATGGTAGCCTTTTTATACCCTACACCACCGTAGGTTGTTGGGGGTGTGTGTGCAAGTATTGTAACGCAGAAAAAAAATCTTCCTACCTCCACATTAAAGTATACCGTTTGACTCAGAATCACTTTCTGAGTCGATTTAACCATGTCCGTCCGTCTGGTCGGCTGGCTGGCTGGATGTCATGTAAAGCTTGTGCGCAAAGTACAGGTCGCAATTTTAAAGATAATTTGATGAAATTTGATACATATGATTGCGTTTAACAGCTGTTCAAAACATACAATCTCGTGTATTTTTCTAAAAATGGAAAAAAGTGAATTTCGAGTGCTCATTAAACATTATTTTTTGCGAGAAAAAAAACCGTCACTCAAACCAAGGAAAAGCTCGATAAATACTATGGGGACTCTGCACCATCGATTTCAATGGTAAAAAAATGGTTTACTGACTTTCGTTGTGGTCGCACAAGTACAAATGACGTTGAACGTTCTGGACGGCCAATTGAGGTCAGTACACCCGAAAATGTCGAAAATATCAGCGATATGGTGTTGGCCGACCGAAGAGTAAAAGTGCGTGAGATTGTTGATGCCATAGGCATTTCATATGGCAGTGTGGTTTCGATTTTAAATGATTAGCTGGGTTTAAGAAAGTTGTCTGCAAGATGGGTGCCGCGTTTGCTCTCAATTGACCATAAACGTAAACGCGTGACAACTTCAAAGTTTACGAATGAGTTTTTGCGGCGTTTTGTAACGGTGGATGAAACATGGATCCATTACTGTACTCCGGAGACCAAGCAGCAGTCTAAACAATGGGTTTCTCCGGGTGAAACCCATTTGTCGGCCAATAAGGTGAAGGCAACAGTTTTTTGGGATGCACGCGGGATATTCCACATCGATTACCTTCAAAAAGGAAAAAACAATAAATGGCGAATATTATGCCAACTTATTAGATCGATTTAATGAGGATTTAGAAAGAAAACGACCCCATATGGCCAAGAAAAATTTTCTTTTTCATCAAGATAATGCACGGGTGCACACGTTTACAGTCTCAATGGCAAAACTCTATGAATTGGGCTACGAATTGGTACCTCATTCGCCATATTCTTCGGATTTAGCCCCTAGTGACTACTTCCTATTTCCAAACCTAAAGAAATGGCTCGGTGGAAAGATATTCAGCTTCAATGATGAAATTATTGACCAAACAAATGCATATTTTAAGGACCTCAAAAAATCCTATTTTTTGGGATAAAAAAACTGGAGAAACGTTGGACTAAGTGTATTGAGTTAAAAGGAGATTATGTTGAAAAATAAATTTTTGTTTTGCAAAAAACACTGTGTTTCATTCAAAAAGTCACGGACTTATTGATCCGCCCTCGTAACTTTACGAAATTTGGCACAGAATTTGTTCTTGTGATTATGATGACAAATTAAAAATATTTGAATGCATAGATATTTCTCATTCCGAAATACAGGGCCTAGAAAATTTCAGAAATCGTACCATTTTTGGACCCTGAAAATGTTTCTGAACAACATTTTGAAAATTTTTTAGCTTAAATTTAAAGCTATTTACCTTTATAATACACCCATAGCATAAAAACTCTTTTTCGGAAAGTAAATTTAAAAATATCGCCGAAATGAGTATTGATGCGTTTTCGCAACACTAACGTTTTAAGCGATCCGTGTGACTTTAACATCTAATTTTGGACAACCTATTTATACAAAATTAGATTATTTTATCTTTTCTTCAAGACAATATGTTAATCTAATGATAACTGTAAAAAAAAAATAGCGGTAAATCCATAATTAGGCGATGTTAAAGTTACTGATACGAAAACGCAACAGCGGTCGGAAATGGGTTAATATTCGACACAAATAATATTTTTGTAAGTATAAATGACAGTGAAAAATTTTATGAACATCGGTCCATAATTTACCAGAGCTTCCATATTAAGATCCAATTTCGGGAATCACCCAAAAGTGCGTAAATACATGTGAATCTTAGTATCGACGTAATATTTTGTATTAGTATTTTTATTTTACACTTAATACAAGTATAGGTCTATAACTTGCCCCTTCCCGAATTGTGGTACACATAGACAATGGTGTTTGGTATCATATGGTCGGCCTTGACCGACTATATCTTTTTCTCTCGTTATTTATTAGAAAAAACAAAATGAAAATTCAACTATGATTCCTATCTCCCGTGGGAACAGTTATGATATTTCTATTCTGTCAGCATTAAGAACAATAAACTTTTTAAATATTTTAGTTAACAGTTTCTTACAACTTTAACGTTAATAATAAAAACGAAAAGTACCACAAAGTCCCCTCTTTTGGATTTTCGTTCACTTAGGACCTTATATCTTAATTGCATGTTTCCAGGTTCAATATTTTTGAAAATATTAAAAAAAAAAACACCATTAGAAGAATGAGAAAGTACCACAAAGTCCACATCTTGAATTCTTATCCACATAGAACCACGTTTCTTTAATTTTATGTTTCTAGGTTCAATATTATACAAAATTCAAAAAGTACCATTTGAAGAAAAACAAGTCCCCTCCTGTGAATTCTACCTCACTTAGGAATATATGTACTTAAGTTCATGTTTCTAGGTTTAATATAATAAAACATTATTTAATTTGAATAAAATTTAATTTCCCGATTTTATCCCTTTTTTGGTACTTTTTATTCCTCTGAAAGTAACAAAGATTGTATTCCAATGTATTTCTAAATTGTACTGGGATCTAATGTTAAAATATTCATATGTATGTGTCAGTAAAAAAAAAAAAAAAAATTTTGTAAAAAAAGTACCAAAAACCGATACGATTTTTACCCCTTAAACGTTCGAAATTCTAAAAAGTACCAAACTTGTATTCGCCAATTTTCGATAAGGTTCTAATTTGATGCACATTTTATTTCTATGTTTACTGGATTAAAAGATAGATAGGTAGCCAAAAAAGTACCATATTACAGTTTTTACCCGTTTTCTCCCTAAAAGAGCTGAATTTCAAAAAAGTACTAGATACCTATTAGGTAATTTTTTAAATGAATACCGATAACTATTCAACTTTTTTTGTATCTCTATTATCTTAGGAGATATAAGGTTAACAACTTTACCCTTTTTTACTCCCTAAACATTTGAATTTGCAAAAATCCCATCTTAGTGGATCTATTCGGAAGGAGAACAATATACAGTCCATATTTCATCTTTCTAGCTTTAACTGTTTGGGCTGTGCGACGATGAATCACCAAGTCAGTCAATCACTCGGTCATTACTCTCTTATATAGATTGATAGATTTTAAAAATTTTAAACATAATTAATATGATTATTACTTGGACCTTTTTTGTATTTGAAAAAATTAAAAAGGTCAAGTTCAAGCTCAACAAGTCTTTTAATTTTTTAGACATTTTAAACATATTTTTATTTTTAATAAAAACCGTCTAATCGACTTTTTTATGTGAAACCGGTTTTTTAAAAATAGCCATTTTTCGTATAATTCGAAAACCGGTTTTCTGAAAATGTCGGTTTTTTTTAATACACTACCTACAATTTATCGATATGTGCGTATGATTAATATTATTCAATTATAGTAAATATACGCCCATATAACTACACAGAAAAAAGTCACCAATTAACAAATATATATGAAAATAATTCATCCAATTATAAACTTGTTTAAATTTGCACCTCTCACCAAAATTATTATATCAATTACTAAAAACTGTAAAAAATACAAAACAGAAAAAAATTCCCAATTAATAAATTAATTAAATAAATCAAGTAGTTGATTGGATGAATTAAAAATGTATATATGTTATAAAGGTATAGTTAAATTTTATTTTTATTTCATTTTTGCTTGAATAAATTTATTAAATTTCAATGCAAAATTAAACAACTATGTTAATTGAAAAAAAGACCGTAATAATTTTTTCTGTGTAACTAACTATCAGTTTTGAGATATAATATATGACAGATACAAGTGTCCCTGTTCCGATTCCATACAGCTATATTTTAGAATTTTTGGTCCAAACTTATATAGCAACTATGGAGTAAACAATAGAGGAGTATTCCTAAAAAATCCTTAACACATGTTCCATAAAATTTTTTTTTGTTATTAACCTATGCAATCTACTATTCTGTGTCCAATCAAGTTTTTGTTAATACAACTAAATTACAAAATTGTACTACAATCACTTTAATAACACGAAACTTATCCGTAAAAGCTATAACATATAAATGACCGAAATTTCAAGTTAGTAGGCTTTTTATAAAATATGTTACTATTTTACTATTATTTAAATTGTCTTGTAAAGCTCAGTTTACAAAACAATTTATCTTTCTTAACTCCTGCAAGGAAATAGTCACTTTAGCTTTCATTATTTCCATATATATGTAAGATTAATTAACTTTATAATAATATTATTTGAACACAAATATTCTTAGGCAATTTGCGTCAAACTGAAACCAGTTAAATCTCAAAATAACATAAGATCCAAATCAGATTTATAGTAATCCATTTAAAAAGAAAACAAAAGTAATTTTATACTTTCTTAAAAAATTTTCCTTTCTTTTGTTTTAAAAGCTCAAGTAAAATACACATATTTATGATGAGATTGTATGCTTAAGCATACTTGAGATTTACAGAAAATTGTTGAAATATTTTAATTAAATAAATTCATTCGTTTGTATGGCTCATTCATTCATTTTTCATTTCAAGACATAAAATCATCCATTTAAATGAACAAATACAAACAAGTAAACAATAATAAAAAATTTTTGTTTTTTTAATAATTTTTTTCTCTTATTTAACAAACATAAAATAATTAAACAAACAAATGGAGAAAAGACAAAATTTTGAAGTCATACATATATACATCTATGTAACACACACACACACACCAAACCAAAAAGTATAAAAATATGTTAAAGGGTGAGGAGAGAAATAATAATATTTCTTAATGTATTTTTAATTGCTGGAAATAAAACATAAAAAAACGAACAAAGAGTAAAAAAGAAAAAAATTATAATAAATGTTTAAGCAATGAGAAAATTAAACGAAATAAATAATAAATAAAATTAAGTAAAAACATATACATACATATTTTAAACATTTTGCACAAATTAAAGGACTATGACAGCACTGACAGTTGGACAGACAAATAGACAGCTAAACACATACAAAATTCTAACATTAAAGCGAGGGAGTTTTTTTTCTGTGTGTGAATATCTAAAAAGTAAATATTTCTTCTTTTTTTATTTTTGGCAAAAAACAACAATATATATTTATTTTTTACCAAAAAATGTTTTATACTCTTGCACACGCTCATCATACATACACACATTTTTAGACATACACACACTTTAATATTAAACAAAATATATTTTAGGTGCTGACATCATGAGTTAAAGAGGTTTGGTTGACGTCGTTTAATAAAATAAAGAATAATTTCCATTATAATCCCATTCATTCTGTTACCCACCACTATCAGCAACATTATCATCATCACCATTTTTGCCGTCATCATTATATTGACACACATATTTCGACACACTTTCTCATACTCTCATTAATACTTATGCATATATACTTATACATTAAACTTATACGTTTAAGCGCCTTTAGTTTATGCAACAAATAATTTACTCAACAAATATTATTTTGTATTTAAGTTATACAGTGGGGGTAGATTTAATTTATTTTTTATTAAAGAGTTAATATTAAATAAATTAAAGATATTTTGTTACTTTCTTTAAGTTATATTCGTATTCTTCTTTCGAAATTTGCTTACAACCAAACCTTATAATTTTAATTTATTTAAAAATGAGTAACACATCACTATGAAAATTTTTAGGATCAATGTTGCAAAGAAATTTATTGTGGAAATTTTGACACAAAAAAAAGATTAAAAAGGCTAAAATGATAAATCATAGTCATCATTTAATCTACTTTTGGCTAAGTTTTTGATCCTGGGTATCAAATCTAAAGGAAAGAGTACAAAACGTATGCTATAATGTACTCTTTTACTTGGGGACGAAAACCACGTTCGATTTACTGGATTTATAAACCAATAGTTATACCTATCTGAACACATAGTGCACATATTTTGTGGCAAATTACGAACATGCTTCGTTTATTCAACGTTTAAATAGGGTTTGACCGTAACGGGAGTTCGCCGCCACTGATGCAATGTGTAAGATACTGGAAGTGGAACCTCCGCACAGTGATTTGATCCCAACATTGGGGTAAAAGGGCTCGAAAATGGCGATTAATTCAGGGAAAGGTAATATCAATATTTTAATGATCACGCTTTTTTTTTTTTATTGATTATTAGTAAAAAAAAATCTGTTTTAGAATTTTAAGATTTTTTTTTACAGAACGGTAATGTCTGTCCGTCCGTCCGTCTATACAGAGAAGGGAAGTTTCAACACTTTAATGACCATGTTTAATTTTCCTATTTATTAGTGAGTAAAAAAATGCATTTTTAGAATTATAAGATGTTTTTTGGCTGAATGGTAATGTCCGTCCGTCCGTATATACATTTAGGTTATATGGGACCAAAATGACGCTTAATTCAGGAAAAGGTGATATCCAAATTTTGATGACAATATTCTGTCTTTAATAATTATTTGTTAGTAAAATAATGCATTTTTAGGATTCTAAAATATTTTTTGACAGCATGGCAATGTTCGTCCTTCCGTCTATATATTTGGGTTAAATGGGACGAAAATGACGCTTAATTCAAGAAAAGGTGATATCCAAATTTTGATGATCACTGTCTATTTTTTCTATTTATTAGTTAGTGAACAAATGCACTTTTAGAATTCTAAAATATTTTTTGGCGGCAGGGAAATGTCCGTCCGTCTATATATTTGGGTTAAATGGGTCGAAAATGCCACTTAATTCAGGGAAAGGTGATATCAAAATTCTAATACTTTCGTTTGGGTTTTATATTAATAGAAAAGTGGAAAAAAATATTTTTAGAATTTTAAGATTTTTATGAAAGTATTCTGTCCGTCTGTTTGTTAATTTTTGCAAACTTTCCAATTCAAAATAGTTTAACTTTTGACTCAATAAAGATAACGACTCAAAATGTTCTTAATTCGATATATAATTTTGCTTTTTAACCAACTACATGAAATATAATAAAATCGGTTGAAATGTTTGGCTATATATGGAAAAATCTTAACCAAGATCTTGTAAAATTGAGATTTTTGAAATTTCAAATGCATATAACTCGAAAAATATATAAGATAAGTAGTATATGCAAGCATGTTTTCTAAAGGATTGTTCAAGAACTTTAACCCTTCGTCATACATATGTTTCAATTGTCACATTCGTAACAAATATGGTCTGGCCAGACCAGTACGGCATTTCTATATATTTAAATGAAAATTTTGATGATTTTTTTATTTTATAACATTTGTATAACTTATTCTACCATCACTACCACAAATCTTTGCAAGATATAACTTTTCTCCACCGATACACTTTATGCTTTTCTCCCTGCTTTGGGTCTAAAAACGCATTAAATATTTCTTTTCAAACATTTGATGTTTTATAGGTATTACTCTCATAAGACAAAATATGAACGAAAACGTGGAAAATCATAAAATAATGTGCGTAAACTGATGAGATTTTAATTAAAAAAAATTTAATAAAATAATATACAATATAAAACGAACGAATAGCATCGTCATCAAACAATAATTTTCGGTACAAAATATAACTGGTCCAGCCAGACCATATTAGGTACGAATGTGACATGTACACCAATTTATCCTTATAACTATCATTGTGCTAGTTTTATCATTCTGGTTTTTTCACAGATCGTTAGAAAACAAAATTGTAGGAGGGTACCTGGAATTTCAGGTCTCTAGCTAAATTATGAAATTTACATTTAAATCTGCAATTGGTCTGGAGAGACCAGTTTGTAAGACGAAGGGTTAAGGTGATATAAAAATCTTGGAAATCGAGTAAGGAACAAAAATTCGCTAGTGGTTAAACATTTATCATTACTCTATACCCTATTTTTAGCCCCCATAGTTCCGATCCTGATGCGTATATTGGATCCTACTTCTAAACTCAAAATGCTGCAAATTCAACCAGTCAATTAGAATTTACAGATTTATTTCGATTCTTCCCTACTGTTTAATGTTTAATAAAGCAAAGAAAATGTCTGCACTTAAGATGTTTTTTGTATGAAATCTACTGGAGTTTTTTTGAAAAAAAAATTAATTTCTCAAATCGGGCTATATAAACGCACGATTTTTATTCATGATATTAAAGTGGACAATATATACTATTTTTCAGACAATTTTCAGAAGAAACATCCTGTAACATTTTATCATATCACAGTATACATAAATATTAAAGCAACTATTAAGGCATTTTGCAATAGGAATACTAGGAAACCATTGTCGCAGACATCTACAAATTCTCAATAGGCAACACTCTATGAACATGTGCTGGGAACCTGGTCATAATAATATTCATTCAGCTTGCGCACAAGCTTTACATGGACAGCCAGCCGACCAGACGGACGGACGGACGAATATCGTTAAATCGACTCAGAAAGTGATTCTGAGTCGAACGGTATACTTAAGGTGGGTGCCCGAAGATTTCTTCTCTACGTTACAATTTCTGCACAAACACATAATACCGCAACCACCTATGGTGGTGTAGGGTATAAATAGGTTTATTCAATGATAATGATTGCAGATGGTGTAACGAGGAAGAGGAAGACACATATCACATTTTTTTTCCAATGCATTGCATTGTCAAGACTCCATTTCAAATACTTTAATTCTTACTTCTTTTAGAATCTAGAAGACCTAAGAATAGTGATGGAAAATGAAATTATTTTTCAGTATCAAAATAAATTTCAAATAGTACTTTTATCATTCTGCGGGTACTAAAATTCAAAGTTTTGATAGTTATTTATTTTTTATTTAGTGCAATACTGAAATAATGTAATTTGTATATTCAAAACGAAGGACTAAATATGATACCAAATCCATAAGTGATTTTATTCAGATTAAGTATTGTAGTTATTAAAATAAACTCAAGAAAAAAGTCGAAGATTAGTTCCTTAAAATCTAGCACTTCAGCTTTAGATTTATTAAAATTTGGAACATTTTCACTTCAGTATAATTTACAGAGCATAAAAACTTGAAGTTTTTAATAATAATTTTATATTTAAGAGTTTAAAATGTTATAAATTAAACCTACAGCTTAAATGATTCTATAATATAGAATAAACTTATTTGAATAGTCAAAATTACGTGTCTTATTTGTTGGGAACTTGAAGCCCCAGCATTTAGTCAAAGATTGTGCTCATTACAATTTCATTACTTCTTCTGAACACCAATTGTAATACATGTAAATCAAAGATATTAAAAAATCATAAATTTCTATTCAAAAATTATATCTCCAAAATATATTTTCATTTAAAAATTTTATTTTTAATTCGAATTGTAGAAAGTATCAAATTACTCGAGGGAGTACTTAGGTACTTTTGAATGTTCAATAGTTTAAAAAAAGTACTATAGTATCAAAAAATTCAACAAATCCTATAATAAATATGTTAAAATTTATTATTTGTAATTACTTTATGAAACAAATTTTAATTAAAGTAAGAAAATAATCATCAGAAAAGAAATTAAATCTTATATAATATATATCGGAACTATAACTTAATAAGGATAATCTTGCCTCAGTTATTTTCATTGATATGCGTAATTCATTCAAGGCAATTATAACTTTAATATTTCTTTAACCTAACATAGTGTCTACATTAGACAAATTTTTATCAAGAAAAACGTCAAAAGCAGTGCGAATCTATACAAGGTAAACTTAGTTAAATAACTGACAGTTGTCAGACTGCTTATATGAAAAACAATAATGAATTCGCCATATGGTGTTTATATGCAACTGTTGCCACCTGGAAAACAGCGTCGATCACCCTACTTGCTATGGTATTTTGGATATTTGCAAAAGCCGCAAAAATTTATAACCCTAATATACATGGTATTCCCCGAGCTCTATCCTTATTTCAACAGACATCGTTAGATCGCCTTAGATTTTTACAAGTTTCCAGAATATACATACTTAGATAATCATTTTGACATGTTTTACACAGAATGACAAACGCAATATACCCCTATAATTTTTTGGTGGTGGGTATTAAAATATAAATAACGAGAAAAAATATAGTCAATCATAACGAGAAAAAAACATAGTCAGTCAAGCACGAGAATTTGATACACTACACCATTGTGTTTGTGCACAATAATTATTTCCGAAATTTTCGGAAATGGACCTAATATCGGACCCATCGGAAATAATGGACCGATCATTACCAAATTCAATAGCGTTTGTCGTTATGCGAAATCGCACATCGTTAAATCAACTGATAAAATGATTCTGAGTTGATTTGTAAACTTTAAGATGGGATATTTTTTCTGTGCGTTACAAATATCAGCACAAACGGATAATATCACAACCACCTTTGGTGGCGTAGGGTATAAACATATGTAAAATAAAGCTCTATTTTATTAAAAAAGTTCCTAAAATATATAGAGGGTGGTAAATTAAAATGTTTAAATTGCCTGGGAATCCTAGGATACATTCTCTACTTCGGTAGAATCCAAGTATTAATCTTAGAAGTTTAGCCTAAACTTTCAAAGATATTTGAAAGCATCGTGACCTTGAAATATAAATATAATTATTTCAGCCGATTAAGCGTCATTACGATCTGATTTATTACCGATTCGATGATACAATTAAAAATCTATTTGGAATAAGGCTATCAACTGGTTATAGTTTGGAAAACTTCTTCTCCGACCTCTTATAGTGCAGAGTACAAACATTATTCTTATATCATTTTCAATTATTAAACCTGTTTATTACCTTTGAAATTTTACTTATTCATATTTATCATTATGATTTTCATTAGCTTTCTTCTTATTATTCTCTTTAACAATATAGAGAATATTAATTTCTTCCTTAGATTCCATCCTGTCACTTACAATTATTTCGAACATTTAAAATGAATCTATCACCATTAACTCAAAAGACTATATTTATTTATGATTGGCACGAGTCAAAACGGAAACACTCTAATTTCCTTTTTATGAACATTTGAACACTGTATTTGGTTTCACATTTATTTATTTTTGCTCACCCACTATTTCCACGAATTTCGAGTAAAACAATTAATTAATAATTTTTCTTATTGCACAAGGCGCAGGAAGACAAACTTACAACATATTTACTTAAATAGCTTTTTATGAGGCGGAAAAATACCAAAAATTATGAAAATGAAAGTATAGGTTTCATCATTTACTAAGCAAATATATAGTTAAAGATAAAAAAACAAGCAGAATAAAGTAGAACAAAAAACAAAAAAAAAAAAAAACAATATTTATATTAAACAAATAACGTTTGTGAAACATTTGTGATATTTTGTTTAAACAAGGGGACAAAAAAATACTAAATATTATATGAAAAAAGAGAAAATAAAAGAGGAATGTTATCCACCCAACAAAATGAATGAATGTGTTGAAATTATTATGAATTGCTAAAATGATTAATAGTCGAAAACAATCATTTATATTAATAATTTTTTACTCTCACTTCTTTACTCCTACTAGTTGTTTGTTTAGAGTAGAAGAAAAAATTTTGTTAAATATTAAATATTTTATTTTTAAAAGCAGCTGTTTGTTAGAAATCTGTTAGAAGTTCATTTTTTTTTTTTTTTTTAAATACCTGTAGCAAAATTGTATTCATCATTGATTGATTTTTTTTCGTGTAACAATTGGCAGGTAAACCACAACGACATGACAGAAAAACAGTGAAGGCCATAACAAATTCTAGCTGAATTGTTATAATTTATTCATGTTTTTTTTTTTTTCGTAAGAGTAAATTTATTAAACTTGTTCTTTATTTGTGAATAAAATTTTTCCAAAATAAATTTAAATAAGAAAAAATTTAAGTCGTATGATTTAACAATAATCGCCACATTTGTAAGGCTCACGTTGGGGTAAAATATGTTAAAGGTGGTGGTTAATTGAATTTGAAAATTTAAAAAATGGCTACCGAATAAAGAAACAAAATTATATATCAATAGCAACAAAACCATTGAAGTAATTCATACCAAAGCAGACAAATGCCATATCAAAACAAAACGGTTAATTCGACACATGCATTTTCAGATTTGATTTCTCCGACTTCAATGAAAATCACTACAGTTATTACCCTGCGGGAAATTTGTGGTAATTGCAGTAATGGACCGGTTTTTCTGTACCAGTTGAGTACCAATTGACACCTAACTCGTCACCAAAGTTCCAATTGAGAACCAGTTGACACAAACACACTCACTATTAACATGCTCGTTAAGTGCGCAAATAGCAACTCGCACGAAATAACAATCAGTGGCTGAGTGGTAAGTGTTGAAGACTATAAAACATAACATACGTCAGATGAACATGGGTTCGAGCCGAGGTGCCGCCATCGACATAAACGAAAAATTATAAAATTAAAATAAACATAATTTAATAAAGATAATAATAAAAATAATGTTTAAAAAGTAAACAATTACCGAATTTTTATAAAATTTTTATTGCAATAATCGTTACTGAACCTGTCCTCTTGGACCTGTCCTAGGACCTATCCTGTGACCTGTCCCAAGGGGCTAATTAGCCACCTCCAATGACAACCCCATGTAAAAGTGACAGGTTTCTCTCATATAAAGTTCCGGAATTGGGACCGGTCACTAGCCCTGAGAACCTGTCACGTGACTAGTTTTGAACCGGTTCTCTTTACTCTAGGGTACTTATTGTAAGTGTTGCCTAAATTACAAACTTTCAGACTGAAGACCCATTCTCGTCCAAAAATATGATGTTTTCAAAATGAAAAATTATTGATTTTTTTTTTTCCAAAAGTGTTCATACTTTATCGCTCATAACTTCTAAATTATACGTTGTCAAATTCTAATTTTAGTTTCAATTAATATAAAGACATATTTAAAATGACTTGTATAAAATTTATTTACTTTGAAAGTTGAAAGGTCAAAATCGATGACATAAAGAATATCTCCAAGAACAGTTTTTTAAAATTCTTAAAAAAATAATTTTACTCTATTCTATACTTGAGCCAAAATTCAAGTTGGAGACTCTTTTGGTTTAGGAGTTATGAAGCAAAATATGGTATTATGCGTTTGTGCTGATGTTTATAATGCACAGAAAAAATATCCCAACACCCACCATAAAGTATACCAATCGTCTCAGAATCACTTTCTGAGTTGATTTAACGATGTCCGTCCGTCTGGCTGGTCGGCTGGCTGGTTGTCTGTCCATGTAAACTTTGTGCACAAAGTACAGGTCAGGAAATATGGCACATATGTTTATTTTGGCATAACGACGATTTCATGATTTCACCTCGCCCCCATACAAATGTCCTCCCGGAATAGAGTCTTAACACTTATATGTAGATGTGGATCGGAATGCTGTAGGGTATTATATGGTCGGTCTTGACTACTGTACTATAGTTTTTTCGTTTTTGTAAGTAAAAGTTAAGCATGTAAAATTAAATATTAAAAATAATTAACTTAATTTTTTTTTATATGCTCATATTTAAAAAAAAAATTATATACAAAATTTTACTTTAGTTTATATCTTGTTACAACTGCTAAACTAAATAAGTGTCTAATATGAAATTTTGCATGGGTATGGACAAGAGTTCTGTTAACATTATATAATTTTTTAAGGATTTTAAAAATATAGTTTTTGACCTTCGAATTAAATCAACTTACTAAACATCATTTTAAAGACAATATCTTCATCTTTAAAATGATATTAAAACTAAATTTTATTGTGGATAATTCAGGTGTTTTAAGTAATCAGATTTTATTTTGGTCCATTACTTCTAAACTAAAAAAGTCTCCAATTTCCAAAGTTATATGAAAATTATATATTTTTTCAGAATTTTAAAAATACCGTTTTTTGAGATATAATGATTTGATTTGTATAAGTCTAACTTTGACCTTTGAAATTTTGATTACAAAAAAAAAAAAAAAAACTATAAATATCGTTACATAGGTAATATCATTGTTTTTAATCTTTAAATATTACAGTTTGTTTGTACTTATATTATTTTGAAAAATAGTACACAATGTCTTTTTTATTATTCTGAAAAAAAGTGGAGCGCGTATGTAGCCTGATTTTGGAAATTAAACATTTTGTGAATAAAAACAATTCCGTTGCTCTCTTATAAAAAAACATCTTAAGTGCTCATTTTTTTTTTCTATTAATTATTTTGTCAATTACAATTACAGAGTGAACTAGAATCGGAATTTTTTAGAAATACATCTGTAACTGCTAATCGGCTGGTTGGATTTACATACAATTTCTAACATATAATGACTAGTTAATTTTCAGTTTTAAAAAATCCAACGAGACAAATTCTTCTGCTCTCGACGATTATATGACTAACTGGAGTACAAATGTTTTTGGTTGAACTAACTATTGGGATGCAATCCGCTGAAATAAATTCTTCGTATCTTAGTCGGCTAACTATACGTTTCTGACAACAAAATATAATCCGATGAGTTAAGTGCTTCAACACTCAATCGGCTGGCTAAAATCGTATGGGCTACTCTAATTATCCGGCGAGAAAAATGCTTCGGCTCTCGTTCGGTTAGCTACAGTTTTTTGTCTCAAAATAAAATCCAATGAGAAAAATTCTTCGGCTCTCGAACGGCTAATTCCAAGTATTGTCCTCAAAATGTAATCTGATGAGATAAATGCTTCGGCTCTCAATCAGCTAACTACGGATTCGGCTAAGGTTCGGAAGAAAGAATGTAGCGTCTGATAATATTTTGATCTCTAAGAGCAAATTATTAAAAGATTGGTACTTCGATTCTTGCTCAAATGTGTCGTTCCAATCTTGAATATTTATGTTTAAATATATATAAAACAAATGAGTATTATAAAGTTTCCTTATTGTATTTTAACTACTACAGCAGTTAACTACACTTTATAGTTAACAAAATCGTATAACTTTAAAAATAAATAATTGACTTAAAAATGTACAAAATTTCTACAACTTTACTCCTAAATAATTTTACAATTTTATTTCTACTATTTTTTGTCAACACTGCAACCCCAAGACATTCTAAATATAAATATTTTACTTTTAAAGATTTTCTTATTTGATAAAGAAAAATATACATTAAGATGTTTCCGTTTTATAAATATGTCTCGATTTTTTCTTCTTTTTTGTTCAATTTTAAAAATTTGTCCTTTTATCTTTCATTTTTATATTGGAAAGGAAATCAAAGTCTAATAAGTAAATCAATACATTTTGTAAAATTATTCGTTAAAGGAAACATTAAAATTATTTTTTTATGCATATGTAAATAAAAACACATGTTTCTTTGTGTCTACCTGTCAGCATGTCTATTATTCTATCTGTCTGCCTCTTTTACTAACTGACTAAAAAATACACACATTCATAAATAGATTTTTGAATATACATAATTTAAAACTAATTCATTGTTTCTGTAAAAAAAATCGTTAAATATAAAAACATTAAATAAATATTTATACCCAAAATTTAATTTTATTCAAAAACATTTACAAAACATGACATTTGATTAATTGAAATTTGTTTCACATTTGAATAAGTATTAATCATTTTATGATGGAAAAAGTACTAAATGTACAAAATAAAAATATTTAAATAAAATAAAATAAGGGTATTTAAAAAGAAGAAAATATGTATAAATAAAAATCTAAAAATAATAATATTTTAGGCCTTTTTATTGTACATTAAATAAATAATGTATCAAATATTTCATTTATTTTAATATTTCCCAAACAAGTGATGTGTAACATATTTCAAAATTAATTTATTGCCAAAATGATGGCATTTCCTAAATGTCTGAAATGTAAATTCCATTAAATTTAAGAAACGTGATAATAAATTATTTTTTATATAATATTTAAATTTTGGGCATGTATATTTCAAAACTATTTATTATTCTTTTTATGTTTGGATTAGGGATGTTCTTCTTTTATGATTTTTGTTAATTTTCTTAGAAATTATTTATTCTTTTTCCTGCTAAAAATACATTTATTTTAACTTTTTTTGAAATAATTAATAATAACTTCCAAAAAAAAACATGCACTTAATACTACATTTGAAGTCATAAAAATATTAAATTTCGCAATATGAGCTGGAAAAATTAATTTTTATACAAAGAATTTATGCAAATAGTGAGATTCAATTTTACAGTTATGATCTATTATTTGGGGTACTTTCCTATTCTTATACTTCCATACAAAAAATTATGATTAATGAATTCTGATGACTATTTTTATTCTCAACTATGAAATACGTTTATCATTACACAGCGCTACCAAAGTTATTATTTTATTTAGAGCAATGGTTCTCAAATGGAGGTCCGCGACCCACAAGGGGTCCGTAAGGACATTCGGGTGGGTTTGTGGTCGCGAAGAGTTCCTGAAAAATATTCTTAAGCACACAATATAAATATTATTTAGAAGTTCAAATGAAAATTCCAATAAAAACATGAAACTATTTAAAAATGGAAATACATCTTTTTACAAAATATATCCAAATTAAAGACAAGCGTAAAGTTTTTTTTTTTCTAAAATGAGTTCTTTTTAGAAACTGCTAATGAAGGGACCTTTGATGAAAATATTATGCTTGATAAAGACAACAATGATCAAACGTATAAAGTAATGCTGTCCAATAGAGTATCCCGAGGAAAGCCTTTTTTGAGATTCCGATATAGAAAGACCCCTCAAACGATGCGTAAAAATTTGCTTGGGTCATGGGTCCCATACATTTTGGTAAAAAAAAAGTTTAGATTTTTTAATCGAAATGGGTATCAAAAAATTCGTAATTTTATGCTGGTTATGGAAAAAATATTTAAAAAAATTTTTCCGTGGGATTTTCTTTCGCTAAAAGCCTTTTTAAGGCATTTTGATGAAAAATTTTTTTTGAAAAATTTAGAAAATCATATATTGTCAACAGTACCTATTACTACAATGCAAATTTTTAATATTTTATATAAAGGGAACAAAATTGTAAAATTCTTTTTAAGAAAAACATCGGATTTTTTTTTTTTTTTTTGCACTATGTACTAAATTTACGGTTTCTGGACCAAAATGTTTTCTAACATTTTTTAAAATATTTTTTTTTATAATTGGCTAAAAATTACGAATTTGTTGATACTCTTTTCAAGGCACAACTCAATACTATTTTTTGGACGAAATGTTCTAGACCCGTGACTTTCAATCGCTGGTAGGGAACTGAAGAGCAATTTTAATTTTATTTTTTAAATATTTTACCATATTAAGCTAATTTTTACGAACGTTTGAGGGGTCTTCCTACAACATTTTTCTCTATGGGACACTACTGTCCAATGATACAGTATAAAGAAAACTTTTCGATATGACAGGGAAAACAATTAATTAAAAAGATAAATATGTAGTTCACATAAATTTGATGAAACTATAGTTTTTTCACATGAATTTCCACTTTTATTTTATAAAAATATAAATAAAAATATCTGTAATAAATTATCAATTAAATTAAAAAAGAATGAAAATTCTAAGATCAACCGTTTCCAAGTTATTAAACATTATATATGTTAAGATTTTTTCGAACGCACTCCTTATTATGCCAAGAACTTTTTATAAGTAAAACCATTTTCAGTACACAAAACTTTTATTTCATCGATAAGTTTCCCGGCTTTATAAAGAAAATTTGCTTAAGCAACTTTATTATTTAAAGACAGAAGGTCCTTTCAATGTTAATATTAAGAAAGTACCAGGTTCATTTCAAAAAGAATTGAAATTCGTTTAATTTAATTTTGAATCAACAGATTTAAAAGCATTTTAAATTGTTGAAATACAGCAAAGTTTATCCGCTTATTGGCTCCGAAGCCCTAAAAATATTAAAACATTTTTCTTCAACATATGTAAAAATAATTTTTTCACTTTTTTGTCCCTCAAAACAGAGATTCGATCATTTGTGGATGCAGAGAATAATATTGGATTTATTATACGAAACAGTCTCTTAATATTCAAGGAAAACAATGTCGAAATTATTAATATTATTTCTTAAAATTACTTTATCTTTACATTTTTTCTGATTTTTAAATTAGTCAGAGTAGTGGGTCGCGCAACCATTGCAATGTCAAAAGGGGGTCGCGAAGCGAGGTCTTGTGAGAACCCCTGGTTTAGAGCATTACTCAATTTACTAGAAGTGTGAAATCTTATGATAACTGGTTCTACATTCACAGGCGGCTCCAAACTTTTATAACAAAGTTCAATATTATTATTATTTTTTATTTATTTTTTTTTTTTTTTGAGTAAAACTTTTACAAGTATTTACATTTAATTGTAGGTATATTTGTGTATCAAATACATATTTTTGAAACATCTTCTATGCTTACATGTAAATGTTAGGGAATATTATCAATATTTTTACTTTATTTTGTAATTTTGTAGGACAGACTGGTACATGAAAAATAAAGTACAAACTATACGTTTTTCTGAATACAGTCGAAAACTGTTATAACGAACTCGACGGGACCGACATATTTAGTTCGTTATAACTAAACGTAGTTCGTTATTTCCGTAAAATTCCCACAAAAATTACACTGGTCGACAAAAAAAATTTTTTTTCGAGATCCTTAAAAAAAATATGTAGACTAGATGGAATTCTGCTTTCAGTTCTTTTCCATCAGATCGGTAATTTTTTATGGGCGTGTCTAATATTATGCCCTAAATATGCAAATTACTAGAATATATTTCACTATTACTTGAGAACGATATGCACGATTTATATAAATGATACACCAAATTAATAGTTTAGGAGATACTTCAAAAAAAGTGTCGGAAAAAAATTTTTTCATGCAAAATTCAAGATTTCTTTTTTTTTACTAAAACTTTTTTTTTTTAAGTGAAAGTATCAAACATATTTAAGTTTATCACCTTTATCTCAAAGCTGGCGAAACTACGAGTAAATAAAGCCACGTATTATATAAATTGATGCACATATCTTGATTGGATTCACAGTTAAGTTTGGATACCCATGTATACCTATAGCTAAGTGGAAATACACTAGTTGGCAAACAATTTTTTTTTTTTTTTCATCTTAAATAAAAAAATAGGTGGATTAGATGGAATTCAACGTGCTAAATAAGAATCAGCTTTTATTTTTTTTCTATCACGCATTGATTTTTTTTTTTTTATGGGCATGAATACTATGATCCCGCCTTTAGGCAGACACACTTGTATATCTCGAGAACAGTTTGTCCAATTAATATAAATTGAACTTTAGTATATAGCGACCTAAATTGCCTCTGAGCTGAATTTATATAATTTTTTGTCCAGTTAATATTTCCGTAGTTATTCGGTAATTAGTACTGAAAATTTTAAAATTTATTTCTTTTGAATAGTGGTGAAAATTTTGATCCATAACTATGAAATTCTTGAGCGAATAAAAAATATTGTTGACATACCTTTAAGACAATTTTTGTATGCATCTTTTGATGTATCACTTATAAAAATCGTGTAAAGAGTTCTTGAGTTATAGCCTAAGTTTGACAAACCATTATCGAATTTTATAGTGTGACCGCTGAATAAGGTGATGTAAATAGTCAAGCACATAAAAAAAAATCAGTACCCCATAGAAAAAAAGAGAATGCAGATTCTTGTTTAACTCGTCAGAATCCAAATAATACACCTATTTTTGTTTCAAGAAAAAATACAAATTTTTTCTACTCAATTGTATGTAACATGGATATTTTTACTTAACTGTGAATAAAATTTAGATTTCTGCATCAATTTTGAAGACACATGCCTTATTTTATTTGCAAAATTACCAGCTTTAATATAAAGATGATAAACTGTAACATTTTAGATGTTTTCATTTATTAAAAGAAATTTAAGTAACAAAAAAATCTAAAATTTTCCATGAAAATGATTTTTTTCGGACACTTATTTCAAAATAACTCCGAAACTATTGAGCACATAAAAAAATTAAGTGTTGATGATTTAGTCCGCATCTTTTTTTTTTTTTGAGTTATGAGCAAATATACTAGAGTAATGGCCTTACTGAGGGCGAAATATTAGACACGCCCATAAAAAAATCCAGACCTGATGGAAAAAAGACTGTAGGCAGATTCGTGTTTAGCACATCAAAATAAATCAAGTCGAACTATTCGTCTATGGGGGAGGATTTTTTTGTTGACCAGTGTTATTTGTTAACAAAATATCCGTATTTCATTACAATACTAATATTTGGGATTAATGCGTATTTCTTTCACACAGAAAATAGATTAGTTGGAAAACGGTTACCAATATAAATATTTGATAAACCATACTAAAATTTTACAATATTAATAAAAAGTTAATTATAGCATCCGATTTTCAATATAAATGCATATAAAAACATCATTATGTTAGAATAATAGATATTACAATTTTTTAAATAATTGTTGTAATCAATAACGACCAGTTAAAATAAATTAAGTAAGTTCAGAAGAAACAACCGAATTGTTTTCATATATTACCATTAATTATTAGTAGTTATAATTAAATAATATTTTGTATTTTGAACTTTTAAATATTAACTATATTTTCAGCTCCTGCAATAAATATTATTCGGTTACAATAATGAAATATAAAGCAATTCGATGATTTCAAATGAATGATAATTGTGTTTATAAAATAATGTTTATTTATTTTTTGACACTTTTTAAAAAATAAAAAATATGAAAAGCATTTTTTAATAAGTTTTGAAATAAAACAAAATATTTCTTTTTATTGTGGATTTATGAGTGAGTATATTATTCTTATGAAAATTTGCATTAATTAAACATCTGTAATCAAATTTAAATTATTTAAATTATCTTTAGGTGATGTGTTATGATTCCTTTTCCTTACAAATTGCAAATTCAACATTTCCCTTGAAAAGTTTGTTACTATTCTCATCTTGGGGTTATATGATTTACATAGATTTTCCGTTATCTATTTTCATATTATAAGTATTAATGGTAGGTATCTTATAACTTATAATATTTTCAAACAACTATTCCACCACTTTTATTGTTTGCAGGTTAAACAACAAATTACCATTATTACTGGACCAATGCTGCTGTACAAGATGTTAAATTACTTCCTCATAAGTGATCCGATACCAAATTGGAAAGTTTATGTACTAAGAGTCTATATAGCTTCGTTTTGGTGTATTTAGTATGCTGTTTAAAAGCAAATATAAAGTAGTTTACGATAAGGGAGATATTCGCGGGTAAAATTCATAAAAATCAATATTTGCATTTATCTCACTTATTATGTATCGTACGTGTTATGATGCCATTAAATGATTTCCTACAACTTTGCAGTAGTACATTTTTATGTGTCATTATCATTTTAAGTTCGATTGATTGTTTCGTAGTTCCCGCTATGACGTCGTTATAAAACCATAAGGATATTTATGTCATTCATTCCATATGTATATATGTAGATAGGATATTTTGTTACCTATAAATATTGTAATAGCACCAAGTACGTACGATGCATAAAAACAGAAATATGTATATGCAAACCTATTTTTGCGACCTTAAACCACGAATATATCTCATAGCGCATAATATTTTTGTATATCTTAATGTATATTTTTTATGTTTATAGCATTATATGTAATAAAGCACATTTTTAAAATATAATTTATATATTGTACTTTTATTGAGCTAGCCTAATAATATAAACACAAATTAAGAAGTTGTACTAACTGAATTAATTTATTTTAACAGTTGCAAATACCGATTTATATGGTTGTAGCAACCGAATTTTAGGATAGTACATGTAACCGACCAAATTCGATTGGCAAAAAATTCGGTTGCCACAACGAAACTGTTTTCTCTGTGTTCCTTTTAAAATGGGCGGTATTTATGATTTTTAAATATTAATGTTTTATATATCAGGAATAATATTTTTTGTATTCATCATACATTTCACAAATGGAAAATTGAAATTAATTATATTTTTTATATTAATTCAATGTTTTCTTTTATTACCGATGTTTTTAAATTGAAATATTTATTTTTTTAAGGAATAGCGATTTTCCATAAATGATGTTATGTTAAAAAGGTCAACAACTATAAATATAAAATTCATCTTTTATTTGCCGATATTGAATTGAAATTAATGAAAATTATATTCATTTATCCAATAATATAAATTGAAATAAATAAAAGTTATTTCTGTTAGTTTTTAGTTTTTTTAAATATTTTGAAATGTGTAATTTTATAAAAATGGTCCACAAGTTCATAATTATTGGCTATAACTATAAAAGTTATATTTTTCTGAGATATGTGATAAATTATCAATTAAATAAAAACAAGAATGAAGACTCTAAGATCAACCGTTTCCAAGTTATTGAATATTATATATGTTAAGATTTTTTCGAACGCACTCCTTAGATACTTTTTCGGCAAAAAAAAGTAATAATTTTTGCAATTTTCAAATTCAAAATTTTTTATTTTTGAAATCGGTAAATATATTGTCTTCAATTTTTTTAATTCAATAGGTAATTTTGTTCTTTAATTAGCTAAAAAAACTAATAAAATCGAATGGAAATACTAGAATAAATATGGAAAAAACTGGACCAGGAACATGCAAAATTGAGGTATTTAAAAATCAAACGCAAATAACTCGAAAACTATAAAAGATAAATAGGACTTGCAAGCATGTTTTTTGTAAGTCTTATCAGCGTCTAAAAATTTGGTAAGCGATTCAAAATTTTATATATCAGAGGTACCCTACTTTAAGCCCATTTAGCTCCGTCTTTGGGTCCCCTTTCAATATTAACATTGTGAACACCTCTGCTATGCCTATACCAAATTTCATGCAAATCCAATTAGCCGATCAAAAGTTACAGATTTATTTCCAAAAATTTTCGCTTCTGCCCCACTGTGCAATGGTTGGAAATGGATTAACAAATTAAAGAAATAAACTTTAAGTAGAATGAATAAGTAATTATTTAATATATTAAAGTAGTTATCAAAAATAAAAAATAAAGATTTATTTTTTATACATAAACCCTAATTTATTTTACTAAGGATGTCAACAAACCTAAAAATTAACACCTACAAACATTCTAGCTATAAAAAACTTCAATCAAACGTTACACCGAATTTGTGCTTCTTTGTAAGTAAAGCTGTCTGGCTGCCAGCTTATCTGTCACTTTTGGCCCAATTCCTCTTGACAAAGAAAAGCCTGAAGGGTATATTTGATTCGTTACATCTCCTACTTGTGCTACTTGTTATAAAACAAATTTTTTTCTTATTCCTTTTTTTTTAATAATGTCGATTTAACAATGATAAAATACTTGTTTATGGCGAAAAGAATGTTGTATGTAAAAATAAAAAAACCTTTAAAAGGAATTGTATGTAAAATGTGGTTTTATTTCAAACAGGAGAGGGACGCTTTCTAAATATACATATAAATAAATATTTATAAGGATATTTGTTTATGTATTTATTTACTTATTACTTATATGAATGTGTTTTTATATTCTTCCTGCGGTTTAGGTTTTAGTGTATATATTGCTTGGGATGTGTGGGATTTTTGTACTTTTTATTTTGGTGTTGGGTTTTATTTTCCTATATTCGTTGAAAAGCATAATGACATCATTAGGTCTTATCTGCTGTTGTTGCCTCGTCATGCTCTCATTATGTTTCATTCGATATTATGGAAATTTTAATAATTGTCATCATTTGGTTAACTATTAAGGACTTACTGTGTAATTTATTTCTTTTGTATAAATATTAGCCATAATTTTGGTATAAATAAGAAAATAAATGTGAATTTCTTACACTTATAAATTTTCTTTAAGAACACACAAGAGTTTGATAAAAAAAAAATAAAAAAATTGACTTAAATTTATATACGAAAATATAAACTACTTCAAATGATAAAAAATTTATTCCATAAAAATTATTATTATGTCCCTAAAGTCTTCATCATATCCTGCTACCATCTTAATGAAAACTATCAATCTTGAGTCAACTAATTTATAGTTGAGAGAAGTATTCTTTTCTTACTTTCAAATTATTTTTTCTACCGTGATTATTTGCCATTTAATTTTCAAGAAAATTAAAAGCCATAAATAAATATCATAAATTTTCAACATCTCAACACATTTTCATGTTAAATCAACATCAAAAAAACCACATAGTAGTAACTAAATACGAGTAAAAACCAACAAAAACTAAAAATGATTTTAATACAAAATGAAAACAATAAATCTGTCGAAAACTAAAGCAAAAGATATAAATAGGATGCTAAGAATAATATAAAATAAGCGTTAAGCTACAAAATAGACAGAACAAAATCTTACTACATCCGCACACTCAATTCATCAAGAAGAATTTCCTTCCTTTTCTAATAGACAACAAATTATACAAAACTATTTTTGCTTACTGACTTTACTCAACACACACACACACACACACTTATATACACTCATAAAAACGAGGTTAGTAAAAGGTTTATGAGTGTGAAAATAAGATGTAAAACAACTTTGTTTGAACTCAATATTAAAGTTCATTTAAAGATTTAGTGCATGTTTTTATCAAAACAAAGAAATAATATTATTTTTATGAGATTTTCTTAGATTTTTATTATAGCCATTATTGTGAAAGAAAAAGGAGGTGAAACGTTCATCATTTTATTATTATGGAAAGTATTTTATTATTTCTTTGTATATTTTTTTTTTTTTTAGAGGAATGACAATAAAGTCAAATTTTATATGAAGTTGCAATTTTTGGAACCTTAATCTTGTAAGTAGAATGAGGAAAGAAACACTAAAATTTAATTGCTACAGTATATTGAAAAATAATGTCTACAAGATCAGATAAAATTAATGGACCACTAAAAATGAATAAAATTTTAAGGAATAAACAAAAGTATTATTATCTTTGCTTCTTGTTTTGAACTTAAAGTTTGTTTGTTTAAAAATAATAGGAAAATTACTAAAAAAAAAAACTTAATTTCATAGGGACAAAACCTCTTTGCAATAATTGTGTTTTGTCTTCTTTTTTATAAAATTTTTTAGACATTTTTCCATATAATTAATAGTAACTCAAAAAGTGCTATTCCGATATTATTGAAATAAACTTAGAAAAATTTATATTTATATTTACAAGGGGTCCGTAAGAACATTCGTGGGGGTCGCGAAGAGATCTTGAAAATTATTCCTGAACAAACTATTTTTCAATGTAAGTAAATAACTATTAGTTAGATGTTGAAATAATAACTCCTATGAATGGATGAAACTATTTAAAAATGGAAACATATCTTTATACGAAAGATATGTTTAAAGATAAAATTAAACAAATTTACCTAAAATGGGTTCTTTTAAGAATCAACTAGCACCAGCTACATGAAATATCAATGAAGGAACCCGAGCTTCGGCTGAAAATATTATGATTTATAAAGGCAACAATGATCAAATAAATAAAGTGATATTTAGCCATGATACAACATAAAGAAAACTTTACGATGTGCCAGAGAAAACAATTAAAAAGATAAATAGTTCACTTTAATTTAATGAAACTATCGATTTTTCACATGAAATCTTGCTTTTGTTTTTGCAAATATATTATGTTTTATAAAGTCGTTTCAATGCATTTTTCAAATTTTAACCATCAATTTAAACCTGTGGAATAGAATTTTTAAAATTTGCTTGAATGGTGCGACTTCTCAACGCTGAGTAAACAAACGTTTTATTTTACAAAGAAATAAAAAGAAAATTAGTTTAACGAATTTATAATTAAAAGCGGTCAAATCCATATTGAAAGGATTTGTCTTATAAACTACAAGATTTATTTTAAAGGAGTTAAAATGTAACTCATGTCTAAAATTTAATTCTGAATCAACAGATTTCAAAGCATTGTAGTTTAAATATAGCAAAGTTTATCTATCCACTTGTTGGCTCAGAAGCTCAAAAACTATTACAACCCAGCAAAAAAAAAAAAAAAGTAAAGAAAAAAATGTTATAAAATCAACACAAGTAACCTATACCACATCAAATTCGGATGAAAAAGCAGTGAATTAAACATTAGCGTGTCATTGGTGGAATATTGTTAATTTTTAACAATTTATGGATGACATAACACCACTATTAAAAATTTTCCCAAAGTAGTTAAAAATCTTAGTTTAAATTTGTTATACTGTATGGTTTTTATAAAAAAGTTCCGCTAACGAAGTAGCGGGTTTACAGCTAGTGTTTGATAAAGCAAAGAAAATATCTGCACTTAATCTATTTTTTGTATGAAATCTACTGGAGTTTTTTCAAAAAAAAAAAAAATAAATAAATAAATAATAATAATAATTTCTCAAATCGGGGTATATATGCGCACGATTTTTTTTTTTTTTCATAATATTAAAATGCACAATATGTGCTATTTTTCAGAAAATTTTCAGAACAAGCATCCTGTAACATTTTAAGTTGGATTCCATGAAATTTGAAAGTCTGGCTTGATCGACAATATCTTCCTTACAAGTTTTTCATAATATTTATTTGCTGCATTTCCCTTAATACCTGCAATTTAGAATTCCTGTCCAGCTTAATTGAAAACATCGTATTATTTTGTGTGCAATGCTACACCGAAAAAAATATTTTAAAATTATTTTTTAGTAAAATGATTAACTAACTTTATATTGGAATTTAATTATATTATTTATTAATATAATTAATTTTCTAATTGGTTTACTTTTTATTTTTAAATAAATTGACGGCTCTTAATATAATATAAAGAAAAATATAAAATTTGTCAATAAAATATTGAAATAAATTAAATTTGAGTCAATTGCCAACAGTTTTCAGTTCATTATATCTATTTAAGAAAAAACAGCAATAATAAAATTAATTATTCTAGTTTTAAATACAGTGGACGTCCAGTAGTACGAACGCTCTTTATTACGAATTTCCAATTATACGAATGGCAAAATTTTTGCATTGACTAATCTATAGTACGAATAGATAGGTTTGTTATAAGAATTTTTGTTTTATTTACGTATGAATGATTATGTTTTTACTTCATTCTTTCGCGGTCATCCACGTTTAGCGAAGTTATTGTGAAGTTTTTTTTATTTTTAAAAGTGTTTTGTGTTTTTAACTGTCAAAATGTTGCAAGTAAAACGATGTAAAAAAAGATAATTTCTTTGCAAGATAAATTAAAAATTATAGCAGAGCACGAAAATAAAACATCGTTATTTGAAAGAAAATTAAACTTTTTGTAATAGGAAAAGCTTAAAAACCGATATCTTTTCGGAACAAAATTCTTCCTGTTGAGTACGGAAACTCTAAATCTGCTTGGATGAATGCAGCTCTGTTTTTTGATAAATTTATTAAATAAGTAAGTTTTAGTAAATTGTTTTAATATTATTAATGATTTAAAAAAATTCAAAATATATTTAAGGTAGAGACATTAAAAAAAAACTGTCAATTAAGGCTCTTCTAATATTAGACAACGCTCCAAGTCATACACCGTCAGATGAACTGGTTCATGATACTAAAGATGGACAGATTTGTTTAATGTATATGCCCCCCAATGTAACTCCACTAATACAGCCCATGGACCAGAATGCAATTAGGCTCTTAAAACTGCATTACCCTAAAAGTTTACTGTCAAAAATTGTATCTTCCAACGAAAATTTAGAAACGTCCCTCAAACAAACCACTTTATTTGAAACCGTTTTATTGGTTGCCTTAGCCTGAGAAAAAGTATCCAATGATTCCATAAAGAAATGTTGAAAGAAAATTTTGGGCGATGACAATTTTGAGGACGAGGATGATATACCACTATTAGTAGTGCGTGATAGTGAGGAGATAAGAGAAATTTCCAAATTCACAATTTGATTTTCTTGATTTATTTGAATGGAATCTTGATGATCCAAGTGAAGAAATTGAATTGGATGATGATGTCGATGAGGATAATATTTTATTAGTTCCTGACAATAACTCTACAAAAGTAAAACATGCGGATGCAATAAACTGCTTTGACACATGTATTAAATGGGCTGTTGAGAACAACATTGAAACCTCGAAAATACTATTATTGAGAATTCTTCATGAAAAAGCTGTAGAAATCAGTTTAAAAAGTAATAAACGTCAATGTTTAATGCCGGATTTTTTAAATAAGTAAAAATCCCCTTTTTTCTTTTGTCAGGTTTTCTTTCAATGGTTATGATACGTTTAATAAATTTAGCTGGATTAAGTGCGATATTTAAAGCAAGAAATCATTTAAACACACTTTGATTAAAAATATTTGCAAACTTAAAAATACATACTTTCTATTATTTTATTTACTTATTACAATGCAATTATTAATTATATTCTAATTGTAAATGAGCGCAGTGAAAATAGTCTAAAGTCTCTGGCGAAACCACTATGCTTGCAATAGACTAGCTTACTATCAACTAGCCAAGCGGGCAGCCGTAAAATACTGCACCAATATTAGTAAAATAAATACGGTGCACATCTGTAAATAAATTACTTTCAAATAGTATATAATTTTCCCAATTCGAATATACGCTGACAGCAGCAAAAATGCTGCAAAAATATAAAGTTTTTTAATCTCCACTTCGTCTATAAATAGCATTTTTTCCTATTTTTACTCAATATTGCAACTATTTTTATATAATTCCAAACATCTTTAACAGAATCTTCTGAAAATTTCATAACTTTTTCTTTTAAAGACCAAAAATAAATTTCAGCAGAATTCTATTTTTCTTTACAATATCATAAAGTAGCTTTTATGTAGTTTTGCCATTTATTTATTTTTTTCCAACTATGTACTTGTCTACCGACAAAATGGTAAACAGAAAAAATTGTTGAGACAAAAAAAAAAAAAAAAAAAAATTACATAGAAAAGTGTTGTAAGTATGTGAATTATTTATGAGTAAGACCAACATTATATAACACAATCTAGTATTCGTACTATTGTATATGGGTAATAACAAAAATATTTCTTCAAGTCGAAAATTTTAAGATATGGTTTATAATTTCAATTCCTTACATAAATGATAAGTTTGAAACATTTTGTAAAAATTAAAACTTTTTTTATAGAAGTTTTGGAAAAATAATTAATTATTCTTTTTTTTTCAGATTATTATTTAAAAAAAAAGTGATCTAATGTTAAGATTATCAATAACTTTTTTTTACTTAAAGTTAATTATAAAATTATGCCAGTAAATTCTCGTAAAAAAAAACAAGATAATTTAATATTTTAATATTATATTTCTTTGTTTTTCTTTTCAGTTAATTTTATTTTGGTTTTAACCATATTCCATTTAGTATTTTATTCAGTTTTATTTTAATACAAGTACCAACTTTTACTTAAATTGTTTCGCACCACAGTTACTTATTTCATTGTGGATATCAAATTTATACCAGCAATAATAAGGTAATACATTTAAGTTTCAGAAAAAAATATTTTTTTAATGTAACAAATTATAGTACAAGGTCCATTATAAGAAAACTTTTGATTTAATGGTATCCATCCATGTAATCAAATTGTTATATTTAAAAATAATCTTTATAATTTTGAATGGTATTGAAACATTTTCAATATCCTAACATGAATATTGAAAAAAGAATCTCTGGTACAGACCTTTCGTTTAGCAGACCTGGTACATGTATGAAGCAAATTTTTGCTATGATTAACGTTATTTGCATACCTGGAAATTTTGTAATATATGGCTCATATTGTAAGGTGTCATCGAGCATTTTGTACATTACCTAAGATAAATTAGTGGTATCTCAAGCCATAGAGTCCGTTGAATAGTCCCATGACTACTTTAAGATCATTTTCGTTCGGCAATAGTAAGTGTTGAGATGTACTTCAGCAAAGCGTTGCAATTAGCTTCGTCAGTTTAATTCTTTATACATCAGGGTTTGTAGGGCAATCACCTTCTTTTAAGTTAGCAATTTGCAGACACCATCAATTATCATATGTAAGGAGGGATGTGAAAAATACCCGGTCTTCTTAGCTAATCGATCTATATTTGCTTTAAGTCTCATATTTTATCATTAATATAGGATATATGTGCAATTCTCATTTTACGTTTACCTTTATAAAAACGACCTTCAACCTCAAATATTTTTTTAACTTCTGATTTTTTAAATAACTTTTGATGAAATTATGTTAACAACACTTGAGCACTTGAAGTAAAAAAATCAAAATAAAAAGTGTTTGAAACTAAGTTTTGACTTTAGTCTATATTTTCTAAAATCCCAAAGCACGAATTGACAAACAGAATGCAGCTTAAGAATCTATAATATCCTGTTAAAAATTTTCAATCAAAATCTACGGGACTTCGGAAAAATGTGGATTTTATAGCCAAATATGGGATTTTCGGCGTTTTTTTGGGAATTGTGGGATTATTTTTACATAAATCTTAAAGTTTTTTTCACTTTCTTATTTTATACGACAAAGTCTACATCCACCGAAAATTTCGTTAAGATATCTTTAATTACAAAGATTTTATTACAGATAAAATATTTAGAATTTCTCAAAAAGCCACTTTAAAAAAAAATTTACTTCAATTTCAAAATCAGAAAAAGTATAAACTCGATTTTTTTATCCAAATTACATTGCTTAGCTGACATAATTCTTCGTTACACAGAAAAATATTGAAATCAATATATTTTACAGAACCGAACTATGCCATGTATCAATTATCTTCAAAATTGATACACAAATCTTGATTTTATTCACAGTTAAGTAAAAATACCCCTGTATAAACACAATTAAGTAGAAATACAGTGGTGGGACAAAAAAATTTTTGTTTTTATACCCTACACCACCATAGGTGGTTGGGGTATAATGCGTTTGGCTTATGTTTGTAAGGCACAAAAAAAATTATCGGACCCCCACCTTTAAGTATACCGTTCGACTCAGAATCACTTTCTGAGTCAATTTAACGATGTGCGTCTGTCCGTCCGTCTGGCTGGCTGTCTGTCCATTTAAAACTTGTGAACAAAGTACATGTTGCAATTTTAAAAATATCTTGATGAAATTTGGCACAAACAGTTATTTTTACACAAAAACAAAGCCTATTGAAATTGGATATGATCGGTCCATAATTTCACCTAGCCCCCATACAAATGCCCTCCCGGAATAGGGGTTTAGTGGTCATAAATTATATACCAAAAGATGCGTACAAAAATTGTTTTTAAGGTATGTATGTAGCAGTATTTTTTATTCGTTCAAGAATTTTAGAGTTATGGTTAAAAATGTTTACGATTTGTCAAAAAGAAAAAAAAAAACTAATTTCTTCGCTACTAATCACCGAATAACTTCTTAAATATTAACTGAACAAAAAAATTATGTAAATTCAGCGTTCACCGTTCTCGAGATATACAAGTGTGACTGCCTAAAGGCGGGGTCATAGTAGTCATGCCCATAAAAAAAATCAATGCGTGATAGAAAAAATAAAAGCATATTCTTATTTAGCACGTTAAATTAAATTCCATCTAATCCACCTATTTTTTATTTATGACGAACTTAGCTGTAGGTATTCATGGGTACTTTAACTTAACTGTGAATGAAATCAAGATTAGTGCATAAATTTTGATGATACGTAGATTTATTTACTCTTAGTTTTACCTGCTTTGAGATAAAGATGATAAACTGGAACATTTTTGATGTATTACTTTTAAAAAGAAATTTTAGTAAAAAAGAAAATCTTCAATTTAGCAAGACATTTTTCGCACACTTATTTTGAAATATCTCCCAAACTATTGAGCGGATAAAAATTTGATAGTAGAACGACTTAAAGCCAATTATTATTCCGCATATTTTGGTGTAACATTTATATAAATCATGCATAGCGCTCTCGAGTTATAGTGAAATATACTATAACTCGAGAGCGGGCGCAATATTAAACATGCCCATAAAAAAAGTCTCGAACTGATGGGAAAAAACTGAAAGCAGATTCGAGTTTAGCATGCGGAATTCCATCTAGTCCACATATTTTTATTTTTCTTTTGAAGGAGGACGAAAATTTTCGATCGAAAAAGATGAGGGGTATATGGATTTTGTCATTCCGTGTGTAACATGTCGAAGGAATCATTTAAGACCCCACAAAGTATATATTTTCTGGGTCCTTGTTAGATTCTGAGTCGATCTAGCTATGTCCGTCCGTCTGTCAATCTGTTGAAAGCAGTATAGGGCTCGAACGGGACTACGTAGGAGGACAAAAGTTAGCAAAAATATTTTTCTTATATAAGGTTTGTTTGGGATTGAAAATGGGCAAAATCGGTTAATAAACAAAAAAGTATGGGCTAAAAACTAGAAACACAGGGGTCCATTTCATACTTTTCTGCTGATATCTCTTAAAACAAAAGCATGTACGACAACGCAATTTTGTACACATAGTTTGCGGTTCGATATAAACTCGGAAACCAAAAATGGGCGTGGTCCGCCCACTTTACCACCCACCTCCCATGTAAGGTCAAATTGTGTTCAAATAGTTCAAGGACCAATGTAAATTTCGAAACAAAAAATGGGCGTGGTCCGCCCACTTTGCCGCCTGCTTTGCCTCCCACCTCCCATATAACGTAAAATTTGAAAAAGTTGATGGTGGGTATCAGTATTACCGTTTGGCGACTTTAGTCGCCAATTGCCCCTTTTTCAACCATCTGGCCACTTTTTTGGCCCCTTTTTTAAATGGCAACTTTTTGAGACTATGTGCTAAAAATGACGAGAAATTAAGTTGATTGAAATATATCGTCCCATTATATCTTAATTTAAACAAATAAATTCATTATTTTGAGATTGTTAATTTGTTTGTAATTTTTGTTGAACTTATTTATAGAGTTTTTAGAATTTGTATTATTCGGGCTCAAGTTCATTGAATAATTGTAGAAGAATACATTGTAAAAGTTTTATTGGACACTCGGCAGAATGGAATGCATTTTCTAGTCAGCCACGACCGTCATCAGCACTCTTCAGTGTCCCACCGTGGTGTTCTCTGTAAACATCATCTATTTAACTTACAATTTTTAGGAAATGGAATCTGTGACTTCTTTTCCTAAATGTTATTAAGTTAGACGAATGGTTTACGATAAAGCTTTTTACAATTATTTGTATTCTCCTTTTACAATTATTATTGTTTATATGCTTTAAAGCTATCAGTTAGGTAGCAAATGAAGCAATGTATAATTGTTATTGTTTAGCCACTTATTAAGTAGCAATGAACAATGTTGTTGTTGTTATTTGTTTTGTCCCTTCTGTTTGTTTCTATTTTTAGAAAGCCTAGCAGGGAAGTCAAGTAACAAGTTTACACCGTGCCCAGTGTGAAGATTAATTTGTTTGTAATTTTTGTTGAACTTATTTATAGAGTTTTTAGAATTTGTATTATTCGGGCTCAAGTTCATTGAATAATTGTAGAAGAATACATTGTAAAAGTTTTATTGGACACTCGGCAGAATGGAATGCATTTTCTAGTCAGCCACGACCGTCATCAGCACTCTTCAGTGTCCCACCGTGGTGTTCTCTGTAAACATCATCTATTTAACTTACAATTTTTAGGAAATGGAATCTGTGACTTCTTTTCCTAAATGTTATTAAGTTAGACGAATGGTTTACGATAAAGCTTTTTACAATTATTTGTATTCTCCTTTTACAATTATTATTGTTTATATGCTTTAAAGCTATCAGTTAGGTAGCAAATGAAGCAATGTATAATTGTTATTGTTTAGCCACTTATTAAGTAGCAATGAACAATGTTGTTGTTGTTATTTGTTTTGTCCCTTCTGTTTGTTTCTATTTTTAGAAAGCCTAGCAGGGAAGTCAAGTAACAAGTTTACACCGTGCCCAGTGTGAAGATTAATTTGTTTGTAATTTTTGTTGAACTTATTTATAGAGTTTTTAGAATTTGTATTATTCGGGCTCAAGTTCATTGAATAATTGTAGAAGAATACATTGTAAAAGTTTTATTGGACACTCGGCAGAATGGAATGCATTTTCTAGTCAGCCACGACCGTCATCAGCACTCTTCAGTGTCCCACCGTGGTGTTCTCTGTAAACATCATCTATTTATATTAATTTAATATAAGTTCAACAAAAATTACAAACAAATTAATCTTCACACTGGGCACGGTGTAAACTTGTTACTTGACTTCCCTGCTAGGCTTTCTAAAAATAGAAACAAACAGAAGGGACAAAACAAATAACAACAACAACATTGTTCATTGCTACTTAATAAGTGGCTAAACAATAACAATTATACATTGCTTCATTTGCTACCTAACTGATAGCTTTAAAGCATATAAACAATAATAATTGTAAAAGGAGAATACAAATAATTGTAAAAAGCTTTATCGTAAACCATTCGTCTAACTTAATAACATTTAGGAAAAGAAGTCACAGATTCCATTTCCTAAAAATTGTAAGTTAAATAGATGATGTTTACAGAGAACACCACGGTGGGACACTGAAGAGTGCTGATGACGGTCGTGGCTGACTAGAAAATGCATTCCATTCTGCCGAGTGTCCAATAAAACTTTTACAATGTATTCTTCTACAATTATTCAATGAACTTGAGCCCGAATAATACAAATTCTAAAAACTCTATAAATAAGTTCAACAAAAATTACAAACAAATTAATCTTCACACTGGGCACGGTGTAAACTTGTTACTTGACTTCCCTGCTAGGCTTTCTAAAAATAGAAACAAACAGAAGGGACAAAACAAATAACAACAACAACATTGTTCATTGCTACTTAATAAGTGGCTAAACAATAACAATTATACATTGCTTCATTTGCTACCTAACTGATAGCTTTAAAGCATATAAACAATAATAATTGTAAAAGGAGAATACAAATAATTGTAAAAAGCTTTATCGTAAACCATTCGTCTAACTTAATAACATTTAGGAAAAGAAGTCACAGATTCCATTTCCTAAAAATTGTAAGTTAAATAGATGATGTTTACAGAGAACACCACGGTGGGACACTGAAGAGTGCTGATGACGGTCGTGGCTGACTAGAAAATGCATTCCATTCTGCCGATTGTCCAATAAAACTTTTACAATGTATTCTTCTACAATTATTCAATGAACTTGAGCCCGAATAATACAAATTCTAAAAATTTTGAGATTGTTTCACAGTATAGTGATATAAAAAGCCGAGGAGTATTTATAAATGAACTGAAACTGTCAGTAATTAAAATCATCATATACAGAATCTTTTTCGACTGAATTGAGAAAGTAAAAACAGATACGATGAATACTTATATTGTAATTTATATTTTTACATTCCTTGTAGCAATCCCTCGGGGGTACTTGTTTATTTTTCTAAATTATCAAAAAATAAAAAATAGTTTGTCCAACAGACATAATACAATACTTGTGTATTTTAATGAGTTTCTTTAGGTTTTAAAGCCTTTTTTTTCAAAAAATCCCCTTTTTTGGCGACTTTTTATTTTTAAATCCCATTTTTTGGACACTTTTTAAAAATTCTCAACGGTAACGCTGGTGGGTATATAGATTCGCCGAGCCGAATATAACATTCGCGCTTGTTATACCCTTCACCAAAGGTGTAAAGGGTATATATAAGTTTGTCATTCCGTTTGTAATTCTCACAATTTTCATCGGAGAGCAAAAAAGTTTACATTTTCGGGATCCTTGTAAGAAATGATGACGATAGGACCATGTCCGTCCGTCCGTGTGTCGGTTGAAATGGCGTTTATGAAGCCCACCGATAACTGACATATATAATATATATATCAAACGATCGGAAATGCTTTCGAGAATTTTGCTATTGGAATTCAGATCGGTTCATACAATGCGGAGATATGTTAAATAAACCGGTTTTTAGAACCTGTTTTCCAGTTTCTTAAGCCTCTGTATATACTAGGGACTTCGTTTTTACAAAGAAGTCTCGGATATATTTTTCTAAATTTTTGTTCTGAAAAAATGAAATAAATCGGTTCAATAATAACTGAGATATCGGACAAAACGCATTTTTTATTTTTTGAAGCCCTGGTTTAAGCTATAGATTTTTATTTTTATACAGATCGGTGACAAATATTTTTATAAAATTTCGGTTTATTGAATCAGCAGGATCGGTTTATAAATGGCGGAGATATGCTTTAAAAACCGGTTTTTGGAACCGGTTTTTCAGTTTCTGAAGCCTCTGCATATACCAGGGACTTCGAATTTTTAAAGAGGGCTCGGAAATTATTTTCTGAATTTTTGTTCTGAAAAAATGAAATAAATCGGTTCAGTAATAACTGAGATATCGGGGAAAACTATTTTTTTATTTTTGAAGCCCTTGTTCAAGCTACAGATTTTTATTTTTATATAGATCAGTCATAAATGTTTTTATAAAATTTTGTTTTTTTTAATAAACCAAATTCGTTCATAATCAACAGAGTTATGGCCCAAAAACAAATCTGTTAAGAATATAAATACACACACAAACATGTGTATTAAGCATTGTAATGACTATTAGTGACGTTTTTTGTTTTTTGTATAGACAAGTAGTTTAGTTAGAAACAGCAGTCATATAATGAATAACAGTGTTGTTGTTGTTCATTGTATATGCAGTCTGTACAAAAATAAATAGATATGGAATTGTTGTTGTTTATTTTTTAAAACTAAAATATATCTGTTAAGAATATACATAAATACATACACAAACATGTATATTAAGCATTGTAATGACTATTAGTGACGTTTTTGCCTATAAGACAAGTAGTTTAGTTAGCAACAGAAGTAATATAATGAATAACAGTGCTGTTGTTGTTCTTTGTATATGCTGTCAGTTTGTATATACACACATATAAAAAATAAATAAATATGGAATTGTTGTTGTTTATTTTTTAAAAGCAAAGCCTGCTATGATTGTTTTTTTTTTTTTTCATATTCAAATTTTCGTAGTTTGAAAAAAATTTAGATTTATATATGTGAAAATATGAACGCATACGTTAAGGCGAAAATTTTATTATTTGTCGGTAATATGGTAATATGATGTCGATAAGATAGTAAGATGGTAATATGGTGAAGGATATCAAAGATTCGGCACAGCCGAATCTTTTTTCAATTTCATTTATTTTTTATTTTTTTCCACTAGTGTAATCTTCAATTGACTTAATATTGATATAGAAATGGATAAGAATTGCAAATTTTGCTAATATCTGCAAAAGATGGCTAAGAAAAATAATACTCCTGAATTAATCCTGAAATCATTTAATGGGTCCACTTTTTAAACAATTCGTGTAGTGCAATATCTAAGAAAGCTTGATAAAAATCGAGAGAAGTGGTTACCGATTACAAAAGCTATAAGTTTAGACAAAGGTTCACCAAACCAATCTCTACCAAATGGTGTATGGAACGACACTATCTTTACGATAAGAAGGCTAGCAAGTATCCCGTAGAGAGATATTTACTGCCGGTCGCTTGGTAACTAATATTTATCTTATACAAGATTTATTTGGTAAATGGTCAAAATCGGTTAATAAACAAAACAAATAATGGGCCAAATACTAGAAATATGTATAGGGAGTCCGTTGTAAATTAAGTTGATATTTGTCTGCTGATATCTCTTAAACAAAAGCCTGTAGGACAACAAAATTTTTACACAGGTAATTCGAGGGTCGATATAAACTCTAAAACCAAAAATGGGTGGGTCCGCCCATCTCCCATATAAAGTGAATTTTTAAAATGCTGCAGATAGTTGGGTTTATATGTAGATTCTGCTAAGCTGAATATAACATTCTCACTTGTTTATATTTACATTTTAATTTAAAACGAACTTTAAAATTGTTGCCACCTTATTGCTACGCTGTATGTTTATCTACTTGCCTTGAGTAGCAACAAATATATATGTATGTACTAAGTGTTTATTATTTTTAGTAACCGCTGAAATAACAATTCTGTGGTAGAGATAATAGCACAGCTTTAGTTTACTATAATTACATACATACATACATACATACATACATACATACATACATACATACATACATACATACATACATACATACATACATACATACATACATACATACATACATACATACATACATACATACATACATACATACATACATACATACATACATACATACATACATACATACATACATACATACATACATACATACATACATACATACATACATACATACATACATACATACATACATACATACATACATACATACATACATACATACATACATACATACTTACGTACTTATACATAATGTAGGCAGAAGAGGAGCATTACGGTCAAAATATGAATTTAAATTTTAACTATAAATCTTTAAGAAAATTTATTACTGAAAGTCATACTACAGATCTTATGGGCAGTAAGGATTTAAAATATTAATTTAAGGATTTGAGTTCATTTGACTTTTATTAAGATTTGCAGCATATTTTAGACGTTTTGTATTTAATTTAATTTAATTATTTAATTTAATTTAATTAAGGTCAGTATTTAAAATAATATAAATCTTTTTATGCTTAAATTTTTATTCATAAGCTGGTCGTTTAAAATTCAGAGAAAGTAAAGTTTAAAGAATTTTTGAGTAAATAAAAAACATAGCTAAGAATCTACTCGTACAAACTGCATTAAAACCCTGGCCATTGGCCTTAATTAAAATATGTACTCATGTTTGTTTGCCAGCTTGTTATTAAACATTCATAAATTTTGCACCTAATACAAAAGTTTTTTCTTCTTTTTAATGTAATAACTTTATTATGCCAACACATGAAAACCAAAGTGAGTATATCTCTGTATGTAAAATAATAATATTACAATGTTTTCACTCTACACGAACATAATATATTTATTACACTCTCCAACAATACCCAGTACAAAACACTAGATTTATTATATTCTTCATTTGTTGCCATAAAGTGTTTAACAAAACCAAAAACAAACTTTATACAAAATGATTGATATGATTGTGTATGACTAGGAGTATTTTCCCAAGTAGTATAGCGTTGTTGTAAACTATATTACCCGTAGTTGTAAATCCACATATAAATATTTTACTATTATTTTCATTTTATTGCAAAATGGTTTTTATTCATTTTGCACTCTAGAATGATAAAGTAGAGGTTAATGTGTAAAACAAAACCTTTCAGTTTTTAATTGAAAAAGTTATAAAAATATAAAAATCAAAATGGATGATGCGTGTTAAGAGTGAAAGAAAGAAAAAAGAAAAAGTTATACAATATTTATTCATTAGTTTCATACAGAGATATTAAAAGCTCATAAATTTTTACACAAAAAGCACTTACGCATTTCTGTCCAGATAATACATAAATAGGGGGCGGATTTTAATGCAAATGCATGTTTTTTCTGAAGCATTTAAAAACTATATTATGTAGTTATCTATCCGAATCAGACATTTTACTTAAAAATGTCATTGATTTGTTACTGCGATTTTTAACTTTCATTTAGCAGTTATTCTCAAACAAGTTATTAAGTATGAGAAGGACTTTAATAAAAAAGAGAGTATACCTGGGGTGCTTCGCTACCCCTATAGTATTGAAATAAAAAAGTTTAATGTGAATAAAATTAATTATTGTATATAAATATTTTACAAAAATACAACCTGTTTATTAACAATCTAATAAAAATATCGGGAGAAAAATTAAAAGAGTGTAACTAATTATCAGAGAAGACAGAAATGCCCTTTTTGCCTTTTTGTTGCGTTTTTGCTTTTTTCTCCTACTTTCCCGATTTTTGCGCCTTTATGCTTATTTTACATTTTTTAAAACAAAAGCATCTTCTTTTGAAGAATTTTGGCCAAAATAATCAGATTTACAACATTTATATGAACGATGTTTATCTTTATTAAAATTTTGGTGTATAAAATTGTTCACAAGTTCGAGTAATACTCCTATTGGAACCAGATAACGCTGCAGTTAGATATTGGCTAAAAGTATGAAGTGGAGTTACAACTAAAACAAGTTTTTTCTAGTATTTGGTACATAACTTTTGAGTTTATTAAGTGATTTTTTATAAAAACCAAGTCAACGAATTTAATGCAGCATTTCATATAACATGGAGTAAATTCCTGTGATGGATTTATTCGAAATTTATATTTAAATCCGCACTATCAATATTCACTGCTAATGGATGAAAATTTTCAAATTTATCTTTATAAGGCGTTACGTAGTATCTTTATTAGACAATTTTTTATCTAGACAGACGACAAAATTAACCCGAGTTTACGGAAGGTGGCATTAAAACAACAATAAAGCGAATTCAGCTGTAACAACAAAAAATAATATTCAGCTGTTTAACTGAGTATGCCTTGTCTATATTCGGACTGATTTTGACGTTTGTCTTGATAAAAATTTGTCTAGTATAGACACTACGTTTCTGCTCTAATTTATTGCAGTAAATCCTTTAAAAAAAATTAGCTTTTTTTGCTGGTGCTTTTTGGCTTCAATTTGTTGCTTTTTTTCTTAATAGCTTTTTGCTGTAAACACCATTTATATCGCATTTTTTTGTCTTCTCTGCTAATTACATGGTAAATAAATACTTTAAAATATTTTTTAACCAATTTTAAAGGTTATAAATCCTGATTTTTCTAAAAAAAAAAACTGAGAAAATTAAAAAAAAAAAATAAAGTAAATAAATAACCAGTATAAACGATCATAACTCCATTTTTGTATTTTTTCATATCGATTATTTTTTGATTCTAATTTGACATTTCTTTTTCATCCAATAAGGAGTGCGATCGAAAAAATCTTAACACACGTTTTGCCTCATAACTTTTTTCGGAAGCAATATTAAACAGTTATCATTGAAAAATACGTCAGTTATTATTTTTAATAACAACCATGTTGATTTGTCGTGATTTTGATCAAAATGAGTGACGGAAGAGATGTATGTGCTACAAGTTATTAAAATATTTAAAAAAAATCTAATTAAGTCCTACAAATAATTGGCTACAGAATTAAATTTCTGCCGTCAAATTGTTTCTAATGTTATTAAACAGTATCAGGAGAATTTGACCATTGATAGGAAATCTGGTTCGGAAAGAAAAAAGGTCCACATAATATTGGGAAGGCCAGAAAATTGAAAGCATATTGAAAGGAACTCCAAACACATCTGGTAGAAAAGCAGCCCGGTTAGCTCCATGCTTTGACTATTTGGTGCGAAAATTTAAAGCTAATGCAGAGTTGATAACATATAAAGTCCAAAAAGTTTCAAACAGGATTGTTGCAAAAAATTTATAAGCCAAGAATAGGACACGGAAATTAAAACCAAATTTCATACAAAAATACTAATGTTGTATAATTGACGAAGAAACGTATGTGCTAGTAGAATTTTCGCAACTTCTGTGTCAAAACTTTTATATTGTTAATGATCGAGGCAATGTTGAAGATAAGTTTAAGACCCAAAACCAAAAAAAAAAAAATCCTAACAAATTCCTGGTATAACAAGCTTTTTGCAGTTACGGCAAAACAGGAAAGTCATTTGTTACATTCGGCTCTATAAATACCAAAATATACATCAAAGAATATTTGCAAAAAAGACTTCTTCCTTTCATAAGAGAGCACAATGTGTCCACACATTTTTGGCATGATTTGGTATCACGTCACTACGGTACGAAAGCTCTGGAGTAGCGTTACCGTTGAGAATTTTTAAAAAGTATCCAAAAAACTGCTTTAAAACCTAAAAAAACTCCAACAAATTTTGTATTTTAAGAAAAACTACAAAATTCAATTCTATTAATAACAAAATACAGTGAAAGCTCCCATAGGCGGACAGAGATCGTCACGCTGATTTTGTCCGTTATCGGGAGATGTCCGCCTATGGGATATGGTACATAATATTTTTTTAGAAGGGGTAATTCCGTACTATATCTTTTTATTCCAACATTCAAGATTGATTGTAATGAACTAACTTTTAAATATACATACATATATATCGTCAACTAAAATGCAAAGGCTGTAACTACATAAACATCAAATGCTGGTTTTATTTACTGGTTTATAATGTACTGACCCAAACTACATTTATATCAAAAATTTCATGTTCATATCTCTAAAAATTACATCAGTATTGATAAAAGTCAAATAATCGTTACATTAAATTCATGAACGAAACAGTCGTAAAATTTGTTACATACATATAAGAAAAATTTTATTTGAAAGGTGTTTTATGCAAAATTTAAAGAAAAAAAAAAAACTAAAAATTGTGATTTCTTTTTTTCTTTTGCTTCTGTGGCAAATGACGTTTTGCATTTTCATTTAGACATTATTTGCAATAAATTATAATTTTATGGAATTTTTGGCTACAGTTCGATTCTATCCGTTTTCATTCCATTTCCTAAATTTACTTTCTAAATTTAGTAATTTTTTGTACGCGAAAAAAGGTCAGACTTCTTTAAACAGCATTTTTACTAATGATTATTCCACGAAATTTTAAAAATAAAAAGCATGTTGAGCACAAGCTTGACAACAAAGTCTTCATTGGCAAGTAACTCTATTTAAAAAAGACAAGATTAACTTGGGAAAATGACGTTGATAGCCTGGCCTCGATCTTAATTACTTTTTTTATATGACTGATTACAATGTTTCTATGACCTTTGTTCAAAAAAGTTGTCAAGATTTGTAGGAATATGTCGCCATTGTGTTCTCATCAAGACTGTGTTTAGGACATAAATAACTGGAACATCATCTGTTTTTAGGGATCAAGATTCATTTTCTCTTTTCTAGTATGAAGAATTTTTAATCAAGTGTAAAAGTCAAAGTTAATTAGTTAAACTTCTGTACTCTTTTAGGAGTTCTTCACTACTCTACTCATAACCATTTCCATACTTATATCAGTATGGAAAACTGATATAAGTATTTGAAAGCCCCTACACGCGTTGCAAAATTATTACGAAATGGATAACTTTATTACAACAAATCAAAGTTTTATTATAATGACATAATAATCATACACAACAGGCATTTTTTATATTTAAAACTGAAACTAATTATCTTTCCGGATTTAAAGTATGCACAAAAGAAATATTAGTTGACACAGCCAATCAATGCCTTTATTCACAATAATTTACTAATTCATTGCAGGGGACTATATTTAATTGAATGCAACAATTTTCAAGATGGAATGTTGGTGATAACAATCATAAAAAATTGTTATAATAACATGTTTTAAAATTTAAATGAATTTTCCTTATTTAGAACCAATAATATAACCATTTCGGTGTTGGTAATCAATATAATTTTTATTTTTTCTGACATTTAAAAAAAAAAAAATTGTTTTTATTTATAATAAGAAAATAAAAAAAGGAAAACAAAATTGAACAGAATTCGTGATAAAAAAAAAAAAAAAAACAATATGTTTCAAATGTGATATAAAACATGCGAATTTACATTAACGGTAACTTTAATCGCTATATATGTTCAAATCAGAGCTTCGAAAGAATTAATTAAATCTTAGATTAATTCCCTTTTTCATTCAAAAATACCATTCCCAAAAATGTAATTCAATAGCTTAATTCAAAGGCTTTTGTTTGAATATAATTAATTCTTTATTGAATTAATTCATAAAGAATTCATTAAATTTTTGTTAATTCATATCTTTTCCAAATTGAATGAAAATACTTTTCTTTCATTCAATTTGTAATATTTTGTGTTTTATTCTTTTACAAAATGAATTAAAAAATATTTTCTAAAGCTAATTTGTAATAGATTTGAATTGAAGAAAATTTGAATGATTCAATATACTTTTTAAGCTTGAATTGTAAATTGATGAATGAATTCTTTAAGGAATTAATTCTTTACAGAATTAATTCAATTTATATGAAATACAATGAATTTAATTCTATGAATTAAAATAATATGAATGCTTTAAAAGAATTAATAGGATAATAAATTTAATTCGATTTTAAAAAGTGAATTAAAGAATTAAACCTTTCGAATCTTTGGTTCAAATACTTAAAAAGAAATAATTGTAAACATTTTCATATGTGGTGCTATACGGATATAAACCCACGCTAATCTGGATAGATTAGGACCAAAAAATTAAGAATGGAGTGAAATCTTTGCCTTGTAATCAGTAATAAAGAAATACATATGTGGAATTTATGTATGTAAGTATAAAATCATAAAAATCTGAAGAGCGTGGTGATACATAAGAACATAAGTACATATTTGGCTTCATTTTAGCATTTAAAATTTATATCCGTTTATTGTGGATACAAGCAAGTAATAAGGAACTTCCAAGGAAAGGAACAGACCAAGAGAAAGTGTTTTGAACGAATTATTATTCATAAAATAATTAATTAATGTCATGGTTTGTATAATCAATATAAAGCTGCAACAAAAAAATATAAAATAAAATTACAAAATAAATAAAAATTAAATGACTTTTTAAATTGGCTTCTTCTATTAAAATTTGGTTTTAGTAATCGAATTATTTTTATATAAAACCAATTGGATGTATCGAAAAATTCGGTTGAATGTATTGAAAATTTCGAAACATGCAACCAAATTTATCAAGTAGTACGTGGAACCAACCGAATTCGTTTGGCCAAAAATTCGGTTGCCACAACGAATCTGTTTTCTCTGTGTAGCTTGGTTCTGTAAAATATTTATTATAAGCAATATTTTGACGTTTTGCAAAAAGCTATGAGTTGAATGATAACGACTTAAAGCTTTAGAAAATGCTGAACTAGTATTAACATCAATAAATATTAACTCTAATCTATCATTTGTCTGTTCCATCCATTGATTTCCTTCTGAAATCATTACTAAATTAGAGGAATCCGATTCTTTAAGTACTCAAATTATTAATTAATTTGATTGAGAAAATCGAAGCTGCTAAAAAAATAAAAGATTTATGAATATAAAAAAAAAAAAAAATAAATTCAAGCTCAATTATTTTCTGTAGAGATCGCACATTTAGAAGAATACTCTCATGTGTTGATGTATAAGGATCATTTTTATGTATAAAAATGTTTTCGCAAAAGTAGACAATCGTTTACTTTTGACAACTTATTAAAAAAATATTTATTTAAACAAATAAACTATGTTTGTATTAAACCCAATCTCACGACTATAAATTCCAAAAATTTAAAAAATAGCTCAAATTTAAAAAAAGTACAAAGAGTTAATATTGATCTTTTAAATCGTAGTTTTTACTTTTAAAAATATAAAATGAGATGCATTACTAAGCTTACCACGGATTGATTTTTGTTTTTTTTTTTTTTTTTTCATAAGGAAATATTTTAAGGAAATATTGAACCAGCGATAGATTTTCTTTTACGAAAATATTAAGATAGAATTTCTGTTAAAAAATATTAAGGTAGCCATCGATTTTCTATTAAGAAAATATTGCGCTAAAGATTGATTTTCTGGTAAGAAAATATTAAATTAATGATAGATTTTCTGTTCAGATATTGAGAAAATATTGAGCAAGAGAAGGCAAAGGCACCAGAGCAGACGAACGCACTAATGAAGCTAAACAATTGAGTATGAATATAAAACAAAAAATCATTAATTAATTATTAGTTATGTTTTAGCTTTCAACAAAGCATGATCATGTCGCATGGTTAAGCAAAAACAAAAACAAAACACATAACAAAGAGCTCAAGAAAAACTTATTATTTTTTTGTATGCTAGATATAACAAACACATTTGCAACAAACAGCGTAAGCAAATAAAATACACAAACATATTCAAATATGTATGTCTCTCTCTTATTAAGAAAATATCGAGCTAGCGATAGAGATTTTCTGTTAAGACAATACTGAGTTATCGATAGATTTTCTGTCAAAACAAGATTCAGCTAGCGAAAGGTTTTCTGTTAAGAAAATATTAACCCAGCGATATAGATTTTCTGTTAGAAAAATTTTGAACTAGTGATTGAGATCTTCTATTAAGAAAATATTGAGCTATTAATAGATTTTCTGATAAGAAAATATTGACATAGTCTTGGAATTTCTGTTAAGTAAATATTGGGCTAGCGATAGAGATTTTTTGATTAGAAAAATATTAAGCTTGCAATATAAATATTGCGTTAGCGATTGATTTTCTGTTAAGTAAATATTGAGTTAGTGATAGATTTTCTGCTAAGAAAGTAAATATTCAGCTAGCGTTAGAGATTTTCTGTTCACAAAATAAGTCCTGAGATATATTAGGGAAAACTTTCTTAAACATATTCCGAAATAATATGCTGAAAAATTTTTTGATTATCCCTATTTGCCTAGACGTGAAAACTGTTCTAAATCAGAACTCTAAAATAAGTATGAAAAAATAAAAAAATACAAGAGTATAGTTGTTGTAATAAAATAATTTTTTCTTTATATATCCCAAAGGGCAAGGCTTCATAAATGGTTATTAAAGAAATTTTTAATTGATTTATATTTGCACCCTACATATAGCGTTAGTCGAAAATGTTCAATTTTAGAAAAAGTTTAGTTTTTATCGATTAAAAAAATTATGTCTCGCTAGCTTTTTTAATTTTATTAGCGATATTTAGTCAAGAAATATAATCATAATTCAAGCGTAAATATCTTTTTAACAGTAAGAGATAACTTACGAGAGTAAGCTTATTTTTTTCTTTATCTTGTCAAGCACTTTACAGAAATATAAAAATATTTTAAGTCGGACTTAATTTATAGAAGTTATAATTTTTGTAAACTTTTACATACTCGAGATAATCAGCTTTGACACCCTGTAAATTATCTCGTGTTATCACAGGGAGACTACAAGATGATTTTTATAAAAGCTTAGGTTCTCCAATACAACTCTTCCATATATTTCAATTCGATTCGAGCTATAGTTTAGTAAATACAGATTTATTACTAAAAAAAGTGTGCGTTTGGTCCCATTGTGCAATCGATTTTCTGTTAAGAAAATATTTCTGGTAAAAAAAATTTTAAGTTTGGGATAGATTTCGCTTAAGGAATTATTAAGCTAAAGCAAATATTTCCATTGAATAATGAAAATTAAATATTTTTTTTCTTTACTGTATTCATTTAATAAAAGCCAAAAACCTCATTAGTGCAACTTAAACACTAACGTACTAGTTTTCTTACTTAAAATCTACATCGTTATCGATTTTGTTTTAATATTCATTTAACTAATAAAAAAAGTAAATTTCACTTAACATTTTCTGACTTACATCCTTGAATCTCGCCACATAAACTACTTTTGTGCCCGACAAGTGTGTACTTTATGAGAATGTAAACCTTTTTTAGTTCACTTCCTAAAATCTTATATAAACGTTTTAGTTTTAACAACTTTTTGAGCAAACGAAATTCTAACGAAAAGCTAAAAAACTGAATTTAATACTTACTCTTAATAGACACGTGTTGAATAAGACTGAATAAGACTTTTTTGCGCTTTATTTTCGACATAATACACACTCATAGTTCAAGGACATTTTACATAAGTTTTGTTCAGTTTTTTTTTTTTTCTAAAACATGCTTACAAAATACATATATGTGAAAAAATTTGAAAAGCTACATGCATATGTATGTTGACATTTTAATGTGAAAGTATGTATATTACATACTTATTTATGTTTACGCAGATAAAATTGAATTCGTCTGGGATGAAATGAAAATGTCCTTCCTTCGTTATGTTTATTTAAATTTGTCAACAGAACTTTTTAATAACGAGTCAAATTTTTGTATCTAACTGTGTGGAATCTTAAAATGAGGAAATTGTAGATTTCTTAACAAATGAGTAGGAATGGTTAAATGTTTTGTAAAATAAGAAAAAAATTCATAGTTCTTAAAAATCTAAGACTATTTAATGTTGTGCAGAGAACCAAGCCGAGTCAAAATTGTCGGCGGTGGCTACACGGCATATTTTGGTCGGCGGCAGCGGCTTTCTCAAGACAGTGTCGGCGGCGGCTTATATGTCGGCTTGTTGTTTTTCTTAGAAAATCAAAAATTATTTTGGGAGCAAACAAATAAAAAATTGTTTAGTACGGTAAACATATGTATAGGTGGCAGTAATGTACTTAATGTATTATAAAATACAAAAAAGTTAAGTGTGTTTAAAAAAAAATATATGTATTCTTGAATATATTTTGACAGAAAATATAAAATTTAAGTTAAAAATGGCTCTGAAGTCCAAAAATACAGAAAATAAAATATAAAATAGTGTTTTCATCTTCGGAGCAGACGATTGTATCGGCGGCTTACCTTGAGCCGACTCAGCCGTTTCAGCCGATACATGCCGACGAGGCAACGGTTTGAAAAATTAAGCGGCGTCGGTTAGCCGCCTATTTTAAGCCGGTCGGCTTGGTTCTCTGATGTGGTGTACAGCAGTACTTGCTAAGACATTATAACTCGTACGAAACAGAATTCTCTTTTTTTAAATGTATATTTTTAAAAATTTCATCCTAAATGACATTTTAACATAAGGACTGAGATGGAAAAAACCTTAATACACGTTTTGCCTATTAACTTTTTTCGAAAGCTGTATTTATTATTATTATTTTTTTGACTAGTTGTCTTCGAAAAATATGTCAATTATTATTTTTAATGACAACCATGTTGATTTTTGTGAGTTTGATCAATATGAGTGGCAAAAAGAATTTGAATTTCAAAAAACCCAAATTTTTCCTATAAAAATTTGGCCAATGAATTAAAAGTTTGCCGTCAAACTGTTTCCAATGTTATTAAACAGTATCAGGAGAATTTTACCATTGATAGGTAACCTGGTTCGGGAAGAAAAAAAGGTCCACATGATATTGAGAAGGCCCAACAAAATTTAAAGCATATTGAAAAGAGCTGCAAACACATCTGGTAGAAAAGCAGTTCGGTTAGCTCAGTGCTCTGACTATATGGTGCGAAAAGTTAAAGCCAATGCAGGCTTGAAAGTATACAAAGTCCCAAAAATTGCAGACAGGAATATGGCAAAAAATTTGTAAGCCAAGAATAGGGTACGGAAATTAAAATCAAATTTCATACAAAAATACATACAACAATCTTTCGCATCATCAAACTTTTTATATTGCTATTGCTCGAGGAAATGTTGAAAATTAGTTTAAGTCCCAAAAGCAGAAAAAATTTCCTAAACAAATTCCTGGTATAGCAAGCTTTATGCAGTTGTGGCAATGGAAGCAAATCATTTGTTACAGTGGGCTCTATTAATACTGAAATATACATCAAAAAAATGCTTCTTCCTTTCATAAGAGAGCACAATGTGACCACATATTTTTGGCCCGATTTGGCTTCATGTCACTTCGGTGAGAAATCTCTTTACTAAGAGAGGTCAATCCTCTAAATTGTCCGGAGCTAAGACCAGTGGAGAGATATTGGGCTTGTGAAAAGATAATTGAAGAGCATAAAAAAGGAATCCCAAAATATCGAAGATTTAAAAAGGAGAAAAAAAAAGATGACTGAAACAACTATCAAAGTTGTGAGAGGAACCTGTCACTTTTACCTGCGATTGCCATTGGAGTTGGCTAATAAGCCCCTTGGGACAGATCACAGGACTGGTCCAAAAGGACAGGTTCAGTGTCGATTAATATAATAAAAATTTTATAAAAATTCGGTAATTGTTTACTTTTTAATTTTTTATTTTTTTAATATTATTATTACTTTTATTGTTTATTTTTATTTTATAATATTTCGTAAATATCGATGGTGGCACCCCGAATCGAACCCATTTTCATCTAACGTATGTTATGTTTTATATTCCTCAACGCTAACCACTCAGCCACTGATTGTTATTGCGCGAGAGTTGCTAATTGCGCACTTAACAAGCGTGTTAAATAGCGAGTGTGTTTTTTTCACTAGTGCAAAATAGTGCAAAATTTTTAACTACAATCTCTTTTTTTTAGTGGTGAGTTGAAAATTATCAGCATCACTCAGCATAGTGGTAGTGAAAAAATATTTGTTTCCACTAAAATTACCCTAGAGTAAAGATAACCGGTTCAAACCTAGTCACGTGACAGGTTCTTAGGGCTAGTGACCGGTCCCAGTTCCGGAACTTTATATGAGAGGAACCTGTCACTTTTACATGGGGTTATCATTGGAGGTGGCTAATTAGCCCCTTGAGACAGGTCACAAGATAGGTCCTAGGACAGGTCCAAGAGGACAGATTCAGTAACGATTATTGTAATAAAAATTTTATACAAATTCGGTAATTGTTTACTTTTTAAACATTATTTTTATTATTACATTTATTAAATTATGTTTATTTTAATTTTATAATTTTTCGTTAATGTCAATGGCGGCACACCGGCTCGAACCCATGTTCATCTGACGTATGTTATGTTTTATAGTATTCAACGCTTACCACTCAGCCACTGATTGTTATTGCGCGCGAGTTGCTATTTGCGCACTTAAGGAGCATGTTAATAGTGAGTGTGTTTGTGTCAACTGGTTCTCAATTGGAACTTTGGTGACGAGTTAGGTGTCAATTGGTACTCAACTGGTACAGAGAAACCGGTCCATTACTGCAATTACCACAAATTTCCCGCCGGGTAATTAGTGATAGTTAAAATTTTTTCAGCTCAAGCCTAGTGCAACATTTTTTTCTTCACTAAATACTTTAGTGCAAAAAACAACCCTCCACTAATGTTAGTGGAACTTAGAAATTGTTCAATCAATTGAAAGATGACCAAATGTTTTCTTAAACTTTCTTCACTAAATACAAAATAAAGACTAAACCCCATTTTCACAAACCAATTTTTAATTTAAAATGTATTTTAAAACATATATTGCATAAAAATAGCCTCTTAAATATTCGAATTTCCAAAAAGCGCTGCGTAATGGATATATTTTTCGGGAGACCAACATTTTATCTCTCTAACTTTAAGCGTTCGGTCTGTGGAATAATGAATTAGTCAGTATCAGTATTGCCAGGACTTAAAATTAATATATTGTTTTACTTAAAAACGCATTTATTTTTTTGTTGTCATAAGTTTTTAGTATTTCTGAAAGATATTTTTGTGAATTTACAAATATAATATAAATAGTTTTTATGGGTAATATAGTTTATTAAAATTAATTATAATATCATTGTAGAATGAAGCGCCGCAGGCGAAAATGTTAGTTAAATATAAATAATTTCGATTTTTTTGTGCGAATTAATGCACAACAATGTTTAAATTGATGATTCTGTAAAAATAAAATTAGAAAATTTTTAGCCTTTTTAAGAATTAAAAAAGCTAGAAGCTAAAACGAAAATTTTGAGGCTAAAAGCAAAATAAAAAGGCTAGATTTAGCCTTAAAAAGGCTAACATGGCAACGCTGGTCAGTATATTACTCGTTTATACATGCATGACTCAATACACACAAATACGCTTGTAATATTTCCAAAACACACTAAAAGAACTTCTGAATTATGTAGTGTTGACTAAAACGATTATAAATTTGATAATTACCATCATAGCTGTCTAAAATTAGTTCTGTGAGTTGTAATTGATTGGAAAACTGTCATGTTTATGTTTAGTGAAACAAATAATTTTATATTTATGTTTAGTGAAAAAAAAATATTTGCAGCTTATGTGTAGTGACTGTTCAGATTTTGCATAAATTTAGTTATAGTGAAAAAAATTGCAATATCACTAAAATTTTTTAGTGGTAGTGAAGAAATGTTTCACTATAACTATAGTGGTGGCAAATAGTTAAAAATCAAAATTTGTTCAATATAGTGCGATTTAGTAAAAAGCTGAATGCACTCACATTTTAGTGCACTACCCCCAACTCTGGTTTTTGGTCAACTGGTTCTCAATTGGAACTTTGGTGACGAGTTAGGTGTCAATTGGAACTCAACTGGTACTGAAGGACCGATTCATTACTGTAATTGCCACAAAATTTCTCGTAGGGATAATATCAATTAAATAAAAAAATCAATACCAATTCAAGTGTTTCCAAATTATTGATTTTTTTATATATGTTAAGATTTTTTCGATCTCATTCCTTGGTATGATGTTTTTATATCCTAGGATATAATATGTTTGTTCTGTTATTTCTAGCGTAAAGAAAAATGTAGGACCTAACATTTAGAGTCACTTTCCAAATCAATTTAACAATGTTAGTCCGTCATGCGGCCTGTCCATGTACACCTTGCAATAAAAGTAAAAGATATTTTAATGAAGCATGAAAAGGCCTAAAGTTTTCATAGCTTCAACAAATTAAGGCTGAATATGATACAGAACTAAATGATCTACATATAGATCGATTTAACAATATATTTGCTCCCACCTGGTCAAACATATAGGCAGCAAAACACGTATAATCAGTGTTGCCAGGACTTCAGAAAAAAAAGAAGCTAAATGAGACTTTTAAAAAAGTCAGAAAGGGCTAAATGTCCCAAAAAAAAAAAAAAAAAAGCCAGAAAAAATCTAATATTTTATTTAAAAACGCATTTATTTTTTGTTCTCACTAGTTTTTTGTTATTTCTTAAAGATATTTTATTGAATTTATAAATATAACATAAATAGTTCCTATGGGTAATAAAGTTTGTTAAAAAATAATTATAATATTCTTGTGGAATGAAGCGCCTCAGCCGAAAATTTTCGTTAAATATAAGATATGTTTGTGCAAATTAATACACAAAAATGCTTAAACTGGTGATTCAGTAAAAATAAAATGAATAAATTTTTAGGACTTTTAAGGCTATGTTAAGAATCAAAAAAGGCTAAAAAGGCTAGAAGGCTAAAAAAACCTAGAAGCTAAAACGAAAATTTTGAGGCTAAAAGCTGAATAAAAAGGCTAGATTTAACTCTGAAAGACTAAACTGGCAACACTGTGTATAATACATATATCACATATTGAAGAAATTTTGCACGAAGAATTATTTTGTCATAAGATCTATTAAAACTGGTTATGATCGGTTCATTCTTTCTCCTAGCCATACCGGAATTGGTTGATCATAATTGCCTTAAATATGTTTATATTTTAATGAATGCGTCAAATTATATAAAAAAATAAAACAATAATATAATATATCTAAAAAAAATAATCTAAAAAAACATGTATATATGTATATACTTAGCAGATTTGCATTATAAGCAAACTAAATGTATTATAAATTTTATATACAAATTTTATAACATTTTTTTAAACACATTCTTCATATTTCGCTTAAAATTATTAGTATTTATAAAAGAAATGCTAGAGCATTGTTAATCGCAAATAAATACAAAGTTATACATTAAGAAACAATCAAAATACCCGACTTATATTTATAAAACAAAGCTAAATTACCAACAGTTTATGCCATTTCTATTATAGAGAAAATAGAAAAAAACAGTTTGTTACCTACAAACTCTTTAAAATAAAATTTATGCAAATTATTTACACCAACTTGTATGTAGATCACGTTCAACAAAACGGTTGCAGACTGTGTTAGCAAGCACATGGGGAAAACTACGAACATAGTACGTACTTGGTATGTTTTGTTCTGTATTCTCTATTGAAAGTAAACACTAGCATTGCACTTTATACATTTTTTATTTTTATTTTTTTGCCATAGTACGTGATTTTCTAGAAAATAATAAAAGATTTTGAACAAAAGAATACGATTGCAATAGTAGTAAATTTATAACCTTAAATGAGATTTTAAATTTACAATAAAAAATTGTAAATATATGCAAAAAATAAAAGAAAATAAAAACTATTTTTACGTATACAAAAATAATATTTGTAATAAAAAAATGGATGTGAAAGTATATGTTTAGGTAAATAAAATTTCAAGGATTTTGAAAAAATAAAAAAAAACGTAGTTTTCATTATTTTGAAATTAAATAGATTTTGTTGAAAACAAATTATATGAGTAGAAAGCTTTTAAATATGAGCTGCATATGTATGTATTGGTAATGGTAAATTTTAGTGAAACTGTTTATCACTTTTTAGTTTGGGTTTTTGAAATTCTTTGTATAAATTGTTGGGTATTTTAAAAGATTGAAAATATATTTGTTATTTATTTATTTATTTATTTTATTTTTATTATTTTTTTTTTTTTTTGAAGTTAAAAAGAAACGGACTTATATTACACCTGTTGCCAATTGTAAACCAACACTATTACTAAATGTAATATAAAAAAATAAAATATACAAATACAGAATTAAGCGTTGATACTGACATCAAGAAGATTTTACGAATATTGGTGCGATTCCCGGATTCTCATAAAACTTAGCAATGTTGTTTCTACTTATATAAGACTTATTTGTTTCGAATATTAATTTAATACTAACATTCGTATGGTATTTGTGCACGTTAAATTGATTTTCAGAAGGGGAGTTTATATGGGACTGGCCACTTTTTTTGGCCCCTTTTTTAAATGGCGACTAAATGACAACTTTTTGTGCTAAATGACGAGAAGCTAAGTTTTTTGAAATATATCGACCCATTATATATTAATTTCAACAAATAAATTAATCATTTTGAGACTATTTCACAGTATAGTGATATAAAAAACTGCGGATTATTTATAAATGAACTGAAACTGTTAGTGTAAAAATTATTATTTAAAATAAAAAACAATTTTTACTAAGAGTGGTTGTAAGTCACTCTATGAATGCTTGTTCAGCACTTAAAAAAATAGACATAAAAAAAGTAATAAAATATGTTCAACTAAGTTTGAACATTCTGCCGAGGCGCCAAATGTATTTTCGGCCCCAGATAAGAGAAAAATATTTTATGCGATCAGGATCACGCTTTGGCCTCCCACTAGGTCTTAGATTTTCTACCTTTGTCCTTTCATCAGTATTTGGCCATTGCTGCTTATGTTGATTGTAGTTGTTGCTATTAGATATGGTGGTAATACCCTCATAATTACTAGGAACTGTAGCTAATTTGTTCCCATCTATCCACGGGTGGTTGGTTTTAGAGTTGATTAAAACATTTGCAGAAGTCGATGCCAAAGTTACGTTTGGTATATCTGGGTATTGGTTTATCGATTGACAAACTTCAAAATTGTTGCTTTGTGCTGCCAAAACTTCATTGTAATCTTCACCAACAGACGCAAATGATTGAATTTCAACTTTAACAACTTCAGCTACATCGTCTTCATTACTTTTTGAATTGGAATCAACTTCCATTGGTTCTGGTGCAGGTTCTTTTGCCTCCTTCACTGTTGATGCGTGCGCTTCTTTTTTGGGGTTTGCACTTTTCTTTATTACATTTTTAACAGATTTTATTCCTTTTGTTTTCATATGAATATCGCTTTTAACAGTTTTTGACACCTTTCGTACTTTCTCTGTTTGATTAACGTAAGAGTTTACAGATTTCTTTGTTTCGGTGTGTTTTAATTTTGCAGCTTCTTGACTTTCAGTAGACTCAACAACCGGTTCTAAAACAGCTTCCGTTTTATCTTCTTCCGGCTTTTCCGTTACTTTTTCTGCTATATGCTTTGAAGGCTCTTCCATACCTCCTTCAATAAATTCTATAGCACTAAAATATGCTTCGTCCACGTCGTACATTTGCCACCACACTTTACGAGAGCTTTCGGAACCTCCAAGGATATCAAACACATTTTTTATTTGCTCATATATCGTCTCAATAAATTGTTTTTTAATTACCAGCGATCTTTTGGATATGTTTATTTTACCTGATGTTAATTTCAAACACCAGTCAACTATCCATTCAGCTCTTGAGTAGAATTCATCTAGGAAATCGTCAGCTTCCTCTTGGACATTTGCCTTTTTGATTTCCTCAATTCTCACTTCTGGTTGTTGTGTTATTATGGCTTCACTAATGCTATTTTCCACAGGAGAAACACCATTAGCGGTAACAGCTTCTTTTGTGGATATTTTACTGCTCATTTCATCTGATGGATTAACTTCTTCTGATATGGCGTCTTCTGTCATTATTTCAAATGATTTTATCTTCTCAATTAATTTTTGAAGTACATTTTGGTATTTGTGTTTTACTTCAATAAATTTGGTTGTGATGCCAATATTAAATCTGCTGCATTTAGAGTAACATATTTCAATCTCATCGAAATATGTTTCTAAAAGTTTTTTATTGGTAAGCAGTTCTTCATACTTATAGAACTCTAAATCCATAATCGTATCATTTATATTAAATTTAAACAGGGACCAATTATTTAAAATAAAAAACAATTTTTACTATCTTCAAAATTGCGACCTGTACTTTGTGCACAGATCGATTTAAAAAGTGATTCTGAGCACGCAGAGAAAAAATATGGTTACAGCATGATCACTAAAACTGTTCAATGTTTGAACAGCTGTTTTTCATTGATTTTAATAATACCGTGTTCATGGTAGCATCATTTATGTTTCCGTTTGATCATTTAATGATTACCCACAATCAAAATTTTAATATAGTTGACTGTAATTATAATAAGTATTTAAAAATATTTATATGAAATCATATTTATGAAAAATCCAAACATTTAGTTAATTCTAGAACTATTTAGTTAATTTAGTTAATTAATTTTATAAATTTGGTTAATTCTACAACAATTAAGCTAATATTTATAACCTACACCACCATAGGTGGTGTAGGTTATAAATATTTTTGTGATGATGTTTGTAACGCACAGAAAAAATTATCAGAATCACTTTCTGAGTCGATTTAACGATGTCCGTCTGGCTGTCTGTCCATGTAAACCTTGTGATCAAAGTACAGGTCGCAATTTTAAAGATATCTTGATGAAATTTGGTACGAATAATTACTTTGACTCAAGGATGAAGCCTATTGAAATTGGTTATGGTCGGTTCATTATTTCACCTAGCCCCCATACAAATGTCCTCCCGGAATAGGGGTTTAACGACCATAAATGCTTTAAATATATCACTATTTCAATGAAACTCGGTACAAAGAAGTTTTGTATAAGTATCAATCTTTGTGTCAAATTTCGGTCTACAATTGACCATAGCTCCCATATAATCCTCTCTTCCCAAAATCACTTCAACGTGCATAAATCCCACACGAATGAAAATATCATGTTAATATTCGACACAGATAAGTTTTATACAAGTAGAAACAACACTGCCAAAATTTATGAGAATCGGTCCATAATTTACCATAGCTCCCATATAAACCCACTTCCAGGAATCGCCCTAAAGTGCATAAAATAATATAGATGTTAGTATCAATGCATTGTTCTGTATTTGTATAATTTAATTTACATTTAGTAAAAGTGTTGATCTACAATTGGGCATAGGTCTCATTTTAAGCTCTTACACAATGGTGTAGGACGTCATATGGTCGGTCTTGACCGACTATAATTTCTCTCTCGTTTTTTTAAGTTTTTGGCCCATAACTCGGTTGTTTATGAACGAATTTTGTTGATTAAAAAAACCGAAATTTTGTAAAAATATTTATGAACAACCTGTTCAATGTAGCTTGTATAGGAGCTTCAAAAAGTCCAAAAATGTGTTTTAGCTGATATCTGGGATATTTAAAAAAAGATTTTGAATTTTTCGTGCAAAAATGAAGTCGCTAGCTTGCTGAATTGCTTAGAAAAAATTTACTAAACGGGAAAAAATCTTAAAAAAATGGGAAAAATCGCCAAAAAATAAACAAAATAACAAGATCTTAACTTCTTTAACGGAAAAAAAAATCACCAAAACGAAAAAGTGCCTAAAGAAAATATCGCAAAAAAACAAGGTTCGCCAAAATCAAAGAGATCTTCAAAGTAGAAAAATCTACAAAATCGGTAACATGAAATAGTATACTGTCATTATAATATTCGTGTATTTTAAAGATTTTGATTTTTTACATATTACAGTTGGTTCAGGATTTGAATAGTTACAATCTTAAACGTTTCACAGAAAAAAGTAAAAATGGACTTCAATTACGAAATTGCTTATATTAATTAATTTTTAATTGATTTTGCTCCAATCATCAAAATGATAATATTAATGACTTGAATAATTGATTTTATTATTACTACTTTTTTTTTAAATAGATATAATGAGCTTAAAATTGTTGGAAATTTACTTAAATTTATTTTATTTCTGTATTTTATAGACAAGTCTTTCATTCTTCTTTATATTTTATTAATAGTTGTCAATTTATTAAAAAAATAAAATTGTAAACTAATTAGAAAATTAATTATATTAATAAATAATATAATTAAATACTAATATAAAGTTAGTTAATAATCTTATTAAAAAATTATTTGAAATATTTTTTTCTGTGTTTCTACTAACATTTCTTATTATTCTAAAAATAGCATAATAAAATATTTATCTTACCCTTCCTCAGTTACATCGATAATCCCTCTCACTACTGCCACTACGATCGTTACTCGTACTCGTTTCCATAATGCTAATACCAGTCGTATTATCTGAACTTATAAAGGGTGTCTCAGTAAAACGCATTTCTATAGTTTGCTCATCACCGGAATCTACTTCATCATCATCACGATGATGATGACGACGATTGTGATGGTGATGATGTTTATGATGTCTAATATCGTTGTCATTCAGTAAAATTTCCACTTGTTTGCTGCACTGTACTAAAGACACATTTACACCACGTTCCAGACAAGGTGATAAAGCACTATTACCATTGCCATAGGTGGGTTCTCTGGGTATAATTAACAGCTTGTCTTTGGTTATGCAGGTGTCTTGGGTAATGGCATTACCATCATCTTGTTCATCATTATCTAGACTACTGCCTCTTGTAGCAGTGCCACCACCACCATTACCATGATGCAGCCGAGGACCACAGGTATTGCGATCTGAACGATTATAACCTCTAGTGATATTGATGATATTATTGTTGGAGGGGTTAAAGCAGGGCAAAACATGTTTAAATTCTTTGCGGAAATTTTCATTTAACCAGGCATACAAGAAGGGATTATAGCAGGTGGAGGACATGGCTATTGAGTGGGCGACAAAGAAGAGCAAAGTGTAGTAACGCCATTCATTGGATTTTACATAGAAATCATCGAAAATATTTACTAGATTAATGGGTAGCCAGGAAAGACCAAAAACACCCACCATGCAAATTAACATACGATTGGTGCGCTTCTTACGATCTCTATCTGCCTCTTCTTTGCGTGAAGACTTTGAGCCCGGTTTAGCCTTAGCACGGGCATTTAGTTTAATAGAAATCCATATATAGCAAATAGATATAATGATAAAGGGCAAAACAAATTGCAAAATAGTAGTAACAGAACCAAATATTTTACGATAACGTTCCGAGGGCCAATTTTCTTCACAGTAACTAGGTTCTGAAGACGAATTATCAGCTGTTGTAACTAAATTTACATTTGTATTGACGACTTGCATGTGGGCATCAAAATTACGCTGCGCAGCATATGAAATATTGGCAGGGGAAGTAAAATTAAATGGTGAAGATATATTAACTGCTTCCAAGGTTCCATTCACCTGCAAACTATCCTCGGAAAATACTTTAACATACATGCCATACGGCAGTGTAGCCAGCAATGATATCACCCATATACTCACTATAATGGCTATGCAGGTTGATAGTTTCATGCGTGGATGAAACGGATATATTATCACAAAATAGCGATCTATAGCTATGGAAGTTAATGTTAGTGTAGATATGTAAATGCTACAACCCTGAGCAAATGGCACCAAATGACACAAAGTACGGCCAAAGGCCCATCTACCCATGAATGTGTAGAGAGGAGTAAATGGCACTGCCAAAACACATAGCAAAATATCGGATAAAGCTAAATTGGTTATAAAGATATTTGTTACTGTTTGCATGGCTCTGTTCCTTAAAACCACATAACACACCAGCACATTGCCGAAAACGCCCAAAACAAATACTGTAGAGTATAGAATGCAAAAGAAGATTTGTACAAAATTATTATCAATTACATCATCACGCTCAGGTACTGGGGCATTAGTGGAGAATGTCATAGCATTTATATCGCTTGCCAAATGAGGATGAGGCGGATGGTATACACTTCTGGTGGCCATAAACGGTTCGGTGGTATTGGCACGTTGTGCCACTAAGGCAGACCAAGTGGCTGTGACCAGTTCTGAGGCGGGTGTTGTATTTAAGGCGTTCATTTTTACTAATTCTCTTCCTCTCTTTCCCCTGCTTCTCTAAGACTTATTACTTTAAGACTGTAATAATTGCGGTTGAGAACTTTATTGAAGTTGTTTTTTTCTTTTTTTTCTTTTCTTAAGTTTTTATTTAATTAAGCTGCTAAAGCCCCACCACCACCACCTTCAGTTTCTAGTGTTTTTTTAGAAATTGTTAGGAAAACAAAACAGGACTACTTGTAATACTTGTTTATGGCTTAAAGTCTAATTGACATTTTTTTTACCATTTTCTTTTTTAAGATTTTTATTTAAAAGCTTTTTTTCATTTATTACAATTTCTATCCACAGTTGAACTTTAACTTCCTTGTTCAATTTGTCTTTATTTCATTTCCTTTTCCCATAATTTGTTTTAAGCTTTTTTTTCTTTATTTGTTTTTTGTGTGTGTATGCGAGTTGTTGTCAAAGGTACTAGTGCTGGCTTTTATTGTTGTAGAGATTCTTGTTTAGTTTTTGTTTGTGTCGTCGTTATTATCGTTGCTATAGTTGTTGCTGTTGTGTTTTGCCTTAAGTGTTATTATTTATTCAAATGAAATTTTTCAAAAAATCCTGCCTTTTTCCCTCCTCAACCAATTCTGCTTCCTTACAATTGCTTTGTATGTGTATTCTGCTATTTGTTTCTTTAGAAAACTTGTTCTTTTATTTGCTCTATTTCCCCTCTCTCCCCAAAGGAGATTGTTGTTAATTTGTTGTTTGTTTCTTTTTGTTTTTGTTATTGTAGAAATTCCTTTAACTGTACAGTTTTTATTTTAAATTTTCTTTTAGTTTTGTTTTTGATTTTATTCTCTATTTTTCTGGCTGTAATTTCTATTCAAATTTTGTTTTCTATTATTTCAATGCGTGTCCTTTGTACAAAAAACCAAAAAAAAAAAAGTTGGTTGGGTTGTTTGTCTGCTTTGAAAGAATTTAGCAACTGCAAAGAAATAAAATCAGGAATAAAATTATTTATTTGTTAAATTAAAAATAAAAGACATTTATTTTTGTTTTGCCATTAATTTTACAATTTCTATAGATATTGTGTAAATAAATAGTAGGTATAATAAATAAATCTCAAAAGTAGGGAAAATAATTTGTTTTTCTTTAAATGTAAAATTGTTAATTAGGTGGTGTTACTTGTATAATATTTAGAGGGATAGGGAATTTTTTTTTTCTGCGTCTTTAATCAAAACAAACTAAGACTATTAATTGACACAATACTTAGGAGAAAAGTAAATATTTAAATTAATCATCTAAAAAAAAAAATGTATCAAAAAGCATATATTTTTTATCTCTTTATTATTATGATACCAATTAATTTATATTATTATTATTTTTTTGGTGATAGTTCTATTGAAGTTTAAATAAAATATAACATACAATTTCCGTAATAACTTCTTCTACTGCCGCTAATTTTAAAAACTTTTCTTGATCGCAATATTTTTGAAAGATATGTCAGATTTAACAACAATCCACAGGTTATCCATATTTTGATTTATACTATTTTAAGTGCAGAGGTAAAGGGAACAACTAAAACGCATTCTATTAGAAAATATTTTTCATTAAAAATATTTGAATGAAATTTGTATAAGAAATTTAACCACGGTTCCATTGTTCTTAAAATTTATTACAAAAAATAAAGTCCACGCAAAGTTCGCCATCTGAAATGGTATTTTTATATTATACAGTGATTTCCCGGTTTAACGAATACTCAATTTAACGAATTCACGATTTAACGTACGCCCAAATTTTTAACATTGTGTACCTTATATTACGAACAATCTATGTATTTTGGTACTCGATATAACGAATTTTTCCAAAAAATGTGATTTGATATCTATAAAAATAAGAGAAAGTAAATAAAACATTTCTTATCCTATTGAAAGAGTACTACTATCCCCTTTTATATAAAAGGAAGAGAATTAGAGATTTTCATTTGGACAATATTTTTTTATTTAAAAACTATTTTCTAAATAAACAGTAAAAAAGTAAAAATACGTTACAAAGCTGTTACTTTTTTATACTCACCATCAAAAAGATGGGGGGGTATATTGATTTTGTCATTCCGTGTGTAACATGTCGAAAAAATCATTTAAGACCCCATAAAGTATTTATTTTCTGGGTCCTGATTAGATTCTGAGTCGATCTAGCTATGTGTGCCTGTTGAAAGCAGGATAGGGCTCGAACGGGACAACGTAGGGGAACGAAATTTGGCTCAAATATTTATCTTATATAAGGTTTATTTGGTACTGAAAATGGGCAAAATAAACAAAGAAGTTATGGGCTAAAAACAGAAACACAGGGTGTCCGTTGTAGCTTCATTTCATACTTTTCTGCTGATATCTCTTAAACAAAAGCATGTACCACAACGAAATTTTGTACAAATAGTTCGAAGGTCAATATAAACTTGGAAACCAAAAATGGTCGTGGTCTGCCCACTTTACCGTCCATATAACGTCAACGAAATTTTGTACAAATAATTCAAGGTCCAATGTATACTCGGAAACAAAAAATGGGCTTTCGTTTTTATTTTGTGCAATGTAATTTTTCATGTACCTTAAAGTATCCATTGAATTGAAAATTTCTTATTAAGCCTATTTAACCCTTGTGTTGACAACCGCATACCCGGGTATGTTTTTCATTTTTAAATTAGCATATTCGCAGTATTGGTTGTCATATTAAATTGAAAATTTAGATGTTTGTCAACAATTTTGTTAGCTATGATATTCTGAAGAAAAATGTTAAAAACAGTTTTTATAGCCAAAGTTATAAGCGTTTTTGTGACGATATCCCTTACGTTTACAACCAGCATACCCGGGTATGTACAGAGCAATTTTTTGAAATATTTTATTGAATACAAGTAAAATATTTGTTATCTTTCATCTTTTACTAATATTAGATACATTAGTTTATAATAAGTTTAACAAAACTTGTATTTTAGACTACGCAGCCCTTACATTCAGTAATATCATCTGAATATTCAGCACATACTGGTTTATGGCATTTTCTACATATCTTTCGTGTTGGTCTTCTTCTAGAACACATAAAACAATTACCATTATACTTCAATCTTCCACTAACGTCTCCAACTTCTTGGCTTCGGATAAAAAACATTCATCCCTTGATCTTACTAGGTCTTCCATCCTACTTTCGATTCCACTTCTGGAGTAAAAATGTAGCATAACTTGTACATTTTGCGATCTTTTTTAAATTTTGTCTATAGTTAGTTATAGAGAATGAATAATTTTCTACGATTTGTTGAAGTTTTTAATTGTGGATTGTTTTCCATATATGTATATAATTTTTGTAGCAAAAGCAGCCACACCCAAAATGTTGTAAAAAAAAAGCTAAAAACCATTGGTTTGTTCTCCTTTTTGTTAAATATACGCCAGTTTCAACTTTATAATGTGATATAGAAAGCAGTACATCTGAATTGTTCCTTTTTGGAACGTAGGAACACAGGCTTATGTTATTAGTAAAGACAAAGATTGATGTTTCCACTAATATTCCACTTAGATTAGAAAACTGATATTGCATAAATCTTCTCCTTTTGTTGACGGTACAAAAAATTGACAAATTGTGGTCGAGCTTCAAATTAGAGGCCAAATTGAAGCTTGTGAAGAAGTTATTACATACCACGTTTTCGTTCTCGTTGAGGCTTCAATTGGATCTGCATCCATTTCTTCGTCTGAATCAGTGTCACATGTAGGATAATATTCTGATAACTATATTTCCTCTGCATCTGAATCATTCGACATGTGTACTCTTCTTTGTCTTCAACATTGCTTCAACTTCAAATGATAGGAAAACCAACAACAGGTGTATCTCGAAGGTACCATTTTATTTGAATTGGAAAAACTCAAAGTTTACAAATGAAAGAAAAACTCCTTTTTAGTCTTGTGCTTGCAATTTCATTATCATTCAGTCAAAATTAAGGGAAAATGGTTATATAATAATTAGCAAATAAAATGTAAAAACTTCAAAATATTTCATAAAGGAATAATTTGAATGAGTGAAATCTGCAGGTACTTAACAAAGATCAATAAATGAATTGCAGATTTTTTATATGCACATGGAAAAAATAAAACCGTTTTACTCTCGAATGAAGGGACAGCCCAATTATATAATAAAAACTCAAGGGTACTTAAAAGACCTTTTAGATCTTTCTTTTGAACTTATTATAAATTAGGTAAAAACGACTATAAAATAATTAACAAATAATCATAAGATTTTAAAAAAAACTTAAAAAGTACTTTTCAAAGATTAATGAATGAATTGGAAACCCAATTTGAAGTTTTAATGCACGAGGAACAAATAAAACCGTTATACTTTTGAATGATGGGAAAGCCTGATTTTATTTAAGTTAGAAAAACTCAAATGTTCTTAAAAACCCTTTTAGATATTTTTCTTATATTTTTAGCTTCACTCAGTCAGTATTAGGTAAAATCTGTTATATTTTTAGCAAATGATAATAGAAAATTTAAATTTTATAATTCCTTACAGGAAAATATTATTAACAAATGCCACGTGTTTATCGTTCTATCGTAAAAACACTTGAAAACATTAAAGTATCAAATATTGCATACAAAATGAAATGTATGTATGGTTGTAAGGATACGTATAAATTTTTTGTTGTAAACATAAAGGTTAACATTATAAACAGTTCATAGCAGTTGCAATCAAAGACCTACTCTCTAGTATTTCACAACCATAGTAAATTCTTTGTAATTTGTAAAAAAAAAAATATTATTGGGATTTTGTTTTTTAAGAATTTTAGTTTTGCTAATTTTTATTTTTCACTTTTGCTATATGATAACTAAATTGTGTTTTAACGTTAAAAACTGAAAATGTAGACTTTAAAATAAATATTTTAAAGCATGTTTTGTTAGTAAAATATATTCGCGATTTAACAAATTTTTCGATTTTAAGAATTGGTCTGACAATATATCATTCGTTAAACCGGAAAACTAGTGTATTTCAGAAAGTTAAAATACAATACGTAACTAATACTCTTTAAAATGTGCTAACATTTAATATTTTGAGCTACAATTTTGTTTCCTTCTCGCCAAGCAAATGGGTGAGCAGTTGCTTTTTATAATTTAATTTGACCAAGTTGATAACGTTTAGATGTAACGGTTGACTAAGCACAGTGCAATTGGGTGTAGATTCATTGCTATAATTAAACCATCATCACTTTTTAGTTCCTCAACTAACAATATCAGTTTGTCTGTGCCATTCGCATTTGAACAGTGCAAAAAAGTTATTCGCTCCTTACATAGTTTTCTTCCGGGAGCTGTTTTCTTATTACATGTGACAACAGTGTGATTTGGAAGCATCATATAATATAAACCGGATTCATCGGCATTGTAGATTTGGTGAAGAGTCAACCCATGCTCATTCTCTTTGTTTTACAAACCACTTATAAAGCATTTTTTTCATTCTTGGGTACTTAGCTTTCTTTAAGGTCCAACGTTAGCCAGTGCCATTTACTGTTGTAGGTACGAACTTTTTTAATAAATTTTCTTGCTTTATAATGCGGTAAACCGATGACTTATGCAACTTGTAATTCACACAAATTGAATTATTGGAATCTCCACTTTTAAACTTTTTTAAAATCTCTAATTTTTGAGAAATCGTTGGCTTTTGAATATGTTAAACTTTTCTGATATGTATTAAGAGATGTATTTACACAACAAATGACACGAATAAACTGACAAAATTGAAGATCAAAATCATCCAAAAAGGTTAATATACCAAAAGACGGGGATTTCCCATTTTTGGTTATAGACATTGTAATCAAAATTTAAAAAAACAAGAAACCGTTTTTCGTAAACTGTCGCGATTATAGAAGCTGCAATTTTAAAAATAAAGCCGTCAAGATAACCGGACCGTTGCGATAATGGGTAGTCGCGAATACGGAGCTGGAACTGTATCTCGAATACTAAAAGAGATCTCGACCAGTGGAATCCACTGATATAGAAATCTTTCAAATAGGTTCAGACATAACGAATCGGAATCGTTTTAAATATTTGTCATAACCGAGGTATCCAACTTTATTACCTTTTGGACCCGCCCCCGTTATTTCTATATAGTCCAAGATCAAAACTTAAGTTACACTTACTACCACTGTATAAAACTTTATTGAAGTCGGACCAGTCGTTCAGAAACACCATTTAATTTTTTAAATACTCGAGATTTTGTAGAAATCATTTTCTTGTCAAGTTCCACAATTGAGATGAAAATATATAGGACAGGTTTACAGGGGCTAGTAGCCGTCATACAAAGAGAATATTTATTATTTAAAGAACTATTCAATTGATTCTAAGACTAATATTCAGCATATATAAATTAATCTGAAATGATATACATATGCTATATTTATATTATCAAATAATAATAAAATTGCTCAGAGATATAGACGGTTTTTCTCAAAGTATTTATCTTGTAGGATAGAGGAAAATAAAAACGTTGATAAAATTGGAAAAACTAGGAATTTTCATTTGAAATATATATCATAGATGTGTGTTACTATATAGAATATGATGGCATCAAAAATACAATTTCATGAAAAACTGAGATTTATTGTTTTGGTTATAGGCCCTCGATATGTGAAATTTGTCTCAAAGTTCTAGAGAAATAAATACTTTAACACAAATGAAAGAGAAAGTTTTTTATTTGTGCGAATTTTTTTTATACCCCAGACCACCATAGGTGGGGAGGGTATTATGTGTTTGTGCTGATGTTTGTAACACCCAAAATTAATGATCTAGGGCTCTTTTTAATTTATATCAATCGGCTTAGAATTACGTTCTGAGTCGACTTAATGGTGTCCGTCCGTCTGTCCGTCCATGTAAATCTTATTATCAAACTAGAGGTCGCAATTTTGCACATAAATTGTTAAAATTTGGTACACATTTTCAAGGCTAAAGCCTATTGAAATTGGTTATGATCGGTCCATTATTTCATCTAGGTACCATACAAATGTTCTCATGAAATAGGGGTTAAACGATCATAACCCCTTAAATATGGCAATATTTTAATGAAATTGGCACATATAAGTTCTACACAAGTATAAATCTGTGTGCCATATTTCAGGAAGATCGATCCATAATTGACCATAGCTCCCACACAAACCTCTCTTCTGAAAATCAATTTAAAGGGAATAAATCCCATTAAAATGTTAGTATCATGTTAATATTCGACAAAAATAAGTTTTATATAAGTATAAATGATAGTGCCAGATTATATGAAGATCGGTCCATAATTTACTATATTTCCCATATAAGACCCACTTTCGGGAATCACCCAAAAGTGCATAAGTTCATATAAAGATTAGTATCAACCTAATAGTACAAGTATTGGTCCACAATTGGACACAGGTCTTACAGAAGACCCCTCTCCGAATTTTGGTACACATACACACTGGTGTAGAGTATCATATGGTCGGGCTTGACCGACTAAGTATAAATTCTTACCTGTTTATTATTAAATTAAATGTTATTTAACTTAACAAAAGCAAACATGGTTATGAGATGAAGAAATTAGTTAACTAAGAATTAATTAATAACTAAGAATTTAATATATACATTTTAGATATTAAAAAGAAATCATTTAAAACAAGCGCGAATGTTACATTCGGCCCGGCCGAAACTATATACCCACCATCAACTTTTTAAAATTGTACGTCATATGCGAAGGGGCGGTAAAGTGGGTGGACCACGCCCATTTTTTTGTTTCCGAGTTTACATTGGTCCTTGAACTATTTGAACACAATTTTGTCGATTTTCACCTTATATAGGAGGTGGGCGGTAAAGTAGGCGGACCACGCCCATTTTTGGTTTTCGAGTTTATATCGATCCCCGAACCATACGTACAAAATTTCGTTCTCGTACATGCTTTTGTTGAAGAAATATCAGCAGAAAAGTATAAAACGGACACCCTGTGTTTCTAGTTTTTAGCCCACAACTTCAACTTTTTTGTTTATTAACCGATTTTGCCCATTTTCAATCCCTTATATAAACCTTATATAAGGCAAACATTTGTGCCAAATTTCGTCCCCCTACGTTTTCCCGTTCGAGCCCTATCCTGCTTTCAACAGATGGACAGACGGACGGACATAGCTAGATCGACTCAGAATCGAAACAGGACCCAGAAAATATATGCTTTGTGGGGTCTTAGATGATTCTTTCGACATATTACACACGGAATGACAAAATCAATATACCCTCCATCTTTTTCATGGTGGGTATAAAAATGTAAATTTTCATTGAGTGAATAACAGGAACTTATGTCCTGTGTATATTCGGTCAAACTTTGGAGATATTGCTTTTCTTATGATAAATATAAAATTGATGAGAGCTGATGACTAAGGCTGCGAGTACTCTTTAATTGTATTTTAGTTCTAATAAAAGAAAAATAATAAAGAAGATGAATAATAATTTTTTGTTTCGCTTATTGAACAAAAATGTTTACAAAATATTTAGCTATAAAAATTTTTGCAAAATGTGATTCTTTACTTTACTGTTCATAATATTCTAAAACCCAGGCTATAGTAAAATGGAATATAAGATAATTTAAATCCGTGAAATTAAAAAAATAGTTTGAAATTAATTTTTCATATCACATTGCTTGTAAATAAATTTTTACTGAAATTTTACACAATAACTAAACAAATAAAAACAAGCGAGAATGTTATATTCAGCTTGGCCGATTCTATCAACTTTTTAAAATTTTACGTTATATTGGAGGTTATGCGGAACACGCCCATTTTTTGTCATATGTGCTTTTGTTTTAGAGATATCAGCAGAAAAGTATGAAATGAGGCTACAATGGACACCCTGTGTTTCTGTTTTTAGCCCATAACTATAACCATAAATATTTAAGCCAAATTTCATCCTTCTAGGTTATCCCGTTCGAGCCCTATCCTGCTTTCAACAGACGGACAGAGGGACGAACATAGCTAGATCGACTCAGAATCTAACCAGGCCACAGAAAATATATACTTTTTGGGGTCTTAAATGATTTTTTCGACATGTAACACACAGAATGACAAAATCAATATACCCCCTTTTTGATTGTGGGTATAATGACAAAATCTAAAACAATATTTCCAGAAAACTATAAACTTCCATCCAAGAATACTAACACTGCTAAGGTTTAAATTGCCAGCAACAATTTTTATAGGTATAATTATACTTTTACAGCTAAATTCCTTAATATTGATTTACATTATATATAATATATTGAACGTTCTTGAAAATTTATTTACCTTACCCTTGGGTTAATTATTTTAAATTTGTACTCAATTTGGTTGCTAAAAAAAGAACTCAAATTAAGGACATTTAATTTGGAAACAACAAAAGAGGAGAAAATAAGCCTTATAAATTAAAAAATTCTAAACTTTTACCCTGGATATTTATTTCAATTAAAATATACCAAAAAAAGAAAACAATAAATAAACAAGGATTTAGGAAAATGGGGACAATAAAAAACTTATTGTTTTTTTTTTTTTTTTTTTTTCATAAAATAATACTTATGTATAAATTATAGAAATTTTTGCAAGAAATTATATTTATTAACAGCCAAATTTATTTAAATTAGGGTAGTATTAATTCTTCCAAATTAAGTCATATTTAATTTAAAAGTAATATTTTAAAATAATAAACTGTTTCAAAATACTTATGTTATAAATCAAAAAACTTCATATATACATTTTATGTAGGTGTTTAAAAAAATTGTAATAGCCACCAAAAATATGAAGCTTTATACATATTTTTTACACATCTCATTTACCTAGCGATGCAAATAAAAATATTTTTGAATCTATTAAAATGCGCATAAATATATTTTAATTAGACGCATTTATAAATTAATTTTTAAAGAAAATAAACGAGACTACCACCTACAATTTAATTGCTTTTGTAAAATAATAAAAGAATTTAGTATTAATTTTCTAGGCACTCAATAAAGAAAAATATTTTTCACAGCCATAATTTTAGAAACAAAAAAAAAAAAAAAATCATTCACACTCATTGAATTCACTTACAAAATTCTATTACTTTCTCTATTGTAGATTTATTATAGTTTGTTTATTTTGTAGTACTTATTTAAATTTTAAACAATATTTCATATTTTAAAATTGATAAGAATATATTTTATAGGAGAATTCAAATTTACTAACACAAACTTTTTGTTACAAATTCCGATTTCTACATTTTACACAATAGAGTTAAAACAAATTTACTGTATGTGATAAAAAAATATATTTTTGCCAACTTTTTTCAATGAAACCGCAATTTTATTTACTTCAATTCTCAATTTTTTCCAATTCATTCAATTTAGATTATTTTTTTAAATTTCCATTGTACGATATGTATTTATGTTCACTTCTCACACTTCAGCAATTTTCTACAACAACTAAACATTTCAAATATCTAGTCATTTTTTTATTTTAATTTAAAAATATTCATTCATGATGCATTCATTCATATGTTTAATTAATAATAACTCTGATATAGATATATATATCGTGGGTGCCCTGAAGAAAGTCCTATATATTTTTGAGCAATTTAACATGTTAATAGTTCTGATCTGAAAAGATTGAAATTGAACAAAATTGGACAAGTAATACAGCTTACGTTAAGATCAGACTGCACTAATATTTGACAAAAAATATCAAATTGTGTTTCAAAGCTAATTTTGGAACTAACTGCAGTTTTTTTACATTTATTTAATGTTTTTTAATGAAACAACTGCCAAATATCGTAAAATAACAAATTTATTTGATCAAACACAAAACTGATTTAAAATTATTTATTTGACATCATTTATGAAATGAATTTATATGAAAATCTTTTTCTTTTTTATATTTAAAATAATTTTCAGATGGAACTTCGGATTATGAGGATGTTAAGGTAATTTTTATAGAATTTTTATTTAATGTAAGAAAAACTTTACAATAAACTAAAATTTTTACTTAATAAATGAAAATACTAAACCTTAGTTCAGACTAGACCAATATTTGACAAACGAATTATTTGGTTTCCTTTTCCCACAATTTTTGTAACTAAATACAGAGTTGATTTTTTGATTACATTTGAGGTTTTTTGTTTGATGAAATAGCTTTCAAATATAGTAAAATAAGTGAAGGGCAAAAGCAGTCCGCTGCTTCGCCCAAAATAAAAAAAATATTATCTTTTTTCTTTTTTGGCTTGTAAAAATATTTAGTTATTAGGCAAAAAAAATCGTCAACTATTAGCCTCCCAGCAAAAAAGGAACTTAAAAAGAGCTGAAAAAGTCATGAATTTAACATTATGTTGTTATTATATTATATTCATTTCTTTTGAAGTAACAAAAATTCTGTTTTAGTCTTATTAAAATATAATAAAAATGCTTTAAAATTTGAAAAATCTTAATTATCTTAAGAATTATTAACCTTTTTTCCACTAAAAATTCATTTATTTTAATTTTTTTTTTTTTTGAAGTCATTATTAAGAACTTCCAAAAAAGTTTAAAATATGCTTTTTGTTCTACTTTTGAAGTGGTGAAAATGTTGTCTTTTTGGAAGATCTTGATCGTTTTTTGCTGGGCTAATGTGAACTTAGTTTTACGTATGGTGCAATAGAAAAAAAATAAAAAAAATTATATCTAGGTTAGTTCTTCAGCGCACCAACGATACATATATATGTATGTATGGTATGTGTATTGTATTTATAAAATATAAACAAAAATAATTTCACTGTTTCTGTTTTTTTTTTTTTTTTCTTTCTATTTATTTATTTATTTTTATTTTATTTATTCAATAGCCAATGAAATTACAATTTCTTACAGGCTAGCATACATATTATTCTTAAAGCTATTAACAATAAAATATCTCATAATCATACAATATTATTATTTAATAAGTTTAAAATACTCCTCTTAATACGGATTGGATTTACTGAAAAATCAATATATGGATAAAAAATGTTGAATTGATTACATATACGTCGCATTGGATCAAAGTTGGCATAATTAGATCGAAAATATTTGATTTTTAAGGGAATAAAATTTCTAGTTGAACGAATCGGGACTGCAAATTCTATTTTACGAAGCAGGAACTCGGAATTAATTGAACCATTTACTAAATTAATTACAAATGAAATATTCATATATTTTCTCCTACTTTCAAGAGAAGGGAGATCAATTAGCTGTAATCGGCTTTTATATGATGGTAAATTAATATTAGGATTCCATGGAAGATTACGAAGACAAAATAAGAGAAACTGTTTTTGGACTGATTCAATTTTCTTAACATGAACTTCGTATTGAGGATCCCAGACCACGGAAGCATACTCCAGGATTGGTCTTACAAGAGATGTAAATAAATGCTTGGAAACGTAAGGATCATTAAATTCTTTTCCCCAGCGCTTGAGGAAACCAAGAACTCCTTTTGCCTTATTAACAATTTGTATAACATGGGAATTAAAGGACAGTTTACAATCAAGCAATACACCTAGATCAAGGAATTCGTCGACTGATTCAAGTTCATATTCATTTATTTTGTATCTACAGAGTACTGGACTTCTTCTGTAGAACATCATGTGTTTGCATTTTCTTAAATTCAGATCCATTAGATTTATAATGCACCAATCATAAAGGTTGTCTAGATCTGATTGGAGTAAGGAACGTTGATAGGAATCAGTAAAGCTATGGAACAGCTTTACATCATCAGCGTACATTAATATTCTGGAATTCTTAATGCATGATGGTAAATCGTTTATGAATATTAGGAATAATAATGGGCCGAGATGACTACCTTGCGGAACACCGGATAAAACGGAAATGTTTTTGGATTTACATTCTCGAAATAATACACATTGGTATCTATTTTTAAGATATGTAGATATCCATTTAAGGAAAACATGAGAAAATCCTAGTTTATTCAATTTGAACAATAGGAGATCGTGGTTTACTTTATCGAAAGCTTTACTGAAATCCGTATATATTGTGTCTGTCTGTAAGCCGGAATCAAATGCTGTTATTACTGAGGTTGTGAACTCCAAAAGGTTTGTAGTAGTGGAACATCCTTTTTTGAATCCATGCTGAAATGGGGAAATATAACAAACGACTTGATGCGAAAGGATTTCAGTAACTAACTTTTCGAAAAGTTTTGGAATAACACTCAGTTTAGCAATACCTCTATAGTTGGAGATGTTGGATCTGCTTCCGGATTTAAACAAAGGTATAATATAGGATTCCCTCCAAACTGCAGGAAAATAACCATTTACTATTGATATGTTGAATAAGTAGGTTATTGGAGATAAAAGAGAATTTAAACAATTTATGAGAACGCAACTTGGAACACCATCAGGTCCACTATTAACAGAATATTTAAGATTCTGTATGGCTGTCATTATCATGGACTTATCTAAAGTTGGACAATTTATTAGGGATGCATCAGGAATTGGATATGGATAATTGGAATGTTGGTGTAATTTTTTATCGGAGTAGGCAGATGAAAAGAAAGCGGCAAACATATCACAAATATCTGCATCATTTGAGGATACTTTGTCTTCAAATTTCATCATGGACGGATAACCAGAGACTCGGCGCTTTGAATTTACAAACTGGTAGAAAGATTTTGGATTATTTTTAAAGTTTCTTTTCACCTTAAAGAGGTAATTATTGTAACATCGGATGTTTTCGGAATTGTAAACTGATCTTGATATTGAATATTTCATATAATCTATAGATAAACCTGACTTTTTAAATTTTCTGTATTGTTTGTTTTTCAAATTTTTCAAGCTATTGAGTTGCTTTGTATTCCAGGGTGGTCCATGTGCAGTTTTTTTTCTCGTCATTGGAATGGATTTCTTAAAACATTTAAATAAGCCATCATAAAATTTATTCAGAATGGTATCAATATTTCGAGGGCATATGTTATTATAAAGAATGTATTCAAACCAATTTTCAGAACAAAGTAGGTGATTTAGTTTGGAATAGTCAGCTTTGGCAAAATCAAAAACCATCTCTTGATTTACACTGGATCGTACTGATGGTTTCGTTTCAACGTCTATGCTTATTTCTAGAGTGGGGTGATAAACATCTTCAGGTTTTAATAATGGATTAATGCGAAAAATATTAAATTCCTCTGGTTGATCAACAAATACAAGATCAAGTAATTTCCCAAATTTGTTTACTACGTTGTTTATTTGGAAGAGTCCTAAATCTGCAATAGCATCTATTAACTCAACAGATGTTTCTGATCTTACTGATGGGCTTAAAAAGCATGAATCAGGAGTTTTGCACCATTTTATATTTGGAATGTTAAAATCACCAAGAACAATAATAGAGTCACCGGGTTTGGATTGATTTGCTATAAATTTTATCGCATTTGCATGTTGTTCGTAAATTTGAATGTTTGACGCAGGAGGAATATAGGAGCAAGTTACAAAAATTTTTCTAAATTTGATGTTAACACATACAGCGATAAATTCAATATTTTGATCATTATTAATGATTATTTCTTCCGAAGGTAAAAGAGTTGAGACCGAAATCAAGACTCCCCCACCATCTTTATCCACTCTATCACGTCTATAAATTTGAAATTTACTGCACATTATCTCAGAATTATGAATTACCTTATCAGATTTATTTCGGAGCCATGTTTCAGTGAGTACAATAATATTATGCTCCATACCGAAGCTCTCTAAATAAAAGGATTTTAACTTTGTGTTCATACCTCTAACATTTTGGTATGCAATGGAGATAGCTAACGAGTTATAATCATTTTTTGGACAAATATTAATATTTATCGGATTATAAAATTCAATCAGTTTTTTGGATTTGGAACAGAAGCCCTTGGAAGAACTACATTATTATCATCACGATAAATAAATTGTCGAACAATTGTATTTTTCGGCCAAAATTGTGGATTTACGAGACTATCAAAAATACTCTCTGGTACAATTATCTTAAATGACGCTCTATTGCGTGCATTTATCTTATAAATTTGGACATCGTTGCAATCTTCAATGCCAAGGTTCGTTTTAATATAGAATTCAACATCATTTACTGTTGTATCTACTGAAAAGCGACTGGCAAATACAGTCTTCCTTGGAGCTATAATCTTTAAGGGCTTTGGAGTAACTGTAGTAAACGGATTTATAAGAGGGTTATTAACAACATCTAGATTTGTTGGAATGTTTGAGGATGAGGGAGTTAGTAAAATTAGTTCTTGAGGCTTATTAGTTGCAAGATTTGGGATCATGGGCACGTTTGCCGAATTAGATACCGTAGGGGTAACTAAAGTCAACTCAGACGGAATTATATTATCATTGGAAGCATTTGAAGTATTATGAGGTGGAATAAAAGTATTTGAATTAGTTATAGCAGTAGAATGACTACTACTTGGATTTGTGGTTGGTAATGGGACAGATTCTTTAGGAGTATTTTTAGAAATACAAGGGGATGTTGATGATGACTTAGCTGTTCTTTTACGTTTTGGCTTCGGGGAGGCAGCAAAACTATCTAAATTTGTGAATTTGGAAAAAAGTTCACCGTATTTAGTAAGTTTTCCTTGCAGAGAAGAAAAGTCTTTTTTAATTTCATCGAACTCAGCTTTATAACTTTTGAAAAAGTTGTAAAATTCAACACCAATTACTCTGCAATTTGGACAATTCCATTGCAAGTTTTTGGTATTGTCGGACAATGCATCAGCATCACGAGCTTTGAGACCACTACATTTTAAGTGGTAGTTTCCCAAACACAACCAACAGGAAACCATACGTTCCTCGCCGGAAATACTGCAGCTCCTATTCATACAGTACAAGAGTTTTAATTTATTTCTACATAAAATGTTACCGAGTGTTTGTTTTTAATTCCCTGGTGATGTGTCCTAATTTGTTAAAAAGTTTTCTATTTTTATGGAAAAGTATTGTGAAAAAATTGATTTTTTTGTTATTATATGCAAGCATGTGCTTAATAGAAAAAATAAAAACAAATAATAAATTAAATAAATATTTAAAGATATCTACGTATATATATTCATGTATAATCTAAATAATTTGCTCATTTGTAGGAAGATTGTCATAACTCAAGAGTTGCGATTTTTGAATTGAGCATGACTTAAATTGTTTAACTTTCTTCATATGCTCGGAAATGTAAGCTTATGTAGGCTAATAGTAGCCTATTAAAAAGAAAAAATAATAATAATTTTCCTAATAAGAACACTAAATATTTTTACAAACCAAACAAGGAAATAGCTGATTTTGGCCAAACTAAAATATACATTTATGTAATTAAAAATAATATAAAGATATTTTAAAAGTAACTTGTAAATTTCTTACTGGTTATTCCGATCTACATAAAATTTCACGTAAGAACTGCGTATGTATATGTAGGTATAGTATAAACTTAGAGCATGCATTTTGCTAATAAAAACGAATCCCTTTGAATACCTTCCATTAAAGCCTTTTTTGTGTAATTGGCATTGAACCTTTTTGTTAAAATGAGTCCACTTTTTTTTACTATTTTGTTTTAACGTAAACATATGTTTTAATTTTAAAATTTAGGATTTAAAAACAAGAGACTTTTTGGAATAGCAATTAATATTTTTAAGTTGAAGTTCTGAATTTATAATAACCCCTTCTTTAAATATATGAATAGGTAAACTCAATTAAAAAATTAATAACAAGTCTGAAAATGCAGTCAATTAAGACCGACCATATGATATCCATCACCATCCGATCCACATACTACTTTTGCTTTTATTTATATAAAACTTATTAGTGTTAAATATCAGTATAATACATACTAATATTTCAGTAGGATTTATGCACGTTAAACAGAAATATTTTGGCTAAATTTCATGAAAATATTCCTATTTTTAGAGCATCTATAAGTGTTAAGATTCTATTTCGGGAGGACATTTGTATGGGGGCCAGGTTAAATAATGGGCCGATCATGACCAAATGCAATAAGCTTCGTCCTTGTTCAAGAAAAATCATATATACCAAATTTCATTAAATTCAATTAAATATTTAGTAAATATGAAAATAAGTTGATTTTTACATGGTTCAGTTGTTTAGAGCGCCTAACTAAAAAAACGTCTATTTAAATTAAAATAGAGTTCAACTCCCACTAAAGGCAAATGGTTTTTTTTTTTTTTTTTTTAATTGTGTATTTATTTCCCTATATGAAAACCAATTTTTATTAAAATATGAGTCGATTGTGGTGACGGCGGACTAATAAATACAACCAGTATGTTGATAAGAGGATTCAAATCTCAACCAAGACAAATATTTTTTCTTGTGCGAAAAAAAAAAATCAACATCCAAAACAAATAAAACTTATGAACTTATGAATTCTGATTTCGCTTACAAATCACGTAATTTAGTAGGTGAAGTTTTTGCTGGGTAGGGTGATGGACTCGGTTTTCAAACCAAGTTTTTTGGTTTAAGTACTTTCGTTTTTTTTTTCAAAATGTTAATTTTTCCAATGTCGAATAAATCGGTTTTTAAACATAAAAAACTGTTTTCAAAATAACATTTTATTTCTAAAAACATACCCAGCAAAAACTTGGTAATGGTATGTAGTTACTTTTCAATCATAACAACATACTTTCTGCATTACATGAAAGTAGATTAGTAACTACTTACTTTTAACTTGATATGTAATCAATTACATAAGATCAGATTTTTGGAAATGTTACTTTTTATCTATCTCTTTATTTATATTATAAAAATTATATATTTTAAAAGTGGGTATGAAAATACATTAATTATTTGTTAAAGTCACGAAGACTTAAATAATTAATCGTAAACACTCTAGTCTCCGGTGAAGTCGAAACCACGACTTAAGCAGACAGAATAGCTTATTGGTAACAAATCCATTAGGCCAGTTTATATGTAAATGAATTCATTCATGAACTCTATAATTTGAGTTTATGTAAAATAATATATCAAACCTAAAATACGGTATAACTCTTAAACCAATAAAGGGGTATAAAAATTTACTAGAGGAAATTTGTAGGAAATTTTATTTTCTATAAATGTTGTATTAACATCAAAATACGTACTACGCTCAACAAGCTAGTTATATGCAAAAAGTGTTATTGTTCATTTAATTTTATTGTCTTGTGTACTAAATAAATTTTGTGTCTGATAAAATGCTTGTAAAAGTTTTCAAAATTAAAAATTCTTGACATAAAAAATAAATTCAAGAAAATACAATTTTTTTGTTAATGTTTACAAAAATCAATTTCTTATTTCAAAAGGCTATTGGTAAATTATTAGTGTTTAAAAGTGGTAAGTATCTGAATATTACTAAAAAATATCCACTAATTTGTATTGTTTCTCTTAGGCACATTAGGCACAAATTTATGAAACCTAGAAACTCAACAGGCAACAAATTTGAATAGATTGCAATTTAGGAAATACAATTACATAAAGGTAAGAAAAATTTATTGGCTATCTTAAAACAATTTGTTAAACGTATTAAACTCTTAACAATTTTCAGACGGAGGCAGGTCATTAAGGTCAGGAATTTTATTAAATTTTTGCACGGATCATAAGAATGAGCTTCAAGAATTAACTCCAAGTCTGAAATAGTATGTATGTTTAATCCTGATTTCTGCATATTTTCAAATAAATAAATTAAAAAAAATATATCAGCTTTTTATTTTCAATACTTCAGTACTAACTTGTAACCGATAATGTAACTAGTTACTATTCATTTTGCTAATAATGACTTCTGTAATACTTTGAAACTAATGAGTGATTGAATAGCTGCAAAATAATTAGTTCTTGTAACGACATCTAAGTAATGACTTTCTGAAATGCCTACCTGTAATAATATAGAGTAAGTAGTTGCCTCTAATGATATCACCGTGTTAAAATAATGAGTTATTCATCTAATGTGAAAGTAGTGTAGAGCCATTATATTAGCTTCTTATCTCATTACATGGCAAGCAAAGTTTTTGCTGGGTATGTACTAAATATTGATATTTTAATGGAAATTTAGGAAATTTTTTAAAAACTGATTAATATTTATTAAAAAAAAAAAAACTTATTGTTATGTTTTATAAATAAAGTTTAATGTTAAATTGTAATAAATTCTATAAGTTCAAACAAATATTAAAATAATAATTTGCTTGAATGAAATACGCCTATAGAATGGAATTAGTTCTTTTTTACAAACAATTAAAATATTTGTTAATTTAATATTTGCAATAATAGTGTATTTATTTTTTTAAAGGAGTAGTATTTGAAAGAGGTCTACGTGCAAAATCGATTTGGAAAAAATTAAGACACGCTTTTTCCCTATTAAGCCATAGTTTCTGTACATATATTATAAATCTTAGTCACATTTTTGATGATTATATTTCTTACTTTATTTAAAATATTTTTCTTAAAATAATTAATAATTAAAAAAGGAAACCTGGCAGTGGAAAAAATAGTATCTTCAGACTGTAAGACTCACACAAAGTTGAAACAGAATAGTTGAAAGGAAATCTATCCTGAAGACGTACAAACACAAAAAGTTTCTATTAGAAACGCAAGCAAGAAACAAGTAAAAATAGCATTAAAGTACTTCAGAAGAATTATTTTCAGAAATCTTATTGCTGCATGCAGTGTTGCCAGGACTTGAGAAAAAAAGAAGCTAAATTAGACTTTAAAAAAAGGTCAGAAAAGGCTAAAAAGGCAAAAAAATAAAGCCAGAAAAAAGCTAACATATTGCTTTATTTAAAAAAGCATTCAGTTTTTTTGTTCTCATTAGATTTTGGTATTTTTTAAAGATATTTTAGTGAATTTGTAAATATAACATAAGTAGTTTCTATGGGTAATAAATTTTGTTAAAAATAATTATAATATTTTCTTTTATTATAAATAATAAAAACAAAAATGCTTAAATAAAACTAGTAAATTTGTTAATGTTAAGAATAAAAAAGGCTAGCAAAAAAGCTAGAAGCTAAAACGAAAATTTTAAGGCTAAAAGCAAAATAAAAAGGCTAGATTTAGCCTTAAAAAGGCTAAGCTGGCAACACTGGCTGCATGATAGACAATGAAACTTTTGTACTGGCTGACTTCTTCCAACTTCCAGGTCAGATTCTATGTTGCAGATACTAGAGGGAGGAGTAAAAAATAATTTAAACAACAAAAAATTAATCTAAGTTTAAAAACAAGAGGACTTATTCGAGCAAAAAAAGTGACCGAAACACCATAAAAGCTTTAATGGGAAGAATTTACTAATGTTTAGAACTTGAATATAAAAGCCATTAATAAAAATATAGATTGAAGCAAAATTCCAACTATTTGAAAACCGATTTCTCCAAAATGCCAATTAATCGATCCTCTTAGTGAGTACATGCCATTACAAAGTTTTTGCTGGGCTTTTGGTTCATAACAAAACCATTTGTTTGATACCGCATAATTGCCCTTTTGTTGACAGGAATGACAGGAAGCGATATCAGGCCAGAAAAATCTTAATATTTCGTATTTTCTAATAACGAGAAGAAATCTTATCCGATGTTATACATTAAGGATATTTTTCTCCCGTATACAAATATCTTTCCAGTCCAAAAACTCATATTACGTTATAGGTCTTCAGGAAATCTTTTAACTTAAAAAGTATTTTATGAGCACAAAAGCAGTTCTTGAAATTGGTAAATATGCCCTAAAAATTAAAAAATATGTTTTTAAAATGTTATCTTTTCTGGCTAAATTTTAAATTATCTACTATTCATGCTAAAAATAACTGGATTTTTATTACATTGTTCGTTTGCATGATTTTGATAAATGATTCACAAAAAGATGCAAAAGAAAGTTATCTTCAAGAAAGGTCAACACTATTTTTTATTTGCACAATAATTTCAGAGATATGGATCAACAATTTTCCGATTTTTCATTTTTTTTTTAATTTTTTCGCTACTAATTTCCAAATAACTACAAAATTATTAAGACAACAAAAAATTATGTGAATATAACTTAAATACAATCTAAATCACTATCTATTGGAGTTTAATTTACCTTAAATTAAAAAACCCGTTCTCGAGTTATACAAGTGTGACTGCCTAAAGGCGGGGTCATAGTAGTCAGAAAATCAATACATAATAGAAAAAATTGAAAGCATATTCTAGTTTAGCACGTTATTTTTCATCTAATCCACCTAATTTTTATTTAAGACGAAAAAAAATTTGTTTTCGGACACTTATTTGTAAAAGATTCCAATTAAACCAAAATATGCATATACACAAAATTGGCTCTAAGTCGTTCTAACATCTAATTACAAAATTTCTATCAATTCATAAAATGAAAATTATTGGATAATGAAATTCGAACGAGATATTTGACAGTAAAAATAAAATTTCACCATTGGCTAATTATGTGCAAATTTCCATTGGGTCAAATATGCAAAGTATAGCTTAATTATATTATATAATTATATTATATAATAAGTATAAAATATTCAAGAATATTTGAATTGCTAGAATATGTTCTCAAATAAAAAAAAAAAAATATGTAAAAATATGACAAAATATTTTTCTAAGCTCAAAATATGCAAAAAAATATACTTTTAGGACCAAAATATGCAAAAATATGATTGAACAAATCGACGAAAAAATTCTTAAAATTTTCTGAAACGGATAAATAACTAACACTTTGGTTAATTTGAAGCCTAAGAAAAATATGATATTGCTTATCTTTGGTTGCCCTGGTTATAAGCCTTTAAGCGTGTACTAATTTTTTCCCACACTTTAGTTATGGAAGAAGAGTCTTAAGATTTCCCACTTCCGAAAATATTTAAAATCACTTTGACGCACACACATAAGCAATGGTTTTGAGTTAATATTTTCGAGCTATAATTTTTTACTTTATAGCTTTACTTTATAGCAAACGAGCTGGAATGTATTTATATAATTGTGCAATACACATGTTATAATATTTAATGACTATTAGGTTGTACGGACAGTGTCCTAGGCAGACATCTCACTTGTGTCCGTGATGTTCGATCCCGTTGTGTTATGACTATTCATTTTCAAATAAATCTGCAAAATGTTTAATATATTTTTTTGAAACTCATTAAAACTTTAGCATTTGAATAGAAAAGCAGACAGTTGTTTAAAATAAATAAAAAGAACTCATAATGTTTTTCAATTTAAATATAATTTAAATTAACAGTTAAAAAATATATATCGTCAATTCCACGAAAGATTTATAAAAAATTTTATTTTTTTTACGGAGGGTCATCCGATTTTGTTTATATTTGGTACACATATAACCTATGGAGCCATTTAAATATCTCCGTTTTTATTTTTTTGAATTTTGAAAAATTCGCGAATTTATTCGCGATTTAATTTTTTCAAAAAGTGAAAAAAAAGACAAAAGTGTCTAAATTTAAACATCAATATCTCAAAAAGTTGTTAACGGATTTTAATGACTTAAATTGCATATTTAAGAAGAATAAGTCCACTGTAAATGCAGTAATTTAAAAATAATATTTTCATTTAAAAATGCATTCATAATGCAAATGCAATTTTAGGATGCATTTTTGAAAAATTTCTACCCTTTTGATTTTAATTTTGTTTTAATATGTTAAAAAGCAATATCTTTACTATAAAATACAAAAAGAACTGTTCTGGGACAATAAAGTCTACTATTTTAAATATTTTTTTCAAAAAATTTCCATTATTTTTTTCATACAAAAATTAAAATTTTTTATAAATTTTGATTTTTAACTTTTTTGGTTATACTTTTTTAGTAATATGTGACTTTAAATATTTATAACTCCTTAACTATACGTGTGATTTTATTGATTTAAAAACTAGTGTAAAGTTTATTACAATAAATATTGTAAATTATATTGTATAAATCAAAAATAATTTTTTTGCTAAAGATGCACTCACTAAAAGAATGCAATTTTCGGATGCATTTTTAAGAAATGTTTATCCTTTTGATTTTAAATATTTTTGCTTAATGTTGAAGACAAATATGTTTATTATATAAAACATCAGCACTTAATCTGGGATAAATAGGTTTTCTACCGCAAATAACAAATTATGAATTATTATGGTTAAAATTTATTTAAAAATATGCTCACAAAAATTAAAAAATACAAAAATTAAAAAAAGTAAAAAATTTTTATGAAAAAATTTGAAGAAATATTTTGAAAAAAATTTTTAAAATAGTGAACCATTTTGTCCCAGAACAATTTATATTGCAATTTTTAGCAAACATAATAATGTTTTTTATATCGAAAGAAGAAAAAAATTGAAAGGGTAGACATTTTCCAAAAATGCTTTCAAAAATTGCATTTGCATTATGAATGCATTTTTAAACGATAATATTATTTTTAAATAACTACATTTATAGTGAACTTATTCTTCTTAAATGTGCAATTTAAATCATTAAAATCCGTTAACAACTTTTTGAGATATTTATGTTTAAATTTAGACACTTTTTGAAAAATTAAAATCGCGAATAAATTCGCTAAATTTTTCAAAATTCAAAAAAATAAAAACGGACATATTTAAACGGCTCCATAGCGTATGCGTATGCCAAATATTATTAAAATCGGAAGACATTAAAAATATTCTTGGGCGTTCTTTCATGGAATATATATATATATATATATATATATATATATATATATATATATATATATATATATATATATATATATATATATATATATATATATATATATATATATATATATATATATATATATTTATTTATTTTCTTATACATATAAATTATGAGATCAGAAAACAATTCCATTTCAAAATATTTTACATTCATTTCCTCACAACAAAATTGAAGGGGTATGAATAATTTTAATTGGTCTTAGAATAATTAGAATAATAAAGCATAATAAATCAATTTATAGAAATTTAAAATAAAATCTCTATTTAAGCTATTTTATAAAATTACGCATTGCAGGTATTTTGGAATAACTATCTTTTAGTTATAATTAAAAAAGTTAATTGTATTCACACCCGCACACTGATTATGTAACTTTAAACCTTTAACAGACAACTTATGTAATTAGTTCTTGTAAACAGTTATAATAAGTAGTAAAATTTTATTTAATTTACACTTAGAAAAACTTTTAGTTTAATTTCTACTTTGATTTTAATTCAGTTATTTTTAAATACAATAATTTTGCTCCCTAACATTTGATGTTCAACTTTTTAAAGTACTTTTATACTTATGTAAGTTCACTAACTTTAATCGTATATTCCTTCTACAGCCCACGAAAATAAGTAACACAAGGAAAAGTTCTTTGTTAAAATTCAGCATCCAACTGAGTTTTCAATACTTAAGAAAATATTTTATTAAACCCACATCATACTTATAGCTCATATGATTGCATATATAATCATATCTTAAGCACGTGTGTTTAATATTTTACATAATCTTTGATAACAATGATTTCTTTTACGTTGATTTTGCAACCAAAAGTACTCAATGAGTACCTCACAATATTTAATAAGAGGTTAGAAGGAATCGTTTCAACCAACATAAAACTATAATCTTTATTATTAATAATATGAAGGCTATATAAGGAAAATAAAAACTTTTTCATCCTAAAATATAAATGTACGTAAACTTATTAATTTTATTGGAATTTTTATAACAATATTTATTTTAACTTTTATTGACGGAGTTTGTTAAAATATTTTTTTCTTAAGAAAAATAATATTAAAATTTAAGGAAATTTTATTTATATTTATATCATATATATATGTAGATACATACATACACATTTATTGATAAGTATTCACATTTAAAAATAAAACCTAACAAATATTTGCCAATTTTAATTTTAAATATATAAATATTTTAGTATCCAAGCAATTTACCAAAATCTGTTCGAATAATTTAAAAAGTATTAACTACATACGTGTACATACATATGTACCGTTAAGCGTTTTTATATTAGAGTTTAAAAATAAAATAAATTGTATTTACGTATCTTTAGAAAAAACAATAAATATGATGAAATATTTACATATTTAATTCCAAATAATTGTTATTTTTGGATTACGTAAATAAATTGAGGCATTAAGCTCTTACATAAAAATTAAAGGATAAAGTAAGTATTTTTACAATTTGTATAAAATCAAGTGGAGTATTAGAAAAAATATTTTTCCTTGTTTCTAAAATAAACAAATAAGACTTAAAAATGTGCTTCCTTTTATAGTAGCGTAGGCTAAAACACAGCCGTTTCAGTCGAATTTTGAAATTTTTTTTAAATCCATTAGATTCTTTATAGAATTTTAAATCATATTGCTGCAAGAATCATACAAATATATGGATAGTCTTTTTAATGATTTCAATAGAAATTTTAAATTTCAATAGAAATTTTAACGTGTATGCGTGTAAAGCAATCAGTCATAGTCGGAATAAATATCTCTTAAACAAAAGAAATAACCTGTACATGTAAAATATCTTTACAAAAAAATCATAAATAAAATGTTGATGATTTTTTATAAAAATAACATACTTAAGATGACCCCCGAAAACACTACTCCCTTCCCCCACTACCTCCCTCGAAAACACCTCAGCTCTAACCATGTCAAATTTTATTCTTTAACGGAACACAAGTTACAAAATTATTTTGAAAAAAAAAAAAAGCGTTTTGGAACCACTGTGCACTGTAAATCATTTTAAAAGATTTGATTACCATTTATCTTCCTATTCATTTGTTTATTTTTTCTCATTTTTTCGTGCACTGTTTTAATATTTAAAGTGATGTGATTTATTGCTGAAAATATCGTGATTTATAGCGAAAAATTTCGTTGAGGTGTGGTTTTGTATATCTAAATATGTGTAAATATAGTTTTAAGTATTTAAAGTATTGGAAAATGTATTTAATATCATATTAAATTAGCGATTATTGTTCCAATATTACGATATCTATGTAAGTATGAATGTGGTTAGCAATTTAGTTTAACATTAAAAAAAAAAATCCTTAAGGTACGGTCACATTAGGCAAATGTTTGATTCGAATTTGTTTGCCTAAACGTACACAAAATATTTCCAAATTAATAAGTAGTTTATTTTTCCAAATTAATAATACATTTATTTCCCCATGTTTGTTTGTTCAAACGGAAAACATATTTTCTCATCGGTCACATTTGAAAAATTACACTGGTCGACAATAAAATCCTCCCCTAAAGACGAATAGTTGAACTTGATGCATTTTGATGTGCTTAACACGAATCTGCTTTCAGTTTTTTTTTTTCCATCAGTTATAAATTTTTTTATGGGCGTGTCTAATATTTCGCCCATAGTAAGGCCATTACTCTAGTATATTTCCTCATAACTCAAGAACGGTGTGTACGATTGACAAAAGGGATACACCAAAAGATGCGTAATAAAAATATCTTCAAATCAACCCAACTTAATTTTTTTATGTGGTCAATAGTTTCGAAGTTATTTTGAAATAAGTGTCCAAAAAAATATTTTTCATGCAAAATTTTAGATTTTTTTGTTACTAAAATTTCTTTTAATAAATGAAAGCATCAAAAATTTTTTATTTTATCATCTTTATTTTAGATCGAGTAATGCTGCGAATAAAATAAGGTATGTATCTTCAAAATTGATGCACAAATCTTGAGTAGAAATACAGTGGTGGGCAAAAAAAAAATTTATTTTTTCTTGAAACAAAAATAGATGGATTAGGTGGATTTTGACGAGTTAAACAAGAATCTGCATTCACTTTTTTTCTATCACGTACTGATTTTTTTTATGGGCATGACTAATATCATACCCTTATTCAGTGGTCACACTATAAAATTCAATAATGGTTTGTCAAATTTAGACTATAACTCAAGAACCGTTTACTCGATTTTAATAAATGATACACCAAAAGATGCATATGAAAATTCTCTTTAAGGTATGTTATGGATAAAAATTTCCACCATTTTTCAAAAATAAATAAAATTTAATTGTTTCGCTATTAATTGCCGAATAACTAAGGAAATATTACCTGAGCAAAAAATTATGTAAATTCAGCTTAAAGACAATTTAAGTCGCTATATATTGGAGTTTAATTTATCGTAATAGAACAAACCGTTCTCGAGTAATACAAGTGTGTTTGCCTAAAGGCGGGGTCATAGTAGTCATGCCCATAAAGAAAAATCAATACATGATAGAAAAAAGTAAAAACTGATTCTTATTTAGAGCGTTAAATTCCATCTAATCCACCTATTTTTTTTTATTTAAGACGAAAAAATTTTTGTTTGCCTACTAGAGTATCTCCACTTAACTATAGGTATGCATGGGTATCCTAACTTAATTGTGAATGCAATAAAAGTTTGTGCATCAATTTTTACGATACATAGCTTTATTTACTCGTAGTTGAGATAAAGATGATAAACTGAAACATTTTTGATGTTTTCACCTTTATATGCCATTTACCAAACCAAAACTAATAGTTTTTGGCTTCATTCGGTTTTTGATTAGAAAACTATTTTTTTTTTGTTAAAAGCTAAATAAAAACTACAAAAATAAACATTTATGATACAACCTGTTTAGATATTTTCATAAGAGTCAGCTTTTGAATATGACGATAAACAATAAATTTTCAAATTTCTTAAATATTTTTGTTTCTTGTATACATTTTTTGTATAAATAATTTTTAAATGTTCGTAAAAACATTTTTAACAACAAAAGAAATTTTAATTATATGAAATACAAAAATTAAAAATGGTAATACATCAAGAAAAACCACATGGAGAGAAAACAAGGTATGTAAACGATTTGGTTTTTGAAATTTAGTTTTCACAAAAACCAATTAGTTTTATTTTGGTGTAAACGTATTATTAAAAAGAAATCTTGAATTTAGAATAAACAAATTTTTTTCGGACACTTATTTCGAAATATCTCCTAAAAATAAAATTTGTTGGTAGAACGACTTAAAGCCAATTTCATTCCTCATAATACATATTTTCATATTTAATGTTCCATAGCTATGCAGCAGATAGAAACTAGAGTTTTTCACGGGAAATCCCGGGACGAGAATTCCCGGGAATCCCGCCAAATTTTCACTCCCGTAATCCCGGGAAATCAAACGGGAATTCCCGGGATATCTTGTGTATGCAAAATGTTTATATTTAACAACTAATATATGGATATTTTAGTATATAATGTGTTTTTACATTTGTTTTTATTTATTTAATTTGATTTGTTACAAGTTTAAATATTTTTAAGGAAATTTCTCAATTTGTTTGATATTTTTCGTATAACAGTCTGAAAACAAAATATCGTTTTCTTTTTTGCTGAATAATTAAAAAAAAAAATTGATTTTCAATTTTTTTCATTGTGTTCAAAAATAATATTTTTAAAATTCGATATTTAAGAAGTATATTTATTAAACGATTTGAAGATGCAATTTGCACGCATGTGAAAGTTGTAAGAGGAATCTTTTTAAAATGTCTGAAAAGCTCAAACAACAACTTACATTTTTAATGCCCCAACGAAAACGTGAGACTTAAAGTATTCACTGTAAAATTCCCTGAGATTTTCTTAACAACAAGCTTACTTCCGTATAAATATTTAGAGATTTTTCCAAATAGGGTAAATGAAAACCAAGGTATTGATTCGACTTTCGTATGAGTTGTTATATAATAAAAAGTATTCATTCAATATTCAATATTTCAAAAAGAATTAGTTTATAATTTTATGATTAATTAGTTTATTTTAATATTTTTTATCTTTTATTTAACTGAATATTAAAACTTTTAATTATTTATTTTCGGCGGGAATTCCCGGGATCCCGGGAAATTTAAAAATCAATCCCGATTTCCCGGGAGCGGAAAAAGTCCGGGAAAAGAAAAACTCTAATAGAAACTTAAAAAAAAAATATGGTATCATTTGAAGAAGAAAAAACTCTAGTTTTACAAAACTATTTCATTTATTGCAAAAATTTCCACTTAAACAACTTAAAAGTATAAAATAAAAATATACAAAATTTTTTTGCTCACAGCTTATTTTATGCAGCAACTTCTTTTTGGAAAAGCACTTCCATGCAGCGTTGTCCAGTGGACTTTATTTTTGTATATACTTCTAGAAATGCCCTGCGTACTATTTTTGAATTGATTTTGTTAGTTCATGCATCATTTACAATGTAAATGTGAAATTGGTCCGTTTTAAAATGGTTTATTGGTTATAAACCATTTTAAAACGGTCACTCGCAGCGAAAAATAACTCAAATGGTTAAAATGAGTTTTTTCATGAAAATCGGTTGCACAATAAAAGGCATTTATAAACATTTTTATAATCGTGTCTGCGATATATTTTAAGGAAAACAAAGGCTAACCTACGGATCTCAGCACCAAAACTGACATCAGGAGTTCAAGCTGACTTGGGAAAACAATGTTGCGTCAATGCATTGCATCAGCACTATTTTGAAGGTCGAGTTTCACGCAAGAAGACTTTTAAATATTTAAACAAAAGAGCTATATAATCAACTTTACCAAGGGATTTGTTTCCAAGGATCCAACGTTTTGGAATTAGATTATTTTTTGTTAATTAGTTATAATTCTATATATTACGCTCAGATACTATGTCCTTTTTGGAGCGAGAACCGAATACCGAGCTGAACCAAGAAAACTTAAAAATAACAGTGAAGTATGTTGGTAGCAGTTTCATGGTTTGGGCCTGTATGTCGGTTAATGGTGGTGGGAAGTTGGAACTAATTGGATCAGCAATTGGCAGTAGTAGATACCTTTAGATCCTAAAGGATAATTTGTTGCAGAGTGCAGAAAATCAGGGCATATTATCATGTTTTTGATATTGCCAATATAACGATCCGAAGAATAAATTTGGTATTGTGTACAATTTGCTAATATATAAAGGCCCAAATTTAACGACGCTCTCTAAACAGTCGCCAAACCTTAATACTATTGAAAATTTGTGGTCCATATTGGAAATTTACATAATTAGGCCCTTAAAATGCAGTAGGAACACATTTCCCCTAATATTACACAAAAACTGGACGCACCGGTAACAAACCGCCTCTAATCTAATGCAAACAATTAAGACTACCATTCCAGATAATAAATATTGTAATTATCGGTTGTAATTTTAATTTAAGCAGATAAAATTATTGGATTTTTTTGTTTTCACATCTTTAAGTTACTTAAAGGTAAACTTTAACAATAAATAATGGTTCTATGTTAAACTAAACTATGTTAAATGATACAACATTTTATTTTAAATTCCAGTCTGTTACTTTGTTATGTGGCTTTAAAAATAAAATTGTATCGTGCATACCGTTCTCGAATTTTAGTGAAGTATACTCAAATAATCGGTTTATTTAGGATGCAATATTAGACACGCCCATAAAAAAATCTCGACCTGATGGAAGAAAACTGAAAGCAGATACGAGTTTAGCATGTGGAATTCCATCAAATCCACATATTTTTTTATTTTTATTTTTTTTTCAAAGGAGCACGAATTCATAAAACTTTCGAAAGCATTAGATTTATTTTTATTAAAAATATAATAAATAAAAAGTATGAAAATTTGTTAATTTTGTGATGTGAAGCAGCTTCAATTACTTTTTTAGAAGTGGAGAAAATAAAAAAATAAGAATTAAGAATGATATAGGCTGTTCACGAGCAAAAACCCATAACGCTGTCAATGCCACCAGCTTTTGTAAAGAAGTATGTTTAAATTAACTTCATATATCTCTGTAAATACGGCAGATATTGATATGATTTTTTTGGTATGTAATAATAAATGTATCCAAATTATTCTGTTATAATTTGCTAAGTTAAAAAATCAGTACTGAGTATATTGTCTTTCATTTAAAAGAAATCATAATATCTAAAAATATAGTTTTTGGAAAATTATATTTTTAATGGACTGGAATTAAAAAGTTCCAACGAGTTCCAATCTAAGGATACGATTATTGTATAATAGAACATCTATAAAATTATATTTGAGAATATTGGCTGCGACTTTTTGCAACCTTTTAAAATATTTGAAAAAATATTCGGTACAACATATTAATTATTTTTGAAGAATTCTTTAAACATTTGACGGTAACGTCGTCATACTGCTAAAAATTAAAGGTTAAAGGTACCAAAAATCATTTTTGTGCATACATATATCTCGCTCATTATGCATCATACGTGTTTTGATGCTATTGTAACATATATAGGAAAATAAAATTTGCAATAATTTTGCTGAAATACATTTTTATGCACCAACTTGTAGGGACAGTCCTTTGACTTGCTTATGTATATCTCCGAAGTCTTTTCATTTTGACATTGCTACAGAAAAGCCTCACTGAAAATTGTACACTTGGATCAGAAAAGATTTCTTGACATTATATACAACAGAAAAGAAAATATCTTTAGAAGATGGTTAGTATAATTAGACTATATTGTCCTGAAATATAGCGGATGCTAAAAACCATTAAATATATCATAAAACACATAAAATAATTTTAGCACCTTTAACCGCGAGTAACTTTCGTAGCAAACACGTGATAATCGATGACTGTATGCAAAAGTTCTGAGTACCAATTTATATTTAATTACATATCCTGTTTTATTATAATATTTTTGTTGCATGCTTAATGAAATTATAAAAATTTAGGGCTGAAAACTTCTCTCTTATTTAAATATTTAAAATTTTAATTATTTAGATTCAATAATAAACAATATGACAGGTGATAATTATTTATGGTTGTTACAGCTGTCAAACTGCTTAAATGAAAAATATTAACGAATTCGTTGTATTATTGTTTTAGTGCTTCCATAAATACGCGTTCATTTTGACGTTTATTTTTATAAAATATTGTCTAATATAGACACTACGTTATGAGGAGTATTTTTTGGTAGTGATAAGCCCGAAGCATATTTTTATATTTTACTGAATACAATGTCTTCTGCTTTATTACACTCTGAAAGTAAAACTTTCACAGAACTACACAATATAATCACTAATATACGAATCATTTACAAAGGACTGTTTTATATTTAAACAAATATTTTTAAGGCAAACTGTAAACTCTTATTTTCGTAAAAAGCTATTGTTGTGATATATTTATATATCTATGTACTTCTATATAGATTTCATATTACAAGTAAACAACTTTTGTTGGAAGCCGATTGTCAAGTTTCTTTTCAGAAATCAAGCTCGTTTTTCTGGTATGTAAAGTTAGATCACAATTTGAATCTGACAACCCTATGATTGTGAATCCCTGGTTGGAAATTCAAGATGTAATAAATCCCATACAAATGTCTGTATCAAGTTTCGACACAAATAAGTTTTATTTGAGTGGAAATCACAGTGCTAAGTTTTATGAGGTACGGTTCATAACACTGTGTGTAATTTTTTAACTCATGGAAATATAACCATATTCGGATACCACTACGTAATAAAAGACCAACGAAAAAAAAGACCAGTGTCTCCCAGTTTTGCCCAAAGCCATGCACTTTTTTATGGGCCCCCAAAGATTTGGGGCCTTGCAAAAAAGTGATAATTTTCTCAGACTCATATCTAGCAAACCGTTCGGAATTTTACTCTCTGAGGCAAAGTTGTAGCTCTTGTCATAAAGAACAAAAATTATAAATATAAAATCAAAACAAGCGCGAATGTTATATTCGGCCCGGCCGAATCTATATACCCACCATCAACTTTTTAAAATTTTACGTTATATGGGAGGGGGCGGTAAAGTGGGCATTAAAGTGGGCGGACCACGCCCATTTTTTGTTTCCGAGTTTACATTGGTCCTTGAACTATTTGAACACAATTTCGTTGATTTTCACCTTATATAGGAGGTGGGCAGTAAAGTGGGCGGACCACGCCCATTTTCGGTTTCCGAGTTTATATCGATCCTCGAACTATACGTACAAAATTTCGTTGTCGTACATGCTTTTGTTGAAGAAATATCAGCAGAAAAGTAAAAAACGGACACCCTGTGTTTCTAGTTTTTAGCCCATAACTTTTTTGTTTATTAACCGATTTTGCCCATTTTCAATCCCAAACCTTATATAAGACAAATATTTGTGCCAAATTTCGTCCCCCTACGTTGTCCCGTTCGAGCCCTATCCTGCTTTCAACAGACGGACAGACAGACGGACAGACGGACGGACGGACATAGCTAGATCAACTCAAAATCAAACCAGGACCCAGAAAATATATACTTTGTGGGGTCTTAGATGATTCCTTCAACATGTTATACACGGAATGACAAAATCAATATAAAAAAAAACTTCATCTTCAAGATCAAAATCGCAAAAAACTTTAAAAAATTTGACTTTTTTTTGCCTTTTTTCCCCTGTTCAGGTCCATAGGTAGCAAATAGTGTTTATAAAAAACCGACTTTTCAAAAAACCGGTTTGACGGTTAACCGAAAATTGGCTAAAATTAAGAAACCGGTTTTTCGGTTAACCGTCTACTTAAAAACCGGTTAAACCGGTTAACCGACATTTTAATAATTGCTCTAATTTGAAGCTTAATAAAAATATTTTTGGTAAAAAAAAGTGTTTTTCAACTTATTGGTTTAATCATGCACCATATAATAAACAGTGCACTGCAGTGTTCCTTATAAATTGCGATTGATTTACATAGAAAATTTATAATACTTTTTTTCAGCCTTTGGACTAGTTTTAATATAATTTATAAAAACATTTTTTTTTTTTGGCATCTTATAGCACAGCTTTTGAAGCTTTATAATGATCTAAAATTATTCTATAAAGATTTTTTTATTTTTTTTTTTTTTAAATTTTTCAAGCTTAAAAATAAAATTAAATTATTGAAATTTTATAAAAAGGAAGCTTTAACCTAGGATAATGTACCTTATATTATGATTTATATTCACCTCTTTTAAAGTTTTTCTCTCAAAGAAAAGTTTACATAACTCTTATAAAAAAATGTGATAACAATACTTACATAAAATTGGAAAAATAATAAACATTTTTTCTGCTAAAAACGGATTTGTTTTTAATTTTTAGAAGAATTATTGATTATTTAAAAGTAAATTTTCTGCACTTATTTAGTTCTACTTTTGAAGTCTTTATTTTTTCCTATTATCCTATATAAAATCTTATTTTCTTTTAAGCTATACATTGGGTGTAAAGTTATTTTCTTCTTTTGGAAAATTTCATTCGTATGAAATTAAAGTTTTTGTAAATGGAATGCTTAATTATCTATCTGATTTATTATACATACAGTTTTAAAATATATTTAACTTCACAGAAGTATATCTATCAACTGACTACTTGTTAACTCAAATAGCAAGCATTTTTAGAAGTTTCAAAATATTTTCTTATATTTTAAATTAAGGAAAAAATAAAAAAAAAGACGAAATTTAGTGATATTTTTAGCAAATTCTGAAACCGGTTAACCGACACAAAAAAACCGAATAAACCGGTTAACCGAAATTGAATATTTCAAATTAACCGGTTCGCAAATAACCGAAATTTTAAGAAAAAAACGGTTTTTCGGTTAACCGGTTAACCGGTTTATAAACACTAGTAGCAAACCGTTCAAAATTCAAGGAAACAATCAACTACAAAAATGTACCTAAGATCTCAGTAAACAACTTTTTAGAACAAATGAACTTTCTAGGAATGATTCTTAACGCCGTTTAGGTACCGCTAAAGTAGTCGCAAAAATGAAAAATTTCCCGAAATTTTTATAATTTCATTTGTTTTTTCTTTACTTCAACATTGAGAAACTATGCTATCTATTACAAAAATAATAATAAAAATATTCGTATTATGTTTATAATGTTAATGGCCCTAGACTTGCAAATCGCACTCTCTTAAGTTGTGGATACAAATCGTCGTAAAAATATTCCGAACGGTTTGCAAGATATGAGCCTGAGTAAATGATCACTTTTTTGCAAAAATTATACCTAGGCCCCAAAACTTTGGGGTCCATAAAAAAAGTGCATGACTTTTGGCAAAACTGGGAGACACGGGTCTTTTTTTTTTTTTTTTTGGGTCTTTTATCAGGTAGTGGTGTCCGTGTATGGTTATATTTTTTCGTGTTGCACTGTGTAATTTATAATAGGTCCCATATAAACTCTCTTTCGGGAATCACCCTAAAGCACATAAATTCATATAAAGGTTAGTATTAACGTAAAATTCTGTATTTGTACATTTTATCTTACACTTCTAATATATGTGTAGGGTATCATATGGTCGGGTTTGACCGACTATATTTTTCTATATCGTTATTTATTTAGCGCTTTTCATATTCGCTAAATTTTACCACAAATTGAAAACAATACATCTCACATCAATTTTAAATACATTTTTAATGTGATTTTAAAAAATACACAATTTATTAAAAGCACTCATGTGTATTTCATACATGTTCCCATAGTTCTGTTTTGATTATAAAAACACAATTTTTAATTAGTTGTTTATGTCCAAAGTTTAGATTCTAACACAAGTGAGGTCACACAAAAACAATTTTTATTTGTTTCCATATTCAAAAAAATTATTTTTTTTTCTTTCTTAAAATTATTGATGCATTCACTCCAGATACTTGAACATGAATAATTTTTTTAAATTAATTAAGACTCAAGAATACACTTGAGATTAATGAGATGAGGGAATTGGTGTGGGAATTTAACTTTTGGAGGAAATTAATTTTCATAGATATAACTATACTATGGAAATGGAGTGAAGAGAATGAAGGCAAGAGAGAAAAAAATATAATTAAAATTTTCGGAACTCTCTAGTAGTTTATTTTGTGGTTTTAATAAAATATTCCTGACAAAAGTTAAGAAATTAGAAAACAACCACATTTATTAAAATCTATGCTATGACTTTATTTCATTCTATAAACCATGTTTTCAATTCACTTATAAATCTCTACATTTAATCAAATTAAATTTTACTAAATCTTAAATGTAAATTCAATTCTTTATATTTATTCTCTTTGCTTTAAAAGAGTGGTTATTGAGTACAGTAAATTTATAGTCTTTTCATACTGTTATGAAGTAAAATATCTTTAAATTAATCTTTAAGCAACTGTTGAAAATTATTTATATGTTATAACAAGTGTTTTTAAATATATATACATACAGGGTGGTACAAATAGAAGTTTACTCTTGATGTTGTTTTTAGTAATTTTTCCATAAAAAAGTAATTGTTCTTTTGCGTTAAAAGACTTCGTAAAAACTTCAAGAAAGTCATATAAATTGAGCTTTTTCTTTTGTTCTTTTTTAATAAACTGCCTTGTTGGACCACCCTTTATATTTCGCATATTTCATACGATTTTTTTTAATATACTTGGAAAATTATTTATATCCATTTGAAAAAATAATAAACATATGGGACATTTCACTTTATGTTGAACTGAAATAATTTATTTCTTTATAAATTTATTTGTGGAAACATTTTAAATTATTTTAAATGATATTTTTAAATATTATTAGATATTGGCTGGAAAGGCTCAACAAAATGAAAACATAAAAAGAAAATTGTGAGAAGCAATATTTTGAAATATCTTTTTTAAAAGTAAATTCTTATTTGTTTAAAATTATATATAAATATTTTAGTTATTTTTTTTTTTTTTTTTAATATTTTTTAAACACAAAAAACTGGTTTATTCGACATTCGAAAAACAAGAAAACTGACAGCACTTCAACCAAAAACCGGTTGGAAAACCACGTCGATCACCCTTATAGATACGTATGTTTCATAGAAATATATATACATTACACTAAATACAAGTATCGGTCCACAACTGAACTCAGGTCCCACATAAGATCCCGAATTTTGATTATATATGTGCATCAAAATTCGGGAAAGAATCTCGTATGGGACTTGGTCGGGCTTCTTCGACTATATTTTTCTTACTTGTTCAAAATTAAACTCAAATGTTATCTAAAGCTAAATCTTCTCTAGAATTATCATAAGATCACATTGAGCCCCAAGAAATTGTATCCCCGACTGGTAGCTTAGCGATATCAGGAAAAAGGATAAATTGGCTAAAATATAAGCAATACCTTAGAACTTACTGCACAGAGAACATATCGCTAGGTTCACTAGAAGAAATCGGTCTCTCTCTCTCAATAATTTTGATAGAAATCTAAAACTTGCTGCTGAACATGCTATCCAACCCCCCCTATAAAACAGATATAATATAATTTATTCTGCAGATGTCGAAATACTCTTGACTGAAAAAAAAAAAAGAGTATGAAGAGAGTGACAACTCCACAGATCTCCTAAACTGAAATCGAAGCTAAAATAATGACAAAAAAGGCTTACTAAACTTTTTGACTATCAAAAAAATGCATTTTTGTGTAAATATCTGGAAAAGCTGGATGCAACACCTCAGTTAGATTACTCACTGTGGCAAGCTACAAAAAAAAAAAAAAAAAAAAAAAACCTTAAGAGAACTGTTATAAGTAGACCTTTACGTAATACAAATGGAGGATGGGCAAGAAACTATACAGAAAAAGGGAATCTGTTTATTAGTAATTTAAATAATGTATTTACCCCGAACGAATCAAATGATATAATTGAGTTGCCACCTGTTGTACCCCATTTCAGAGCAGTTGAAGCCCTATACTTTGAGATTCGAGAGATCGAAAAGGCACCTGGTATTGATTGATTAAAATCAGTAACCAGATGCTTATAGAACTACCCCGGATAGCATTAAAAATAATACTTTATATTTTTAACGCTATATTACGCCTTGAATATTATCTACTAGAATGAAAGTTGTCACTGATTATCATGATACCTAAGCCGGGAAAAGATCACACAAAAGTAGAATCGTATAGACCCATAAGTCTATTATCTAATATGTCTAAGGTTTTTGAGAAGCTCCTAATTAACAAGTTATACCCGCTAATAAGCCAATGTATATCCAATCATCAATTCAGAAACACAGTACTATCGAACAAATACACAGACAAGAGGCATCTCATATTTTTTAGGACCAAATATTTGATTTTGAGGGATGGCTAAAAAAATTTTAAATTAAAATAAATGAATAAATATAACAATTAGCTTACGTAGAGAATCATGCCATCTATCATAATAAATAACCAAGTTAAATACCTCGGAATAGATCTCGATCGACATCTTATTTGGAAATTTCATATTGATGCAAAGTTGACCTAAATAAAATTGAAAACACTTCAAATAATTTTGCTAATTGGCAGAAACTCTATAACTCAGTTTTAAAGCTAATATGGAGTTATGGGATCCAGTTATGGGGTACAGCCTCAGCATCAAATTTTGAGAAAATACAAAGACGGCAAAACAAAATATTGCGTACTATAACCGCAGCCACAAATAGGTAACTACGGGAGTAAAAATCTATTGAATTTCTTTACCTATCTGTTAAAATTAAATTGGTAATCTTAAAGCTTTCTTTAACTAGGTGTTTCTACCGAATGGATAAAATAGAAAATATGGTAACATTCAATAATAAAGTCTTAAATTATTATTAATATTTTATTTATTAAAAAATACACAAAATTAATTTTAATTTCCAATTTCTTAACATAATTTTACAATAACGAAAACACTTTAAATTGTTGTTATAACAGTTCTGCAGTGGTTGGAAGTTCCTTCCTGAAAATATAGACTCTAATTTCCAATTATTATATTATGCCGTTGGATTGAGTTGGAAGCTGGAGATAATTTGCCACTTCGACCGACCAACTGTGTCATATGGGCTTTGAAAGCAGGCAAGGCAATTGTTTAAAGTGCCTTCTTGATAGCAATTTAGAATACTGCACCAACCGCATCTTAGTTGTGCAAGTACAGATCTAGATTGCCAGGGAAGTTACCTCTCATCATCCGAAATTGTCGGTGGGTGCTTAATCAAGGCTCTGTGGCATATATAGCCATTAATGGCTTCTGAGGCCGCCAGTCAATGCAATTCTCTTCGTATATTCATCAGGGACAATCGGTTAAGGTCGGGTGGAATGTAGGTGCCGTGGTATGAAAAATTAAGGAGCCTGTCGAAGTCTATCAATATCTCGATTTTGGTCTATGAACTATATAAATGTTTTTTATAAAATTTGGTACAGATAAATCCTCGACTTTCGAAATACCTTTAATGTCCTAAAATCCCACAGAAATGTTATTTTGATATACGGCCTAAAATCTCTTTAAATTAAATAGTTCTTCTATATTAATTTTGTTTTTTATATAAATTACAACTTGAACTTTTACACGAATCTGTTCAAAATTGACCATAGAAACCCTCAAATAAAGAATTGTATATCTGATAATTTTATTACACAGAGAAAACAGATTGGTTCGTGCAACCGAATTTTTAGCAAATCGAATTTAGTCGGTTGCATGTACTATCTTATAATTCGATTGGCATTGCACTATATTACTGTAGTCTCAACCAATTTGATAAATGTAATTCGGTTGTGATAATATTAATTCGAATATAAAATACATATAAATTAAGCCTGCCCAATTAAAAAGAAATGTGTTTTTTATTTGTTTATATATTCATGCGTATATACATTATTCACATACATATACTATGTATAAAGCTATGTATACACGGTTGTCAGATCTAACAATGTTGGCAGATCTGACAATGTGATGGCAATGTACTGACAATGAAAAATTGTTAGCAACAGGTAAATTGCCAGTTTAGACGATCGTAAGAAAACCTTACAATTTCATTGCCAGTCCATTGTCAGACAATAAATTTATCTGCCAACAAAAATTGTCAGTTTACACTGTTGGCAGGTTGTTGTATGGCAAAAGTTACCAGATCCGTCGTCAGACGAATAAACTTTGCTGTTTAATGTGCAGCGTTGCCATTACAAATGATTTATCTGACAATGGCGCCATTGTCAGATGCATAAAATTCGCACAGCTGACAATAAAAATTGTCAGACAATTATCTGACAATGGCAACGTTATGTGTTTACACGATTATCAGATGTCTAACAATATTATTGGGTTACAATTTACTGACAATGCTTTTTTTAACAACGTTGTAAGACATAAATTGTAAGTTTACACGGTTGTTAGAAAATTTCTGAACATTTTTCTGCCAACGTTGTTAGATCTGACAACCGTGTATACATACCTTAAGAGTAAGTTTTTTATTTATAGTTAAATATAAAGAATTGGCTTCCAATATGTAGTTTCTGCAGAAGAAAAGTTCTGATGCACCGTATGAATTGAGTAATGAATGTAAAAACATTGATGACGCTAAGAACAATAACTATATTTTAATAAGTTTTTAAATAAAAAAAATTACTAATTGTATTGAAATTTGTACCTTACCATCATTTTAATCCACTAGAATTCCAAACTTAGCATATGCAAAATGCATCAAGGGACACTGTTGAATCTTTGACTGCCGTTAAGTAAATTAATAATCCAATGAAAAGACTCTTGAATAATTTCCAAATTAACAAGTTGCTGGACAACAAATATAAAATATGTTCAATACGTTAGACTGAATTGCCTGAAGGATTTTCAAAGGTATCCAATTTGAGCGAACTCCGTTTTGTTGATATCTGTACACGGAATAAATGTAATAAAATCCATAATATTTCGTACATGTGTAGCTAAATACTTACTTTATATAACAAGGAAAATCTAATCTTACTATGTAGTAAAGTTTTGGGATCATTTTTCTTGTTTAGTTTCTTGTTAGCTTAATTTTTTATTTAATTTTTATTGTTTCTATGGATCAACCATCCAATCGGTTCAAAATATCGAATTGGTTTTTTAATATTATAATCGCAACTGAATATATGGTTAGGGGATAAATTAACCTAATACAATCAAATTTTTGATTACAAACGCAAATATTTTGGTTAAAAATTTAAACTCAATTCGGCCACATGTACCAATTTCGATAAAATTATTTCAATTATACGCAAATTGTTTAAACTAAATTTACAGTTGTGAGAATATAAACTTCTTGGCAATTATGTTTCTATTATTGTAGGTAAGGAAATTCCTTTAAAGGTACATTTTATCAAAAATATAAACTAAATTATAGTTATTTTTATTAAATTTTAATGGCTGTAACCATTTTCCAACCAATCTTTTTTCTGTGTGTACCTAACACATTACATAAATAAAATCAGGAGGTGTAAGAATCACTATAGCTATATATTCGGTAAGTCATACCTACCAGATTTTATTTACACCATAGATACATATCTAGACACTTACAGATATATATTTATTGAAATTACGGGCATTAACCCTTCGTCTTACAAACTGGTCTGGCCAGACCAATTGTAAATTTAAATATTGTTTTCATATATTTATAATTAAGCCAGAGACTTGAAATTTCAGGTACCCTTCTGCAATTTTGTTTTCTAACGATCTGTGAAAAAACCAGAACGATAAACCTATCACAAGAATAGTTATGAGGATAAATTAATGTACATGTTACATTCGTACCAAATATGGTCTGGCTGGACCAGTTATATTTTGTGTGAAAAATTATATAGTTTGATGATGTTATTCGTTCTTTTTTTATTGTATTTTATTTTATTAAAAACTTTTAAACTAAGATCTCATTAGTTTACTCATTTTATTTTATGATTTTCCATCTATTCGTTCATGTTTTGTGTTATGATTTTAATACTGATAAAACCTCAAATGTTTGATAAGAAAAATTGTATGCATTTGTAGACTCAAAACAAGGAGATTAACGTGAAGTTTATCGATGGGAAAATATAATTTCTTGCAGAAATATGTGGTAGTAATGCTAGAATATAGTTACATAAATGTAATAATGTAAAAAAATCACCAAAATTTCGATTAAAATATATAAAATTACAGAGCTGGTCTGGCCAGACCATATTCATATTCCATATCAAATACTTACATAACAATTTTGCATATTTGGTGATTCAGTCATTATATATTGTAAGATAATGCCAGTATATGTAACATTTAATTATATACTGAAATCTCAATCAAAACAAAAAGAGGGCGGATTATTACAAATGATCTTTTCGATTTACATTCGTTTATCATTTATTTAATAGAGAGTTTTTTTGTTCGTAATAAATGTTTATTTATAAAGAATCACAACCACTTGACATTCAGTGGGTAACAAAAAATATAGAAAAAATAACACAAATGTACTTGAACTATATTTGCTTTACTTTATTTGTTGTTGATGCCACAATTCATATTACATATGAATTCACATTTAAGTGCGTATCCATGGGATGGGAAAATATAAATTTTACTTCTTAAAATGCTTTATACCACAAAAAAAAACTACAGTTAATTCTAATGTAAAATTAACACTAATCTGGTTTTTATCAATACCTTCGGTAAAAGTTCAAAAGGCTCCTCTTACCCTTTGGTTTCCAACCAACGATTTAGAACAATAAAATATCTATAATTAAACTATATCTGTGATTTTTTCATAAGCATTTATTAAAACTATTTTATGACTGTAATAATACTTTCGACTAATATCAAACTAGGACAATATATGACCCTGAAACTAAATTATATATGTAACTTGATCCCTTTCCAAATTTTTAATTGTTTCCGCCCCTGATAACATTTCCTTTCTATTCCATAAAAATTATAAAATCAAAAAGAAATAAAGAAGTTTTAATAATGAAATCCAATATCTATATATTTTCCATTTATTTTCTTTCCAATAAGCAAATATGATTTGCTCAACTTTAAAATTTATTTGCAGTACAAAGAGCAATTCATTAAAGTTTTTAATTTAAATTGTTAAATTTTCTTTCTTCTTCATCTCCACAATTTTTACTTGTTTGAAAATAAATTTCTAGTTCATTTATTTGATTGTCTAACTATCTTCATTGTGATCTAATTAAATTTTATTGATGTAAATATTTACATTTTTGTGTTTATTAGAAAATTTTTAATTAAAATTTCTTATTAACACATTTTCAACCACAATTGTAGGCAGCAGGAATCTTTAGTAGGAGAATATATACAATTTGTTGTGTCTGTGGTGCGTTTAAAAGAAATTGTAAATGTTTTATGAGTATAATGAAATTTTGTTGTGTAGTGATTGTAATTAACTAAGTATGAACTGAATAATTTTAGTAATAGTTCTAGTCGTGTGGTGCTTCTCCTAATAGATTTAATTAAGATTTTCTTTTAATCGATTTTGTCAAACGTTATGCAGAAATTAAATTTTGACTTTTGTTCATTAAGATAAAAAGAAAAAATTATACCCAGTGAACAAATTATTAGTATGTGTAGAATTCAATTCAGCCAAGCAAATGATTTTCAAAATACGACTATTGCTTAAAGCTTTACGTTTTTCATTCCCTCTTTTTTGCTTTTGCTTCAGTTTTTTCGGCTGAAGATCTATTACTGAAAATCAACAGTTAAAGCAAAATTCAAAAAATTGCGTTTGTGTGATGCGCACACATACCACTTGTGTGAAGCAGCAAAAAACTCTGCTTGATTTGCATTGACATTAATGAGAGAGCAGCAATTGAACGAAGTAGTTTATAGTGTACGTGTGAAGCAGCGTTGCGTAAGCAGCATTTGTAGTCTAAAGTCGCGAGTCAGGAAATTTGAAAATTGCGCATCTCTGGCTTAAAAGCAGTAAGCAAGCAAACATTAACTATATTGTTTTTGCTTACGTGTTTTTTTTTTTTTTTAACAAACAGTAAACACATGTACAAATGCATGTATTTCTTTTGAATATTGGTGGTGGATTTTGTTTTCCCGTGTTACTTACCCAGTTGGCCCTGTCTTTAAGACATCCTCGAGGATGGGTGCACGACCATGTTATGTCCTTGACGACATTTGTAGGACAGCTAGAGCAATTCGTCGACGACTTTTTCAAACAAGTGTCGCGAAAATCGTGCACGATTAAATGAGAGACAATGTCGCCCATCTTGTCGTTAGTAAAATAGCAATAATAGAAGACAACATGTAAGATTTTGTCGCTCTTCTTGTCTTTAATATTGTATATTGTCACCTATGTTTATGACAAAATGCAAGAAAACTAAAAAAATGACATGTCTTCCATAAATCGTCAAAGACATTGTTGTCTAAGACCATTTTGACAACTGGGTATTCCCCTTATCTTAAAGCTTATATGCTAGGAAATATTGTACATGTAAATAAAAACTTTATTTTCAATATTTTTAAATTTTTTGTTTGAAATAAACTACGTTATTTTTTAATTTAATTTTATTTAAAGGTCATAAAATTTGCTAAAGAAAAACATAATATTTACAATTTTTATGTGAATAGGTAAAATTTCATAATTTTCGAAAAAGCCTTTTTCTATAAAAGGCCATGCTCTCTACTCAAAGTGATAGTTCATTTTCGGTTTTCAATCAAATGAGATTAAGAGGATATCAAAATATAAACAAAATAAAATCTCCAAGGATATTCAAGATATAATAAAAGAAAAATCTGTGAATATATGTGCACGGATAAATAATAGCAAACACATTTTTTTCTTAGTCATTTGAAAATTGGTACATTACCCAAATTTTCAAATCCTGTTTCAATTGAAATAGATCATATTATGAGCCACTGCATTTGGTATATTACCAGGATTTACGATTTTTAAAATTTTGGAATATTCTGCAAGAATAACATAATCGATTTACGTAACATTTGTGTTTGGAGCACAACGTGGTTAGGCAGTCTGTACGAAGGACCAAAATGCTTTCCTGACCACCGTATTGAAATCATAATCGAGATGATGCGCAAACAGATAATCGAATGCAATGTACATTACATTCCAAATGCTTTAACATGTAACATATTTTATTTAATATATAATCTATTTTATTTATTTAGTCTTACACCGTAAGCTATTTAACGTTTTTACGTCATTATTTAGTTGCCATAAATTCCAATTGAAATGGTCCACCTCCAATTATTTTTGTTCACACTTAACATATTTAGCATACAATTTGTAAAATGATCACAAAATTAAATTTTCATGACAAATAAAACTCATTTTGCCAATACAATTTGTTTAAACGTCTACTTCCTATATGAGCAAAGCAACATACCCCTAGTTGACCATTGATGTTTTCGCAACACCCGATATCTCGGAAACTAAAAAAGCTATGATCACAAATCTTTCGATTTTATGAAATAGACTAAAATAGACTCCGTTCCAAATTTTATTAATTTATCTTAACGGGATCGGGTAGTGGTAAGAAATGGGTTAAACTTCTGTGCTTTTGTAGGAGTTCTTCACTCGTACTCTAGTCTTTCAAATTTAGAATGGATCTACAAGTATTTTCATAAGTGCGTTAGATAAACTATTATAATTTAGTAAAAAAAAAAAAACACATTCCCCCGAGGTATTGCTCTGAGGAATGTAAAAATTTAAATTAGGATATAAGCAGTGTTGCCAGGACTTGAGAAAAAAATAAGCTAAAAAAGCTCAGAAAAGGCTAAATGTCTCAAAAAATAAAGCCAGAAAAAAGCAAGTATATTGTTTTATTTAAAAACGCATTTATTTTGTTGTTCTCATTTGATTTTGGTATTTCTTAAGGATATATTAGTGAATTTATAAACATAACATAAATGATTCCTATGGGTAATAAAGTTTGTAAAAAAAAAAATAATTAAAATATTCTTGTGGAATAAAGCGCCGCAGGAGAAAATTTTCGTTACATACATATAATTTAGATTTTTTGTGCAAATTAATATACAAAACTGCTTAAATTGATGATACTGTAAAAATAAAATTAGTAAATTTTTAGCCTTTTTAAAGCTATGTTAAGAATGAAAAAATGCTAGAAAAAAAGCTAGAAGCTAAAACGAAAATTTTGAGGCTAAAAGCAAAATAAAAAGGCTAGATTTAACCTTAAAAAAGCTAAACTGGCAACACTTGATATAAGTATTCATCGAATCTTTTTTTTATTTTTTCAATCCAGTCCAAAAAATTTGGCATATGATAATATAAATATCTGTTCATTAACTTTATTATTATTTTTAATTGCCAACAGTTTCAGTTCATTTATAAATCCTTCACGGTTTTTTATATAACTATACTGTGAGACAGTCCCAAAATTATTAGTTTATTTGTTGAAATTCATATATAATGGGTCGATATATTTCAAACAACTTAGTTTATCGTAATTTAGCACATAGTATTAAAAAGTCGCCATTTAGTCGCCATTTAAAAAAGTGGCCAGGTGGTTGAAAAGGGGGCAAATGGCGACTAAAGTCGCCAAACGGTAACGCTGATTGTTAGTTACTAACAGTTTCAGTTTATTTATAAGTTTTCCGTGGCTTTTTATATCACTATACTGCGAAACAATCTCAAATGATGAATATATTTTTTGATTAATATATAATGGGTCGATATATTTCAAACAACTTAGTTTCTCGGCATTTAGCACATAGTCTTAAAAAGTCGCCATTTAAAAAAGGGGCAAAGGTGGTTCAAAAAGGGGCAAATGGCGACTAAAGTCGCCAAACGGTAACATAACTTATGTTTTCTTCTGGGAAACAAATAAAAAAATTAATTATTTCATGCAATTTGAAATTGTTTTAAATTGTTTTCCGTATGCGGTTCATCAATATGCATCGTTTGAGTGATCTCCTGCTTTAATTTTGAAGAAAGGCAGATGAAAACTTAAGTCAAATCAATTGATGTAAAGTTTAAGAAAACTAATAATTTTCTGACATTTCAAAATTAGGGTTTTATTTACAAAATATTTTATGACATAAAGCCATTCAGTTTACAATTAAAAATTTTTAATTTTGCTGGGTTTAAATAAAATTTTTTTAATATAATTTCAATGTATTTATTAATATAATTTCCTAATAAAACTATAAATTATCATATTATACAATTATTTCCAAAGGTCATACAATTGTAAGTAATTAAATAAGAAACTTATTCAATTCAGTGATAAAATTTTAAATAAATTTATATTTATACATACAAATTAACCTTTTCTGATTAAATCCAATTGCAAAAGTTTTTAAACTAATTAGTAATTACAAACATGTCTAAAATAATCTTCTAGTTAAATACAATTACAAAATTTAGTTTTATCTCAAAAAAACTTATATTATTAATTAATTTTATTTTCTCTGTAATACGATTTATTTGTTAATAACTTAAAATTAAGATATTGTCAATAAGTCTTATTTCTTTTAAAACAAATTTTTTTTTTTATATTGATGAATTATTATTGACTGACTGACTGTATTTTGGTTAAGTGGCTTAAGAAATTTTGTAATAAAATAAATTTGTTACTTTTATATTCCACTCAAATGTGTCCATTTTATTTTTATTATTTTTTTATTTGTTTGAGGTTTTGTTTTATTAAAATGAATTTTACACTTAATTGAATAAATTAAAATAATTCGAGTGGAAATTATAAGTAGCCATGATAAGTTTATGTATTTTTAAGAAATTTGTGGCAAATTTGAAGGCAAACAAAAGTTGACAAATAAAATCTGTTATTGAAAATTATTTTTTTTAAAGATTTTAAAAGGATTTCATTTATACTCAAAGAGGATTATATATAAAATTAATGTAAAATGAATTTTATATGTATTTTAACAAATATAATGGAAAATAAACTTAATAGATATTTAATTTAGAAATACTTTTAGATACATGTTCAATTCTCGATTTTAATTTCATATATATTTCTATATAAATTTATATAACCAAAAATTTAATAGATAGAAATTTAAATTCTATAAAAATCATACTTTTATGTTAAATATATTCCACATTGTTTGTTTTCTGGAAAAAATATTTAATAATTTTCTTGAAATATACTTAAATAGTAAAATTTTAATAATAAAATTATTTACTTCATTTTGTTTAAAGTCATCACTTTTAAATAGAAATGGGAACTTTATGATTTTTTTTACAGATTTCTAAAGAAAAATCTATATTTTTTTTTTTTTTTTTGAGTGGCAATAACAATTTGTTTTGATGATTTTCCTTTTTATTTTTTTTTCGATTTTTTTTAATATGCCACAAAGAACAACAACAAAACAAACGAAATATTAAAAAACTTTTTTTGTGCTGAACATTTTTTTATGAAACTTATATCTTTTCAACCGACAACGAAATATGTTTGTTTAAATATATGTTTTTGTTTATGTCATATGAAAAAGTACTTTTTAAAAAAAGACTTAACAGGGATTTTTAAAAAAAGAAAAATGAACAAAAAAATCTCTAAACAAATGCTGACTTTCAAAAAAGATGCAATTCTAAAGTATCACAGATCCAGGGACAACTATTTACATATTTTTATTTAATATCTTAAAAAAGTGAACAATAACAAAAAGATTTTCCATAAATTTAATATTATTTTTCTAAATAAGACCTTTTTTTCGCCCTAACTTATGTCTACTGTTTTGTAAACTTTTCATACATGTTTTCTACGTCTTCTCTCTCTGTATGTGAAATTTGTTATTTGCCACAAAATGACTACTTGTGTTTTATTTTTATTTGTTTCCACATGAGCCTGTCCCAGACACTTGACAGTCATCATGAAACAAATAAGAAAAATAGACTGTTGTGGGAAATTCTTTTTTTTTTTTTTTTTTTTTCTTGTAAACTTTTTCCAAAAGGTACACGTACTCATAAATATTATTTATTATAATCATAAATAATCTAAATGGTTTTAAATATCTTTTTGCTGCTTTCTGTTTTTGTTAAAAGTAACCAAAGATAAGAAGAGGATTTGACCATGTCTCTATTTAAAGGATCATTGTACGTTCAATGGTATCAACACCAATTTCAGTTGTGTTAAGATGTTATCATAAAGAATTATAATATTATTAGTACGACTTATTTAGATTAGTTATTTGTACTAAATTTATGTAGTCAAAAGTAAAATAAATTTGAGCAAAAAGGTTAATTTAACTTAAAAGGTATTTGACATTTACTTTTTGTTGACTATTCAGTAAATTTAGTTGAGGTAAAAAAACAAAAAAAAAAAAAAAAAGTTATAATACCGCATGACCGTACACAGAAAAAAGTCACCAATTAACAAATATATATGAAAATAATTCATTCAATTATAAACTCGTTTAAATTTGCACCTCTCACCAAATGATTATACCAATTTCTAAAAACTGTAAAAAATACAAAACAGAAAACAATTCCCAATTAATAAATTAATTAAATCAATCAAGTAGTTAATTGTATGAATTAAAAATGTATATAGGATATGAAAGTATAGTTAAATTTTATTTTTATTTCATTTTTGCTTGAATAAATTTATTAAATTTCGATGCAAAATGAAACAACTATGTTAATTGAAAAAAAGACCGTAATAATTTTTCCTGTGCAGGTATCAAAAATAACTCATTGTAACCAGTAAAATGGTTATGTGCGCATAAAAGTTACACTTTGTAGCCGTTAAAGTGATTGTGTATGTAAAAAAGGGCCACCTTGTTGCTGTGAAAGTGCCTATTGTCACTTTATTAACCCTACGGTAGTCGTGGAGGTGGCTGTGTGTGAAATAAAGACACCATGTAGTCGTTGACTTTGCAATAGACTTCCTTTTAGGATAAGCCCATGTTAAAATTACTAGTCACGTATTAGCTACGTAAATGACTAGTGGTACCCTAATAAAGTAGGTAACTTGTAGGCAACAACCACCATACACTGCTGGATATTAAAATTGCAGTATCTGAAAATGCAAAAACATCGAAATTTTGAAAAAACTAAAACCCAAAATTTAACAAAAGCGTAGAAAGAAATGATCACGAATAATTCCACGCAATTCCTAATTCTTGGAATAGATATATGTATGTAGTTTGGAAACTTAAATGAAACATTTCCATTACATCGTGATTTTAAGATATATTATGTTTTTATTTTCAACTTCATTCAAAAATGGTTACAATTTTTTCCCCATTTTTTGTATTAAATAACGCTACACCATTGCGTTTATTCACTAAAATAATTTCCGAAATTTTCGGGAATGGGCCTAATATCGGACCTATGGAAATTTATTGACTTATCCTTATGAAATTAGTTAATATAATTTCCGCTTATATTAAATTTTTTTGTGTCAAATATTACCATGATAATGTCATTTATGTGCTATTTTTGCAAGTTAAAGTGATTTCCGAAAGTGGGCCTTATGTGCATATGCCTAATTGTTAACCGATCTTCCTGAAATTTTGTACTCCGATTTATTTTTGTATAGAATTTATTTGTACCAATTGAAATAGTGACATACATAAATAAGGCATTTGTTAGAGTTAAAACCCTATTCCGGAGAGTATTTGTACGGAGGCGAGGTGAAATAACGTATTGATCATGACCAATTTCAATAGCGTTTATCCTTATGTCAAAATAAATTTCATCATATTATCTTCAAAATTGCGACCTGTACTTTGTGCACAAGGCTTAAATGAATAGATAGCCAGCCGTCCAGCAAGACGGAGGGACGGGCATCAGAAAATGATTCTTTCTATACTTTAAGGTGGGTGTTACAATATTGCTTTGTGCGTTACAAACATCAGGATAATCAAATCCACTATTGGATCAGCCTAACCTTACAGAAGGGGCACGCCATAGGGGGTAGTTTTATCACCTCTGCGATGGAGCCTCGCCCTCAATAAACTGCTTGTGAAGATGGACTCTCAACACGCTATTTCGAAGAATGGAAGTAGCGCTTAAAGCACTCAATGAATGGAGCGTTGGCAGTGGACTAAGCCTAAATCCCTTTAAGACGGAAATAGTCATCTTTACGAGAAAATATAATATTCCACACTTTAAACCTGCCAGCCTAAATGGGAAGGAATTAGCAATATCCAACAGTGCCAAATACTTAGTCATGATTCTAGATAATACATTGTCCTGGAAGCCCAACTATCTTGAAAGAATAGAAAAATCAACAATCACAATATATGTATTCAGAAAAGCCATTGGAGGCGCATGGGGAATAAACCTTAAGAATGGTACTACAGTGTGGTGAAAGTCGCTTGAAGTGACTAGTTTTGAAGGAGTGATGCGTAGAATAGCACTTCTCATTATGGGTGCAATGCGTACCACGTCAACCAAGGTATTATTTGCAATACCCAATTGGATCCCAGTTGATCTGCAAGCGAAGAAATATGCGCTAAACACGGTGATGAGACTGAACGCCAACGGTTGCTGATACCACAGGCCATATAGTCACGCCAACTACAACTGTAATTCCTGAACTTATGGATTACTGTAAGCCTAAACAACTATCGTCAAGGCTCTTCATATCCTCTATTTCGGTTCACCCAGGAACCCTGGATCATACCTCCTCATCTAATAGAATACTTCGTGTCTACACAGATAGTTCCAAGATGAAGAATGGTGTTGGAGCTGAAGTCTACATCGAAGAATTTGGAAAGAGGTTGTCGTTTAAACTCCCAAACGAATGTAGCATTCTACAAGCTAAAATAATGGCTATCAATAAGGCAACTAATTGGATAAAGTATTATAAGATATACGGTAATGATATCGTAATATTTATTGATAGTCAAGCTGCTATAAAGTCCCTTACAGGTGTGTATGGTTCATGAATATCGGACATCCCTTAATGAGATGGTGAAACATTCGAACATCGCACTGATATAGGTGCGCGGACACGGGACGAGTCGAGGCAATTGTATTGCGGACAAACTGGCAAATAAGGGTGCTCTACTGTAGGATGAAAGTATAGATCATTTCTGTGGCATCCGTCTCAACGCCTGTGAGCAGCGTATTGAAGCTGCAGTGTACGAACTAGCACAGCAAAGGTGGGTAGATAAACCAACGTATATGACAACGAGAATGATATGGCCTAAATTGAATAAGCGTAGGTCGACGTTTCTTTTAAACAGCAGCAATCTCTGGTCACTGCCAATTTGGAACTCATGCCACAAGACTGAGATTTCAGTCCAACGACTTCTGCAGAAGCTGTCACAATAAAGAGGAGGAGGAATCCATTCAACATCTCTTCTGTAACTGTCCTACACTGGAAGATATCCGTTTAAGACCTCTAGGACAGAGATACTACAACAGCCTCACTGAACTATCCAATATCAGAAAAGAGAGCATTAGCGCCTTTGTTAGAGCTTTTTCTAACCACCATACTTATCGGAGACGACTGCTCTATTCAAATAACCTCGCTACTCACTATCACTTTTCTTCATCCTATACTTGACAACTCTATAATACATATCATTATTTCTTCGTTCTTCTCTTAAATACATCAACTTTCTTATCATAATCTATTAATGGCTCTTTAGTAATGTTTTCTCTTCCCCTCCTCTCCACCTCTCCTATTATTTCCCATCTTTCTCCTTCTCTCTCTTCTTTACTTACAGGTAACACAAAGGGACCCGAAGGATCCAAGTGAGCCGAAAACAAGCATGTTGGAGGTCACCTGTCTAACCATTCTAAGCTAAACATCAGCACAAATGCATAATACCCAACCAGCTATGGTGGTGCTGGGTATGAAGAGCCATCTCGTTTGTAAATAAATCTGTTACTTCTAATCGTCTGGTTGGATTTGCATAAAATTTCACATAGGCATAGCAGAGGAGAATAAAATTTCAAGTTTGGAGGGAGGATCCTACATACCTGTCAGGATAGCTCCGTTCTGGGGCTCAAAATAGGGTACCTCTGACACAGAAAATTTTCAACCTTTAGCCAAATTTTTGATTCCGATTTCAAAGATTTCTATATCAACTTTAAGCCCTTGATAATTTTCGAGTTATATGCATTTAAAATTTCTCTATTATCTATTTCAATTTTCCATATAGGTATAGTCCAATATTTTTTTCTTTGCAATTAGTAAAAGAACAAAATTGTCTTTCAAAGAAAATTTGCTGTTAATATCTCTGATTCCAAAAATAAACTTTTTGAATTTGTAAAATTTGCAAAAATTAACAAACAGACGGAAATAAGCATCCTTTTAAAAAATCTTTAAATTCCAAAAATTTCCTATTACTTATTGATCAATATAAAAACAAAATGTAGATATTAAAACATTGATATCACCTATTCCTGAATTAAACTTTATTTTTGACCCCTTTTACCAAAATGTTCATTGGGTAAGTCCTTTTTTTTTTTGGGTTATATAATATTGATGTTAAATATTTTTGTGAAATTTTAATTTATTTAATAAAAAACAAGAGAGGAAGATATAGTCAGTCAAGCCCGACCATATGATACCCTACACCATTGTGTACATCAAAATTCGGGCAGGAGTCTTTTATTAGACTTGGTGCCAATTTTGGACCGATATTTTTATTAAGTGTAAAATAAAACATTCGAATACAGAATATAACTTCCATAGGTTAGGTTAGGTTAAATGGGCTGCTGTAACCAGAGCCAATTTAATTGCCTCTGGTGTCACATTATTGAAGGCTCCTTCTATATCAAGAAAGGCCACTAATGCATATTCCTTATGCTCGAGAGCATTTTCAACATACCCTACAAGCGAATGTAACGCCGTCTCAACCGATTTACCTTTCATATAGGCGTGTTGGGACGCTGATAAAAGGTTGGGGTCGATTGTCCTACGAAGATGCAGGTCAATCAGCCTTTCCAGTGTTTTCAAAAGGAAGGACGATAGACTGATAGGTCTGAAGTCCTTCGGTTTCGTGTGGGAAGCCTTTCTTCCTTTAGGAATAAAGACCACCTTGCATCTAGTCCATGACTCAGGGATATATGAGCGTGATAAACAAGCTGAGTAGATCCGAAGTAGCCATGGAGCTATAACATCCGCATTATGCTGCAAGTCTGCAGGAATAATGCCTTCCATACTAACATTTATAAGAATTTATTAATTTTTGGATGACTCCCGAAAAAAGGCCTTATATGGGAGCTATGGTAAATTATTGGCCGATCTTCGTAAAATTTGGCACTATCATTTACATTTTTATAAAACTTATTTGTGTCGAATATTATATTTGATACTAACATTTGTATGGGGACTAGGTGAAATAATGGACCGATCTTTAAAATTGCGACCTGTAGTTTGATTACAAGGTTTACATGGACAGACGGACGGACGGACATCGTTAAATCGACTCAGGAAGTGATTCTGAGTCGAATGGTATACCTTAACATCAGCACAAACGCATAACACTCCAACCACCTATGGTGGTGTAGGGTATAAATATTAATAAATTTCTATGAAGTAAACATTTTAAAAAATTAGTCATGAAAATTATGTTTATCATGTTTCCTTCAACTGACTGTCTTTCGGTCTACAATTTATTTTGTTACCATGACAAATTATTTAATATAAACTCTGAGCCTTATTCTTTATTCTTGCACTTGAAACAAACTTAATTATATAACTTAAGTTAAATTAATTATGGCACACTCAATATTCTATTAACTTGAATAGAATTAACTCTACTACACATCATATTTTAACTAACAATCGACCTCGTCTTATATTAATGTTCAACTGTTTTTGACAAATGATCTAAAAGCAAAAAAAAAAAAAAAACTGTTTGTAGCATGAGTAATTCAAATTGATAAAAGCTTCTCTAAATATATAACTTTGGCTGGATTTGTTTGTTTTCATTTCGCTTTCTACTATGCGTTTATTTTTACGTCTGTACATTAAGTAATTGTTATGGTTCGGGAGTGTAATCCCATGTTCATATATTTCATTCGAATTCAATCGATTTATCTTCAGAATAAAAACAAAACAAAATAACAAACTAATACCTTAATGACATGACAAACTTGTTGATAATCATTTAAAGATAACAACTTAGAAAACAATAGAAAAAGTATAAACAAATATGCATTAATGCAATTCTCTAGAGTCGAGTTGAATAAACAAATGTATGTATGTATGAAGTGTTAATGTTTGTTGTTAAACAACAAAGTTAATATTATTTAATAACATTATACGTTTTTGCAAAGGTATTAAATGGTAAAACAAATAGATGTTGAATTAGCAAGTGCAAAGAAAGAAAACTGTGTGACTAGTAAATATGTAGACAACAACTAAAGACGGGAAAGATTTTTTAGTACTCGTATAAATATAGGATATTTTGATTTTCAAATTAAATAAAAATTAGTGAATTTCAATATATTTTCTGTGACTAATATATAGAGTTTATTTTGTGTTTTAAACTTTCACTTTTTCCTTCGGTAATGTCCATTTACTTTTCTAACAGTCTGTTATAATGGTTTTTGTATATACTACTTTATTTTCATAAGTGGGAGACTGTAGAAATGGGCAAAAATGAGTAATGACAACAAAATATATAGATTTTTATGTAATTTTGTTGTTTTCCCTATATTCGATATTTTGATTTATAGACAATGATAAAAAACCACTTACTTGCTCATACAGCAAAACATCCACGAAAACATTCGTCTATACTGAAAATATATAAAAAACAAATAAATTTATTAATGAAGGTTATTTTAGCTAAAATTTAGGAGAATAAATTGATGATTTATAATAGCCAGTACTACTAGTATGAGGGTGTTTTGTTATAAAAACTCTTAATAAAATATTTAGTTGGAAATATTTTGTAAATTATTTGATTTTTTAATATATAAAAGAAAATATGGTTCATTAATTGTTTTAGAAATAATATCAACAAAATTAATTAATAAATCCTTTGTATATTTTTAATGAAGTTATGGAGTCGTCCTCGTAAATTAAATCTTAATTTAGTAAATCGAATAAATGAGCCGAGATATATAGAGAACATTAGTCATCGCTAAACAGTGTATATCAATAGTTTTAATGTTGATAATCTTTAAAATGGAGAATTAATCTGATTTAAAATAAATTAGGGCTTGGTATTTAAAAAGTAAAATAAATAGACTGATTTTATGATATTTTTCAAGTTCATAGCAGTCGTAAAAAAACTACAAGTCATAATTTGGAAATAGCTTTATGTTTCTCCTAGGTTAAGTAACATGTGAACCAGCAATCCATTGTCCTGTGATAACAGATACTAAAATACATAACATATACCTGGTTAGTCTCAAGATAAGGTTTGATCGAGAACCATCATAATGGGGCCATAATTGCCTCGTGGTTGAATATGTGGACATATTTGTCCATATAACCTGTGAAATCCTCGATAGTTTCCGCAGTATTATCGATCTGCAGGAACAAAGTGGTACTGCGACCAGTTGGTCCGTATCTTCTTATCGGAGAAGAGACGTTTCTGGTCAGTTTATGCGCGATAAGATTCCCCGGGGTATTTGAATGACCCAGACTAAGTCCAAGTCCCAAGTTTGAATGTTTCACCATCTCGTTTGGAGGTGTCCGGCATTCATGTATAAGCCTGGATGTCGAAAAGACACCCGAGAGCAATTTAATCGCGGCTTGACTGTTTGTACAAATCTATATATTCGAACCGAATACCCTATAGTATATCAACCAGTTCATCGCTCTTTCTATGGCCGAGATCTCTGCTTGAAGAATACTGCAGTGATCCGGCAATTTGAAAGAATTGCTTTTCCTAAATGCGGGAATATAGACAGCCCCCCAACCCCATCAATAGATTTTGAGCCATCAGTGTAAACCTCCATTCCGGAGCAGTCGAGGTTGACACCGATAAGTCTCTGTCAAGAAATGGTATTGGGATGCAATAATCAATATTGTAAGGAATGTCATCAGAGAAGCCTAAAACGGCCGCATGGACATATACTCTATCGTCGCCGAAATTATGGTGATCTGTTTGGCCATGTGGTCCACCGGTAGCCAGTTCATTAGAACAAATAGGGCTTTAGATGGAGTTCCACGAATGAGTAGCGCTAAACTACGTAGAATCCTTTTAAAAATCCCGAAATAGGAGCCTTCCACCATACTATCGCTCCATACATAATTATGGGCTTAATTACCATGTCGAAGAGCCATTTTGTATTCCTGCGATTTATTCCCAGGATTTTCCAATGGCTTTCCTACACATATATAGAGCAATACCGGACTTTGAAACCCTAGCCCGTGTATTCTGGAGACAGGATAGTTTGGAGTCCAGTATAATCCCTAGATACTTCGCACTATTTGACACCTCCAATTCAACGCCATTTAGGCGTGGTAATGGGAATGATGAAATCTTATATCTTCTAGAGAAGAGAACAAATTCCGTTTTTCGTGGATCCATGCTAAGGCCACTAGTTGTGCTCCACGCATTGAGTAGACCTAGAGCAATTTGAAGGCATTGAGACATAATATCTAGATATTTACCAGATACAGAAATCGAAACATCGTCAGCATAAGCGACAGTCTTAAACTTCCCCTTGCGGAGTACCCCTATTGGCCACCCTGTATACGGTAGATGCTGCCATATTGGATATTATAACTCTGTTGGATAGAAGTCTCCATATGAGGCCAATTACCGACTGGTGTATAACCACTCCTTCCAAAGACGTTTTAATTGCCTCCGAAGTTACATTATTGAAAGTCGAGGATGGCAACTAATATAAACTCAAGAGCATTTTCTATGTGCCCTACAAGCGAGTGTAATGCATCTCAACAGATCTACCTACCTATATGAAAAGGTATATTGTGACGCTGATAACAGGTTGAGATTGATTGTTCTACGAAGATGTAGATCAATCAACCTTTCCAGAGTTTTCAAGAGGAAGGACGACAGACTTATAGGTCTGAAGTCTTTCGGTCTCGTATATGAAGTCCTACCTCCTTTTGGGATAAAGACCACTGTACATATAGTCCATGACTCAGGGATGTACGAACATGATAAGCATGCTGAATATATCGGTATTAGCCAGGGAACTATTATAACAGCATTATACCTCAAATCAGCAGATATGATCTCATCTGGGCTCGGAGATTTAAATGGGGAAAAGCAGAAAGCTCTCCAAGACTTGCGTTTCGCGTTTATGTTCCTATTAATGTTATTTTGTTTTTAAAAAGGAATCTAATAGAACTTTTTTTAAAAATAGCAAATAACTTTGCCTAAATGTTCTCAAAATATAGCAAATTAAATTGTCTATTGCATCAACTTGACACTACATCAGTGTCGAATTGTTTAATAATGCAACTAGTAGGCCATTTGAAAAATAAATAATTGTAATAATTCTGGATCTTTAAAACCGCTGAACCAATTTTGCTAAAAATAAGGACATTCCCAGCAACAGCTTTGCTTTCCTGGTAAGCTAGCAGGTATAATTGGAAACAAAAATAAACTACTTATTTTTTGTCTGAATAATTAGTTAATTTTGTTCGAGTTGTTCACGAATTCATGTAGTTATTTTTATACTCTAGGGATACTCAAAAATATGTATGTAGCTAAACGAAAAAAAAAAATAAATAAATAAAAACAACAAATGCCGTCAGTGAGATTTGAACTTGGGACTAACATCTTACTCAGTACACCATCTCGCACTTAATTTTAAAAGTTACAAAAACTTGTTTTAGCATAAAATATATTTTTAGACATTTCGTAAAAAAAAAACTAATAGCATCAGAATGGGGTTGAACCAGCTAATCCTCCTCTCTAGCCAACTGATCCATGTGATTATAACTTACTCTGCTATTACACTATTGAGTACTTATTTAGGTAATATAGATAAGGCAAATAATAATGACGTCTCATTACCAAGAAAGTACTTTAATAAGTAGTTGTCATTACCGAGTATCAAAAAGTTTTTGCTGGGTTGATAGAGGAGAAGTAAAACTTTCAGAAACTTGTTTCGCCTGGTGTGTGTAGCTGAAGCAAAAACGTCGCCAAATTTAATCACCTCGAAGGTGAAAAACATCCTGAGCTTGTAATTTTAACAAATATGAAACGATTATAAATATTTTTACGTTCCAGAAATCTTCTATAAGCTAACTATACTAAATTATCTCTTAAGGTTTAAAAGATATTTGAATTATGCTTCAATATATTTTGGCATTTTCTGAAAGACGTGTAAGTCTAATTTTTAAGCGTTCACCCTATATCCAGCAATAGTCAAATATGATAAATTTTGGAAGAAAGTTAAATTTTTGAACTTTCAATAACAAAAAAATTTACCTTTAAAAATATATAGTAAAATTATATATTTTTCAGATCTTTACATTTATCAACTCTTCATTAACCATTTTACCTAACATCCGCCCCGCCTATGGTGGTGTAGGATATAATAATCATCCTGACTTTTTCTCTTATCCAATAAACATTTTTTTGCCATATAAACAAACAGATTGATAGGCAGACAGATATAAATACAGAAAAACAAAATTAAATCTCTGATAAAAATATGTGCTTTTATTGTATGTTTTGTGTTCTGGCCATTGGCATTCATCAATAATCATGTTTAAATAATAATATTACAAAACCCAAACCTGAAAACAAAAACAGAAAAAGACAGCACATTTTCAAAATACAAACATAAACTAAATACATTAGAAAGAAGCCAACACAATGATATAATAACAACATTAACAATAACAATAGCAACAACAGCAAAACACAATATCCGACACCACTAACAACAACAATGTCAATCATTGTATAAATACTATGTATACAACAAGAGAAAGCGTCTAATGATTTTCAGGAAACATACTTATTTTGGCCAAAAATTATATACAAGTTCAAATCAAACATATTTTTTGTGTATGCTTTTAGTCACCACAATTAACCCATTCTGAGAATAAGAATTTTGAAAATAATGTTGACCTTAGCCTTTTCCAAACAATTTCTAGGACTTAGATATAATTTAAGAAAGTTTTAAAGAAGAACTTTATTTACTATCTTTATAATATCTCTTCCCATTACTTGTTTAGTTTTCTGATTTCCATTAGAATTGTTTGCGCTTTCAGAATTCCACTCCAGCGTATATACTTTAGATTAGTATGCGAATTGTATGTGTATTCCATCTCCTTTTTCTTCTCCTTATTTGGGTTTCCATTTGCCTTTAGTATATCTGTATAGAAAATAGTATTCCTATTCTGTACCTATGTATTTACGATGTTTCTTCAGCAACATCATATTTGTTTTAGTCTTCCGAATTTTAACGGGACCTTTACAAAGGTATCTTCTGATTTATTGTTAAAATTTTGCCTGGGGATCAACTAATGATTTGATATAATTTGTGTATGTAATTATCCCCAATAGCATTTTATATTTCTATCGCGAGTTTATCAAAGTACTTTATTTTCTCGGCACTAGAAGATTGTTTTGCTACTTCAGCTATAGAGCTATAATTAGTAGGCTTCGTTCCAAAAATTAGTTATCTTTTTCTGAAGGTTTTTGTAGCTATAAAAGTAGTGGTGTAATATTTTATTATTATTGCATTTTCCGCGGTTCTTACTCAATTTGAGCTTTTTGATGGCTAAAACCAGTTCATGAGAATTTTAATTAAAAAATCCACGTTTTCCATTGATGTCGAATACAAATATGATCTACATATACATATATGTGATTTCTATTGTTTCCACTTGGAAATTTCAATGTATATTTATGGATTTATTTTTGAGAAAAAAGAGCCCAAAAAAGCTACCGTCGTTAATACTTCATACTTATACTAGGTTTTCCCATTATATTATTGAAACCAATTTTCACGCTGAAGTCTACATAAAGAATCAATAACTACATCTCCCAAAGGTACTATTTTTAAAGTTATATCTACTTGGCTTCCTTACCACTTCACTCAACATTTTCGAAGGGTGTATTTCGATGTAGGAACACCCCTCAAACGATGCTTAAAAATTAGCTGGATATGGGAAAAAATATTAAAAAATGCTTAAAATTGGTATTCAGTTCCCTACCAGCGATTTTAAAATCATGGGTCCCATACAGTTTGGTCAAAAAGTTTCGATTTTTTAATCGAAATGGTTATCATAAAATTCGTAATTTCATGCTGGTTATGGAAAAAATATTTTAAAAATTTCCAATGGGATTTCCGTTAGCTGGAAGACTTTTTAAGGTATTTTGATGAACAATTTATTTAAAAAATCTGGAAAATTATATATTATCAGCAGTTCTTACTACAATGCAATTTTTTTTAAATTTTAGCCTTAAAAGGAACAAAATTATAAAATTCTTACTTTTTTTTTTTTTTTTTAATAAAAATATCGAATTTTTTTTCTGCATGATGTACTAAAATGATGGTTTATGGACCAAAATTCTTGCGAACATTTTTTAAAATATTTTTTCTATAATTGGCTTAAAATTACGAATTTTTTGATACCCATTTCAAGACTAAACTCAATACTATTTTTTGGACGAAATGTTCTAGACCCATGACATTCAATCGCTAGTAGGGAACTGAAGATCAATTTTAATTTTTTAATAAAATTTTGTTTTTAATATTTTTCCCATATTCAGCTAATTTTTACTCATCGTTTGAGGGTTTGTCTACGGGACACTCTAGTGTACAATATTGGATAATCGCAACAGATTTTCTTTTATTACTATGAAACCAAATGACTAAAATGCGATTGTTTATGGATTACTAGTAGTTTAGTGATTGTCTCGTGGAATAAGTAGTATTTTCTTTTAAGGAAGTTTTTCAAGATATTTAGAGTTGTGATAGACGGGTGATTGCTATACAATATCGTAGGATAATACTGGAGCTGCAACTTTTAGGTCGCCATTTTGGCCAATTACTCGCCACGTTATTCTATGTGGATTCTATCTCTCCGTAACGATTTTTGTGGCCATTTTACTTCACCTCTACGAGAAATAACAGTACCTTCAAATCATTTATACCGTCCATTGTGGCGTACGCCACAATTATTTAAATCCAACCAGCTGATTTTAATTTACAGATTTTTTTCAAGAAATGTACAATTCTGCCCCAATGCGTAATATTTGAAAAAAAAAAAAAAAAATAAGAAAAAAGTCCTGTGTTTTTTGTATGAGGGCATCTGGAGTTTTTTTTCTCAAATATAAATATTAATATAAAATATCGGGCTATATATCCGTTATATTAAGTTTATTTGTGTCGAATATGAACTTGGGATTTATGCTCTCTAAAGTGATTTTCTCAAGATTGGTTTACATGAGAGCTATGGTAAATTATGAACCGATCTTTCTGAAATTCAGCACACAGATTTATATTTGCATGTGACAAATATCGTTAAAATATTGCTATATTTACGGAATTTATAATCGTTAAACCTCTATTCTGGGAGCATGGGGGTAGGTGAAATAATGGAACGATTATAACCAATTTCAGTAGTCTTCTTCTTAGGACCATAACAAACTTTTGTACCAAGTTTAATTAATTTATGTTCAAAATTGCTACCTGTAGTTTGATTACAAAGTTTACATACAAACGCGTAATACACTAAAATACCTTAAGTTGATGTTTCCGTTTTAAAATTTTGAATACCTTTTTTGAGAAGTGAATCGTGTTTTATCTAAGTATTCTGAATCGAAGGATACAAATAGTAATCAGAACTTCTGATTACTATTTGTATCCTTCTGATTCAGAAGGTGCAGTATTTGGGATATACGGCGGATGGAATAAAATTTCCCAACCACTTTTTTCGAAATAGTGGTTGACCATAGTCATGATGGAACTTGTGTCAGGTCCCATTCGACGCCTCTTGGCTACATTTCGTTTGGTACCCAATTAATAACACAAGAACAAGTTAATTCGAAAGTTGCCACAGCTAAAGCATTGCTACAGAATGACGATTAATGAATAAGAAAGCCTAATGACAGTACTTTTACATGACATAATATTTGTAAATACGGACCGTTAGGAAAAAAAATAATTTTAACGCAAACTAGTGTAAAACCATGAAATTAATGCAATACGAAACGTTCTACTCAACTATTAACATATTCATAAAGGTACTTCGATTTTAATGTCAATGGTAACGAGTACCCAGTATTTTTTCAATAATATACTGCAATTATTTAAACACCACGGTCAAAGGAACAATAGTTTTGCGTACGACAAAAAATTACTTTATGCGAACTACTTCATCTATCTTCTAGCTAGAGATTCATTATCGCACAGCCCAAACGGTTAAAGCTAGAAAGATGAAATATGGACTGTAGATTGGTCTCCTACCTATAAATCCACTAAGATGGGATTTTTGGAAATTCGAATGTCTAGGGGGTAAAAAAGGGTAGCCTTATATCTCCTAAACTAATAGAGATACAACAAAAGTTTAATAGTTATTGTTATTAATTTAAAAAATAATTGGACATAATTGAAATTCGCCTCTTTTAGGGAGAAAATGGGTAAAAACTGTATTTTGGTACTTTTTTGGCACCCTATCTATCTTTTAATTCGGTAAACATATAAATAAAATGTGTATCAAATTAGCACCCTATCGAAAATTGACGAACGCAAGTTGGGTACTTTTTGGAAATTCGAACGCTTAAGAGGTAAACATCATACCAGATTTTTGTACTTTTTTCACAAAATATATATATATATATATATATATATATATATATATATATATATATATATATATATATTTTTTTTACTGACTCATACATATGAATATTTTAATATTAGATGCCAGCACAACTTAAAAATTCATTAAAATACAATCTTTGTTACATCTAGGAGGAATAAAAAAAAGTACCAAAAAGGGGGTAAAATCGGGAAATTAAATAATGCTTTTTTTTATTATATTAAACCTAGAAATATCAACTAAAGTCCATGTAGTTCTAAGTGAGTGAGAATTTACAAGAGGAGACTTTGTGGTACTTTCTTGTTCTTCTAATTGAACCTATATATATATGAAATTAAAAATATATGATCCTAATTGAATGAGAATCCAGAAAAGAGTATTCGTGGTACTTCGTTTTAATGATGCTTTTTGCATTTTCTAAAATATTGCACTTGGAAGCATGAAATTAAAAATATATGGTCCTAAGTGAATGAAAGTCTATAAGACAGAACATTGTGGTACTTTTTCGTTCTTTTAATGGTACTTTTCGAATTTTTTATAATATTGAACTTAAAATCATGAAATTAAAGTTATATGATCTTATGTGGGTAAGGTAAAAGAAAATCCATAGGAGGGTACTTTGTGGTACTTTTCGTTATTATGATATTACTCTTTAAATGTTTTGTAATAATAATTAACGTTCAAACGTTATATTAAAGATATATGGTTCTGTGTTTAGAATCCACAAGCCTTATTGGTCGTATTCTCTAATTTGGTATTTTTTGTACCTCTGAACATTAAAAATTTAAGTTTATTATTCTTAATGCTGATAGAACACCAATATTATAACTGTTCCTACGGGAGATAGGAATCATATTTTAATTATACGGGTTTTTTTCACTTTTGGTATTTTATTTTGTTTTTTTCGAAATAAAAAGGCTTTTGTCCGGTTTATGTAGGAGTACTGCACAGTGAATCTCTGTTTGTTAGTCTATCTGTCTGTTTTTTAATTTTATTTCGATACTTATATTTTAGTAATTTTATTTAAAATTTAAAGTTATAAAATTATAACAAAATAATTTAAATTAATAATATAGTATGATTTCTATTTAAAAAATCGTCGCCAACGAAGTAGCGGGTATACTGCTCATTTTTTATATAAGAATTTTAAACAAGAACCAGAGACAATTCAAAAAAGTTGATTTATAAGCTTCAGAACTTGTGATAAAGTCCTTAATTATTTTATAAAAATCTTTAAACAGATTTTATTTTAAAGTTCTTGTAGTTAGAATGGGGCAGAATTAACATTTTTTGGAAATAAATCTGTAACTTCTAATCAACTAGTTGAATTTATATAAAATTTCACATAGACATAACACAGATGTGTACAATTGTAATTTTAGAAGGGGGGCCAACATACCCCTCAGGATTAAAAATCGTTTATTTTTAAACTGGGTAAAGATATTGACTTCAAGTTTTCTTTAGTCGATAGAAAATTTTGTTTTTTAACCAAATGCAGAAAAATCTAACAATTGCAGTAGGTGTGATTTTTTGAGTAATTTTTTAAGCTGTTAATAATTTATGTCCCAATCTATATAAAGTATCAGTTTAAAAGGCACTTAATGGGTTAAAAGTACAAAACTAGGAAAAGAAAATGCTGCCATCAAAGTAATCCACCTAAAAACCCACCCACATCCAATCATTTTGTTTTCTAATTTTCTCTATTGAAGTACTATGTATTTATTGTTCAAAACTGTCTGTATATAAATATATATTTATGTAAATATTTTTATTTGTATAGTTAAGTAAGTGTGAGTATTTACCCAGCAAACTCTAAGTCCAACATTTAAAAAAGTCTTTTTTATTTAATATCTATCATATGAGTTATTAAATTCTTCTTCAAATGTTTAACAAGCTTTAAATCAAATCATTTTCTATTTGATATCAATGATGAATGTTTACTGGGTAATTTTATTTACTTTGTATATGTGTTAGCAAATACTTATGAGTGTTTGTGTGTATACATATTGATCAAAAAGCGACCAGTCAACCAAAATATATACACTTTACACACCATTAACGACATTTAATAACATATTTCGACACTTGTTCTCCATGACAGTAAAACCACAGGCAACAGAATGTGAGTGGAAATTTAGGACAGCGCCATTTATTACAATATTGTATATAATTACATTCAATATAGAAAATCATACTTTAATAAATATGTAAAATTATTTGTATGTATATAATACGCACATAACTATATTTTTTATATAAATATGAACAGATTTATTATAATTTACCCTCCTATTCATAGACTTACTCATTATTGTGTAATAATTTTTACTTTATTGCTGCAAAATTGAAAAAAATAATAAAAATTCGAAGGTCACTATTTGTAAGAGGTAGGTTTTTGTTTTATTTATTATATATTTTTCTACTTTTGCTAACTTTAGTTTTTGAAATTCATTACTACTCGTATTAAAATTTTGTTTTCAGTTTTTCCTGTTTTGTAATAAATAATAAACGAAGGTAGAATTTAGTTGGTGGAATGAAATGTTAAAGAAAAAAGACAGTTGTGCAAGCATGAACGCGCAAAAGTGCTCGATAAAACTTTTGTGGTTTTAATGATTTTTATGTCAAAAGTTGAAATGAATAAATTTTGCCATTTGGTATTTATTATGAGAGAGAACACGTCTATATGAATATTAATGTAGTTGTTTAATTTGTAGTTCATTAAAATTGTTTGTGATATAATAATGAAAATATAAATAAATAAGTACAAAGTAGATTTTTAGTAAAATAAAAACTAATAAGTTGTTCTTTTAGAAAATCTTTAACATAAAATTAAGTAAATAATAGGTTTAAAACTTTAATAGCACTGGTCGAAAAAAAAAAAAAAAATTTGTATGCTCCTTTAAAAAAAAAAAATGTATATATATATCTGCACTATGCTAAGCTCGAATCTGCTTTCAGTTTTTTCCCATGAGGTTGAGATTTTTTTATGGGCGTGTCTAATATAAGCCCATTACTCGAGTATATTTCACTTTAACTCGAGAACGCTATGAACGATTTATATATGAACGATTTAGGAGATATTTCAAAATAAGTGTTCGAAAAAATAGTTTATGCCAAATTCAAGATTTCTTTTTTTTTTTTACTAAAAAAGTGAAAACTTAAAAAATGATTGAGTTTATCATCTTTATCTCAAAGCTGGTAAAACTAAGAGTAAATAAAGCCACGCATCATAAAAATTGATGCACAAATCTTGATTGCATTCACTGTTAAGTAAGGATACCCATGCATACCTACAGTTAAGTGGAGATACACTAGTGGGAAAAAAAATATTTTTTTTTGTCTTAAATAAAAAATAGGTGGATTAGATGGAATTTAAAAATCAGATTTTACTTTTTTTCTATCATGTACATATATTTTTTTTTATGGGCATGACTATTATAATCACGCCTTTAGGCAGTCACACATGTATAACTCGAGAACGGTTTGTCCCATTAAGATAAATTAAACTCCAGTATATAGCGACTTAAGTTTTCTTTGAGCTGAATTTACATCATTTTTCGTTCAATTAATATTTCCGTAGTTATTCGGTAATTAGTAGCGACAATTTTTTATTTATTTATTTATTTATTTATTTATTTATTTTTTTTTTTTTTTTTGTAAATTGGTGAAAATTTTTATCCATAGCGAAAAAAAAAATTGTTCACATACCTTAGAGACAATTTTCGTCTGCATCTTTTGGTTTCTTGAGTTATAGTCTAAATTTGACAAATTATTCTCCAAATTTATAGTATGACCGCTGAATAAGGTGCTGATATTAATCATGATCATAAAAAAATCAGTACGTGATAGAAAAAAGTGAATACAAATTCTTGTTTAACTCGTCAAAATCCATCTAGACCACATATTTTTTTTTTTTTTTAAGAAAAAATAAAAAAAAAATGTTTTTGCCCACCACTGCACTATGGTTTCGCCGACCACTTTTCTTGGCCAAAACTAATTTTGCTAACATTTTCTATTTGTGTTTTAATTATCGTAGTTTTGTAGCAAACACTCCAAAACGCCAAAAAATTAAGTCTTTTCCTACTTTTACTATTTTGTCTTCATAACACAACAGGTCAAAGTCCAGTTTCTTAAGCAAATTTAAAATATGTATAAAAGAGGTGCCCTTTGTCAACGGTTTTCAATACTTTATAATTATTGAATACAACAATTTTTTAAATAAGTTTATTATGGAAAATAGATCTTAGGATAAGTACTTTTATAATTGAATATGAAATCAGTTAAAACTTGTTGTCATCTTAGAAAAATACAGTTTGTTTTACAAAACCCAAAATGAAATTGGATTCGTAAAAAATGTTACATTTCATTAGACCTGCAAGTTTTTGGTGAAAATTGGTAAAGAAAAACTCAACGCAAATAAATAAACATATATCTGGGCTATATTTTCCATATTGTCTCGTTTTGCGATTTTTTGCGATTTTCGAGAAAATCCATCTTTTCCGTATAAGTTAGCGTTGGAAATTCTTATCATTTACAAGATCTAACCAATGAATAAAAATGACAAGATTAAAAAATAAAATAGCAGATATTACTAAAATATAGTTGTATATGAAAATTAATGCTGCTAAAGAAAATGCACACCTTTGGGTTGAGTTATAAGTGAAATATGCTAAAATTTCCTTTGTAATGACTTTACTTCTGCCACATAAAAAGTGTAGAAATTAATTAAATTTTTGAAATACAAAATAAATACATTAAATTGTTTTGAGTTTCACCCAAATCATATTTCAAACAAGACAACCTGTTTTTTTTTCATTTTGATAATTTTGGCCATGAAAAGTGGTCATTGAAACCATAGTGCACTGCAGTGCACTGTACTTCTACTCAGTTGTATGTAACATGGGTATTTTTACTTAACTGTGAATAAAATCAAGATTTGTGCATCAATTTTGAAGACACATGCCTTATTTTATTCGCAGCATTACCAGATAATAAACTAAAACATATTTGATGTTTTCATTTATATAAAAGAAATTTTAGTAACAAAAAAATCTAAAATTTTGCATGGAATTTTTTTGGACACTTATTTCAAAATAACTTCGAAACTATTGAACGCATAAAAAAGTATGTTTGAGTAATTTGAAGATATAAAAATATCTAAATAACACGCATCTTTTGGTGTCTCACTTATGTCAATCGTACACACTGTTCTTGAGTTATGAGGAAATATACTAGAGTAATAGCTTTACTATGGGCAAAATATTACCCACGACCACAGAAAAAAAAAATCCAGGCCTGATGGAAAAAAACTGAAAGCAGATTCGTGTTTCATACATTAAAATGCATCAAGTTCAATTATTCGTTTTCGGAGGAGGATTTTTTTGTGGACCAGTGAAGTTAATGGAATAAAATTTCGTAATTTTTTTAAAACACTACTATCATTTTTAGTTTAGCCCCTTACTACCAACACTAAGTAATAGTAATAGCATTTCATTAACTTAATAACTCCAAACTGAATTAATTTATTTTTCAACTAATTAAAACTAAAAAAAAAATATTAAACGCATCAAAAACACCACCAACTCATAATAAATTTTGGCTGAAATAAACATTTATTACTCTTAATTTATACTAACAAAACCGCAAAACAAAGAACAATTACTAACAGGCGGATATTGTACAAATGATTAGAGGAATATCATTCTGAACGATAAAATAGCTCTAATAATAAACAAATTTTCATCAAAAGTTATTTTTATTTTCGTAACAAAAGGTAACGAGAAAAAAAAGCAAATAACAAAAATCAACTCGATAAATATTTATAACAAGAAATTAACATTAATTGTTCATATGGGTATACAAAAATTTGTTGTCAAATACTCAGTCATGTGTGTAAATACTTATACATATTATCATTAAACAATAATCTAAATACTATAGAAATGACTTTGTAGCTTTATTAGACTTTTGTTTTCTAATAAACAAAATAATTGTTATAATTATTAAATATTAATAATATTATAATATTTTTTTTTTTTTTTTTTGTGATGAGTTTAATGTTATTGATGTGTCCGCATATGAAAAAATATAATCTATCTGATCATAAAACTTTGTGTGTTTTCAAAGTTAATGATATTTTATAATTATAGTAGAAATTATAAACGATTAGTGAATAGATATTGGGGTTGTAATTAAGTTTTGTGTAGAAAAATTCATGATTTATTTTAGTTAGAATATAAATTGGTATAATTTTTCATTTAGTAAACAAAGGGCTGCTTTCTTTATATTGTCTTAAGTCCACGGTTAATAGAAGGTATTTTAAAGATATTTAAATTTTTAATTTTTATGCAAAATTAGTTGGAGTTAAATTCAAATTAATTAAGAAACTGATAAATTTGTTGATTTCTCTCAAAATTTAATATATATACAACGAAAAGTTCAATACCAATATAACGAATATCCCTGTTTTATGAATGATTATGATATTATATCATTCGTTAAATAGAGCTTCGACTGTATTTTTGCAACATCATCAGGAGAGGGCGGATTTTTATGAATTTAAGTCGCCCAAGTTTTGAAAATATGCGCCTTAAAAATTCCAACACTACGGTTGTGGTCACATTAGCAATAGAAATAGAAAACATAATACAATGATATCAAACTGGTGTCAATTTGATATGAATGAGGTACAATTTTTCCCCGTTTAAACACATACGGGGCAGATTCATTATTGTCACTGAAGAGCATTATTTTTAACATGTATGTGATCGATTTTTCTCTGGATGTAAGAAAAAACCAAAATCGTACATCATAAGCTAATCAATGCAATACATTTTTAAATTTTTCATTCAAATCCGCATTTCAATCATAAAATAAAAAGCTAATATCAAAAAAACATAACCGAATTTTAAGCTTATATCTGTAGGAATAATTAAATTTACTTGAATAATGTTAATAAATAGAATAGTCATCATATTCTTCGGACGGACATGATAAGATCATAATATAGTTTTGCAATAGTATTGCATTTGGTATTTCATTATCCAGTCCGCCACAAATTTTCTGACTCAATTAAATTCTAAAATAATATTCTAATAGATAGTTCATTTTTACATACATAAATGAAATAAATTTAAAATAATTTTTACAAAACAACAAAATATTCAACTCAATTATTATGTTGAAAATTCTCGGAAATATAGGGATCATATAATAATAGTAACCATGTGTATTTCTGCTATGTTATTAAAAATCTCCATGACGATAAAATTGCGTCCGTCCGTATGCCTGACAGTATGAAAATGTTTTCTTATTACTTGGCTACATGCGCAGATATCAGCAGATGAATTGTTAAAAGTCGCCTGCACAATTAATCAAATTAAACGCTAAGGTAAACGTAACACAAAAGTTGAATTTTAAATTAATATTTTCATCAAAAATATCTTGCTTATGATCTGTAGATTACCCCAGTTGTATTACACTAGCTCTTGATAAGTGTAATAAATCCTCCAAAGGATTTTTCGTTGGTAGGCAACATTTTTGTTTTATGACCTTTTTAACTTTTCTATTCTTTCACCAAAGTCATCTCAGATAAATCGAAAAAAATAATATAAGTATAGTTTGAATAGTTAGAGCATTTAAAGAATAATATTTCTTATAACTCTATATTCATTTAACGCAAATTATTCTAGTCCGTTTTAAAAAATTGCATAAAAGTCGATTAAAACTTGAGTTTGATGGGTTAAAATATTACACAGAAATTTTCTACCTCGAATTTCACTAGGGGTCACTTAAGGTCTAAAGGTCATCCAGCGAAGCATTTATCCAAAGAAATAAAATTAATAAAATTAATAGTCATTTTGTTTACGATTTCGACAAAACAATTTATTTTATGTTATATTTCATTGCCTAGTTTATGGCGTCTATATTGGAAATGTGATAAAAATTGATAATTCTCTTCTTTAGGAACACATGATCAGTCAAATCTGACAAAGAAAACATCTGTAGAACATTTAAACCGATTAAACCCAAGTTTTATTCAATTTTCATTTAATTTCTTAAAAACTGATTAGAAATGACGTCTTTTAAGAAGAGATAAATAAATTGAGAGTTCTAATGGAATATTCCCCATTTATTGCTCTAAATATTTGTGCGAAAAAATTATTTACAATATATATCCCAATACTTTTGTCCAATTTTGTAAAGTTTTTACCCAATTGGTTAAAGAACAAAATTTTCTATCAAATAAAGAAAATAGAAGTCTATATCTCTTACAAGTCCAAAAATAAACAGTTTTGAAATTGAAAACTGCGAAAAATGTTTATTATTATTTTTTTTTTTTCCACTCTTTTGTCTCTAAAATGAAATTTTATATATGAAAATTTTAAAATATTTTAAATCGTATAAGAAACAAAAATTTGTCAGGCGATTAAAAATTTTTTATGTCAAAGTACCCTTTTTTGAGCCCTTACAGCTCCGCTCCTGAAGGACATGTGAGGCCTATGTGAAGTTTTGTCTAAATTCAACCAGCCGATTAGAAGTTACAGTATTGTTTCACTATGCACTAGATGGAATTTTGAAATATTTACTCATGCTTAATATTCCTAACGGTCTGAGCTCTAATACAAAATTAAACAAATTTTGAAATTTTAAATATTTTCAAAAAATATATATCGTCCATTCCATGAAAGAACGCCCATGAATATTTTTTATGTCCTCCGATTTTAATAATATTTGGCATACGCATACCCTATGGAGTCATTTAAATATCTCCCTTTTTAATTTTTTTTAATTTTGAAAAATTCGCGAATATATTAGCGATTTTGATTTTTTTAAAAGTCAAAAAAATCGCAAAAGTGTTTAATTTAAACACCAATATCTCTAAAAGTTGTTAACAGATTTTAATGATTTAAATTGCATATTTAATAAGAATATGTCCACTATAAATGTATTAACTTAAAAATAATATTATCATTTAAAAATGCATTCATAATGCAAAAATTTCTACCCTTTCAATTTTTTTCTTCTTCTGATATAAAAAACATTATTATGTTTTCTAAAAATTGCAATATAAATTGTTCTGGGACAAAATGGTTCACTATTTTAAAAAAAAATTTGTAAAATATTTCTTCAAATTCTTTCATACAAATTTTTATTTTTGTATTTTTAATTTTTTGTGAGCTTATTTTAAAATTAATTTTAATCATAATATTTCATAATTTGTTTTTTGTGGTAGAAAACCTATTTGTCCCAAATTAAGTGTTAATGTTTTATATAATAAACATATTTGTCTTCAATATTAAGCAAAAATATTTAAAATCAAAAGGGTAGAAATTTCTTAAAAATGCATCCGAAAATTGCATTTTTTTCGTGAGTGCATCATTAACAAAAAAATAATGTTTGGTTCATACAATACAATTTATAATATTTATCGTAACAAACTTTATACTAGTTTTTAAATCAATAAAATCCTATGTTATAAACATTTAAAGCTACATATTACTAAAAGAGTATAATCAAAAGGTTAAAAATTAAAATTTTTTGAAGTTTTAATTTTTGTATAAAAAAATGAATGAAAATTGTTTAAAAAAAAAAAATATTAAAAATAGTAGATTTTCTTGCCCCAGAACAGTTATTTTTCATTTTATAGTAAAGATATTGCTTTTTAACATGTTAAAAAAAAATTCAAATCGAAATGGTAGACATTTTTCAAAAATGCATCCTAAAATTGCATTTTCATTATGAATGCGTTTTTAAATTGCAATATTATTTCTAAATTTCTACATTAAAAGAAGACATATTTATTTTCTACATGCAGTTTAAATCATTAAAATCCGTTAACAACTTTTAGAGTTATTGAAGTTTAAAGTTACACACTTTTCCGATTTTTTTTTTGACTTTTCGAAAAATCTAAATCATTTTTTATAAATCTTTCATGGAATGGACGATATATGTATGTATTCTAGCATTTCTCAAAGTTTGTATTGTTACTGTGTACGGTCTTTAGTTTTCGCTTATATTAATTTTTTTCAAGTGACTAAAAACTTTTTGAAATGAATTGACAGTATCCAAATAATGTACTTTCTTCTCTAAACCTTAAACAATATTTGTTCTAAAGATTTACAGCCGTAATCAAAATAAATAATGTATGTTTGCTAACGAGTTACTAACTTTTTCTTACGGAAATTTACATACAAAAAGTTAGTAAATCGTTTGCAAACATACATTATTTATTTTGAATACGGCTATTAAATATGTAACTTTTATTGTGGTCTTTTGGTTCGGACACTCTCTCCTTTTTGCTATTTTATTTTTTATCAATTTCAGAAGTGATCAAAAACAAAAGTTCTTCTCTACCCATGGTTATGGAGTTATTAGCCCAAAAATAAAATCTTACTTTCCTATATACTTAGATGTTAAGAAGTAGGTAAAAAGAAAAAGAAATTCTTAAAAAATAAGACTAATTTATTGGAGAAAAATCTTATTAAAATATGTACCAGTTAAATTTGTAAGAGACAAAAACATTTTTATTATATGCGTTTGTGCTGAAAAACTGAAAAATTTATCCAACACCCTCCTTTAAGTACGAATTGACCCAGAATCATTTTTTAAATCGATCTGACGATGTCCGTCCGTCTGGCTAGCTGGACGGCTGGCAGTAAATCTTGTGCACAGAGTACATGTCGCAATTTTGAATATATTTTAATGAAATCTGGTACGTGAGACTTTTATGATATAAGGACAAAGACTATTGAAATTGGTTATGAACGCTCCATTATTTTATCCCGGAATAGAGCTTCAACACTCAAAAATGCCTTTAAAATAAAAATATTTAAATGAAACTCGGTGAGAAAAAGTTTTGTATAAGTATCAATCGAATTTTATAAAGATTGATCCATAATTTACCATAGCTCCTATATAAGGTCTACCTCGGAAAAAGCCCAAAATTGCATAAAATCTTATAAATGTTAGTATCAACGTAATATTCTGTATTCTTATATTTTTTATTTTACACTTAGTAAAAGTATCCACAATTCACTACAGGTGTAATATATAATGGTGTAGGGTATCATATGGTTGGGCTTCACCGACTTTATCTTTTTTATCGTTAAGTATAAAATATCTTTTTAAAAATTAAAAAAACAAACAAACAGGAAACGCAAAATTTTTGTCAATAAATCGGACTTGGTTCCTTTTCAATTCAATCCGACCAACAGTTTAAGAGATACAGATTTATTAAAAAAAATTTGCGTTTAGCCCAACTGTGCAGCATCAGAATGGGGTTGAATCAACAACCTTCTGATTGTTAATACAGCGCTCTAGCTAACTGATCCACGCGATTGTAATATTCATGTGCTATTATACTATTGAATACTTATTTATGTTATATAGAGTAGGCAAATAATAATGACTCCTCATTTAAATGCAGAAAGAACGAACTTCTAGCAAAACAAAAATTTGTTGACGTTCATCATAACATTCTTGCTGAAGTCAATTGCGTTCAAGATTAAATTCAAAAGTTGAATAAAATTAACTTCTTTGTAGTTCTTCATTTAATCCAAGTCAAAATTCATGGAATAACATTGTACAAATTTCCTTTTAACTTAAATCCCATTTAAAGAGACAGAAATAGCCATCACATCCAAAAACAATATGGTTCCTATATTAGATTTAACTTATGTTGTACAGTTTTATCAATTCGCAAAATATAAAAGGTATATCATTAGAGTCAACACTATGGAGCAGTGTTACCGTTTGGCGACTTTAGTCGCCAATTGCCCCTTTTTCAACCACCTGGCCACTTTTTTGGCCTCTTTTTCAAATGGCAACTAAATGGTGACTTTTAAGTTGTTTGAAATATATCGACCCATTATATATTAATTTAAACAAATAAATTAATTATTTTGAGATTGTTTCACAGTATAGTGATATAAAAAGCCGCGAAGTATTTATAAATGAATTGAAACTGTTAGTAATTAAAATCATCATATGCCGAATCTGTTTGGACTGGATTGAGAAAGTAAAGAAAAGATACGATATCCTAATTTATATTTTTACATTCCTCGAAGCAATCCCTCGGGGGTACGTGATTTTTTTAATAAATTATCATAAATAAAAAATAGTTTGTTCAACATACATAATACAATACTTGTGGATCAATACGTTCAGTTCTAAATTGGTTCGACGGGGATTAGAAAGACTGGAATACGAGTGAAGACCTCGTACAAATGTAGAGAAGTGTGATTAATAAAAAGAGGATTGTATGTCAACTATTTTTGTGAATAAAGCTTTATTTTTGCAATAATAAAAACTATTGTAAAATAATTATAAATAAATTATTTTTTAAGTAACAGAATTGGATTTAGTAGTTTTTTTTTAAAATACAAAATTTTTTGTTTTTGTTGTTATCAAATAAACAAATTTTAATGAGTTTTTTTAGGTTTTAAAGATTTGGCCCCTTTTTTCAAACAATCCCCTTTTTTGGCGACTTTTTATTTTGAAATCCCCTTTTTTGGACACTTTTTAAAAATTCTCAACGGTAACGCTGCTATGGAGACATCCCTCAGAAGTCTTTGTAACTAACACTTTACTATTATATCTATAATTGAAATTTCTATCTACTAGATGTCAAACATTTTAAATTGTTACTAAAATCAAAATACTTTTCCCTACACCTAAGAATAAAGTAATTATATCATTCCTTTAGGCTTTTAATGCGTAAATAAAATCGATAAATATTATTTGATATTAAAAACTTATACGTTTATTGTGGTTTTATGTACATACATATACAAATATTGTTTTCATATTTTTTTTTCTTTAGATGGTGGTGGTTTCAATATGTTTTATTAATATGTAATGAGGCCGTATACATTTAAATTTCTAAATTTCAAAATATTTGCTGACATAATCAAAGATTAATAAGTTATAGTGATACGCGCTTAGATGGTTTAAAAGTGATTATATTCTAATGATGTTGTCATAATTGATACCAGGAAATTATGTATGAAGCATATGCAAGATAATATTTAGTTAAGGAAGGTCAAATACCTTTAGGTTATTAATGGCATAAATAAATTGGAAAATATTTACATACATAGTATATAGTTACATATGTTAGTATTTACTTAAACTTGTATGGACTTAAAATATTTTCTATATATTCCTTATATAAAAATAATGATGGAAAATGTTTGAATTAAATTTTGGCGTTATAAAGCTAAAGTTAATACTATATGAAAATACATTGCCAGACTTCCTTGTATATAACAAATGGATAAAATAAAAGAATCCCCCCATTTTTGTTGTGAAAAATTAACATAAATGTTTAAACAACAAAAACAGAAACAATAACGATTTAACTTAACAATAAACAACATAACAAAACAACAAAAATAATCAACATAAAAAAATAAAATATTTGGCATTATTTCGAATTTGTTTTCCCATTTCTATTACTTGGAACTTTTCCCAAATTGTGGTATAAATTTCCCATAAAATTAAAACAAACCAGCGAAAAAAAATAAAATGTTCTGTAAAAAATGCAAATTATATGTATGTAACGTGTATTTTTTTCGTCTTTTATTTTAAAATAAAATACATATTTATGTAAAATACTGCGTCGTATATTGCAAACTGTTATTGACACTTTGTTTGCCATCTAAAAAAAGGCAATAATCTTTAACATTAGACGACAATAGCGACGCTATTGTTTGTTCTAAAAAGGGGAGAAAAATATAAATTTAAATTTACATTTACTACATGTACTTGCGATCAATGGAACGTAATAAAAAAAATTTCTGACTACATAACAGTCTATTAATATGCAAATATTCAATATTTTAAAGTATCATTGTGTAAATATTTATGCATTTATAATGAATTTATTTTTTTTTATGCTAATTAATTAAGTACTTATGGATGTAAGTATTGACGAGTCTGGTCTGTTTTGTCAATAAGGAGGAATTTGTGCATAAATTTGCATTGAAGGGTCGGCTTTTAAACAGGAACAAAAAAAAAAAAATGAGGAATTGCTTAAAGTAAGTAGAAAATTATTCATAAATCCTTAAAAAAAATATTTTAATTTTTACCATAAAATTTAATCATTTAATCTACAGGTCGTATTAATAAAAAATCTATTATGTTGGATAGTATTGCATTTAATACACCTACTTCATATGTAATATTTTTATGGTCAAATCTTTGAAAATCTGGAGTCGCTATTTTTTAATCTCATGTTATTTTAAAAGAGAAGAAATCAATTATTGTAAATTATAAGTTATATTTAATAAATATATCTACATAACAAAATCGAATGTTTTGGGATTTAAAACCTTCAGAGTATTATTGTATTCAAAGGTTCAAAAGGCTTAATTCTTTAATTCATTTTCTTAAATTGAATTAAATTTATTATCCTAGTCATTATTTTAAAGCATTCAAATTAATTTAATTCATTGAATTAAATTCTTTGTACTTCATATGAGTTGAATTAATTCAGTTATGAATTAATTCCTTAAAGAATTCATTCATCAATTATACAATTCAAGCTTAAAAAATATATTGAATCATTCAAATTTTTTTCAATTCCAATCTATTACAAATTAGCTTTCGAAAATATTTTCTAATTCATTTTGTAAAAGATTAAAAATCAAAATATTACAAATTGAATGAAAGAAAAACAATTTCATACATTTTGGAAAAGATTTGAATTAACAAAAATTGAATGAATTCTTTATGAACTAATTCAGTAAGGAATTAATTCTATTCAAACAAAAGCCTTTGAATTAAGCTATTGAATTATATTTTTGAAAATGGTATTATGGAATGAAAAATTCATATTTCTTAATTCAGAATTAAGATTTAAGGGAATTAAGCTAACATTTAATTAAGTCTTTCGAAGCTCTGATTGTATTCATAATATAAATTCAATAAATTTATTTTTATACATTTAAATTAAATATGTAAATAATGTAGCAATCCGAAATGGAAATGAATACTAAGAATGTACATTAAGGAATGTTAAGTTAGAAATAAGTACTTGTCATTTACAGTATTCAAGTAAGTTTACAAAACACAGTTTAGTTTATTTGAAATTATAAAAAAGAATTTTGTTTACCTCATAGTATACAATTTACATAAATAAAATTAGCATGTTATTATATTTAATTTTGTTTTGAAATAAAGGGCTTATGAATATTAACTCAACTTATATAATGATGTTAATAGCACTGGTCAACAAAAAAAATTTTTTTTTTTCGTGCTCCTTCAAAAAAAAGAAATATGTGGACTAGATGGATTACGCGTGCTAAACTCGTATCTGTAGTTCGATTCAGTAACATGTTTTAACGATAATCGAATTGTTAAAAATAGTAAACAACAAAATTGTCGATTTCGTTATTCTGTAACACTTTTAACGATACTTGTTTGGGTTAACTTAAAGACACAATTTTTTGTGTTGTTATATTAAAAACAGAAAGTAGCCAAGAAGTCAACCCTACGACTAAGTCGCTCTTTTGTAATATGTACTTCCAAGGTTATAGTCCATGCTTCTACGTTTTTTGAAGTAGTGATCATTTTTAAGAAAACCATTAACTGAAGCATATATTAATCTATATCAAAGGCATAATTTAATCAATCCTTGTCTTTAAATTGTTAGAAAATTTCGATTTGTCTTCAATTTTTTTGTTTTTTATTTGGTTTGGAACTTTACTTTTTTTTAGTATTTCCTTGTAGGGAGATGCCACATGACAACAATAGTTAAGTACAAACAATAAATGCTATTGACAAGTCTAGCGATTGTCAAATCGTTAAAAGTTACTGAATCGCACTACTGGTTTCGGTTTTTTTCCATCAGGTCGAGATTTTTTTTTATCAAATTCTTATTCGCGCAATAGTTTATGAGATATTTCGAAATAAGTGTCCAAAAAAAATTTTTTTTTTTTCATGCCAAATTGAAGATTTTTTTTTTTACTAAAATTTCTTTTTAGAAGTAAAAACATCAAAAGTGTTTCTTTTTATCATCTTTATTCCAAAGCTGGTGAAATTACGAGTAAACAAAGCCCCGTATCATCAAAATTGATGCACAAATCTTGATTGCATTCACAGTTAAGTTAAATACTCATGCATATCTACAGGTGAGTGGAAATACTCTAGTGGGCAAAAAAATAAAAAAAAAAACAGTTTTCTCGTCTTAAATAAAAAAAAAAAAAATATGTGGATTAGATGGAATTTAACGTGCTAAATAAGAATCAGCTTTCACTTTTTTCCTATCACGTATTGATCTTTTTTTTATGGGCATGACCACTATGACCCCGCCTTTAGGCAGTCACACTTGTACAACTCGAGAACGGTTTGTCCAATTAAATTGAATTAAACTCCAATAAATACTCATTTAAATTATCTTTAAGCGCAATTAACATAATTTTCGTTCAGTGAATATTTCCGTAGTTATTCGGAAATAAATTATTATTTTTTTTTTAAATCGTGAAAATTTTGATCCATAACTTTGAAATTCTTGAGCGAAAAAAAAATATTTTTGATACAACTTGAAGACAATTTTCGTATGCATCTTTTTGTGTATCACCTATCAAAATCGTGGAAACGGTTCTTGAGTTATAGTCTAAATTGGACAAATCATTCTCGAGTTTTATAGTGTGATCGCTGAATAAGGTGATGATATTAGTCATGCCCATAAACAAAAATCAGTACGTGATCGAAAAAAATGAAAGCAGATTCTTGTTTAACTCGACAAAATCCACCTCTTTTTGTTTTAAGAAAAAATAAACAAATTTTTTTTGCCCACTACTGTTTTTCTACTCTTTGTATGTAACATGGGTATTTTTACTTAAGTGTGAATAAAATCAAGTCTTGTGCACCAATTTCAAAGATACATGCTTTATTTTATTTGCAGCATTACTAGCTTTAAGATAAAGATGATAAACTGAAATATTTTTGATGTTTTCATTTATCAAAAGAAATTTTAGTAACAAACAAATCTAACATTTTGCATGAAAAATTTTTTTTCGGACACATATTTCAAATAACTTCGAAACTATTGAGCACATAAAAAAATTAAGTTTGGGTGACTCAAAGATATTTTTAGTTCGCATCTTTTTGTGTATCACTTATGTCAATCGTACACACCGTTCTTGAGTTATGAGGAAATATACTAGAGTAATGGCCTTACTATGGGTGAAATATTAGACACGCCCATTAAAAAAATCCAGACCTGATGGAAAAAAAACTGAAAGCGGATTCGTGTTTAGCACATCAAAATGCATCAAATCCAACTATTCGTCTTTGGGAGAGGAATTTTTTGTCGACTAGTGGGTTATTCAGTAGTGTTTTAGCCTTCTATATGGAATTCGTTGCATAAGCCATTTTGCATTTTTAAATTGTAATCAAAAAGTAGCTCTTTTTAATTACAATTTCCGTAATCTGTGGTAAAAAGAAAAAACTATATAATTAATTTTTATTACTTTTCAGGAGACCGTTCTTAAGGTTTAAAATTTAAATAAGAGGTCATAGTTATACAATTTTGAATTATCTTTCGTGTTTACAAAAAAAAAAAAAATAAAAACCTTTTCAAACTTGACAAAGTTTGGATAGGGCATAGAGATAAACCATTACCCAAAGCTTTTCCGATTTTCTTTTACATACATTTGCATTAAGATTTCTTTTGAAATCGTTACAAAAATACTGTAGTCCGGAAAAAAATTTATTTCAAAAGTGTAAATAACTCCAAAAATTTGATTTTTTATGTTTCAATTTTAGATTAATATAACTTTTTATCGGGTAGATTGCAGTAATATTTCAAAGCCTAAATTAAGGACCCGAGTTTAAAAAACTTAAAAAAACGAGGCCAAAAATAAGGGTAAAATTAGCTTCGACATAAATATCTTCTTAAACTAAAAGAGATAACCTACACATAAGAGTGTCCCGAGAATAGCCTTTTTCGAGATTTAGATGTAGGAAGACCCCTCAAACGATGCGTAAAAATTTGCTTAATACGAAAAAATTATTTAAAAAATTTTTTGAAATTGGTCTTCAGTTCCCTACCAGCGATTGAAAAATCATGGGTCCCATACATTTTGGTCAAAAAAAAGTTTCGATTTTTTAATCGAAATGGGTTTAAAAAATTCTTAATTTTAATGCTGGTTATGAAAAAAATATTAAAAAATTTTTTCCAATGGAATTTTGTTTCGCTAGAAAACTTTTTAAGGTATTTTGATGAACAATTTTTTTAAAAAATCTGCAAAATTATATATTATCAACAGTACTTACTACAATGCAAATTTTTAATGTTTTAGCCTTAAAAGGAACAAAATTAGAAAATTCTTATCTATTTTTTAAGAAAAATATTGAAATTTTTTTTGCATAATGTACTAAAATGACGGTTTATGGGCCAACATTTTTGCGAACATTTTTTAAAATATTTTTTCTATGATTGGCTAAAAATTACGAACTTTTTGATACCCATTTCAAGACAAAACTCAATACTATTTTTTGGACGTAATGTTCTAGACCTGTGACTTTCAATCGCTGGTAGGGAACTGAAGATCAATTTTAAAATATTTTTTAATATTTTTTCTATGTTTAGCTAATTTTTACGCATCGTTTGAGGGATCTTCCTACAAAATTTTTTTCTACGGGACACTCTACTACACATGTAAGCATGTTTTTGTATAGATTTACAAGGACCACCTATACGTAAACTTGTTTTACATTCAAATTATAAATACATTTTTGGAGAATTAAAAAAAAAAAAAAAAATTACATAATCAATATGACCAACTTTGGGGACTGCCTTCTACCTCAGTCACCAGCTAGGGGTATGTACTCCTCCAAATCAACTCTAGAACCATGTGAAATTCTGACTGATTCTTATAAAATTAGTTTATGTACTTTGTGCACAAGATTTACATGGACATACAACCAGCTATCCGTTCAGCCAGACAGACGGACATCATTTAATCAACTCGGAAAGTGATTCTGAGTCGATTGGTGTACTTTAAGAATGGAAGGGATTCAATATTTTTACCCTTCTGAGGGCTTCGTTAGTCGAAACGACTAACACTAACTTTTATTAAAAATATTTCAAGACGTACCATTTAAATGAAAAATAAAATAATTGATTTTTGTTGGTCCGTTGTTTTCAAAATGTTAAGCAAAAACTGAAAAGATCTCAATATTTATACTTTTCCAGAGATGTTGTTACAAAAGTACTCTTTGTGTTAGTTGCGTAAAAAATTTGGAATAGGCAACCAACGTTTTTTTAAATGTGTGCAACCTATAATTATTCTAACCAAAAAAGAGTTTAATTAAAAGCAAATGTTTTTGCATACTCTGTGCATATTTCAAATTTGTGATACTTTTTTGCATTTTTTTTTTTTTTACAGTATCCCTTAGTATTTCAGTTTTTTCAGCTGCAGAAGAAGCCGCAAATCTTATTTTTCTTTTTCTACAATTTACATTATTGTTATAAATTTAACTAGAGATAGGAGATTTTCGACATTTTTATGATGCTTGGTTGTTATATTAGGAGTAAAACACAATCGATAAGACATTTATCGCTAAACTAGATACTAATGCAGTTTTTAAGGAAATTTTGTGAAAAATGGTTCTTTAGTTGTTTTTAACATATATTTTGAATAAACTATTAATATAATTAATGTTTAGTTTGATGCAGAAAATGTAGAGCAACACCGATAAGTCTTGATTTAGTGAGATATTTCACTGCATATTTGGCCGAAATATCAAAACGGTTTTATTATAGAACTCATAAGATGAAGTCAATCTGTAATCGTTTGTACTTTATAATATGGATCTATTCAGCCTTCAGCATGCCTTTTCTATTTGATATAGGAAATAGAGCTTCCTCATTATCATTGAGTAATGAGACAAAAAAATATACTTATGTGTTGTTAAAATTATTTCTGGAAGTCAAATTTTATTTATTTTCCCCCAAAAATATATTTCAAACTATAGCAACAAATATTAAATACACTGCATTACTTTATTTACTACATTACTTTATCACTAAAAGTTCATAAAGTCACACTAATTGCTTCGTTAGTCGTTTCGTTGCTCAAAATATTAACTTCCAGACCTCTCTCAGCAACATACGTCTGTACACTTCATGATCTTATTTACGGCAGGTGTTCTACCAAAATTCTCAAAAAAAAAATATGCAACGAATAAAGAAATATCACTCAAAATAGCATTGTTGTTAGTCTAAATGACTAACGAAGCCGTTCCAGGGTTAAGGTGGGTGTTGGGACATTTTTCCTGTGCTTTACAAACATCAAAACAAACGCATAATACCCCAACCACCTTTGGTGGTATAGGGTATACAAATGTATATAAAATAAGACATTTTTAAAAATATTAAATTTAGATTGGCTTAATATTGAGTTTTTCGGCAAAAAGACGTTAAATTTAGACTAAAACTCAATATTTAAAAAGTATTGAGGTCATTGGTTTCATATAATTAAAGGCTTCGATATAATTAAGAAACTACTTTCTTTTTCTTTCTAAATCTATTTCAAAACCTAAAATTTAGTTTGCTAAAAGATCTTTAGTGCAGGAATTTAGAATTATAGCTAAAATGTCCTCAAGAAAATTGTAGCCCACATTAGGTTTTTCTTCAAATGAAAATAAAAAGTTTTATTCTATAGCAGCGTGTTAATAATTTTGAAAAAATATATTTTTTTTTTGCCTATGAAACGAATCACTGTCCGTCTGTACGTTTACGTAATTTTAAACTCAAATAAGTGGTTAAAATTTTTAAGATCACTTTTTGCCTATAGTAGTATTTATTCAATAATTACATGTATGTTAATGAAATAAAATATTTGCAGTCAAAGGTGACTGTCCGAAACCGGTTACTTGTCTGACGAAATTGAGTCACCACTAGTCACGTTACCTATCACCTGACTAGTCACTTTAACATGGGGATGTCCTAGGAAGAGGTGTATTGCCACCAAAGGACCAAAAAGTGGCGATATTGTGACTAGTACAAAAAAGTCAATAAAAAAAAAAACACAAATGCAGAATAATTGATTTTTTTTATTAATTATAAAATTCTAATTAGCAAGACTATTACCGCAATTCCGTAACTTTTTTCATTTACTACCGATATCGTTAATTAACGAAATTTTTCGGTTGTTTTTGATTTTGCTTTTCTCTACTAAAGTTAGCGATTTTTTTCGTAAGTATATTTTAACGACAAATATCGATAGAAATGATAGAACGTCATTATTTGAAAAAAATTTAAATTTTAATTGGATTTTTATTTAAAAACAAAACAATTGTCTTGAAAAAAAATATGAAAAAAGTGTAAATATTATATAAAAATGTGCAGATTTTTCCAACAATTAACCAATATGAGTATATGTATGGTATGTTGTTGGAAATATTTTTAAAATTAATTTAATGTTAAATGTTTCTTATATTAGACCCGTTCATTAAAAATTTGCTTTAAACTTTAAAATAACATAACTATGGAAACTTATGTTTAAGAACTCGTTAATATTTTTCGTTTAAACAAATTATTCAAATATTTTATTTCATCTATAAATACCAACTCTCACAAAAGTTCTAATATTTGAAAAATTAATTTTTTTTTGCAAATAAATTAAAATTTTCTAATAAGGAGTAATTTATAATAAGAATCAAAATTTTTAAAAAATTCTGAAATTTTTCTTAAAATTTAAGTTTTTATTAAAAATTAAAAATTTTACCAAAATTCTGTATTTTCAGTAAAATAATTTTTTTTCACTAAAAAACTTTCACTAAGAACTGAATGTAATTAAAACTTAATAACAAATCAGTTTCAAAATTCTAAAAACTCAGTTATAAACTCTCATTTAAATCTCTACATTTTTACTAAAATTCAGTAAAAACATTTAATAAACGAAAACTTTAACGAAAAAAGAATCGCCACCTCCACGCTCACCAAAGGGTCAATAAAGTATAAATCGTCACTTCCACGCTCTCAAAAGAGTCAATAAATAGTGCTGTCGCCACCTCAGCGCTTTCAAAAGAGTCAATAAATAGTACTGTCGCCACCTCCACGCTCACCAAAGGGTCAATAAAGTATAAATCGCCACCTCAACGCTTTCAAAAGAGTCAATAAATGATGCTATCGCCACCTCAAAGCTTTCAAAAGAGTCAATAAATAGTGCTATCGCCACCTCCACACTCACCAAAGGGGCAATAAAGTATAAATCGCCACCTCAACGCTTTCAAAAGAGTCAATAAAAGGTACGATAGCTTAACTATCGCTCTCAATATATGCGAAGTTAGGGTGTATAAAAAAACGTACACATTTGAATGAGTCAGGTGGGTAGTCACAAATGAACTTTACTGTGCTAAAGCGAGTGAATTGACACCGAAAAACTGCTGGGCTTATTTGCATTTAATCATCTAATGTCCTTGTAAGTGTATAATTATTATTTGTTAATGTATATACATAATATGTAATTATTTTATTGAATCATTTGAGTTATTAATAAAATGTGTATTTTTTTCTCTTTATATTACAAAATAATAATAATTAATTGTATTTAAAAATAAATATGTCAAATGAAATAAATCAAAAACCCTTAAATTTACATATAAATTATAAATCAGTAAGTTATATGAATAAAAAAATATATTATTAAAAACTCTTTAAAATTAATTAATTTTATATAATATTTGTTTTCTACTCTTCCAACGATATTTACTTCTGCAAATAAATGCTTTTTAGCAGCAAAAAAAGCTAAATGGTTTAACAATTGAATTAAAACAGTGTTGAAAAGTACCTAAATAATAATAAAAAAAAAAAAAACATCTAGAAAGTATTTAATATTAAATGTAAATTTTTTATTGAATATTTGCATAATTATTTTTTTTTATTTATTAAAAAAAATATATATATACATATATTTAAATTGTTTATTTTATTACTATTGTGTTCAAGGGTTCATTATTTAATTTAATAGAATTTTTAACAATTTGTTCGTTTGTTTTTTTTTTTTTTTTTTCACATATTAATATATTAAAAAATACATTTTAAATGGTTTTTATTTCATAAATACTTAGAGCACAAATACATAGAAAGCAGTGAAAAAAAAAAGAAAAACCTAAATAGAAATCAAAAATTTCCATAAAATTTAAATTTTTATTTTTATTAATTTTCTTTGCCACTCTATTTATTATATAAAGTATAAAATTATTAAAATAAAAACACGAGTATGGTAAAATATAAATAAAAAGCTGTTAAATATCCATTTCATAGAATAACAAAAGCAACTACAATTTAGTATTCAAGCGTATACATGAAAGGAATAAAAACTAAAGTCCCATTAAAAGGATATTTAATACTACTAGCAGAGGTGAACAACTTTTCAAGTAGAGAGATAAAATCAGTTTTAAGTGTTTTTTTTTTTCATTTTTTATGATCGACCCTTAAATTTGTTGTATTTTATTGTAGAGAAATATTTCCTTTGTTTGGCTATTATTAATAAAATTAGAGTTTTGGTTAGCTGTTAGGGTCCTTAATACAATTAAGTACCGTAAAAATTTATTGTTATTTAATTATAGTTTTTCTTTATTGACAAAATTTCAAAATTCTTTTGCCAGAGATAAAAGGCTTTTATCGTTACAATATGTAGTAGAAATAATTGTTTCTGGTTAAATATTTTTGCCCTTTAGTGGCATCGTTTTCAAATAAAATATATTTAAAAAATTAAAATTTAAAGAAACCTGCTCCTCTTTGTCTAACGAAAGTGAGAGGAAAATTGTATTCGACTATTTATATTGAAAACAACAAAGAAACTTATTATTGTTATTTGTTGTTTTCCATAAAATTAATCGAAACTAAATTTTGTTCAATATCGAGGAACAAGTGGTACAGCTCTTAAGAAAACAAGGTTCTAAAATTATGTCCTTACTCGAAGGAATTGTTTATTGATGCAGTATAATTTTTATATGTCCAAAAGAAAATAATTTGAAATATTAACAAAAAGGGATAAGAAATAATGACTAAAATTACGATAAAACATCTAAAAAATTGTATAGACTAAATTTATCTATATATATAATTTTCTAAGCATTTTCTTCTTTTCCAGAGCTTCCCAGACGACGCACATTGGGTTAAAAGGGGTCGAAAATGGCGATTAATTCAGGGAAAGGTGATATCAATATTTTAATAATCATGTTTTATTTTTTTTATTGATTATAAAAAAAATCAGTTTTAAAATTTTAAGATTTTTTTTTTTTTTTTTTTTTGCAGAATGGTAACGTCCGTTCGTCATTAGAGATAAATGGGTCGAAAATTATGCATAATTCAGGGAAAGGTGATATCAGCACTTTAATGATCACGTGTAATTTTCTTATTTATTATTTAGTAAAAAAAATGTAAGATATTTTTTAATATTTGCTGACAGAACGGCAATGACCGTCCGTCCGTCTATACATTTGGGTTAAATGGGTCGAAAATGGCACTTAATTCTGGGAAAGGTGATATCAATACTTTAGTATTTAGATTTAGTTTTTATATTAATCAAGAAGTGAAAAAATAATATATTTTTGGAATTTAAGTAATTTTTTTCAAGAATTCTGATGACTGTCCGTCCGTACGTCTGTTTATTAATTTTTGCAAACTTTCAAATTTAAAATCTTTTATTTTCTAACACAATGGAGATATCGACTTAAAATTTTCTTTATTCAATAGACAATTTTGTTCTTTAATAAACTGTTAAAAAAATTATAAAATCGGTTTAAGATTTTGAGATATATATGGAAAAGACTTGACCATTATCTTGCAAGGTTGAGATTGTTGAAATTTCAAATGAATATATCTCGAAAAATATATAAGAGAAATAGTACATGCAAGCATGTTTTCTAAAGGATTTATCAAGGACTTTAAGGTGATATAAAAATCTTAGAAATCGGATAAGGAACAAAAATTTGCTGGTGGTTAAACATTTTCTATGACATTAGTACCCTAGTTTGAACCCCCATAGCTCCGCTCCTGAAGCCTATTTAAGATCCTGCTTCTAAACTCAAAATGTTACTATCCTCTGCTACGACTATGTGAAATTTCAAGTAAATCCAACCATCCAATTTGAAGTTACTTATTTATTTCGATTATGCCCACTGTTTAATGTTTGATAAAGCAAAGAAAATGTCTGCAGTTAAGCTATTTTTTGTATAAAATCTACTGGAGTTTCTTCGAAAAAAAAAAAAAAAATTCTCAAATCGGGCTATAAATGCGCACGATTTTTTTTATAATATTAAAGGGGACATATGTACTATTTTTCAGAAAATTTTCAGAACAAACATCCTGTAACATTTTAAGTTGCATTTCATAAAATTTGAAAATTAGTGTATTTAAGGACAATTTTCAAAAAAATAACAAAAATATTAGGAAAAATATGATTTACAAAAACTTGAAGAAAAATAAACTTAAATACCTGAAATTGATGGTTCCATTTTAAATTTTTACTTTAAAAGACATTTTAATTAAAATAAATACACTGAAAATTTAATTTTTTATTCTTTTTCAAAAATTTAAAAAAAAATGTTTAACTTTGACAGCTCCTTATAAAAAAAAAAAACAATACAACCCAGCTTAAAGATTTTAAACGATGTTGATAGATAATTTAGTTTTTTTTTTTTTTTTTTTATTCGGTACCCAACTTTATTACAAAACTTTTAATTTTAATTCAATTAAGCGCCACTTTTTTGGCTCTAACTGAGCCAAATTTTGAAATTTCTCTTCGGAAGCGCAGACAATTTATGTGTCATTTTCTAAGCATTATTTTTTTCTGGCAGAGCTTTCTGAAGCTCCCAGAAAATGTTAAAAATTAAAATTCGGCTTACTTATAAAACTGTTTGTCATACATATACTGACGGAGACAGATTTTGAAATTTCTATCAGGGAGTTTTATTTTAATTTCCTAATAAAATACAATACTTATCTATTATCTTTCTTTAACTTACTAAAATACATAGGAAATTACATAAGAAGCTTCAGGAAAAGCAGAATTTTAAACCTAAGCTAAATTTAATAAAACTTGGTTGAAAGTTTTGAGGATTGTTTTTAATCATAGTAAACATCTTTTAATGCAAACCATTAATTAAGACTTAGGTCATGCATATTTTTATAATCAGTTTACCATGTTGTAAAAATCACTAACTATAATAAATAAGCCTTTATACAAAAAACTAAACCAAAAATGTAAGATATTTTTTAATTTTGCAGTTTTTCTAATAGGAAATTTGTGCGCATAAATGAAACTAATTTTTTAGAATAGCATTTAACCCTGGAAGGGCTTCGATATTTTTACCCATCTGAGGGCTTTGTTAGTCGAAACGACTAACACTAACTTTCAAGACGTATAATTAAAATGAAAAATAAAACAATTGATTTTTAATTGATATATTAATTTAAACCAAATGGAAGCAAAAGTTTACATAAGTATCTTTTTTGTTAGTTGTATAAAAAATTGGGACAGGCAAAATACTTTTTTTTTAAATATATGTACCCTATAATTATTATAACCAAAAAGAGTTGAAAAATAATTGTTTTTGCATACTCTGTGAATATTTCTAAATTATGATACTTTTTTGTATTTTTGTATAATATATTGCTAAGTAGTTCAGTATTTTTTCGCCGCAGAAGCTGCAAATCTGATTTTTATTTCTAAAATTAACATTAATGACATTTGTCGCTAAACTAGATCGTTATACAGTTTTTAAGTAAATTTTGTAAAAAAATTATTCTTTAATTGCTTTTAACATATATTTTGAATAAACTATTAATATAATTAATGTTTAGTTTGAGGCAGAAAATGTAGAGCAGAACCGATAAGTTTTGATTTAGTGAGGTATTTCACTGCATATTTGGCCGAAATTATCAAAAGCATACTTAGGTTTTATTATAGAACTCATAACATGAAGTCAATCTGTAATCATTTGTACTTTATAATATGGATCTATTCAGCCTTCAGCATGCCTTTTCTATTTGATATAGGAAATAGAGCTTCTTCATTATCATTGTGTAATGAGACAAAAAAATATACTTATGTGTTGTTAAAATTATTTCTGTAAGTCATATTGTATTTATTTTCCCCCAAAAAATATATTTCACACTATAGGAACAAATATTAAATACACTGCATTACTTTATTTATTACATTATTTTATCGCTAAAAGTTCAAAAAGTCACATTAAATGCTACTTTAGTCGTTTCGACTAACAAAATTGCTCAAAATACTAACTTCCGGAACGTTCACAGCAACATACGTCTGGATACTTCACTTCTTATTTACAGCAGGTGTTATAACAAAATTCAACAAAAAAAAAAAAAAAAAAAAAAACTTATTTGTGCTAAATTTCATTAAAATAAAACTTTATTCCGGGAGGACATTTGTATAGGGGCTAGGTGAAATAATGGGCCGAACATAACTAAATTCAATAGGCTTCGTCCAAAACTGCGACCTGTGCTTTGCGCACAAGCTTTACATGGACAGCCAGCCGACGACGGACGAACATCGTTAAATCGACTCAGAAAGTGATTCTGAGTCGAACGGTATTCTTTAACGTGGGTGTACAATTTCTGCACAAACACATAATACCCCAACCACTTATGGTGGTGTATGGTATAAATACCCTTAAAATAGGAAAATATGCTCTTAAAATAAAAAAAAAAATATGCTTTCAAAATATTATTTTTATACCCACCATCAAAAAGATGGGGAGTATATTTATTTTGTCATTCCGTATGTAACATTTCGAATGAATTATTTAAGACCCCACCAAATATATATTTTCTGGGTCCTGGTTGGATTCTGAGTCGATCTAGCTATGTCCGTCCATCTGTCCGTCTGTTGAAAGCAGGATAGGGCTCGAACGAGACAACGTAGGAGGACAAAATATTTGTCTTATATAAATTTTTTTGGGATTGAAAATGGCCAAAATCGGTAAATAAACAAAAAATTTATGGGCTGAAAACTAGAAACACAGAGTGTCCGTTTCATACTTTTCTGCTGATGTCTCTTAAAGAAAAACATGTACGACAACGAAATTTTGTATACATAGTTTGGGGGTCGATATATACTCGAACACCAAAAATTGGCGTAGTCCGCCCATTTTACCGCCCACCTCCCATATAACGTAAAATTTGAAAAAGTTGATGGTGGGTATATAGATTCGGCCGAGCCGAATATAACATTCGAGCTTGTTTCTAGCTAAATTTATTAGCTAGAAAATTAGCAATTGCTAAAAAATTATGTTCTTTTTGCACTTAAAAATAACACAGGGAAACACTGTCGATCAATTCGGATACACGGTATTAATAAGTACTAAGCCTCTAATTCACTTTTTTTTTTTTTTTTAATTGACTCTAGTTTTCACGATAAATCACGATTAGTAAAATTAAGGAGGTTGCACATTTATTGAAGCCTATCTCGAAAACTACTTGTCTGATTTTATAAAAAAAATATCAAAAAATTCTAATTGACAGTTATATTGAGTCCATTTTCTGAAAAAATTGAAATTTAATGCAAAACTACGAATTCTTTTTTAAATCATAAAAATTCTAAAGTGTCAAAAATTCAAATTTTTTTCGTATCTCCGCTCCCTGATAGAAAAATCTGGCTTTGTTAGGATTTATAGGACGAATAGTTAAGTAAGAAAGTAAGCCGATTTTTAGCTTTTTACATTGTCTGGGAGCTTCAGAAATCTCTGAAAAGGGAAAGGGAAAAAATGTTTAGAATATGACATATAAATCCACTTATTTCCGCTCCCTGATAGAAATTTCAAAAACTGTTTCTTTAGGATTTGTAGGACAAAAAGTATTATAAGTGAGCCAAAGTTTCTACGTCGTCTGGGAGCTTCAAAAAGCTCTGGAAAGAGAAAAAATGCTTAGAAAATTCTATATATAGAATAAAAATAAATATTTGTGGCCTCTGTTTATCTAGTTAAAAAAATGTGTTGTTTTAAGTAACATTTGTGATGGGATATTTTAAGTTTTATACCCATATTTTCGAGGACTGCAACTTTTGGGACTCGGTCCAATTCTTTTTTTGATTATTAATTTTATGTATTGCTGTTGTAAAATGTCCAAAATGATCTGATTGGTTAATGCACTTTTTATAAACAATGAATGTTGCCAAAAGCTGTCAAGTTACAAGTTCAAGTGTAACTTGTCAAGTTTAAAACAATTTGTAGTTACCTAGCGTCTATATTAGATAAATTTTCATCAAGACAAACGTCAAAGTGCAAATATATTCAAGGTAACCTCAGTCAAACAACTAATAATTATTTTTGGTTGTTGCACTTGTCAAACTGCATATACATATACATAAAAACATAAATAAATTCGCCATATTGTTGTTTTTGTGCAACTATTACCATCTTTCATTAATACTCGTTCATTTTGGCGTTTGTCTTGATAAAATTTTGTCTACTATAGGCACTACGTTATGATAGTATTTTTTGATAGAGATAAGCCTGAAGCATATTTTTATATTTAACTGGATACAGCGTCTTCTGCTTTATTACACCCTGAAAGTAAGACAGCATAATCACTGAATTTTAAATAATATTTAAGATTTTAAATCAAGTATAAATGAGATATACAAATTATTTTACAAAAGATGATTGTTTTGTATTAAAACAAAAATGTTTAAGGCAAACTCATTACGATATTTTATACATTGACTTCTGTTCTATCGTGACTTATTTGAAAACATCAAAATGCATACGATTTAATAATGTTTTTTAAAGATTGCAAAAATACAACACCACATTTCTTAATACATATTTTTTCATGGCTTAGACGTAAATCCAATGAAGTGTTCTATATACGGCCATGATTTCATAAGTTCTAAAATGATAAGGTAATATTGTAACAAATATAGGAACATAGTTGTGTCAAAATGGGGGTGTGGTTGTAAGTAAAGAAACTTTCTTAATATTAGAACATATTCTGTGTTGTATTTGATTCGAATTTGACGTATTTCGCTTCACTAGTAACGTGAAAAAATATTTTTTATTTTTTTTAAATTGGGCATAAAACAAATCACAAGTTGTGTAGAAATAAGTACTTTAAGCAATTCAATACAAAAATTAACACTAGATTTCGTTATTTTCCAGTTTCGAATTTAATGTCTAGAATGGGTATTTCGACCACCGTGCACTGTTTAAAGTATATGAACAAATCAAAATAATCTTAATACATACCCGGGTACCCGGGTACCATTTTTAGCTTTAAAGTGCTCGCATTTCTTTATTAATAAAGATATAGCCACGAAATTTCAGATCGTCGTAATTAAGGTGTTTATACACCTGAAAAAATCTAAATTTTGTTAACTTGGTCTATATGTAAAATGGCTTTAAAGTTGATACCTACGGAAGTCAATACCCATGGTACCCGGGTACCCCTATATAATTTCTGTATTTTGCACTACAATTAATATTTATTTTACTATTTATAATTTAAAATCTTATTTTTATTGTCCTTTGATTCATATAAAATTGAAAATTTTACTAATTTTTTGTTTAAACTAGGAAATAAGCATGTCCATTACAGTCAAAATTACAAAATTATAAGTAGTGACTCCATTAGGATTTGAAGGAGAACTAGTTTCAGAAATAAGATTTTTTTGATATTTCTAAGTTATTTGGTAGCCTCAAAAAAATAAATAAAGGATAATATGTGACAATTTAAAAAATTTTCGAATTATCGCTGTTTTGAGCTAGGATTTATGAATATGAAAATGATAACGCAAATTTTAGCCTTTTTTACATCTTTCACCGCATTGACTTTGGTTTTTGTGAATTTCTTTCAGTTTCTCAATATCATGTAGTAATGTTCACCACTATTAATCCAATATGTCATGCAAGTGGTCCAGATATTGAAATTATTTCCTATATTCGTGCTAAGGAACGTAAACTTTCCATATTGTAGCTCCAAACATGATAAGACGCTATGACAATACTGACAACATTCCGTGACAGAATATTTTATGGATCCTGTGATTAATTGTGGATGAAGTCAGTGCTAACGTTCTTTAGGACTGTAAGAACGTTGTAGTGTTTCATGACCGATTTTCTCAGAGATTTTATATGTGGAACATGTGTTTTATTTTCGATCAAGTCTTTTTATAATCTTTTGTTAAAAAAACGTGATGTTTACCAACACTAATTTATGCAATTTATGATGATTTTCGGAAATGGCCTCCATATGGGAGCTATGGATTTTTGAGTTGCGAACCTGATAAAAAAATGTTATAGATTAGTTTTTACGTTAATAAAATTTTTTTTTTTTATCAAATTAAATAGGGTTTCTAACATTCATAAAACTTTTATATGTACTAAATTATGCAATACTAAACAAATTTATGAACGTAAAAAACGTTTCTTGGAGAAATATTGTATGGGGGCTTGGTTGTAATAGGTAACCATTATAAACTAATTTTAACAGAGGACGTGTCTGCATCATATGAAGTCAAAATTCACATAAATATTTCAAAAACTGAAATTTGTAACTTCATTAAAAGTTTATTATGGACTGCAAGACAGACGGACGGACATATTCAAACATTTCTTTCTACACGTTTTTATCGATTTACTTTAAGATCTGGGGCCAATTAAATGGTCGTAATAAATAATTTGTATAAAATAATATATATTTTTTGAATAAAATCAACGAAAATTACACTATGGTACCCGGGTACCACGGGTATTGACTAACGTTAATTTTTTTGGGTATGTAGCGTAGGGTTAAGAGTATCTAAGTACAAATTTCCTTACAATTTTGCTCGAAAACTACATATACCCGAGAGAAAATATTTAGTTATGTTTTTTAACTCAGAATATTGAAAAATAAATTTTGTAAACTTTTGTAATAAGTCCATACATCACACTGTCACATCTTCTTTAGTAAGTTCACTTCAGTAAATTACCTCATTTTAAAATACGAGTGCAGAATAATATTTATAATAAATAAATAAAATAAAAATTCCTGGAAGCTATTAATTAGTTCAATATTAGTTATATAATTTTAATTACAAAGTGGTTAATTAATTACTATTTGATTTATATTAATGGTTCTCATGAAAAATTAACAACAAATAAATTAGTTCAAACTCGGAGAAATAAAAAATAAAATATGTCAGCATAAGTTTTATACAATGTGTGTAATATTCAATTCATATAATCAGAATAGTGATTTAAGTTAATTAAATTACTGCTTATGAAATAAGGGTACTTTTTATTTCGAATACTATTCTGTCTACTTCATAATTGCTAAAGTTTAATAGTTTTATAATTTAAAATTTGTTCTTAAATTCTGTCAAGTACTAAGTAAAGTTGTTTTCTCCGTATTCAATAACAAATTTCCTCTTGCACTTAAAGTAATTAAGCGTTCTATATACATAAATATATAATAGTAGAAACATAACTTTACTAAAACACTCAAAACTTTTTTCTGTTTTTAATCTTGCAATTGAAACTAATGATATCTTAAAGTCTAGAGATTAAAAACAATAAAGATAAATTGAAAAAGGAAAAAACTTGTAACCATGATAACATAACTTACCTCTAGCTAATACTCCTCTATAGAAAAGTAAGTAGTAACTTTAAATTTTATAGTTAAGTACTTATGCTCCCAACTTTATGTTGATTGAGTATGTGTACAGAGCATTCAAATACAGAATTGGAACTTGTTGAGACATTCACCATTCAACTTGAAAAATACACACCCAGTAACTCACTCACTTCTCTTTGTACATGTTTCTTTGAATTTAAATATATCACTGACAGAACTTTAAGAAGCACTTTAAAAATTTATTATATTTCCTTTATTCATAATAAAGATTTAAATATTTCTGTTGTATGTTTATTTATAGTTATTTAACGTATTAATTTCTCTTTCTTAAGAACCAATGAAGATTGAAGAAATATAAAGGAAATGAAAAAAAAAAAAAAAAAATTAAAACGTAACTAAGTTGTTGAATCTGACAATGATGTAGCTGCTACTGATGTTGATGATGTTGTTGGTGCTGCATATATTGACGATGTTGCTGCTAGTACTGCTTACGTTGATTGTATGAAGCTGTAAGATTTTATTTAATAAACCACGTTTATTTAACACACAAAAATTATACTTAAACTGCCACTTGAGCACGTACTCTGTGGTCTTTTGTTAAAACGTATAAAACGTATAAATAACATTAAAGAGGAAAGTAAGATGAATTAAAGAGAAAATGAATGAAAAACGTATAAGTGAATGTACGAAAAGAAAACATAAAGTCAGATTTAAATCTAATACATTCATTTAATTGACTTTCTTTTGTAAGGAAAATTAAAAATAAGTAAATAAAATGGAGTGGGAGAAAACACTGTCACTAGCTACCATTTTCTGCTTTAACAAATTTTGTTATTCTTTTACAAACAAAATAGTTAAATCAACAGATTTTTTACTCAAATCTTCTTCAAATCTTCTTCAATAACTAAACAAATTTAAGCTAAAAATATTTTTTAGTTAGAAAAATAAGTTTATTTGAATAAAATTTCTTTTAAAGAAATAACGAAAAATCTGTTAATTCAACTAAAATTTATTAAGTTAAAAAATTAGGTAACTTATTATCCATTAAATATGTTGATATTGCCAGAGCTGAGGTGTATTTGAGTTTGTCAAACACAGATCAATGTTGTAAAAACTTTTTAAAATTAGATAGTCGTTGTAAATCTCTAAAAAATTGCTTGCATGTGAAGACTATCTCTTTCAGTTGAAGAGACTTTTAAGTCGAAACAAATTATTCTCTAATCTTTGGCCTCGTTTTTTTTTTTTTTTTTTTTTTTCTACTGCAAGAATTATATAAAAAAATTTCACATTTTGGATTTTTACTAAAAGGTGGTAATATTTTTTTACTTCTAAATATTTTCTTTTTCTTTTAAAGTTGGCAATAGAAATCTTAAAGAGAAACGGAGATGATATTCCAAAGGAGCCCTATTGAAACTGTACATTTTAAAAAATTTCTCAAATCAAAAAAAAAAAAAAAAAAACATTAATTATATGCTCTCATATTTTGGTTAAACAAGTATTTTCTGACTGATGCCTTTTCAAAACAGGGCAACAATTTGTTGAAACGTGATTTTCCCGGATTGGAATTTAGGATAACATAATACAAAAAAGTTAAAGTTTTCTAGTCCTCTGATTTAGAGAAAAGTTTATTTATATTGTGGAAAAATGTCATTAGGATACCTTTGTTTGTTCAAATTTTATTTCAATTAAATAAAAAAAAATAAAGAATTTCATTTATTTTTATTAACAACAATAAATTTGATTTGTTAACACTATGCAACAGTATTTTTGAGGCGGAATCATTCCGAATGCAATTGATAGCTCTTGATATGTGTAATAAACCCTCCAAGGGATTTTTCGCTGTTAGGCAAAATTTTTGTTTTATGACCACTTAAACTTTTCTATTTTTGCACCAACGTAGTTACAGATAAATCGAAAAAATTAATATCAATATTGTTCGAAGCTAAAATAATTTTCCATAAATGTTTAGAGCATTTAACGGGGAATATTTCATTAGAATTTCATTTATCATATCTTATAAGAGGTCATTTCTAGTCCTTTTTCAAGAAATAACATGAAAGTCGGTTTAAACTTGGGTTTAATGGGTTAAAATGTTCTACTTATATTTTCTTCGTCAAATTTTACTAAGGGACTCCAAAGATACAAAATTCATCCCACATTTTCCCACATTTCTTATAAAAACTCCTTAAACTAGGCAATAAAATATAACATAAATTAAAAAGTTTTGTAAAAATCGTAAACAAAATTAATAATAATTTCATCATTTTCATTTCTTTGGATAAACGCTTCACCGTATGAACTTTGGACCTTCGGTGACCCCTAGTGAAATTCGACGTAGAAAATATCTGTAGAATATCTTAACCCATTAAAATCAAGTTTTAATGGACTTTTGTTTAATTATATTTAAATTACCTAGAAATGACGCCATATAATCAGGGATAGAGGAATAGAAGGTTCTAATGAAATATTGCAATTTAAATGTTCTAATCATGTATGTTTAAATATTTTTTTCTACTTATCTGAAACTACTTTGGTTCAAAAATATAAAAGTTTAAGTGGTCATAAAATAAAAGTTTTGCCTACCAGCGAAAAATCCTTTGGAGGGATTACACATATCAAGAGCTATCCATTGCAATCGGAATGATTCCGCCCCCACGCGATGATCATTAATTTGTTGCATAGTGTAATCACACAGAAAAAAATATTTCAAATAATTTTTTAATAAAATTATTAATTAACTTTATATTGGAATTTAATTATATGATTTATTAATATAATTAATTTTCTAATTGGTTTTCAGTTTTGTTTTTTAATAAATTGACAGCTGTTAATAAAATATAAAAAAAAATTAAATATTTGTCTATAAAAGTACAGAAATAAAATAAATTTAAGTAAATTTTCAAAAATTTTCTGCTCATTGCATCTATTTAAGGAAAAGAAGTAATAATAATATCAATTATTCTAGTTATTAATATTATCATTTTGATGATTGGAGCAAAATCAATTAAAAATTAATTAATATTACAAATTTCGTAATTGAAGTCCATTTTTACTTTTTTCTGTGCAGCGTTACCGTTGAGAATTTTTAAAAAGTCTCCAAAAAAGGGGATTTCAAAATAAAAAGTCGCCAAAAAAGGGGATTTTTTCAAAAAAAGTGGCCAACTACTTTAAAACCTAAAAAACTCCTTAAAATTTGTTTATTTGATAACAACAAATTATTGTATTTGAAGAAAAACTACAAAATTCAGTTCTATTAATAACAAAATAATTTATTATCATTTTACAACAATTTTTATTATTGCAAAAATAAAGATTTATTCACAAAAATATTTAGCACACAAACCTCTTTTAATTAGTTAAACTCCTGTACTTTTGTAGGAGTTCTTCACTTGTACTCTAGACTTTCAAATTTAGGATAGAACGCATGAATTCACAAGTATTATCATAAGTCTGTTAGATAAACTATTTCTTGTTTTTGATAATTTAGTAAAAAACAAACACGTTACCCCGAGGGATTGCTCTTAGGAATGTAAAAATTTAAATTAGGATCTTTTTTTATTTTTTCAAAAAATTTGGCATATGATGGATGATAAACTTTATTATTATTTTTAATTATAATTTATATCACTATACAGTTTCAGTTCATTTATAAATACTCCGCGGTTTTTTATATCACTATACTGACAGTCCCAAAATTATTAATTTATGTGTTGAAATTAATATATAATGGGTCGATATATTTCAAACAAATTAGTTTATCGTAATTTAGCACATAGTCTTAAAAAGTCGCCATTTAAAAAAGGGGCCAAAAAAGTGGCCAGGTGCTTGAAAAAGGGGCAAATGCGACTAAAGTCGCCAAACGGTAACGCTGAGTGTAATACTTCACATGGAGCAAATTAAGGCAGATTTTTTAATTTATACATGTAAAGAAAAAAACATGGTTACGGCATTATCACTACAACAATATTATGTTCTCATTTTCATTTTCATTAACCCAAACTGACCGGGAACGTTTTTTGTTTCAGATATTGATGAAATTTTTAAATGTAGTTCTACACTGAAAAAAGTAGTTTCAATGAATGAAGTACATTAAATGAAATTCATTATTTTTTTTCCAAAAAATTATTAACTTAATGTAGAAATTCATTGCTTTAATGAAAATATTCAATGAAATTATTAACGCTATTATGAACATTATATTGAAACCATTCATTAAATTTATTTCTTATTACAATAGGTAAATTAGTTAATTGATTTAATGTATTAGTTCATTGAATTAATTTATTCAATGTACTAATACATTGATGTAATTAAGAAGAAGCATTACACAATGAACATAAGCATTGAACCAATGATAAATTTCATTAAATTATATTAAAATAAATTATTTCTAACGGGAAATAAAGTAAACTGAAAACAAATACAACTCAGTTTTCTTTTATCTATTATCAAGAAATGAACCGTTTTAAACAAAAGCAAAAAGTAAAAAAAATGAGTGTTATATTAAAAACGAAAATAACTAAAAACTAAATAAGATAAATCGAACTATTAAAATACATAAATATAATTTATTCGCAAAGGAGAAGTCGAGCAGCATAATTGAATACACCAAATTAAATTAATTACCCAAAAGAAGGAATTTGGAGACTTGCCTTCATAACACGTAAGTTTAATAATGTTTATGATTTTAAACAGTTTTTAAATATTACATTTCATTTATATTTATGTAGATAAAAATACTAAGATGCAGAAGAATGTGTTATTAGCCTTAAATACCAGGGTTTCAAAAAATATTGCGATTTCAAAATCAAGAGGATTCGATTTGTAAGTATACATAAATATATGAAATATTTTAATTGAATTCTTAATAAAAATATATTACAGACTAATCAAGATTTGAATGCTACATTTGGTGATCATCAAAATAAGGAAATTCAAATATTTTAAGCAATTGAACGAATTTTAAAAATTTTATTTATAAACTTTCTTTGTTAAGGATAATGCTGTAGTTATATTAATGTAGCATCTAAATGGATATTCCATACCATCATTGAGCAATATAGAGGACAACAGGAATTACTATATTATTATAAATGACAAAGCAAACACGATAACATCTGTAACATGCATTTTTTTTTATTTAAATTTTTTAGTGAAATATGATAATTTTATTTTTATATTTATATTTAATTTTTGCTTATATTTACTCAATATCATATACTTTAATCATTTAATATAAAATAAAATAGAAACAAGAAATACAGAACACGCCTATTATTATAATAAATTTTTAATGTATAGTTTCATTGGGACAAAATATGAGTTCATTGAAACCAATGTATTGTTCACTGAAATTATTTATTTTATTTAATGAATGATTAAATGTAAGAATAAATTTAATCAATGTACTTGTACATTGAATTATAATATTAATGTATGACAATTCATTGTTTTAATGAACCTGTACATAGGGTCAAAATTAGTGCACAAATTCATTGTAACAATGAACTTTTTAATTGTATTTATGTACCTTTTTGGTTCAGTGTATGAGGCCTAAAAAATGTACCTATTATATATAATTTCGTTTCGGACCTTAAGTCAGGCATAATGGGCCGTTACCATATGGTAACGCCAGGCATTACATACAAATTTTTTTATAAGAAAAAATTAGAAAAATTTTCAAAAAAATAATTTTTATTGGCAAATTTTTTCAGGAGATGAAAGTTAACTTTAATTCTTTTACGATTCAGAGCAGCAAGTTTTACATATCGAACATCCACCATTACGTTTACCCACTTGAGTTGGGGAAGTCATCTATATATCGTCCTTTTTTAGCTGTCAGTACTAAAAGATGACCTTCATCATGACAATGAAAACTTATTGTGTTACAAATCCGCTTTTGGGTATTGAAAGCCATCCACTTATTGCAATTTTTAGAGTAGTAAATAGCCTTTGGACTTCTAAACTCTAACTAACTACGACTTCCTTTCTATTTTCCCTGAAGCTGATGAAATATTTTAACACAAATACCATTTAGATACGTAAAAATTATGTTACAAATTGTCTATTCTATATTGAATATGATAAACAAACACATTTTTTTTTTAAAGAATATATCAAGGACTAAGCGAGGAATACTACTATTAGAAATTTTACCAGCATCGCCTTTGTCACTAATATGATTATAATTTTTAGGCCAATCAATATAAATCCTTAAGAAATATTCATCACTGTCACTTTCAAGTCCTTCTAGTGTAATAAGTTCTACTTGCTTGGTTATATATAAATCATTAAATATTTTTCTTAAAATCTACACAGTGAGAAAAAAAATTTAAATAAATAATTAATTATTATTATATTATAATTATTTTCATGTTATTAATTTTTTACATTTTTAAGAAAAAAAAAAAAAAAAAATTTAAGGCCTTCAAAAAGGATCACTTGCTTCCAAACACATAATATAAATGACCTTCTATCAACTTAATATTATTAAAAAGTTTCCATATTATGAAATGTAATTCAGAATTTTAAAAAAAATTTTAATACTTTCAATGCTATATAGCTCTTTATGTAACCGTTGTTTGCGTTACAAAAATTTTTAATACTTTCAATGCTATATAGATCTTTATGTAACCGTCGTTTGCGTTACCGTATGGGTGCGCTAGGTCAATTTGGGTTAATTTTAATAACACTGTGTTCATGATAACAATTTTTTTGTTACAATTTTATCATTCAATGTTTACATTCAATAAAAATTTAAATATAGTTTACTACAAACATTTTATAATTCCGAACAAGCGCGAATGTTATATTCGTCCCGGCCGAATCTATATACCCACCATCAACATTTTCAAATTTTACGTTATATGGGAGGGAGCGGTAAAGTGGGCGGACCACGCCCATTTTTTTGTTTCCCATTTTCAATACCAAACAAACCTTGTATAAGACAAATATTTGTGCCAAATTTCGTCCCCCTACGTTGTCCCGTGCTTTCAACAGACAGACAGGCGGACGGACATTGCTAGATGGACTCAGAATCTGACCAGGACCCAGAAGGTATATACTTTGTGGGGTCTTAGATGATTCCTTCGACATGTTACACACGGAATGACAAAATCAATATAACCCTCATCTTTTTGGTGGTGGGTAAAGTAATAATTTTACCAGAAACAAAATTTTATTAATATGAAAAATATCATAATTTATACAACCATTAAAAATATTGTGAAACATATGTTATTTTTAAGCCATATGAATATTATTATTTTCATAATAACAAAATAAATATGATAAGTATGCTTTTTACGATTATGTCAGAAAAATTCAAAACTTTTTAAATATATTTAATTTTTAATATTTGTTTTTAAAATTCTTTATAATCCTCATCTAGTTTATATATGAAAAAATATAAACAGATAAGGTTTGGTTATATTCGGTATGATTCAAATCGTATGAGATATTTATTACAACTATACAGAATTGTGCCCTTGGGCCATTACTCTATCTTATGTAAACACCGTACTTGTCTACGAGCAACAATTTAACTGTCTCTACTTTTGCTGATGACACTGTGGACCAATATATAGCATCAAAAGAACTGGATAAATTTCTTAAAAATGTAAAGACGAAAAATTTTCAAATACGAGTAAATGAACTAAAAAGTAGACACGTTACGTTCACATTACGGTGGGGTGACTACCCACCACTATCTGATCATGTTGTATAACTTGGCATACACTTGGACAGACGTCTCACTTGGCGTCGTCTCGTAGAAGCCAAGAGGCTTCAAATGAAAATAAAAGCTTCCAATCTTCATTGGCTGATCAGTGACAAAATCAAAACTTAGCCTTGACTAGAAAGTTATTTTAAACCCAATTTGGTATGGTATACTATTGTGGGAAACTGCAAGCAATACTAGCGTTGGCCTTATATAGAGGGCTTAAGCAAAAATCCTTAGGCCTATGACAGGTGTATCATGGTACATAAGATCCATAATGATTTAGAAGTTCCACTAGTAAAAGAAGAATTTGAAAAAAATAACTCGTGAGAAATATGCCTTAAAACTATGCCAACATCCTAACCTTCTTGTAAGGTTGTGTACAACAACTCAATCTCGATCAAGATTCCGAAGAGCAGATTTATCACCTAATTAAGTATTACTAGCCCATGATGGATCTCAATTGAGAGCTAATAGTTTTAAGTTTTAGATTTAAGATTTTACTACTTATTGTTAGGCCTACGAAGTAAGGACAGATACAATAAATAAATGAAGTTATATAAAAAAAAAATAATAATATGAAAAATTAGATTAGATTTATGATTAAAAAGCTCATATTTATTATTATTTAATACAATACAAATTTTTAAAGCATCCATATAATCCAATCATAATTTGTTGCTCTTCGTTTATGTTTATCGCAACCATATTTTTTCTGCGTTCAATAAATTAAAAAAACTTTCGTAACATTTTTTTATTAATCGATAAACATGATTTAATATTTCTAAAATTCACCATTTTCGACCAAGATAAAAAGTTTTTATTATTTGTACAATATTTTTGTTAAAAAATCAATTTTTTATACTAATATATTCAAAATGATTTTGAATATATTTCATTGTTGGACGAATTGAGATAATCAAACAATTTTTTCATCATGTAATTTAGGAATGTATAAGAAATTACAGAATATTTGTTAAATAATTGTTAGACTTATTCCCGAAAAACTAAATAAAGTCGAGGCAAAAAAAAAATATATATGCAAGCGTAAATACCTTTTTAAATCGGTCTTTATTTGTGGAAAATAAAATTTTTTAAGTTTAACACACTCGAGGTTACACCCTGTATTATCACAGGGTACCTACAAAACAAATTTTTTGAAAGCATTAAAATTTCTGAAAATTTTTAAAATTTTCCTATATAAGTATTTCAATTCAATCCAACCAGTAGTTTAGGATATGAAATACATTTTCACCAGCCTACAGACTATGGAAAATAATTCAACCTACGCACATACAAATAAGACTTACAGTTTCCAACAATTTTAATATTACTATTGAGCAAAATCAAATTACAAATGTCAGAAATATTGACAATATCTAAAATAGTTCTAATTGTCAAGTAAATTTCCTTTAAATTTTTAAAACCTACACCACCTTAATTCCCTTAATATTATTTATATGAAAAAATCCAAAAAAAAACAAAACTGTCTGGAATTCTTATCGAAAACATCAAGAACTGACAGTAATAAATAATAATTTTAGATTACAATCTCCAAAAGATTGACAAGCAGATAATAAGTATAATTCTTTTGACACTAAACTATTTATAATTAAAATAGATTAGATTAAATGTAAGTGTGTATCTTCCTGTTTTTATTATGAAAAAGAATAAAAGATTAATAATTTTTCCATTCATAGATTCATTCATTAGATTAAAAAGATAAGATAACATTTTTATAAAAAAAAAAAACAACAAAATATTAATAAATTAAGACGCAACTTTATCGTTTGATGTCAGATAAAACTTACTAATAAATATGTAATTCCAGAAAATAGAGAAAGTGATGGATAAACTAATAAAGTATACAGATGGCATAGAGGTATTTTAATGCATTATAAATAGATTTTTGGGAAAGGATTATCGATAATTCAATTTGTATGACAAAATTGCAATCTCTCTTTCTCAGTATTTAAACAATGACAATAAGACTGTAATGAAATTTAGCACACATATTCTTTATATTAGCAATGAAAGTGTTAAAAGTAAGCAAGATATTTTTAAATTCAAATATAGAAATAAATGTGTATGTTTAGCAACTGATTGCATTTTTAAAAATTTTCCCAACCCACATCATTTTATGTGTGTGAAGATAAATTTTAAAATATGAAACCCTAGACACAAACCTTTAGCTTTAACAGAGCTCTGTTAAGGCGTTAACATACTTCTGTTAAACTCTGTTAAATTGGGTGTATGACATTAAAAAGGATTTTTGGCGACATTTCCTGACCAAATGAACCAAAAAAAATTAGGATCGGAAGCCCATTGTACGCATTTTCAGAAAATTACACTATATCAAAAATATTCTGTCAACCTAAAATTTTATAGCGAAAGAAAAATAACAATAAGAATTCAGGATACATATCCTTTATAGGAAAACAGGACAACATGGGCGGATGAAAGTTGGTAGAAATTATAGTCAAAGTGGACATATATCATAATCAATAGTTAGAATCTTTAACAGAGCGTGTTTTGATCGAAAAAATTGAAATTGAAAAAATTTCAAATTTCATATTTTTTTAAAGGACTTTTCAGGATTTCAGGAAAAAGGGACAACATGGGCGGATGAAAGTTGGTAGAAATTATAGCCAAGGTGGACATCTATCATAATCATTAGTCAGAATCTTTAACAGAACGTGTTTTGATAGAAAAATTCGAAATTTAAAAAGTTTAAAATTTCACATTTTTTTTAAAGGACTTTTCAGGATTTCAGGAAAAAGGGACAACATGGGCGGATGAAAGTTGATAGAATTTATAGCCAAGGTGGACATCTATCACAATCAATAGTCAGAATCTTTAACAGAGAGTGTTTTGATGACTATTGATTATGATAGATGTCCACTTTGACTATAATTTCTACCAACTTTCATCCGCCCATGTTGTCCTTTTTTCCTGAAATCCTGAAATCCTGAAAAGTCCTTTAAAAAAAATATGAAATTTGAAATTTTTTTAAATTTTGAATTTTTCTATCAAAACACGCTCTGTTAAAGATTCTGACTATTGATTCTGATAGATGTCCACTTTGACTATAATTTCTACCAACTTTCATCCGCCCATGTTGTCCCTTTTTCCTGAAATCCTGAAAAGTCCTTTAAAAAAAATATGAAATTTTAAATTTTTTTAAATTTCGAATTTTTCTATCAAAACACGCTCTGTTAAAGATTCTGACTAATGATTATGATAGATGTCCACCTTGGCTATAATTTCTACCAACTTTCATCTGCCCATGTTGTCCCTCTTTCCTTAAATCCTGAAAAGTCCTTTAAAAAAAATATGAAATTTGAAATTTTTTCAATTACAAACTTTTCTATCAAAACACGCTCTGTTAAAGATTCTGACTATTGATTATGATAGATGTTCACCTTGGCTATAATTTCTACCAACTTTCATCCGCCCATGTTGTCCCTTTTTCCTGAAATCCTGAAAAGTCCTTTAAAAAAAATATGAAATTTGAAATTTTTTTAAATTTCGAATTTTTCTATCAAAACACGCTCTGTTAAAGATTCTGACTATTGATTATGATAGATGTTCACCTTGGCTATAATTTCTACCAACTTTCATCCGCCCATGTTGTCCCTTTTTCCTGAAATCCTGAAAAGTCCTTTAAAAAAAATATGAAATTTGAAATTTTTTCAATTTCAAATTTTTCTATCAAAACACGCTCTGTTAAAGATTCTGACTATTGATTGTGATAGATGTCCACCTTGGCTATAAATTCCATCAACTTTCATTCGCCCATGTTGTCCTGTTTTCCTATAAAGGATATGTATCCTGAATTCTTATTGTTATTTTTCTTTCGCTATAAAATTTTAGGTTGACAGAATATTTTTGATATAGTGTAATTTTCTGAAAATGCGTACAATGGGCTTCCGATCCTAATTTTTTGTGGTTCATTTGGTCAGGAAATGTCGCCAAAAATCCTTTTTAATGTCATGCACCCAATTTAACAGAGTTTAACAGAAGTATGTTAATGCCTTAACAGAGCTCTGTTAAAGCTAAAGGTTTGTGTCTAGGGTTTCATATTTTAAAATTTATCTTCACACACATCATCATTTTTAAAACTGTTATGTTTTATTGTCTTAAGAAAAAAAGTCGCTAAATTCCTGGGACTCTTTTCCTATATCATAGGGAATTACAATTACACATCTAAAGAGGAATGCACAATAAACAAGTAATAAAGTAGTTGGTTAATCTCGAACATACAATACTCTACACCATTATGTATATGGGTAAAAATGATTTTCAGAGCGGGTCTTATATGGAGCTTGAATACAATTTTGGACCGATTATTATTATACCCACAATCAAAAAAATGGGAGGTATATTGATTTTGTCATTCCATGTGTAACATGTCGAAGAAATCATTTAAGACCCCACAAAGTATATATTTTCTGGGTCCTGGTTACATTCTGAGTCGATCTAGCTATGTCCGTCCGTCTGTCCGTCTGTTGAAAGCAGGATAGGGCTCGAACGGAGCAAAATAGGAAGACGAAATTTGTAACAAATATTATTATTATTATTATATTTCTTATGTAAGGTTTATTTGGGATTGAAAATGGGCAAAATCGGTTAATAAATAAAAAAGTTATGCGCTAAAAACACAGAAACACAGAGTGTTCATTTCATACTTTTCTGCTGATATCTCTTAAACGAAAGCATGTACGACAACGAAATTTTTTATAAATAGTTTGGGGGTCGAAACCAAAAATGGGCGTGGTCCGCCTACCTCCCATATAAGGTGAAATTGTGATCAAATATTTCAAAGAACAATGTAAACTCGGAAACAAAAAATAGGCGTGATCCGCCAACTTTACCACCCACCTTACCCATATAACGTAAAATTTGAAAAAGTTGATGGTGGGTATATAGATTCGGCCGGGCGAATATAATTCGCGCTTGTTAAATTTGAAGTGGTTATTTACATACATATAAAAGTGGTTTGTGTCAAATATTATCTTGATACTAATATTTATATGAGATTTATTTGTGTTAAGGTGATTTTCAGAAGTGGGTCTTATATGAGCGCTTTTGTCATATATGACCAATCTTAATAAAATTTTACATTAAAATTTCAGCCATTAAATTTAACACAATTATTTATGTTTATAGAATACAAATTATTTGCTGAATTTCATTGAAATTGTTATACATTTACGATATTTTAGGCACACAAATCCTATTTCGGGAGGACATTTGTATGGGGAATAAGTGAAATAATGAACCGTCCTTGTGACAAATAATCATGTGTGCTAAGTTTACATTTACAGACAACCAGCCAGTCGTCCAGACTTTCAGACGAACAAACATCATTCAATCGACTCTGAAAATGATTTTGAGTTGATTGGTATACTTTAAAGCTGGCGTTGAAATAGAGGAATAATAGGAAATTACAATGGAGTAAATGGCATCTATGAACGTCCGTAACATAAACAAATGGAATCATCTATTTAATATAACATAAGACATACGTATAAATCAATTTATTAATATACTTGGCAATTCTCATTTTACATTTAACTTTATGAAACCGACCATAAAACTAAAATATTTGTTTAACTTCTGATATTTTTAAACAACTTTTAATGCAATTATGTTAACAACACTTAATTGTATAACAGAACAAAAATTCCAGACCTGAAACGGTTCCATGTGGTGCCAGCAAGCAAAAAATCTAAAAAAAGTGTTTGAAACTAACAAGTTTTTTTCCTTTCTTTTGATTGCAGTAATCGCGGATTTTAGCATAAGTGTTCAATTCATCTAATGTAGGCTATAAACACTTGTAGAAAAAGAACAACATGGATTTAATTAGCGTCATATTGTGTTGTGCAAAAGTCGTGAAACAAAATTTTAAAAAATTTTAAAATTTTGCGGTTTTTTTACCAGGGATTTTACGAAGTTTCGGGTATTGCAAAATTCAAAATAGGGCCTAATAGTTCTTAAAATTATGCACCATTTGACATATATCTAATTAAAGTGCCCTCAACAGAAATGCTATAGGAGGTACTCAAACTTGGAGAGAAAAAACGTGAATGGCTACAAGAATTACCTTTTTCGCAAGCACACTCGCAACGTTATTTCAGTGAAGCTATAGTATCGCAAAGAAGGTTTCCAGATAACATTTTAAAATCATTGTGAGTATTGTTATCTTAAAAGAATTAGAAATTTTGCATACTTTTTTGTAGCGGATTTTGGCGTTATAAGTCAATTTTAATCTGAAATAACTTCTTGTGTGAAGTTTTACTTACACAAAAAATATGATAGGCTAAGAACGCGATGTTTTTGGTTTAACATTAATCCTCGAGGCTCACCCAAGGCGCTAATCAAAGTTTGCGATGATAGCATATATCATCGCAAACGTATTCTTATATCAAATTTATTGTATTTTTTTCTGTTTTCTACTTTTCAATGAATATCGTTTAGGTGTTTTAGGGCAGGGGTTCCAACATAACTTTCCATTAGAATCCTTTCAAGTTTTGTTTTTTATCTCTCACTAAAAAAAAAAAAAAAAAACATCTAACAGTTATTTTTCAACGTAAAAATAAAAGGTCGGATGAAACTCTTGAACAGAGAGAGTTTAATTTCGCTGTTTTAAAATAGAGCTCATTTGAGGAGTTTTATTTTTCACGTCAGAAAATAAAACTTATTTTATTTAAATTGACACCCAAAGCTTGCCACTGATCAGATCTTTTTGAATTTTGGGTGGAAAATAATACATTATCCGTACTTATGTATATAAATTCGCAAAAACAGTGTATTTGTGCAACCCAAGTAAGCATTGAAAGAGCATTCAAACTGGTATTGAGCCACTTGCGTTTAAATCTTTCCACAGAAATTTTGAAAAATTTCTGTGGAAATTTAACAATTAATAATTACTACACACATTATATCAGATAGATCCAATAAAAAGAAAATAAACAAAAAAAGTTTTATTTTAAAACTCCTCAAAAGAGTTTTATTTTTTAACAAAATGAAACTTTTTAAGTTTCATTTTGTTAAAATATCTTTTAATTTTTCGTTTTTTTTTTTTAAGATTATCATGGATTCAAAAAGAGCAATTCAATACAAATCTATTGGTATATGACAGTATAGATCTCCTTTGACTCTAACATGGAGAGGTTTTGAGTTTAAATTTTCTGGATAAGTCTTATTTACGGTCCCTGATAAAAAGTATCAATATTAACAATTTTAATTTAAATAATTTGAGGTTGAAAAAGTACAATTTTATTATTATTATTTTTTTTTTTTTTTATATACTGACAAATATATTTATTTTCCATCCCTTTTCAGATCTTTTTTAAAATTTAAATTTTAAGTTTAACAATGTGAGGAGTAATAGCTTAAACTATATTAATACAAAATCCTGTAATTTCTTTATACCCCTAAAAGCGTCTATGCTTAATATATTAATTCCAAAATAATGAGTATTTTTGGTAAAAGGTTAAAAATGTAAATTCAGCAATAATAAAACGCCTAAGGGGGAAAAATTTAAAAGAAATGGACACACTTATACCTAACAAATAAATTAATGTTCTTTTAAATTACAAATTTGCTCAAGACTTTATATTCCAGTTTTTTTTTTTTATTAAATATATAAAAGTAATTTATAGTGTACTCGACAAGACTCAAAACACAACCACTTGGCAATATCAGTAATACGTTTCTTTTATATTGTAGTACAGTGTAATTAAAAGTGATTTTCCACAAATAAAAATTATAAAAACAATAACACGTTTTCATTCATTTTCTTTTTAAAATTTCTTTAATTTTATTTCTTTATTTTATATTTTATTAATTACGTTTAAACAAAAATGTTGTATCACTGCGTATGATTAATATTAATTTATAATGTATAATTTATATAACACACCTTAACGTATGAGTATTTTTTTATTAATTTATTTTTTTTTTTTTTTTTTAATTTAAAAACCTTAAAAAAAGATTTAATAAAATTCTTTTTATATTAAAAATTATTTTATTTTAATAAAATTTTATTTTCATAACATAATCTTTAGATTTTTTTATATTAAATAACTTTGTTTTTGTTTATTTATTTCCACATACACATACATATAATAGCTGTTATTTTTTTTTTTTTTTTTTTCAAACAGTATTCCCGCTTATTTAGTTTTCATCCGTTTTCATCGACCGTTTGCGTTGAAGTTTCGTTATCAACTGAGTTGCAAACATTAAAAGTTCGTGCAATTTTTCTTCACAATAGCAATCAACAAAACACACAATTTGAATTTGAGTGTGCAAGAAAGCCAAATTGTCCAGTTGTTTGTGTCTGTATGTATGCTTTTAGCAATGTTATTGTTGTGGAAAAGTCAATGTAAAATTTAATTCTATCGCTGTGTGAGGGTGTTTCGTTTAATTTTTGTTGTACAAAATTGTTCGTACAGAAATTGTTGTATGTATATGTTTTGGTTAAAACACAACAGGTTATCCGACGAACAATTTTTAAAGCGAATTGAAAATTTACAATTGTTAAGAGAGTAAGCAAAATAAAAAAATATAGAATTTCTCTTAATATTGTTTGATGAAAACAAACTAACAGTAAAGGAGAGTTACAGAAAATATTCTCTTGACAAAAATAAAAATCGAAATGTTAAAAAAATTTGTTACAGAAAACATAGAATGTTCTATTTGAAGGTAAAAAAATGTTAATTTATTTATATTTTTCGATGTCTACACTGCTAAAGAAATAAATTTACAATTAACTTTTCTGCTTAATGTTTGCATTAACATATTTAGTTTGCAAATTGTTGGACATAAAGTAGTGTTAAGTAAATTTGTTCGATTTTCAAATTTAGGTGGCCAAAATTAATTACACAAAAACTATAAATCGTACAAAATCCGTCTACCGCCACGCCCACTATTAATTACCCAATTATGAAAAATAGTAAAAATTTAAAAATAGCTTCTTTTATAATTCTTTTTGATTTGAAAATAAGTTTAATTAAAAATACAAAATAAAGATTACATAATTCATCATAATTTTTTAATGAAAGTATAAAAAAGTTTAGTAAAAAAAAAAAACAAAATCATGTGGAATCTGCACCAATATCACTGTCATTTTCACTATCAGACTATTGTATATTAAAACATGCATTTTTTAGTAGTTTCAATATATATGGCGTTAAAGTTCGTTTTTTTAACTGGTGGAGTTTTCCTGAAGCTTCAAATATAAGGATCTGATGATATTAATAGCCTTTTTATTAAATCTGCATTAGTCTCGGTCCGTGAAGTTTTCCGCGTGAACTGCAGTCTATAACGTCTATTGTCTTTATTCCTGGATTCTTGAGCTTCTTCAGATAATTGACCAATAGGAAGGATGCAATGTTCATTTATAGCTTTTATGTGCCAAAGAACTTTGTGAACACTGACAGGTATGTAATACCCGGGATATAGTTTCAAATAAAGATTTCTTGTTTCAAATGTATAACAAAGGTATTCATTTAAAACATACATTCTTTAAAAGCAACTTACAAATAAAATGGTATTCAATGTTTTGTTCCACTTAGAAAGATGGTGTATCTTTGTTTTGAATTTTAAAATTTTTTTAGTTTCTATTAAAGGAGTATTCCTAGTTCTCAAAACAATCAAAAGTTGGACCCCAGCTGATAACAGAAAAAAGTATTCGTCTATGCATTTTTGTTTTTGACTTACAATTTTTTTTAAAAGCTTCCCTATTATATCTTTCAATATCTAAAACTATCTTCATTCAAATATATACAAAATACCTGTTTTATATTTTGAAGGAATTATATTTTCATATACAGAAAGAATTTTTTAAAAATATGCCATAGAAAAATTTTAATTTTCGAGCAAAAAAAAAAAAAAAAAAAATTTTCTTTTGTATATTTTACCCATCATTCATTGATCGATTTCAGCTAAAATGAGTACGGAAATGTCTTAACTGAATAGTCTATTTTAATACCCGAATATAATTTTTTCCCTTCTTTAAAGTTAATTTTTGGGGTTTTAGCCAGCTAAATTTGAAAATCGAACACTGTGCGCGCACCACAGCGCTTTGTTTCCATATAACGATGGGGCAAAAAAAAAGAGTTACCTTTGACTCAAAGTGAATAAATACAAATCCACGGCTACCTCCCACTTATATTCAGAAATGAGAAATACGTATTTTCTTCCAAAATACCAATCAAAATAGTACTTAAATTTTTGATAGCTATTAGTAAAAAGTTTTTTTTTTTTTTTTATAGATTATATCATATTTGATTTAATAGGTTACTACCTCCCCCAAACTCAGTCATCTTCCAAATTTAACTTATGTACATACATCTCCTAGGTATTTAATATTGTGTTGAATTTGAAAGTAATGTAATTCAACACTGGTGAATGACAGACTGATTGAACACACCTTGGCCTATTTCTGCAAGTTTTTGTAGTTTACATTACACAGTAGAGCAGAATCGAAAATTTTTGGAAATAAATCTGTAACTTCAAATCGGCAGTCCCCTCAGGACGCAGCTAAGGGGGCTTGGAGTAGGGTACTTTTATATAAATGAAATATAAAATTTTTAATCACTTGCCAAATTTTTTCATCTCGTCCGATTTCAAATACTTTTAAATATTCTTGTTGGCCTTGATAAGACCTGCAAAAACCATGCTTGCGTGTACTAATTATCTGTAATAGTTTTCGAATTTTTTGCTTTTGAAATCTTAAGTACTTCAATTTTGTCCTTGGTCCAGATTTTTTCATATATATTCCAATATTTTCAACCGATTTTACTAGTTTTTCTTTAGCTTCTCTAAATTAAAATTTTCACAACTTGTCTAATTTTGTTAAAAAAAAATATAAAAAAATTCTAATTAGAGTGTGTGCCAAACGGTAGCAAAGTATGTAAAAAAGTAAAATTTTGAAGTATATAAGGTGAATAAAATTTCACTAGCTCATATGTTTAACAATAGAATAAAAAAGTGTGAAAGTTGTAAAATAAATATTAAATTTAAATAATTTGAAATCGTTTGGATTTTTTTTTTTTTATCTTATAAAACTGTAGTTTTTATCTTTAAAACAAATAATTATTAAAAATATATAAATTTTAAGTTTTGTGAAATTTTTTAACGGTTTTGTCAAAATTTATCACGGGAAAAAGTTTTCATTTGGCACTGCAAAACTATAAAATTTTTTCACCATAGGAAATTTTAAAATTTCCACAGAACTTTGCTGCCGTTTGGCACACGCTCTTAGAATTCTTTTCAAGTCGTTCTAATATTACTTTTTAATACGACCAACAGTTAGTGAGATATCAAGCCCATTTTCTGAAAAGAATTTAAATTTTTTAGAAAAGGAAGATTTAAAAAAAAAAAAATCTTAAAAATTTGAAAGTGTCAAAAAATCAAATTTTTGTTCTTCATTCATCCTTGTGTAATCTGAAGTTGAGTTTTTATTGTTAAATATGTAGAAATATACATAAGCATATGTATATTCGAGTGTCCCGTAGACAAAAATGCGATGCGTAAAAATTATCTTAATATGGGAAAAATATTAGAAACATTTTTAAAATCTTCAGTTCCTTACCAGCGCATGTGGGGTAAAATGTGTCAAAAGTATCACTTAATTGAATTTTAAAATTTAAAGTTTTGTAATAAAATTGGGTACGAAATAAAAATAGACAAAATTATGAATCAACATCAATTAAAATCTTTAAGCTAGGTTGATTTGTTTTCTTATAAAGAGCTGTCAAAGTTAACATTTTTTTACATTTTTGAAAAAAAGTAAAAATTAAAATTTTCATCAGATTTCAGTGTATTTATTTTAAATAAAAAGTCTTTTAAGGTAAAAATTTAAAATGAAACCACCAACTTCTGATGTTTAAGTATTTGAAAATTATATTTTGTCCAAATATTTTTGTTATTTTTTTGAAAATTATCATAAAATACACTAATTTTCAACTTTCATGGAATGCAACTTAAAATGTTACAGGATGTTTGTTCTGAAAATTTTCTGAAACAGTATATATTGTCCATTTTAATATTATGAAAAAAAAAAATCGTGCGCATATATAGCTCTATTTGAGAAATTTTTTTTTTTTTTCAAAAAAACTCCAGTGGATTTCATGAAAAAACAGCTTAAGTGCAGACATTTTCTTTGCTTTATCAAACATTAAACAGTGGGAACGAATCGAAATAAATCTGTAACTTCTAATCGGCTGGTTGGATTTGGATGAAATTTCACATAGACGTAGCAAAGGATAGTAGCATTTTAAGTTTAGAAGCAGGATCCAATATAAGCATCAGGAGGTTTAAAATAGGGTTTCCCGATTTCCAAGATTTTTATATCAACTTAAAGTCCTTGATACATACACACAGAAAAAAGATTGTTTGGAAAACGGTTCTGATTACACAATTTCTATTAGCATAATAAAAATGTATTCCTAAACTCTAAAAAATAAAATATAATAAAAATGTATTCCTAAACTCTAAAAAGTTATAAATATAATAGTATTAGTATATTAAGAAATCTTAAAACATCATTGTAACTGAATTGAGGTTTTAGAAATTGTTAAGTAAGTTGAATGAATCGATTTTAATTTTATTTAAATTTACTTTTACAATTTGGAAAAAGCAACAGAATTTAATTCATTGCTTTATGTATTTCTCCCATATGTTGGGGATTATAATAAAAAGTTGGTATTCTCAACCAATTTTTTTTTTATCGTTGACATTTGTAAAAAATAAAACTAATTGTACAAATTTTAAATACAATGTAAAAAAATTTATAATTTTGTTTTAAATATTAAATTTTTCCTGATAGTTCTGAAAAAGGTTTGTACATATGTTTCTTGTCTGGAGGCACTCATTAACCACTGAATATTTGTATATGTATAAATCTGTGCAAATTTATTATCTTACGCAATTTTCATGCTTCAAAAAAAAATCTATTCACTATCACCACTAAATATGATAAATTTTATCTTTCAAAATCAAATAAGCCAGTGAGGATACAAGATGATTGCTGCATCAGAAATTGTGTGCCTGTATTTTCCTTATATACATATGTATATAGAAATTCGTCAAACAAAGCAGAAAAAATCAATCCAAATGAGGGTAATAAAACGTGAATATGTTCATAGATAATATCCAAAAGTTTTCATTTAATTGTTTTTTAATTTTGCAAACATATTAAATTTTCCTTATGTGCGATTTTTTATGTTTATATTTTTAATAAAAGTAAAATGTCAAAATTTTAAAAATTCAATTCACAATAGTGCTTCTCTCTTTAGAAACCAACTATTACGAGAACCAAATACATTCAGTTATTACAAACGACTTATATGATAGTTCCTGCAACCGACCAAATTCGATTGGCAACAAATTCGGTTGCCACAACGAATCTATTTTCTATGTGTACTTTAGAAAACATACTTGCATGTACTACTTATCTTATATATTTTTCGAGTTATATACATTTGAAATTTCCAAAATCTCAATTTTACAAGATTTTTCCATATGCAGCCAAATATTTTCAACCGATTATATTATATTTAGTGTACTTGATTAAAAAGCAAAATTGCCCATTGAAAAAAAAAAAAAAAAAAAGAAAAAATTTTGAGTTGTTGTATTTATTGAGTCAAAAGTTAAACGATTTTGAATTGGAAAGTTTGCAAAAATTAACAAACAGACGGACAGATGGACGGACATTAGAATTCTTTAAAAAAAAATCTTAAAATTCGAAAAATATTTTTTGCCACTTCTCGATTAATATGAAAATCAAATGAAAGTATTAAAATCAAATGATATCACCTAAGTGGCATTTTCGACCCATTTAGCCCAAATGTATAGAGGGACGGACGGACATTGCCATGCTGCCAAAAAATATTTTAGAATTTTAATAATGCATTTTTTTTACTATCTAATAAACAGAACAGATTGAATATGATTATCAAGATTTGGATATCACCTCCTCCTGAATTAAGCGTAATTTTCGTCCCATTTAACCCAAATGTATAGACAGACGGACGGACATTACCATTCAGCCAAAAACGTCTTATAATTCTAAAAATTAATTTTTTTACTTACTAATAAATAGGAAAATTAAACGTGATCATTATAATGTTGATACCAGCCTTCTCTGAATTATGTATTATTTTCGACGCATTTAACTCTAATGTAAAGACGGACGGACAGACCTTACCGTTCTGGTAAAAAAAAATCTTAAAATTATAAAACAGAATTTTTTAAACTAATAATCAATAAAAAAAAAAAAATAAAACGTGATCATTAAAATATTGATATCACCTTTCTCTGAATTAAACGCCACTTTCGACCCCTTTTACCCCAATGTGCGTTGTATAAAAAGTTATTTAAAAGATCTGAATTTAAAAAATTATTTGGGATTGAAAGACGGTTTCATAAAGGTAAACTTAAAAAGTGAATTCCCCATATATATTCTTGTAAAATTATATCAGGTATACTCTTACCCATTTTTGTTTAAAAGAGGAAACATTTTTTTTGTCGAGAATCCTCGCTTGTACTATTTACTAGTTAAAAAATAAATTGCACTCATTTCAAATATAGACAAACACTCATAAACTTATTGAAATTTTAAAAAATCAAACAAATAACAAAATATCATATGCTTAGTCGAATATTGTCAGATTTCTAATTAAAAAATGTTAATTTATCTTATTTATTTGCCAAACTAATTAACCGTGACGATTTAAATAAATTTTAATTGCGTTTTTTATTTGTTGTGTGTAATTAGAAAAATAAATAAATAAAATATTAGATATTCTAATTTTATCACATTCATAATTATACAAAAACATTTAAGAAAACAAATTAAATCAAACAATGGAATCAACATTTACATGTATGTACATAAATATAATGTACTTCATTTTATTTTTCATGTGCGTTTTTTCTTTTTTCATTATTATTAAGTGTGTTAAATATAAAAACGAGTGAGTTTATAAATATAAAAAAATAAAACACACTTCAAATACTGTTGTTACTGTAAATAAATAAAGTGAATATTTATATGATTTTATACTCATGTGTAATAAGTATGTTTGTACGTACTTAAACATTTGTTTACATGTGTGTATGGATGCATACTCGTATGTAAACGTTTAAGTACGCGTATATACAAAACAAATAATGAAGTAAATAAATACTTACATGCATAAGTACATATGTATGTATTGAATCTATGCACCCATAAGCGGATACATATTATGATAAAACAAACCCTAAATATGGGGAGTTTTATATATAAATAATGTACATAAATTTAATGGATGTTGGAGAGATTAATATCAAAAGTCACCATGGCAAGTTGTATAAAAGGATACACTAAGAGAAAATTTATGTTTTATTAATATTTTTATATATAAAGCTACTACACAAAGGAAAGGTAAGACTTCATTAGAAAGACATCTTCAGTGTTTTAGTTTTAGTGAGGTCCACAGGTTTATACAAGTAATGACCATAAACTAAGAGCAACATTATTATAATTGTAATATAAGATTACAGGTAAAAATAAGTATATTTGTACGTAATCATTATTATGATTCCATTTTATATTTTATTAGTAAGGTTTATAACCTTTTCTTAAATATTGCTTTCAATTTCATCATGTTTTTATCATTTAATAATCCCATTTTATCATACATATAATCCCATTTTATCATAAATATAATTCCATTTTAACATATATAAAATTCCATTTTAACATATATAAAATTCCATTTTATCATATATATAGGGATCCCAATTTCCCGGATTTTTTGATTTCCCGGGAAAGCGGGAACAAATTTTCGTCTACCCGGGATCCCGGACTAAAAACTATAATTATTATTATTACTCACATTAGCTGGTCAACTGAGGCCCAAATAGGATATAAATCTTTCCATTAGCAGATTTGAAACAGGTTTGTAAATGTAGCGAAAATGAAATTCAAGTAATTGATAATGAATAATTGAAAGAGTAATAATAATTATTAATTTAATTTAAAACACAGAAAAATCAAAAAAATAAATTCAATTAACAAATATGTTAGTAAATAATTCATTCAATTAACAGCTTTTTTAAATTTGCACCTCTCATCAAAATTGTAAAAACTGAAATACAGAAAAAAATTCTGGATTAAAAAATTAATTAAATCAATTGAATGAATTAAAAATTTAAATGAGTAAAAAAATAGTACTGAAATTTGATTCTTACTTTAATATATTTATTAAGTTTTGAAGCAAACTCAACTTTGTTAATTAACCATAAAACAATGTATTTATGACAGAAAATAGAGATATCAGAAATTGACTAAAAAATATTTCCTCAGACAATGATATCATTCAATAAAATTTTTAACTAGTTTCGTAAATCATTATAAAATTTAAATTTATTAAAAGTACACTAAAAAGAATTTGTTATTTCTTAAAGAAGTGGCTGATGATCACTTTTTCGGAAGCCCCTAGTTGTGATTCATACTTGAGTTCAAACGCTATTAAATTGTTTGTAGCTTCAATATCGTAATCCAATTTAAACGTAGCTTATATTTTGAAAATATTTTGATTAAAATTTTACAAATGATGACCTTATTCATATTTTAAGGTAGGTTTAAATTTAGCTTGAAAAAATTAACTTTGGACCAGTCAGTTTCAATTTCTTGTTTAATAATATTCCTAATAAAACATTTGACTTCATGTTATAGATCAGACCAGACGATCTCATACATAGCAGAAAATATTATCTGTGGCTTTCCAGTTGAAAATTATATGAATAATTAAGGATTTGTTGAACTCACTTTCTAATTCTTCTCTTAACTTTTAATGTTAATGTTTTGTCAAATTTCTATGAGACAAATTCCGCTTGTTGTCTATACTACTAACAACTTATAACGAATAGGTACATATTTAAAATGTCTAAAATTAATCAGTTTTCACTAGCTGTTTTTTAGTGCTAACATTTTATTAAGATGCTTAATTGAATAAATGCCATAAAGTCATCCCAAATAAACCGTTTTATATAGTGTACACAAAATATATTAATGGAATTGCCGTTAAGATTTAATTCCTAGCTGAATTTTTAGTTTAATTTTGTTTAAAAATTACTAAAATGTATACATTTTTGCTAAAATTCAAGTAGTCTTCTTCCATTTAAGTGCTTTTTAAATTCCCGGGAATCCCGGACAAAATTCCCGGGAAGGCGGGACATAAAAAATGTTTAATTTCCCGGGAATCCCGGGACGGGAAATCCCGGGATGCATTCCATACATATATATGAATTAATTTCATCATATATATAATCCAATTTTATCATATATATAATCCCATGTTTTCATATTTATATTCATTTGTACCACGATATGTGGTACATTCATCATACTGAATAAAAACAAACCTTGTCAATTTATATTTGTTCATATCTAAACTAAATGAGAATTAATATACTAACAAACTACTGGACTGATACACAAAAGTTATTAAAAGCAAATAAAAATAGTTGCTTAATGATTGTAGAATTAACGAAATTTTGTAAAATTAACTGAATAGTTGTAGAATTGAATAAATGTTTGGATTTTTCATAAATATGGTTTCATATAAAAATATTTAAATACATATTACAATTCAGTCAACCATATTAAATTGTGGGTAATCATTAAATTGTCAAACAGAATCATAAACGTTGCTATCTTAAACATGGTATTATTCAAATCAATGAAAAACGGTTATACAAACATTGAATAGTTGTAGGGATCATGCTGTAACCATGTTTTTTCTCTGCGTGTACATAGTCAATTAAACCAAAACTTAACCACATTAAAATAAACATTTAATTTGAAGTTTCAGTATTAAATGCTTCACAGTTATTATTAAAACTAGACTATAAATGGGGTGCTCCGCTACTCAATAGTCATTGCAATGATTTATATAAATGCTTGTGTATGTACTTTATATTAAAAAAAAAAAAAAAAAATACAGTTTTTTTCTTATAACTTTTATTTATGTCTTAGATACCCAGCAAAAACTTTGGTTACATGTAATGAGTTAAGAAGCTTATATAATGGCTCTCCACTACTTACACTTTAGCTAAATAACTCAGATGTCATTACATTACAATAACATTACAATAACTAATTACTTCCAAGCTGTTACTGAAGTCATGATTAGTAATAACAATAGGAACTAGTTATATGTTAGGTTATAAATAAGTAATGAAATGTCAGGATATAAAATACTTTTTTGTTGTTGTAAAAAGATTTTTTAAACTTTAATTTAAAAAACTTGACAACAACCAAAAATGTAATTAAAATAAATGTAATAAAAATAAACTATTTTATATTAAAAATTAATTCGTACGCAAATTTTGCCTTTCATTTATGTATCCCTTCTTCAAATATATGAATTGATAACTGCATAATAAAAATTAAAATTTTTAAAAATCTGATCATAAATAATTATTTACATTCGGGTTATAAATAATTAATTACTAAGCAACTTCTATGTAATGCAGACAGTATGTTGTTGTCATTACAAAGTAACTACATCCGTAACTACATGTCATTACCAAGTTTTTGCTGGGTAAATATTGTAGAAATTACAAACGGAATAACAAAATTCTATATATACCCTTTACACCTATGACGAAATATATAAAAACTGCAAACATTTGTGAAAAATAAAATAATCAATATAAAAATATCAGTTAAATACAAAAATAAAACTCTTTCCTTAAATTCTTTAAAGATTGAGGTCAAATCAAGCTATAAGTAGCTATTATAACTCTTGGTGAATTTTTTATTTTTTATCTTCCCTGAGGGAAATTTGTGGCAATTGTAGTAATGGACCAGTCACTCAGTACCAGTTCAGTACCAATTGACACCTAACTAGTTTCCAAAGTTCCACTTGAGAACCAGTTGACACCTCCACACTCACTGAATATCAGTTGAGAGTAAATTACTAACAAGCAACTCGCCCACAATAACAGTCTGTGGCTGAGTGATTAGCGTCAGATACATCAGAAGAAAGTGGTTTTAATTCTGGATGCCTCCAGAGACATAAAGAACAATTATAAAATAAAAATAAATATGGTTGTGCACGATATGCTGGTTATCACGTTGTGTGATTATTTTGGTTATATTAAAAAGTGAAAAATTCATAAAAAAAATCACCAACTTTGCCCAACTCATACCGTTGTTTATAGATTATGTGATTATCTGTTTATTTGTAATGTTGGAAAATAATAAAAATTTTAACAAGTAGTGTATTTTGTTGTTTTTAATATTACTAGGCAATCACGTAACCTAATAACCACACGCAGAGAAAAAACATGGTTACAGTATGATCACCACAACTATTCAATGATTATATAGCCGTTTTTCATTGATTTAAATATACTGTGTTCATGATAGCAACGTTTATGATTCTGTTTAATCATTTAATGATTACCCACAATCAAAATTTTAATATGGTTCACTTAATTATAATATGTATTTAAATATGTTTATATGAAATCATATTTATGAATAAATCCAATCATTTAGTCAATTGTACAACAATTTAGTTAATTAAATAACCATTCATTTCATTTTACAAATTTGGTTAATTCTACAACCATTAAGCCATTAACTTTTAATGCCTTTTGAACACACATTTTTGTGTATCAGTCCAGTAGTTATAATTCTCATTTAGTTTATATATGAACAAATATAAATTGACAAGTTTTGTTTTTATTCAGTATGATGAATAATATGATGTACCACATATCGTGGTACAAATGAATGTAAATATGAAAATATGGGATCATATATATGATAAAATGGGATTATAAATATGATGAAATTAGTTCATATATATGATGAAATGGAATTATACTTATGATGGAATTAGTTCATATATATGATAGAATGGAATAATATATGTGATAAAATGGAATTATATATATGATGAAATTAGTTTATATATATGATAACATGGAATTATTAAATGATAAAAACATGATGAAATTGAAAGAAATACTTAAGAAAAGGTTATAAAACTTACTAAAAATTATTAATAAGGTTATGAACCTTACTAATAAATTATAAATTGGAATCATAATAATGATTACGTACAAATATACTTATTGTTACCTGGAATCATATATTACAATCATAGTATGTTGCTCTTAGTTTATGGTCACAGGAACCATATTTTTTCTTTGCGTGCAGCCTATCTTAAACAATCTTAATACAATTTAATAAAAAAATATATAAAAAATTATTAAAAGCTACAATTTCCAAGTTTTTATAAAATTTTATTATATTGATCGAATTTTATTATATTTATCGATCTTGGAAATGTCCTCTTGGACCAGTCCTGTGAACGTCCCAAGGAGCTAATTAGCCACCTCCCATGACAAATCTATGTAAAAGGGGGAGGTTCCTCCCATATAAAGTTCCCGAACTAGAACCGGTCAGTAACCCTGAGAACCTAGTTTTGAACCAGTTCTTTTTTCTCCAGGGTTGTTTTAGAAATTTGGTTTTTTATTGCGTATTTTTTTATATGACGACACACAGTGGTCTCAAAACGATTTTTTTTTAAAGTAATTCTGAAACTTTAGAACTACTGTAAAAGAGACAGGTGGACCTCCAAAGTTGGTCACCTCGGGTATGAACATTTTTTAAAAAATCGCCAAAATTAAGTTTATGATTTGATTGATCTCTATAAAAAATATACTCTTACATGCGTGGGATATCTTTCTTAATTTAAAAGACATTTGGACCGAAGTAAAATGTTTGACCCATTTTTGGACTTTTTTTAAAGTTTTTTTAATTTGGCGGGCTCAATTTGAGACCCAAATTTTTTTCTAAAAAATTCTCTGGATTCTGTACAAAATTCTAAATAATGTTCGTGCAAAGATCATATACCTATGTGGTTTAGATAAAGAGTTATATTATTTTGAAATAGAAAATTTTAAAAAAATTTTTTATTTCTTTTTTTTGATTTTTTTCAAAAAGATGGTAGCATTTTTTCACTTTAAAATCCACTATTTTCTTCCGGACCATAAATTTGTTCATGTTCTTAAAAGAATGCTTAACATAAATGCATGTAAAGAAAATCCGAGGGCAGATGGGGTAACAGTCACCCCGCTAGCTCTATCAGAATGTTGTTAATTTTAATTTTTATTTTTTTTTAGTTTTTTGTGGAGCTCAAAAATGTCAAAGTTGATTACATACCTATTATGTATATTCGCTAAACACAAAAAAAATATTTAATAAGCCACGCCTTTTATATCGACAGGGTGACCATTTTACTGAAAAAAGTAAATTTTTGAAGCAAGCTTTCCCTGAATTGGAATTTTAGGTATTTCGGAGTAAAAAAGTGGGAATCTATTTATACTCTTCCTTTAAGGACAATTTTTTTTATATTATTCTAATATTTCATAATGATAGCTTAATTAGTATAGATTTTTTTTAAGTTCAAATATTCCTCCTCCTGTCCACAGACCAGCTATAAACTTGTGATCCTCCAAAACTGTTGGAAAATACCAACTTTAGAGGTCCACCCTTTATCCCCCAGACCCATTAAGAACCTGTGCTCCAAATCAGAAAAAAAATAAAAAATAAATAAATCAATTCAAAGTTTTAATCTTTTCCATTTTGATTATTATTCCTCTCTTACAAATCTCACAATTAAAATTGAAAAATAAAAAACTAAATAAATAACTCAATATTGTAATTATTACAATTTGTATAGTTTGTTTTTATAAAGTTTTTTCAATTTTAAAGTTTCTTATTACTTTTCTTTAATTTACTAATACAAGCCATGTAAAAAAATATACATAAATTCAAAAATTCCTAATAAAGAAATGTTTGGAATTATATTTGTACAACTGAAGTGGATTCTAATATAAAACAAAAACATAGTAGGGAAATATTAAAAAAAATCATATAAAAAGCCTACTTTCTTATATAAGTTATGGTAATGTCTGTCTCTAAGTATTTGTTTGTTCATTGTATTTGAAAATAAAGGCAAACAAAGTAAATGGAGGAAATATAAAAACATTTAAAACATTTCCTGTTTCGAATACACAAAAAGCAACACATGACATATTGAAATACATATGTAGGTATGTATATACAACATATGTTTTATACATTCATATATATCCTTCCCAGCAAACACGGTAATACGAAAAATGATTCGCCATATTCGTATTGCGGAAAAAAATTTCGGGGGAAAAAGTCTCTCGAAGGCAATACTACTAAGCAATACGAAGGCGAAACTTCTAGACTAGAATCTGGCAACATCGCCCGGTAACCGTATAGAAGATAATTAGAAGATATCGCTATCGCAAAGAACCTACCCCCAAAAAAAGCTAAATTATACATTATTTTTTAAACTATTTTTAATTAAATTCTATTTACACAGTACACGAAACTTTTTTAATACAATTTATTTATTTGTCCCGAGTTTTTGCTACATTTTGTGAGATTTCTTCTGTAGTTATTGTCTGTTATTTTTGTGTTTCATGTAAATGCAAAAAATGCATACCTTCAGAATTTCTTAAGAAAAAAAGAATTCACAATTGGAAAATAATATATTTAAAATTTTAAAATAAGTTAAAAAAACAAACAAATAAAAAATTACAAAAAAAGTAAAATTTTTGTTATTTTTTATTCAATATAGTGTAAATTTCTCGGAAAAGATAATAAGATGAAAATTCAAAATTTTACTTTGATTATTTTCTCTTGGATAAAAAATTAAGGATATTACCATATTATCATCCAATAATATATCTTACAATTGCTTGCAGGGTAGTGATTGTATACATATTTGTTTTCTCAATAAACATCTACAAGTGGATCTTTCTCCCCCTTGTCATTTTCCATCAGTAAGTTTGTTGAAATCTTTTTGTAGCCAAATATTTATATTTTATGAATATTTAATTGTATTTAAAGTGTCTATGTCTATTGGTGTATGACATTTTCTATTAAAGAATGAGACAAATTAACTCAAATAAATGCTTCGCTTTAAATTCAACTTGTTGAGGAGTATACATTAGGGTATTCACGTATACAAATGAAATAACTGTTTTAATTTAATTTAAGTTGAAACAGCATTGTCAAGGTAGTTGATTAATTGAATAATAACAAATAGAGTTGTGAATTATGAGTACTTATGATACTCAATATATACTCAATACTTTTCTTTTGGGTACTCGATACTACTCAATATATTAACGGTTTTTGAATTTGATCAGCCACCGTAAAAAAAAATAAACGTAAAGGAGAATTAGTTATGACCAGGGAAACCACAATATGCAATTGCATGTTTTTTCCTGGACGTTGAATGAAGCCATCGATTAAATATTTATCCGTTTCAGAACAAATAAAACATTTTGGTATCGATTTGTTAGTGCATATTTTTGCATATTTTACTCTTAACGTCATATTTTTTCATTTGTCGATTTTCAGTGCATATTTATAGCATATTTTGTTATTTTTAGGTCATATTTAACCCTTTTAGAGCATATTTTGATATTTTAATGATATTTTTTTTATACATCATGAAATGTTTTTCAAATTTGATTTTATAAAAAAATGTGAAAACAAAAAAAAAATGTTGAATATTATGATTGAAGTTTATGTTGTAAAAACAATATTTTTTTATGAAAGCATATCGTGTCCTAACCGCGAAAGTGTCGTAAGTGCAGAAAGCAAAACATTGCACATTATTGTTATATGTATGAAAAATGTCACTTACGATAAAATAACTTTCGCTATAAATCTGAAATGACACTTGACACGTCGATGAAATTTTGTACAAGATATTCTAAATTATAGATTTTCATCAAAACACGACTTTCGAAAATATTGTCTATTACGATATTTTGGTGGTCAGTGATCGATATGATAATTTTGATAATTTCTGAACTAATAATAGTGTCTAGAATTAGATGGGTATGAAAATAGAAGATCAAAAACTCTTTAATGAGATACAATAAAAAATGGGGAATCAAATTTCTGCCTTATTTTATAACGTTGAAATATTAATTGAAAATCTTAATTTTGTTAAAAAATTATACAAAGCCTCTTTTTTTAAGTGCATATTTTTGCGTTTTTTAGAACATATTTTTCGTTTTTTATTGCATATTTAATGCGCATAAAACCCATTTTTTTAGAGCATATTTTGGTTTCCCTGGTTATGACATTTGTATAGCATTATGTTTACTGTTATAAATAACGGCTTTGCAAATATTGCATTTTGCCGTTTCTCTATTTTTATATATTTAAAAAGAAGCCAAATGTTGCTTCTCCTCTTGGACCTTAGAATGTACCTAGAAACTTCAAATTCTGGTGATGGAAGACCTCTCAAATTATGCATATATATGTGCTCAATACAGAAAAATATTTAAAAAGTTTTAAAAATTTGTCTTCAGTTCCCTGCCAGCGATTCAAAAATATTGGCCATATACATTTGGTCTACAAGACACCCTATTGGACATGTTTCTAATATTTTTATAACTTATTTATAAAATGACGCTACAACCAGTACAGTTCATACTTTTCGATTAAATTTGCATTTTTTTAGTATAATAAAGTACAACAAACAATTGAATTATTCTTCGAGATACATGGAAGGTGGGCGGAAAAGTGAGTGAATCACGCACATTTATTCTTGAACTATTTGTGCAAAATTTCGATTACGTACATGCCTTTTTAAGAGATATGAGGGGTTTAAACTGGAGTTATAATATTTTATACAGTCAGATAGGATACACCAAGATCGACTAAAAATATTATATTATTTGGGTTACCTAAAAAAGGCGAGCGTTAAACATTTTTTGTTTGAAAGTATCGTTATCGAGGATAACTTCAAGACAAGGGCAACTGGAATGGTCCAATACAAGCTATTCGCCAAAAAATTATATGGTGCAATAGACTGCAATGCACAGTGGGTTAGAAGTCAAATACATTGGAAGTTAATTGTAAATATTCTCGCAAGAATAACGGAGTAATATTTAAATTTAAGTTTACACTCCTAGCTTTGTGCTCTCAGAAAAGAACACCTCTCACGAGCAAGTTATTCAAACACTTCCCAATTATTTTTTTTTTTTTACAGATTTTATATATGTTTTCTTTTACAACCAGCTAGCTCTATTTATAAAATTTTGTTTTGTAAATCCAATATACATATACGTAAATCTCTGTTTCGGTGAAATATTTGTTTAGAAGCTAGGTGAAATAATGCACCGATCTCAATTAATTTCAGTAGTCGTTCTTCTTGTATCAGAGTACTAATTTTCATTCAATTATTTTTAAAATTGTATTCCATAAGTCAAACAAATTCAAAAATACATTCTAGGGAATTAAAAACGACTAAAAAATTTGCAATTTTATTATTTTTAAAAATCAAAAAAAATTTATCATACACGCAGAGAAAAAACATGGTTAGTTGATTTAAATATACTGTGTTCATGATAGCAACGTTTATGATTATGTTTAATCATTTAATGATTACCGACAATCAAAATTTTAATATGGTTCACTGAATTATAATATGTATTTAGATATGTTTATATGAAGTCATATATATGAAAAATCCAATCATTTTTATCAAAATCCAGTCAATTCTACAACTAATAAGTTAATTTTACAACCATTAAATTAATTTTACAAATTTAGTTAATTCTATAACCATTTAGCCAATATTTTTATTTGATTTTAAGTCATATTTTGTTTTGCACAACAGTTGAATGTTTGTATTTGAAAATGTTTATGTTTTCCTCAAATATAATATATTTGCTTTGGACTATAATTTAATTTCACACAACTATTGTATTTTTATGCACAACTGTTGAATGTTTGTTTCTGAAAATTTTTATGTTTTCCTTAAATATAAAATATTTGTTTTTGACTATAATTTGATTTCACAAAACTATTGTATTTTTATCGTTAATCATATTCATTTTCTGCATAACTATTGAATACACATTTTTGTGTATAAGTTCAGTAGTTTGTTAGTAGGCAAACGGTATAGCTGTGTGTTTTTGGAAAAGTGTTCAATTTCTTTGTGTTATCCTTAAAACATTTTTAATAAATGCTAAAAATTGTGAAACAAAATCACAAAATAAAAAAAAAAATAAATAAATAAAAAAATGTGTTTGTTCTGAAAAATGCTGAAAATTTTTTGGCAGAAACAAATTTTTATTAAAATTATAATTAACAATTTTTTCTGGTAGACTTCAACTATTTGCTTATCAAAAAATAAAAAAACAATATGTGAAAAAATTCTAAAGTACGTTTTGTTCTGCGGCTTCATATATGTATGCAGGTCTATAAATAATATATAGTGCAATAAGAAAGTGGAAATAAAATGCAATAAATGTTTACATTATAGTGTAATAAGAAACTTATTTCGTAAGCACAGCTCATTGAAAATTTGTTATATTCATACCTCGCTAAACTGTAAAATTGTATTTGTATGCATTAATTATTATTATTAACTAATAATTTAATAATTAATATATTAATAAATTTTTATACCTGAAAGATTGTTTTTGTAATATTCTCAATAAATAAATGTTGTACAAAAAAATTCAGATAAATGTGCTTTATTTTAAATATATTCGTCGGGTATTATATATATGATAAAATGGGATTATATATGTGGTGAATTGGGATTATATATATGATAAAAGCGGATTATATATATGATAAAATTTGTTTACATATATGATAAAATGGGATTATTAAATGATAAAATTAGTTTATATATCTGATAAAATGGGATTATTAAATGATAAAAACATTGTGAAATCGGCAGAAGTATTATAAAAAAAGTTATAAATATGATTAAACCGAATCATTAAATGATGAGAAAATGATTAAATGGAATCAGAATAATGATTACCTACAAATATACTTATTGTAACCTGGAATCATATATTACAATCATAGTATGTTGCTCTTAGTTTATGTTCACCTGAACCATATTTTTTTTCTACGTGTACTATATTGCCGTGCATCTATTTAGATCTATACAGATACTAGAAAAAAAATAACACTTTCTATATACGAAACAAGTTAAGGGAGTTCTAAAACAAAGCATTTATTTAAAAAGAGTAACTTAAGAAGTACTATATATAAAATTTTAGTTGCCTATAAATTAACAAAGCGAAAATCAAGAGATAAATGAATAAATTACAACAAGTTAATACTGTACAATTAATCGGTATTGGTAACGGTATTCAATTTATTTTTATTTCGGTAACGGTATTTTAAATTATATCGGTATACCGGTACCGAAACTTAAATACCGGTAAATACCGTTATTATTAAAAACTGGACAAATCTTAAAAAAAGGGAAATTTTTAAATATTTTTTAATTAAATTTCAAAAAAAAAAAAATACCGGTATATACCGTTATTATTAAAAAACTGGACAAATCTTAAAAAAAGGGAAATTTTTAAATATTTTTTAATTAAATTTCACAAAAAAAAAATTATTAAATTTCATATTTGTATAGGTAGAAGTTTTTAAAGTTGCAGGATCAAAACGACGCTTCATAATTATGATTAAATGAGAGTGAGAAATTTAAATGTAATTCAAACTCTGAAGTCGCTCAAGAGAAAATTTTTCCGAATTTTTTGATTTCCCGGAATGGCGAGAACAAATTTTTGACTGGATAAAATACTCTTATTATCTCTTCAATCATTAGTTGAATAACTGAGACCCAAATAAGATTTGAAACTTTTCATTATCAGATTTAAACAGAATTGTAAATGTACAGAGAAAAAGAAATTAGAACAATTGTTATTCCAATAATTTTTCAAATCAAATTAATTCTGACTTATATATTGTGAAATAGTTTTTTGGATATCCGCACAATTGTTATTCATACATATATCAGACATGTATCAAAAAATATCATATTTGAGCCAGAAAATTAAATAATAAAATATTTACTCAGACATTTCATATATTTTATTTAAACATTTTTACACAAGCTACAAAAATCTCTTTGAAAAATTAATTTCTTAAAAATTCACTTAAAAATTTATAATTTAATAATTCTTAAAGTAGTGGCTGATGAACGTCTTTTTTGAAACCGTTTATCCATACCAATGACAAATTTATATCGTATATTTGAAATGCTTACAGAGATCCCTTCAATCAGTTTCAGTTTTTTTACTTGCTGATTCTTAGTGCTGACATGACGCTTATTTGAATTCATACCTAAGATTCATCCTATATAAGCAATTCAAAGAATAATGAAATTATATATGTACATAGTTCCCGGCTGGATTTAGCATATTACATTATATTCGTTAACAATTTTTTAAAATATATAATCTTTAGTTAAAATCCATGCAGTTTTCTTTCATTTAAGTGCTTTTAAAATTCCCGGGAATCACGGACAAAATTTCAGGAGAGCGGGACATGAAAAATCGCACATTTCCCTTGAAATCCCGGTATACATTCTCTTAAGATAGCCCAAGCTGCAACTTTCTGAAGAAAATTTGTCGGTCTTTTGGAGAACCCAAAATTAAAAAGAGAATCTTCATAGAAGCAAATATCAAACAGTTAACTAAGAGAACCTATCATTAATAGCAACAGTACGTTCATGGGCGTCATATGATAAACAATTGAGAGCAATAAGGGTCCTCTTTAAAACAAAATTCTTTAAATATTATATTAAATAAACTCTTATTATTAAAATAATTTTATCTTTCTTATTTTCTGAAGTAAATTATATGAGAAATGATTCTTACAGTACCATATTATGTTGAAAAAATTGTATTTTTAAAATACCGAAACTGAAATACCGGTATATACCGGTACAGAAGGAAACGGTATTTGAATACCGGTATTTTTAACAAAATATAATTTCGGTATCGGTATCAGTTGCGGTAACCAACTTTAAACGGTAAATAATCAATATCGGTATTTATAACGGTATCGGTTTCCAACCATGATACTAACCTATAAATAAAATAATATTGTTAACGTGAAATCCAAAACGATTGTGGTCATATTTGAAATTTACGTTGTCGGATTTTTGAAAGCGTTCGTTTACAACTTTATAGTGGAAGGCCAATGTACGCGTCATGCGGCAACGAGCGGTAGCGTTATTACCAGCTTAAAAATCAATCAATTGTTTACAAAAAATTAACAAAGGAAAATTTGAAAACATTGTCATAAATTTAATCTGGCAATGTTGTGACACGTGTCCGCGCGTCAAAGATTAATTTGTTTCAACTTTTTTTTATATGGACCACGTGAGAAAGCATAATCAGCTGATTGCAGCTCGTCTCCGTTATTAATTTGATGTGGGGTCAAGTTCATACTAATACGCAATTAATTTCCCGATTTTGATTTGAACACATACAGAGTTGATACACTATTTATACTAAATTATATTTCTCTATGTGTACACTCTACGCGCCAAATATCAAGAATTGGGACAACTTTTAATGGATTACTTATCAATTGATGAGTTTTTTTTTTTTAAGAAAATTAGATTGAATTTTCATTTAAAATAAATTTAGTACAAATAATAACTCCAGAAAAGAAAACAAATCTGTGTAATATCTGTTAGGAAAATATGTACTAAAATTCATATTAAAAGCATAAAATTTATTTTGTAAATAAGGTCATACAAATACATACATATACCAAGATATTAACAGACGTAGTGTATGCAACTGTGAGTAACGCAAACATATTTGTGACCTCCTGTTTATCCACCCAGTGGTAAAAAGAAGGGGAAAAGAGCCCTTCTAGAAGGCCTTTTTTATGTCCAGAAGATCTTCCCTTGCATTTCATGTTCATGTATTTTTTACACCCGATGTCATTGAGAGCAAGGCCTTACACATTCGTTACCCGATGCAGGCTTCTAGAAGATCTTTTTATTGAAAACTGCAAGCAGGTCTTATGAAGAGTCCACCAAGAGTCCTTCTGCAGAAGGTCTTTTATAGGTCTTTTACACTATTGAATAAAATAATTTTCTATTTATATAAAATTATTTTTTTTTTTATTTTAAATTATTGTAAACTGTTTAAAACTTAAAAAAAAAAAAAATCAGTTTTTCAAACATTTCTGTTAACTTTTGACAAAACATCTTAAGTCGATATAAGACAAATTATTCAAAAATCACATTTTTATAAAAATTATTAATTTTTTTTATTAATTGTCCTGAAAAAAAAAAAAAATAGTTTTTGTTAAATTATTTTGTCAAAAGTACAAAAATATAATATAAACAATTAAGATTTTAATAAAATACCTATAATAAAAACTATAAATAAAAAATAAAATTAACTTAGAAAGACACATCCTACTCAAACAAAGCATTGAAAAAAACTAAATTAATTCTTATTATTTCTTTGGAATTTCTGCTTTGAATTTTTATATTGTTTTTGTGTGGTTTTGTTTTTTCAAATATTGTTGTCTTTCTATCCTTCTAAGAGAAGCGAATTAAGACGCTGTATTTATTATGCGTTTGTGCTGATGTTTGTAACACCCAAAAATATTGGTCTAAGACCCACCTTAATTTATACCAATCGGCTCAGAATCACTTTCTGAGTCGATTTAACGATGTCCGTCCGTCTGTCCGTCCATGTAAACCTTGTAATCAAACTACAGGTCGCAATTTTGAACAAAAATGTATGAAATTCGGTACACAGGTTTCCTTTGGTTCAGGGACGAAGCCTATTGAAATTGGTTATGATCGGTCAATTATTTCACCTAGCCCCCATACAAATGTCCTCCCGGAAAAGGGTTTAACGATCATATATCCCTTAAATATAGCAATATTTTAATGAAATTTGGCACATATAAGTTTTAATAAGTGTGCCGATTTTTAAAAAGATCGGTCCATAATTATCCATAGTTCCCATATAAACCCCTTTTCAGAAAATCACTTAACGGGCATAAATCCCATTAAAATGTTAGTTAATATTCGACACAAATAAGTTTTATATGAACATAAAGGAAGTGCCAAATTTTATAAAGATTGGTCCATAATTTACCGTAGCTCCCATATAAGGCCTCATTTCGGGAATCACCCAGAAGTGAATAAATTCATGTAAATGTCAGCATCAACGTAATATTCTGAATTCCTATGTTTTATTTTACATTTATGAGTATCGGTCCACATTTTACTCCAAGTCTAATAAAGGACCCCGCCCCGAATTATACCGTACACAATGGTGTAGGGTATCATATGGTCGGGCTTGACCGACTATATCTTTTTCTCTCGTTTTATACATATTTTTGTTGTTGCTTAAAACGAAATATAAAAAAAAAATACAACTTCTAAGAGAAGCGAAGTCGGAAGGTCTATCGGAACTTTTAGAAGGCAGGGATGAGTCATCCCTGAATGCCTTACTATAGAAGGCAGGTTAGCATGAGCAACCGCATCTTAAAGAAGGGGTAAATAGACCTTTTAGAAGGCCTGCACGATAGAGGCCTTACAATTTGTATCGCTGGACATATACACTACCTACATTTACATAAATCACCACAAAGTGATGACTATAGCCAACATTTCGAATAACTTTTGTAAATATTGTTTTTTTTTCCTTGCTTTTCGCTCAATTGACATTCGATGTTTGCTGTCAGTTAATGCTTACTTTAACTGCAAATTATGCATAAGTTTATTTACATCTCTTAGTTCAATGTCAAAGGTATTTTCTACATAAAGCTGCTTTCAAAGCATCAAACGATTTACATTGAATTGAGCTGTCAATAAGTGGAAAAGTACAAATATATGTAGGTTTTAGTTTATTTTTATGCAACTACTTATAGAAAATAAAAATATATGCATAAAAATAAATATTTATATTTAGAATAATAAGAAAAGAAAATACTTATGAATGTAAATTTGACTAAGCTTTTAAAAGTAAAAGACAACATAGGTTTTATAAAATTCTTTTAAATTAGTTCGGTCCAAGCAACTAAATATTTTACGAAAATTACATAACTACTATTACCATTTTTAGCAGGAACATCGGATATTATAAGATATTTTTGTAGACATTTAACTTTATTTAACGCTGTTTACTCTTACCTCTAAGCGGTAACGTTTTTTACACACAGAAAAAAATATTAGTTGGAAAATGATTACGAACTCGAATATTTGATAAACTATATAAAAACCTAATTGCAGTTATTAACATTTTATTAGTTCTATAGATTTTCTTCTTTCATATTTTTAAAAGCTTAATTATACTTAAATTATAGTACTTGTAATATTTAATTCAGTTACTGTAATCAATTAAGCTTTGTTAAAAAATATTAAGCAAATTCTGGGGAAACAAACGCATTGAATTTATATTTCAAAACGAATTGTTGGTATTTCCAATTCAAAATTAATTGCTATGTGATAATTTAACAATTAAAATTAACTTAATTAATTTAACAATTAAAATTAACTTAATTAATTTAACAATTAAAATTAACTAATAAATGAACTTTCAGTTACAGTAATCATTAAAATTTTATTATAGTAGCAAAAAAGAAATCAATTCGTTATTTACAAACAAAATAAGTTTATACTGATAAAAGAAAAATACATATATTTGACATTTATTATTTATAAACAAAAATTAAATAGACATAAAATGGATAAAATTAAATCAATAAAAAATAAACTAAAAAAATTAAAACAATATGTATACAAAGAAGAAAATTGAAGGACTAAAATTTATTTCCATATGCAACAAACAATTAGTAAGTCCTCTATTATCAAGAGGAATTTGTATTAGTTTGTTGATTTCCATAAACATTTTTAAAACGGACATTTTATATTAGCAATAGCTTAGCCACCATTCAAGATCAAATATCCTTTTAGTAAAGAATCCTTCAACAAAAAAATTCACGGAATACTCAAGAACTCTTCATTTTCTTATCGTTCGATCTTTTGGCAGCATTAAACGAGTTTAAATTCCAGTCTACTGTTTTGTTAGATAGTGACCATTTTCTATACCTTGCAAGTCTAGGAACACTATTTTAAAAGTTGTGATTTGACCATTTAACATTTGGAGCAAGTTATAAAAATAGAAAAAAAAAAAAAAAATGGCTTTTGAGGATTCGTGAGGATTTCTTTGGAAGATGGTTAATGAAAAAAATATACTATATGTAAATAATTTAAATTCGCGTTATTTTTGCTATAATTGCCGATTCGGATGTTAATTGATGCGAAAAAAATTTCAACTTTTGTCATAAAAATATGTAGCAAAAACCAAAAAAATAAAATTCAATTCAATAAAATTAATTTCTAACAACTTTTTTAACTTTGGTTCCATGCAGAAGGAAATGGTGTAGATGGATCACAAAAAAATTCGGAAAATATGGTTTTAAATGTTCCAAACAATTTGCCATATTCAATATTTTCTAATTCTTAAAAATTACTTATGGCCAAAAATCTATCTCTCTGGCCCTCTGTGGACTGGCAATTCAGGATCAAAAGGAATTAATACTTTTTCGCTGGCTATAATGTTTTTTATTTTTATGACCAAAAATCTATCTCTCTGGCCCTCTGTGGACTGGCAATTCAGGATCAAAAGGAATTAATACCTTTTCGCTGGCTATAATGTTTTTTATTTTTAAAACAGCCGCTTCACAATTAGATGACCAATAAAATCTTTTGCTTTTTTGCAAAAGTTAGCATTAAGGTAAAGTAATTGAAGACAAATTTGGAATGAATCTTGAATAGTACGTAATGTTTGTAAGTGTTTGCTGGTGATTTTGAAATTTTGTTGAATTGAATAAGGTGACCCAGTTATTCAATTTGAGTACGAAAAAATTAGCTCTTACTTTGATTTAAATGTAAATCATGTTTCTTTAGACGCTGGAAACACATAATTAAATTTTGTTTGCATTTTGCTTCTGTTGCTCCGTGAACGATAATATCGTCGAAATATGACATTGTTTTTTTCCAAACCAGATATTTGTTCAATAATGTGGTTGAATTCCGATGGAGCAGTTTTTATTCCGAATGAAAGTCTATTTGCTCTATTTGTGCCTCTATTAGTTGAAATAATCTGAATATCGTTCGATTCTGTGCTTAATCGAAGCTGCAAGTATGCATTATATATGTCGAGGCGGCAAAAATATTTTGAACCCTTAAGGTTATTAAAAATATCATCTATACGACGGATTGGGTAGTTTGCTGATACCAATTGTGGATTTACTCCAACTTTGTAATCAACACAGATGCGTACACCTCCATATGCTTTTGGAATGATTACTAGTGGAAATCTCCAGTCATTTCTTCCGATTTTACTAATGATTTCAGAGGCTTTTAAGTCATTGAGCTCCTTTTCAACTTTATTCCGAAGTGCATATGGTATTTCTCTTTCTTTGATAAACACAGGCTTAGCATCTTTGCGAAGCTGAAGTGTGACTTCATAATTTGGTGCGATTCCAACTTCCTCTGTAAAAACATTTTTAAAATTTTGAATTATATCTGTAATTGAATTTAAACAACTCATCTGATTGACACTTAGATTGTATACATGCTGGAGGTTTATGTTTAAATGCCGAATCAAATACGGTTATGGGGCTGTCAAAGTTATTTCTTAAACTCTTAGGCACCTAATTCTTTTCCAGTTTTTTTTTTTTTTTTTTTTTTGTAAACTATTATGGTAAGATAATTTTCTTTCGCAGTAATATTGAACGAAAATTCCAAATTATTTACTTTTTTTATAGACTATATCATTAATTAACGCACATAGAATTGCTATTATTTACGTTTTATTTAATGGTGGCACACTAAACCTTATGTATGTATATGATGTCCCTGGCCTAAATTCAATTAGTGGAAAGAAAAATAGGAAAAATACAATTGCTTAGACTTTCCAGGTGATATTTCTGTATATTGTTGTCAATTATTTATTTCAAATTTGTATCCAGTTTAAAATTTTGCAATAAATTAAGGAATAAAAATAAACAAATACAACAAGTAAAATTTAATGAAAACTAATAAAAGAAAAAATACAGTCCTCCCAATCGATATATTCAGTGCCTTTCATCGAGTCGATATTTTGAAACGGTTATACGAACCATTAATTCAACAATAGAATATTATTTGGAACCGAATTTAAGATAGTACTTATAATCGACAAAAATCGTCTCAGAATCACTTTCTGAGTTGATTCAACGACGTCCGTCCGTCCGTCCGTCTGGCTGTCTGCCCATGTAAACCTTGTGAACAAAGTACAGGTCGCAATTTAAAAGATATCTTTATAAAATTTAGCACGAATAATTATTTTGATACAAGGACGAAACCTGTTGAAACTGGTTATGATCGGTTCATTATTCCACCTAGCCCCCATACAAATGTCCTCCCGGAATAGGGGTTTAGTGGCCATAAATATGGCAATATTTCAATGAAACTCGATATTTTCGATATTTTCACTTTTTTGGAAGTAATTATTAAGAATTTCCCAAAAAGTTCAAAATATGCACTGTTTCACTTTGGCGAAAATGTTCTCTTTTGGAAGCTTTTTTGCTGGGATATTATTTAATTTTTGTTTGATTTTTCTCCAATCATCAAAATGATAATATCAATTAACTAGAATAATTGATTTAATTATTACTGCTTTTTTTATACCCACCATCAAAAAGATTGGGTTAGATTCTGAGTCGATCTAGCTATGTCCGTCCGTCTGTCTGTTGCAAGCAAGATAGGGTTCGAATGGAACAACCTAGGGGGATGAAATTTGGTTCAAATATTTATCTTATATAAGGTTTATTTGTTACTGAAAATGAGCAAAATCGGTTAATAAACATTTCATAGTTTTCTGCTGATATTTCTCAAACAAATCAATGTACGATAATCACATTTTGCACATTTAGTTCGAGAGTCGATGTAAACTTGGAAACCAAAAATGGGCATGGTCCGCCTACCTTACCGCCCATCTCCCATATAAGGTAAAACGTCAATGAAATTTTGTATACAAATAGTTTAAGGACCAATATAAACTCGGAAGCAAAAACTTCGCGCTTGTTATAATGATAATTAATATAATTTTTCTTTATATTTTTTTAAGAGCTGGTAATTTATTAAAAAAAATTGTAAACCAATTAGAAAGTTAATTATATTAATAAATAATATAACTAAGTTCGAATATAAAGTTAGTTAATCAATATTATATTAAAAAAATAATTTAAAATATTTTTTTCTGTGAAGGCAACTAGACATCTTATACATATACAACTAAAACTGAATCCAAGTTCAATTTTACATTAAGACTATTTTGTTCCAAATTTTTATAACAAATAAAAATCATTCAAAAACAAACCTTTCTGTTGCTTTGAGCAACACTTAAATTAAGAAGTTCTTGACCGTTTTATTATCCCTGTTAATTATTTTTTACATAATGCTTCCATTTAGATGTTAAAGGTTATCTAAAAATTATAAAGCTTTCCCTTGCCCAATATAGAAATCCCTTAGATGAATATGTTTTATGTGCAATAAAAATATTTATAATCACTTCTCATTTCCATTGTGTTGTTTTAATGTTTATTTCAAGTATTTCTTTTCATACTTATGCAAGTATGAGTATGTCTGTGTTATTTTCCTTTTGTTTCATAAATAAATTTTTAAACAAAAAGCAGTTGGTGACGGTTAACGACTTGAAAACACTGCTAAAAATATCCATGAAATTTTTAGAATTTACCATCAATCGAAAAATGTTTATTCTTTAAGGGTTCTAATAGAATATAGACATAGACTGCAACTGTCGCTGATATAATGTGGGACATAGACTATACATAGACTAGACATAGACTAGACATAGACTAGACATAGACTAGACATAGACTAGACATAGACTAGACATAGACTAGACATAGACTAGACATAGACTAGACATAGACTAGACATAGACTAGACATAGACTAGACATAGACTAGACATAGACTAGACATAGACTAGACATAGACTAGACATAGACTAGACATAGACTAGACATAGACTAGACATAGACTAGACATAGACTAGACATAGACTAGACATAGACTAGACATAGACTAGACATAGACTAGACATAGACTAGACATAGACTAGACATAGACTAGACATAGACTAGACATAGACTAGACATAGACTAGACATAGACTAGACATAGACTAGACATAGACTAGACATAGACTAGACATAGACTAGACATAGACTAGACATAGACTAGACATAGACTAGACATAGACTAGACATAGACTAGACATAGACTAGACATAGACTAGACATAGACTAGACATAGACTAGACATAGACTAGACATAGACTAGACATAGACTAGACATAGACTAGACATAGACTAGACATAGACTAGACATAGACTAGACATAGACTAGACATAGACTAGACATAGACTAGACATAGACTAGACATAGACTAGACATAGACTAGACATAGACTAGACATAGACTAGACATAGACTAGACATAGACTAGACATAGACTAGACATAGACTAGACATAGACTAGACATAGACTAGACATAGACTAGACATAGACTAGACATAGACTAGACATAGACTAGACATAGACTAGACATAGACTAGACATAGACCAGATATGTCAACATATGTAAAAATTTTACGCTAAAAACTTTTGTGTTGTGTAGCGCTACAAATGCAATATGATGTGGCGAGAAACAACAATCATATATGAATATTTTATTTTTATTTTAGCGCCACAGTATGGGGTTAATAATAACTAAAGAAATTTTTATTCTGTTTTGTTTTCAATTTGTTAATTTTTGTCTAGAGTATAAAATATATATATATGCTCTTCAGTTTGCAATATTAATTAAAATATAAAAGGGGATGTTTATTAATTTAATGCAGTGCATATAAAAACATGTGTAAGTATAATGTTTAATTTAACTAAGTTAAATAAAAATACATATATTAAAATGAAAGCATAAGTAATCGCATAAAATAGTCAATGTAAAATTAAAATATACTTAACACACTTTTTAGGACCTAGAAATTATTGCGCTGTACACTATTATTTCTAAAAATATTCTCAAATTTTAAATCTATAGTCTAGACAGTTATTTTTGTAAAGCCCACATTATATTAGCGACAGTTGCAGCAAAAATTATTAACAGTGCACGTCAGTATAACATGTTGCTGTAGTGATATTTATTTACATTTAAGAGTACCACAATGGTATAAAATCGCTTAAAATGGCACTAAATTCAGAGAAGATCTAAAGTGCTTCTTTATTATTTTGTTGCAATAATTACCTCATTAGTATATGGAAAAAATACTTTTTGAATTTATAAAAAATCTTTTTAGCTTAAGCTTCTGTTCGACCTATGTCTAGTCTATGTCTATCAAAAAATTATAATTTCTGCTAAGCTGTAGGTCGCAGTTTTAAAGGCAAACTTATGAAATTTGGCAGTGAAGCCTATTTCGGGCCAATGATGTATAACAATAAATTTGGTTAAAATGTGATCATTATTTCACTCAGCCCAAATATCAATATTTTCTAGAAAATAGGTCAAATACTCATAAATATCTTAAACATATCCGTATTTAATAATATAACCGTATTTAAATATATGTACCTTAGCAGAACAAAACAAGAACCCACTGTGCACTTTGTTTTTATCGCTCAACATCCGTACCTAAAATGTTAAATTATATACAAAGATATTTAATTGCTCAATATAATATTTTGAACAGTGTGATATTTTCCAGTATATTCTTAAATTTCGGATCTTCTCGTTCACTTTGATTTCTTTTATGATATTAATCATTACTTCTTTTGGGACCGTAAATTGATTTACAAAATATAGAACATCTTACACAAGTATAGAAAGTGACTTTGACTGTCTGTTTTTCTAAAAACGTATAGAAAATATGTTTCGGTAATTTATGTTTATGTGGAACAATAAATAAATTTAAAATTTATACTATGTCCACATATAAAATTTTTTTGGAAAAACGAGTCGTTTTCTTTAAAAACACAAACAAATTGACTTGTTTTTTCATATATTTCAAAGCCAGAAAACATCTCGATTCGAGTTGTTTAATTATTTAACACAATAAAAACATACTAAATTTCCATACAGGAAAGAAATTTTTAGTATTTTTAGTAAATAGAAAATTGTTGAAAAAAGAATTTGTAAAAATTGTCAAACAGTTTAAAATCAAAAAATTAAAAATTATGAATGAAATTTATATTTGTTCATAAATTTTGTTTGTTTAAAAATTTTATTTTTTTAATTAGAAAGTGTCTGTGTGTGAAATTTTTATTTGTGAAAATATTTTTACAAAAGAAAAACAGGCCAAAAGGAAAAACATAATAAAATAATATGTGAACAGTGATGTTTAAGTCGAAAACTAATGTATATGAACATAATATTATATAAATTAGATTTTTCATTATTTAATTAATAGCAGTAATTTGTTTTAATTATTATTAAAGCTATTATATATATAATTATTTTAATTCAGATACTGCACAATAAGTTAAATCTAAAATAAATGATAATTAAACAAAAAAGTTCTACACTTGTATACCATAATTTAAAGTTTCTATAAATTTGTTTATCATTAATTAGCATTTCACCCCACTGTGCACTTTTAATATAAAATATTTATATTGGAAATGAATGAAATTTGAATAAATATTTAAATAAGTAATTAAAAAATAGGATATATAAAAGAAAAAAATTTTTTTTGGTGACAAAAGTTGTTACAATAAACAAGTTTTATTTACCTAAAATTATATATTATATCGCGTACATTAATAAAATCCCTGATTTAAAATCACTCCCTCTAATACAGTTAACAATAATTTTATTTTTGAATTATCAACATTTAACATAATCAGTTATAATAAAATTTTCAAAATTTCAATGTTTTGCATTCGATAAACCTTTTGCGGATATACCGATTTGGAATAAAATTACCATAAAGTATCGAATTTCAGCAAATAAAAATATATCCAAAATTTAGAAATAAAATTTAATAATAATTTAATAGTTCGACATATTTTCTTCAAATTCTTTATTATATTATTTTATGCGATAGTTATATCCGATTAAAATAATGTCTCTCATGCCTCTTATACATACTTTTGCGATAAAATGTTCAGTGGTTATTTTATATAAGTGGCCATAAAAGCTGACATAATTGGAATATCTCGGGATTTTCTTAGTATTCTTAATCTAGAGACATACCATTAACTACAAGACCAACATTTTTTCAAATATTTTTAAAAATAAGTACAAAAATTTAAGGTTAAACTAGAGAAAAAGATATAGTCGGTCAACCCCGACCATATGATACCCTACATCATTGTGTACATTATAATTCGGGGAGGGGTCTTTTATTAGACTTGGAGTAAAATGTGGACCGATACTCATAAGTGTAAAGTAAAACATACGAATACAGAATATTAACTTGATACTAACATTATAATGGGATTTATGCCCGTTAAAGTGATTTTCTGAAAAGGAGTTTATATGGGTGCTATTGTTAGTTATGGACCGGTCTTTTCAAAAATCGGCACACTTATATTTGTTAACGTATATTTGGCACATATACGTTAACAAAACGTATATGTGCCAAATTTCATTAAAATATTTCTATATTTAAGGGATTTATGATAGTGATCGTTAAACACTTTTGGACCAATAATGGACCGATCATAACCAATTTCAATAGGTTAAAAAATCAATTTGGTTAAAAATTGTAGTTTGATTACAAAGTTTACATGGACGGACAGACGGACGGATGGACGGACATCGTTAAATCGACTCAGAAAGTGATTCTAAGCCGATTGGTATAAATTAAGATGGGTCTTAGAAAAATATTTTTGCGTATAGCAAAAATGTAATCTACAATAAATTCTAAGAAAACTTGCCTAAGAAACTATGGGTCTAAAATAAAATCCTAGCTCCCGCCGAGAGACATAATGGAATCTTGGAAATTGAGGAAAATCTATTAAATTTAACAACAGTGTTTTGACATAAGTGCTGCTACTCAAAAACTACTCAAGATACAGATTCCAGTTAGGTTTTAAATAATAGGTAATAAGAGCACCTCCAAATGGCATTCAAAATTTTTTTATACATAAAGGTTAAAGGTCATTGGTTAAACCTTAAGTCTTGGGAAGCTATATCTTGAGCGCTTTTTTGAAAATTTTGCCAAATTCCTATACATCTTAAGTTTTTAGAATAGAGGGTAGCTTGGATGCTGAGATATTAATGAAAACATAGTTGCAGGTAAATAAAACTCTGTATTTTCCTTAGAAAAAAATATTTGTTTTTTCTTTAAGACACTTTTACCAAAATATACTTTTCTAAATATTTTTTTTGCATGCAAAGTTTAAATATGACCTTGGAAATGTTCTATCGCTTTTAGTTTTTGAGATATATGTTTTTGCAAAATACTGTTTTGTGCAAAAAATACCACATTTTTCAATAATGTAAGGTTTAATTCTGTTTCATCTTTTCAAGCCATATTTTAGAGTTCATATAATCTGTGCAATTAAAATTAATGGGATGCATTTTATAAGCCGTAAGTTTAGTTGAGTCATACAATTGTTCACGAAAATATAAAATTTTGTTAAAGACAATATTTTTAAATTGGCTGAAGGCAAACTAGTTGCAACATATAAGCGCGAGATTCTACTGGCTTTTGTTAACCAGCGGGAATGAACTATTTGTCTGGACACAAACCTTCCGATACTGCTTTGGCTATTCATAAGAGGTATAGATCGCCAATAGAAAGATTTTTTTTTTCTTCGTCTTTAGCGCAAAAAGGTGGAGTCATATTTTTTAATAAAATCGGTTCAAAATCACATAAACTCTACAACGAAATGTTTGTTTTACTTTTAAGGCACTTGATGATACTAGCGTTCTGATTATTCAGAAAACTTGACCTGGAAGAGTCAATTGACATCGCTGATGATTCTATAATTTAACATGAATTTTATTATTAATTATCATTATTTTTTTAAGAAATTAACAAAGCAAATGTTTAATTAACATCACGTTTTTACAAATTGCATAAACAGTAAATTTCTACAAAGACTAGAACTATTAATAACATTGAATTCTAATTACTCTTTGTTGATAATTTACACAGATGATTACTAAATTATACATTTTAAAAGAGAAGAAAGGAGCTCAGCAAAATCATTCTCTTTTCTAAGTTTTGTAATTCGTACAAAAATTTAAATTTAATATCGATGCAAGACCAATATGCCATATTTCGTGAGCAATACTCAGCGGGAGAAAATGAGATAAAAAGTCCAAAAAGAGCAACTATATTTGTGTTTTGTAGTGATATACCAGACGTTGCTAGTTTTTTATTTTTCATAATCAAACCTTTAATAAAACACAGGATAGTAATTTTAACAAAAAAATTTTAACAAAATTAAAGCAGATTCTTAAAGCTTATTAAAAGTTCTTTAAAATAAGCACAAATTAATAGTATATTATGTTTGGATTTATATATATATATATATATATGGATTTATATTTATATATATATATATATATATATATATATATATATATATATATATATATATATATATATATATATATATATATATATATATATATATATATATATATATATATATATATATATATATATATATATATAAGTATATATAAGTTTGTCATTCCGTCTGTAATTTCCACAATTTTCGTGGGAGAGCAAAAAAGTTTATAATTTCGGAATCCTTGTAAGAAGCGATGACGATTGGACCATGTCCGTCCGTCCGTCCGTGTGTCGGTTGAAATGGCGTTTATGAAGCCCACCGATAACTGACATATATAATATGTATGTCAAACGATCGGAAATGCTTTCGAGAATTTTGCTATTGGAATTCAGCAAGATAGGTTCATACAATGCGGAGATATGTTCAAAAAACCGGTTTTTTGAACCGGTTTTCCAGTTTCTGAAGCCTCTGTATACACTACGGACTTCGTTTTTACAAAGAATTCTCGGACATTTTTTTCTGAATTTTTGTTCTGAAAAAAATTAAATAAATCGGTTCAGCAATAACTGAGATATCGGACAAAACGCATTTTTTATTTTTTGAAGCCTCGGTTTAAGCTATAGATTTTTATTTTTATACAGATCGGTCACAAATAATTTTATAAAATTTCAGTTTTTTGAATCAGGAAGATCGGTTTATAAATGGTGGAGATATGCTTTAAAAACCGGTTTTTAGAACCGGTTTTTTAGTTTCTGAAGCCTCTGCATATACCAGGTACTTCGAATTTTTAAAGGGGGCTCGAAAATTATTTTCTGAATTTTTGTTCCGAAAAAAATAAATAAATCGGTTCAGTAATAACTGAGATATCGGGGAAAACGAATTTTTTATTTTTGAAGCCCTTGTTCAAGCTACAGATTTTTATTTTTATATAGATCAGTTATAAATATTTTTATAAAATTTCGGTTTTTTTAATAAACCAAATTCGTTCATAATCAACAGAGTTATGGCCCAAAAACAAATCTGTTAAGAATATAAATACACCAACAAACATGTATATTAAGCATTGTAGTGACTATTAGTGACGTTTTTTGTTTTTTGTATAGACAAGTAGTTTAGTTAGAAACAGCAGTCATATAATGAATAACAGTGTTGTTGTTGTTCTTTGTGTATTCAGTCAGTTTGTACATACAAAAATAAATATATATGGAATTGTTGTTGTTTCTTTTTTAAAAGCAAAGCCTGTTATGATTGTTTTTTTTTTTTATATTCAAATTTTCGTAGTTTGAAAAAAATTTAGATTTAGAAAATATGCAAGCATACGTTAAGGCGAAAATTTTATTAATTGTCGGTAATATGGTAATATGATGTCGATAAGATGGTAAGATGGTAATATGGTGAAGGGCATCAAAGATTCGGCACAGCCGAATCTTTTTTCAATTTCATTTTTAATTTTTTTGAAATACCTTAAACTAAAATCTTCATGTCTCTCGGCGGGAGCTAGGTTTTCATTTTAGACCCATACATTCTTTGGGTAATTTTCTTAGAATTTTATGTAGATTTCGATTTTGCTATACGCCTGTCATGTTTTTCTCACTCGAACAAATTGACCCACCCTAACATATATATATAAACTGATTTTGATATAAACTGATTTTAGGCATTTTTTTATATTTTTCAAATTTACTAAGCAAAAGAACGAAAAAACGTGCTAAATTATCTTTTAATATTTAAAAATATAAAGTAAAATATTTGACTCCAAAAATTTATTTTTTTTTTATTTTTGGCCTGGACTTTTTTGCAAACAAAAATTATAAATGTTGGATAAAAAGTTCAATTATTACAAAAAATGTCATAATAAAATTTAATGGTCGGTAATTCGCCAATTAACTTTCGCTGTCGCGTATCACAAGAAATGGTAATTTAAAATTCGTGAACTATGACGCCTTTCGGTATATTATCTGAAACGTGCTGCGATTCTCAATGTCTTCTGAGTTATTACAAAAAATATAATGCAGTATAAAATAAAAAATAATTACACAGAAAAAAAGTAAAAATAGACTTCAATTACGAAATTTGTAATATTAATTAATTTTTAATTGATTTTGCTCCAATCATCAAAATGATAATATTAATAACTAGAATAATTGATATTATTATTACTTCTTTTCCTTAAATAGATGCAATGAACTGAACATTTTTGAAAATTTACTTAAATTTATTTTATTTCTGTACACAGAAAAAATTATTACCTTTTTTTTTACAATTAACTCAGTTGTTTAATTTTGCATCAAAATTTAATAAATATGTTCAAGAAAAAATAAAATAAAAAATTAATTTTGGTATGATTTTTTTCCTATACACATTTTTAATTCATTCAATCATCTAATTGATTGATTTAATTAATTTATTAATTGGGAATTTTTTTCTGTTTTGTATTTTTTATAGTTTTTAATAATTGATATAATCATTTTGGTGAGAGGTGCAAATTTAAACAAGTTTATAATTGAATGAATTATTTTCATATATATTTGTTAATTGGTGACTTTTTTCTGTGTACTTTTATAGACAAATATTTAATTTTTCTTTATATTTTATTAACAGCTGTCAATTTGTTAAAAAACAAAACTGAAAACCAATTAGAAAATTAATTATATTAATTAATCATATAATTAAATTCCAATATAAAGTTAATTAATAATTTTATTAAAAAATTATTATAAAAATTTTTTTCTGTGTATTTTTAATGAAATTTTAAGCATGAATTTGTTCACTTTTTCAGTGTTATTCTCTTCATAATTTGTAGAAAATATTGCTGTTTTAAATATCAGAGCAAATGGGAGGACATAAGGATTCACTTTAAGAACGTGAATTTTTTTCCAAACTTTGGTTGCACCAAATTTCCTTCCTCCTTCTATTTTTGAAGATTTTTGTATGGAAACGAATGACTGTACTCCACCTTAAAGTATAGCCTTCATAATTTCGATCTAGACTTGTTCACAAAATATAGGTATCAAATGTAAAGATAACTTATTGAAATTTGTTGTAAACAGATTGAAATTGGTTATAATCCATCCATTATTTTATCTACCCTCATAAAAATTACCTCTCAGAATAGGTGTTTAGAGCTCATAAATGTAATAAAAATATGAATTTAGCACAAATGACTTTTATAATAAATTACCATAGTTCTCATATAAACCCTTCTTCCAAATATCAATTTAACGTACATGACTTAAATTATGTTTAATAGAATTTGACAAAAATAAACTATAAAAATTATGTTTGCATAAAATTAGTTTTATATGAGAAATATTCACTTGCATGCATATTGAACAAAAAAAATTAAATACTTATTTATAATATACATAACAAAAAATGTTATATGTACAGCTTAAGTACACCATGATCACAACTGCTGTTATATTTGATAACTATGGCAACAAATTTTAGCATAAGGAGTGAGATCGAAAAAATCTTAACATATATAAAATTCAATTTGGAAACGGTTGATCTTAGAGTTTTTATTTTTTTTTTTAATTGAATTGTAATATAATAACAGATCACAGACAAATATTACTTATATAGTTCTAATCGCTACTTAGATTTAGATTAGATATTTCAAAGTTATTTTAGTCACTGCTTTGGAAGTCTGCTTTTAAAATCTTCGATATTTTGGGACATATTTTGTGCTCTTCAATTCTCTTTTCACAAGAGCCCAATATTTTTCCACTGGTCTTAGTTCCGTATAATTTGGAGTATTGACCTCTCTTGGTAGAAAAACTATGTTATTGTTATAGTACAACTCCCGAGTTTTCTTAACGTATTGACTCTCTTATGAAAGATGAAGATTTTTTGCAAACATTCTTAGATATATATTTCGGTATTTATAGAGCCCACTGTAAAAAATGACTTGCTTCTTTTGCCACAACTGCATAAAGCTTGCCATAACATGAACATTTTGTCTGCTTTCGGGCTCTAAATTTATCTTCAACATTTCCTCGAGCATTAGCAACAAAAAATTTTGATCCGGAACATGAGTATTTTTGTATGAAATTTGATTTTAATTTCCGTGCACTATTCTTGGCTTCTACATTTTTTGCAGCATTCCTATCTGGAACTTTTTGAACTTTGTATGTTTTCAAGCCTGCATTGGATTTAAACAAATAGGCAAAGCACTGCTTCACTACCAGATGTGTTTAAAATCCTTTTCAATACGTTTTCAATTGTCTGGCCTTCCCATTATCAAATGGACCTTTTTTCTTCCTGAACTGGGTTTCTTGTCAATGTTCAAATTCTTCCGAAACTGTTTAATAACATTGGAAACAGTTTGACTGAAGACCTATAATTCTTTGTCTAATATTTTGTAGAAACAATTTGGATTTTTTTTTTTTTTTTAATTTTTAATAATTTTAACACGTTATTCCTTTTTGTCACTCATTTTGATCAAACTCACAACAAAACAACATGGTTGTTATTAAAAATAATAACTGACATATTTTTTTTTTAAATAACTAGATCAAAAAAAAATAATAATAATAATAAAAAATCTGAAAAAAGTTAAGAGGCAAAACATGTGTTAAGATTTTTTCGATCTCACTCCTTATTTGTACTGCAAAGAGGATTTCCATACAAAGTGTTTTGCAGAAGAAATCTAATGTAGTAAATATAAAAAAAAGTCGAATGTAGTAACCAACTTTAATGACGAACTGTGCAGTGATTCCAAAAAGCTTGTTTTTTTTTCTTAAAAATGTGTATAACATGTGGTATAAATTCTGTAACTGGGAGATATTCAATAAATTTTCAAATGGTCCAACAACGGTTTCCCCCCCAAGTTCTATCCAAACTAAAAATAAACTAAAAATTTCTAAAATATTTAAATGTCAAAGCCGTGATTAACAAACAAATATATTGGTTATATACCCCTATATCTTGGTTAAATACACAAAAGTTATTTTCGCATCCAAATAAGTTTTCTCCGGTTAGGATATTGGGTATTTTGATACAAAAAGTTGTTTTAATTTCCTGATTTTAAAATAATGAGGTTTACCCTCCCCTCTCGTGAGATGCTAGGGATTTGTGCTTCTCCAAATCAACTCAAAAACACCTCAGCTCTGACCCAAAAATCGTTTTGGGACCATTGCGTAAAGTCCGTTTGTAGCTAATCAATGTTAATATTTAATTTACAAATTAAAATTTTTTAAAGCCTTCAAAAACTCGTATCTTTATTTAAACAAAAAAAAAAAAAAAAAACTTTGTATATTTAGAAGTTTTAATCGACGATAATCCATAAAATTTGCATCATTAAGAATTTACTTCTCATATCTTGTAGGCTACACCCTGTACATTTAAAGAAAAAATTTATTTACCAATATTTTATGGCAAGAAAAAATAAATTTGCAAAATTTGCAAAATATTTTTCTGAAACTTTCAAATAAAAGAAACCAACTGCAACACAAATTTATTTATGCGCCATTAACTTCAACTAAAAAAACGACTAAAATGTAAATTTTATATTGAAATTCACAATAAAAATCAAGGAAAATTGTTTAACAAAGATTTACTTTTTGATTCTAAGAAAATTGTTTATAAAGCAATAAAATAAAAATTACTGACAGTGCCAACAAAATGTGAATATATAATTTAGAGGAAGGACTTTTCTTAATGGGTCAGTTATTGCTAAAGATAAAAATTAATCCTTTAATTTTTTTTTTATTTATTTATTTAATTTTCCAATGAAATATAATTTCTTACAGGCTAAGGTACAATATATATATATTAATTTAAAATTCATAACTTTTTGGTTTTCGATAATGACGACTACTTATTAAAGTACTTTCCTGGAAAGTAGGCGTCATTATTATTTGCCTTCTCTACATTACATAAATAAGTACTCAATTGTATAATTGCATAGTAAGTTACAATCACATGGATCAGTTGTCTAGAGCGCATGATTAGCAATCAGAGGGTTGCCGGTTCAACCCCATTCTGATACTATTCGTTTTTTTAACAAAATGTTTTAAAAATATATTTTATGCTAAAACAAGTTTTTTAGCTTTGAATATTAAGTGCGAGACGGTGTACTGAGTAAGACGTTAAACATTAAAAACGACTAGTTAATAGGGTCCCAAGTTCAAAACTCACTGACGGAAAATTTTTTCGTTTTTTGTTTTTATTTTTATTTTTGTTTAGGTACATATTTTTTAGTATCATTAGAGTCTAAAAATAACTACTAGAATTCATGGACAACTCGAACAAAAATAACTAGTTATTGAGACAAAAAATAAGTAGTTTATTTTTATTTCCAATTATACTTGCTAGCTTACCAGGAAAGCAAAGTTTTTGCTGGGAAATTTTATAAAAACGAAAACTTAAAACTAAAAAGAACTCATGGGTTCAAAAAGTTATGAATTTTTCTTTGATAGCATTTACATCATGGGAGAAATCAATATGATCGTATAACATATTAAAATCATTACACATTCTACGAAACGGATCAAAATTGGAATAATTGTTACGGAAGTATTGTAGTTTTTCGTCCTTGTTGGACGAAATGGGATATGGAATTCAAGTTTATGAACAAGAAACTCGGAAACTGTGACCCCATTTATTAAATTTATAATCAATGAAGATAAATTCGTCTATTCTTAAGTGTGGAAAGTTTAATTAATGCTAAACGACTTTCATACTGGGGAAGATTTATGTTTGGATTCCAAGGAAGTGATCGTAGACAAAACAGCAAAAATTGCTTCTGGACTGATTCAATTTTCTTTACGTGAACATCATATTTAGGATCCCAAACAACAGATGCATATTCCAGGATAGGTCTTACAAGGGTTACATAAAGCTGTCTTGTAATATAAGGATCTTCAAATTCCTTTTGAATGTAAAATTAAATTTTTATCAATTATGTATATGTTTTAAATATTTAATACATTGATATGACAACAAATCAAAAAGCCTTGAATTTAAAATTATATAGTGAAAATAAGTATACTATTTATAGAGTAAGCATAATTTCTCGAAAACACACGAAATTTTACAATTTTGAGCTATCACTAAGCTATTCAATGTTTGCAGTTTTAAAAGCTACTACCAGCTATATTAATATGTTTTCGCTCAATAATGAATACTTAGAAAAAAATCTAATTTTATACATTTGTCTAAAATTCACAAAACAAATAACTCAAGCATTAGCAACCGCATTTTTCAAACAAAATCTATACTTTTCATGCTAATCCTTGAACCACAAACATTCAATTTGAAATTGTATTTTTGTCTACATTCAGATTTAGTAGTCCACAGAAATTTACACTTTAAACGGCTACAATTCAATTTCCTTTTCAGTTTCATTTTATTTGCAATAATGTATATACTCGTTCCTGATAAAAGGTAATAAAAGAAATAAAAACAAACAACAGGACATTGTTACAGCATTCCATGCACATACAAATTAATCTCTATCATGTGTCAACATGGATGTAGTATGTATTTATGCTGAAATGGACTAACAAAATAAAATCAAAACACTGCAAAAAGCAGAAAGATATATTTTATATTTTTATTTTACTCAAATAAACAAAATTGCAAAAAGCCAAAGAAAAAAGCGGAAATTTCAGCTGAATTTCCAACAGAATAAAAACTGACTGTAGTTCGTATGACAATCGTGATGTTAATGACATGTGAAAGTGGTAACTGTTAGATAAAGATAAATTAACTGTTAGTTTTTCTATAAAAATAATTGAACATCTATGAGAATTATGATAGGGGTCTTAAAAATTAAGTAACTAATAGTTTATTGTTTGATTTAGATTAAAAAAATGTTAGAAAAGTTTTCGAACATATTTCGATTGTGCAAATATATACCTGCAAATATTTTTACAACTTCTTAAAGTTTTCTATATGAGCTGTGAAAACATATAGTATTTATATCTAATTTTCAAGTTATTTGCATTTGAAACTTCAACTATTCTTTACGGAAATGATTCTAAATTTAAAAACGACCCTAATTAACTAACTAAGGCCTTACGCAGATCCTTCCGACTTTGACCTATTTTGCATCAAAATTTTGATTTTAGCCTATATGTTCTAAAATTCCAAAGCATAAAACTAAAAACAGAATGCAGTTTCGGAAACTCTGATGTGTTCTTAAGAGTTTGTCAACGGCTTTTTCCAAACTTTCAACTTTATGGGCAAAAATCTGATATCAGAAATTTTTATCTGTTTTTTTTCTGGGAATCGTGGGATTGCTTTTATTAAAATCTTATATATAAATAAATTGAAGTCAGTATAACCAAAACCACGTTAATTTGAGCATACTAGACTGCACTAAAATTTACCAACTTTCGAACTTTGATCGCAACTCCCCTAGAAGTTTGAAGTTTGACTGCTAGAAGTTTGAAATTTGTAAGGTGGGTTTATATGGCGTTTTTACAGTTTTTAAACAAATGTTACTATTAATACTTTGTTTTTTAACTAAATGTTAAAAAGTCATAATATACACATAATTATCTATCAAATAAATTATAAAAAGAGAAAAACGTTTAAAAATTATTAAAGAATATTCAGCACAATTACAACAAACACAAAAGAAATCGTTTTACAAATAAACACGAATTATTAAACGCGAGACAAAGTGAACAATTTTAGTGTTTATAAAAGCCAGGAAAATTTTATTAAAAACAATTTTCATAAATCAAAAATTTCAAAACATATTTGATTTCAATACATAAAGTATAGAAGTAACAAGTTCATTTTCAACACTTAGTATCTATCTGTCGGTTGAAGGTCCGATGCGGCAAGGGTTTACGATATTCGATTTCGCTAATATTTCACACAGTACGTTTTTGCAACCCAAGGAACGATTCTAGATTACGGAAGTTGGTAAATTTTACCGCAGTCTAAGACCCATTTTCAAAAACATATGGAAAACGGATATATTTGAAAGCCTAAGCCCCTACACGCGTTACAAAATTATTAAGAGATGGGTATCTTAGCGTAGTGTTTCAAAATATCTATTATGAACAATATTTTGACGATTTTAAAAAAGCTGTGGTTGAGTTGAATAATAACGACTCTAAAGCTATAGAAAATGTTAAACGAGTATTAACATCAAGAAATATTAAATCTAATCTCTCATTTGTCTGTTTCAAAGTAAAAGTTTTCGATTCTTTAAATACTCAAATCAGGAGAGAAACATACACTCCTTACACATCTGTTGACGTGGAAGGATCATTATCTATGTATAAAAGTGCTCTCGGCAAAACAGACAATATTTTACATTTGACAATTTAGTGAAAAAAAAGTTTCTTTATAAAAATAAAATTCTATCTAATTAAGGTTGTATTAAACCCAATGTCACGAATATAAGTTAGGGTGATCGATTATTCGACTTTTTGGAGAAACCGGTTTTCGAATAGTTCGAATAGTTAGCATTTTGAAAAAACTGGTTGCACTTTTTTAAATTCAGAAAAAAACGGTTAACCGGTTTTTTTGCAGAAGTTAATATTTCTACCAAAAGACTACATTTCTTAAAGAAAAATCAATAAATATTATGATGTTCTTCTTTTCTTACATGTGTAAAAAAAAATTCTTACTACATTTAAGGGATTTATGATCGTTAAACTCCTTTTCCGGGATGATATTTGCATGGCGCAAGTTCAAATAATGGAACGATCATAACCAATTTCAACATGCTTCGTTTTTAGACTATAAGAAACCTGTGTGCCAAATTTCAAATTTAATACATGTTCAAAATTGTGACCTGTATTTTAATTAATTAATTAATTATTTTTTACGAACAGACAGACGGACGGACGAACATCATCAAATCGACTTAATGACGATTGGTACAAATTAAGGTGGGTCTTAAACCAATATTTTTGGGTGTTACAAAGCATATGAACGAACGAATACTATAATATAAAAATTTTAAGAAAATAATCATCAAAACAAACAAAACATAAACCATGTGTTAATATGATAAGAGCCAGAATCAATTTTATTGAAACTATTCTGTAGGAGAAACTTTTTTAAAACAAAATCTTTGAAAAATGAAGAAAATATTAAATAAAAAAAGTCTAAAACCTTCAAATTGTGTAAAAATATTACAGGTGTTACAATTGAAGTAATTATTACTAATTTATTTATTTAATATTACAATAATTAATTTCGTTTTAAACTATATTTTTAAAACATTACAAATAATACTCTAAAAAATATTCATAAATTTCGATTCAAATATCAGTATTTAGTACATGTTTTTTGAAATAAAAAGCTATTTTTAAACCTGTTTTTTATGTTTAAAAAAACCGGTCTATTCGACATTCGAAAAATTAACATTTTGAAAAAACCGACAGCACATTGACAGAAAAAACCGGTTTAAAAACCGGTTGGAAAACCGTATCGATCACCCTAATATAAATACAAAAAAAATCAAAGAATTAGCACTTATATTTTAAAACATAGCTTTAAATTTTAAAAATACAAAAAGGAGTGCACAGTGTCACATTTTTCCACATTAGAACGACAAAAATACGAAAATAAAAGCTTATTAATTGAAGTAATTCTTTTCGCATTTATTAATAAATATATCGTATATTATGGACAGTGTTACCGTTTGGCGACTTTAGTCGCCATTTGCACTTTTTTAGACCACATGGCCACTTTTTTGGCCCCTTTTTAAAATGGCGACTAAATAGCGACTTTTTAAGACTATGTGCTAAATAACGAAAAAAAAAAGATGTTTGAAATATATCGACCCATTATATATTCATTTCAAAAAATAAATTAATAATTTTAAGGTTATTTAATAGTATAAGTGATATAAAAAGTGGAGGAGTATTTATAAATGAACTGAAACTGTTAGTAACTAAACAAAATAATAAAGTTTATGAACAGCTATTTATGTAAACCTTCATCATATGCCGAATCTTTTTGGACTGAACTAAAAAAACAAAAAATAAATGATTCGATGAATACTTTAATCATAATTTATATTTTTACATTCCTCAAAGCAATCCCTCGGGGAACGTGTTTCTTTTTTTAATTTTTATTAAATTATCAATAATACTTGTAGATCTTTGCGTTCCGTCCTAAATTTGTCTAACGGGGATTTGCAAGAATGGTGTACGAGTGAAGAACTCGTACTAAAGTACAGAAGTTTTATTCATTAAAAGAGGATTGTATGTTAACTATTTTTGTGAATAAATATTTATTTTTGCAATAATAAAAATTGTTGTAAAATTTTGTTATTATTTTGTTATTGATAAATCAATAACAAAATAAAAAATAAAATACAAAATTGATTGTTGTTATCAAATAAACAAAATTTAAGGACTTTTTTAGGTTTTAAAGCAGTTGGCCCCTTTTTCCAAAAATCCCTTTTTTGGCGACTTTTTATTTTGAAATCCCCTTTTTTGGAAACTTTTTAAAAATTCTCAACGGTAACGCTGATTATGGGAAAAATATGTAGATTATTGGAAAGTGTCTATAGCGCGAATTATGGATTTTCAAAGTTGCAACTTTTAAAAATGTTTTAATTTTATTTACAACTTTTGTAAATATGTATCTTCATATATCTCTGTAAATAATATAGATATTGATATAATTCTTTTTGGTATGTAATAAAAAATGTATCTTAATTATATTAATATAATTTGTTAGGTTAAAAAATCAAAACTAAAAGTATTTCCTTATTAACTATTAAAGTATTTCCTTATCTATTAACAGAATAAAGAATTTCGGACCAATATCTCCAAAACTGGATTTTTGTCGTTCTAAAACTGCCAAATGTGACACTGTGCATGGAGTGTTTTTTATTTTTATTTTATTTTTCTTATAGAATTATATTTGTTTTTCATTTTTGTTTAATAATGAAATTAAAAAAAGGTTTGATACCCTTCACCATCTTACCGACAAATAATAACATTTTCACCTTAACGTATGCTTCCATACTTTCACATTTATAACTTACATTTTTTTTTCCAAACTACGAACATTTGAATGCGAAAAAAAGCTTTGCTTTAAAAAAATAAACAGTTTATAAATATTTATACATTTTTGTATGTATGCACATTATAGTGTCCCGAGGAAAGCCTTTTTCGAGATTTCGATGTAGGAAGACCCCTCAAACGATGCGTAAAAATTAGCTTAATACGAAAATTTTATAAAAATTTTTTTAAAATTGGTCTTCAGTTCCCTACCAGCGATTGAAAAATCATGGGTCCTTTACATTTTGGAAAAAAAAAAGTTTAGATTTTTTAATCAAAATGGGTATCAACAAATTTGTAATTATATTCGCTAGAAGACTTTTAAAGGCATTTTGATGAACAATTTTTTTTTTTAAATTTTAAAAATTATATGTTATCAACAGTGCTTACTACAATGCAAATTTTTAATATTTTAGCCATAAAGGGAACAAAATTATAAAATTCTTATTAATTTTTCAAGAAAAATATCGATTATTTTTTTTTTTTTGCATGATGTACTAAAATGACGGTTTATGGACCAAAATTTTTGTGAATTTTTTTGTTTTAAATTTTTTTTTTTATAATTGGCTAAAAATTACGATTTTTTTGATACCTATTTCGAGACAAAATTCAATACTATTTTATGGACGATATTTTCTACACCCGTGACCTTAAATCGCTGGTAGGCAATTTAATATCAAATTTAAAATTTCTTTTTTATATTTTTCCCATACTAAGCTAATTTTTGCGTATCGTTTGAGGGGTTTTCCTACAAAATTTTTGTCTACGGGACACTCTTATGTACATATATGTGTCATTATCAAAAATTGTTGATTTTAGCCCTTCAAAAAAATATTATTATTATTATATTTTTTTTTTTATGGCACATTTAAATTCTCTAGTATACATATAAAGTTATTCGAATGCATGTAGAATCAGTTCGCGTTAATTATTTCATGTGAGGGGCGCGAAAGTTATAACGGTTTAAAGTTGAACATGTAAAATTTTTTTCAAACTAGAAGTTTATGTACAATTCTGGTCAAAACTACACGTAATATCAAAACCTACTGAGTTATTCAAATAAAATTTATGATATTTTCAATGTTTGATGAATTAAGTGCAGCATATTTTAAGGTTTCCTAGTAAAATTTAAAAAATTTTCTTTTCAATAAAAATCGCGATTTTTAAAAATTTTGTGAAAAATTTTATTAGAGTTTATTACAAAGAAATACTTTTTAATGTTGTGATCCTTTTTTAACACAAGTAAATATTTTCTGGTCTAAAAATGTTTATCTCTCAAAATTTTTTGATGCACCTCCGAATTTTTATTAAGCATAACAAACACCTACTAATGTAAAAATTGTTCATCAAAATACCTTAACCCATTTCTTACCACTACCCGATCCCGTTAAGATAAATAAATAAAATTTCGTATACGGTCTATTTTAGTGATTGTGATCATAAAATCGAAAGATTTGTGATCATAGCTATTTGTTTCCGAGATATCGAGTGTTGCGAAAACGTATCAATGGTTAATTAGGGGTATGTTGTTTTGCTCATTTAAGAAGTAGACGTTTCAACAAATTGTATGGCAAAATGAGTTTTATTTGTCATTTAAATTTAGTTTTCTCATTATTTTACAAATTGTATGTTAAATATGTTATGAATAAAAAAAATTTTAGGTGGACCATTCCAATTGAAATTTAAGGCAACTAAATAATGAAATAAAAACGTTAAATAACTTACGGTGTAAGACTAAATAATTTCATATAATCTATGAATACATATTAAATAAAATATGTTACACGTTAAAGCATTTGAAATGTAATGTACATTGCATTCGATTATCAGTTTGCGCATCATCTCGATTAGGATCTCAATACGGTGGCCAGGTAATCATTTTGGTCCTTCGTACAGGCTGCCTAACTACGTTGTGCTTCAAACATAAATGTTACGTAAATCGATTCTGTCATTCTTGTAGAATATTCCTGAATTTGTAAAATCGTAAATCCTGGTAATGTACCAAATGCAATAGCTCATAATATGATGCATTCTAATTGAAACAGGATTTGAAAATTGGGGTAATGTACCAATTTTCAAATGACTAAGAAAAAAATTTGTTTGCTTTCATTTATCTGTGCGCATATATTCACAGATTTTTCCTTTATTATACCATGAATATCCTTGGAGAATTTATTTTGTTTATATTTTGATATCCTCTTAATCTCATTTAATTGAAAACCGAAAATAAACTATTACTTTGAGCAAAAATTTAAATTATTATGTTTTTCTTTAGCAAAAAAAAAAAAAAAAAAAAAATTTATTGCACATGAAGTCTTAATTCAAAAATTCTATATTTGTTCATCTATAAAGGTTTTCTTAATTATTTTGCATAATTTTATCATACTATATTACCTTAAAAATGTCCATATTTTCAGTGCGTAATGTAGCTAAATCACACTACCCTAATTGGCCATTGATGCGTTTTCGCAACACCAATTTTTGGGAGCTTGGTGTTTCTATCTCCCTAAATTATTTATTAACAAGTGAATAGTTTCATATTTTTTGATATCTTGGCTATCGTTTGAAAGGTTATGAGAGATATTTTGTAAAATTTTTCAAATGAATTTTTAAATTTTAAAAAAGGTCTATTTTATAGACCTTTTTTTGATCCGCTCTACCGGGGGTAAAAATTCGTCGAAATTAATTTTTTTCCTTCAATTTATTTAGTTAACATTCCAAGCTAAATGCACATATATAAAACATTATCATTAATTTTAAACTAAATTAGTTGTGGTATAGGTAAATTTACTGATCCGAAAACGCAACAGTGGTTGGAAATGGGTTAAAAAGTCTTCTAGCGAAACAAAATCTCATTGGAAAAATTTTAAAATTATTTTTTCCATAACCAGCATAAAATTACGAATTTTTTGATACCCACTTTGATTAAAAAATCGAAACTTTTTTTTTACCAAAATGTATGGGATCCATGATTTTTCAATCGTTGGTAGGGAATTGAATTATTTAAAAATTTTTTAAATAATATTTTCGTATTAAGCTAATTTTTAGTCATCGTTTGAGCGGTCTTCCTACATCGAAATCTCGAAAAAGGCTATTTTCAGGACTCTCTATTGTATAGGTGCCTAGAAAAGCCTACAACAAATAATATTTATTAGAGTATCTCCGGTTTTTTTGACGATATTTCAGTTACTTATTAACTGATTTTGCTCATTTTTATTAGCGTTTTTTTAAGGAATATTCCCTACAATTTGATGTATAAAACATATATAGCCGATAACTGGAGCTTTATAAAAATTGATTTCAACAGACAGACGGACATCTTTATATCGACTCCCCTATCAATAAGGATCCAGAATATATATACTTTTTGACAAACTTATATATACCCTTTACACCTGCTGTGAAGGCTATAAAAATTAAAAAATAAATGCATATTTTAAAAATTTTTAGGGTATATTAAATTGAACTTTTAAATGCATTTTTTAGACGCAAATTTTCAAAAAATAAATTTATAAAAATCCATCTCCTAGTTGTGACATTGAAATATGTTCTGTATCCTATACCCTACCATACATAAAGTATTTTTCTGCTATCAGCAAATGCACTTTATAATATGAAAGAAGGGAAAAAATTATATGATTAAAATATGTTCCCGCATTCGACAGTTTAAAACATAAAAAAAGTTTATGCTTACTTTTATCCATTAAATGTTTAAATTTCCAACATGTCTTGGAAGAAAAAACCTATAGTCCAGATATGAAGTTTACGTTTTAATAAGTCCAAAAATTATAGATTACATAAAAAATACCACCCGAATCATTGAGCTATTCGTTTCATTGGCAAAAATACAAACGTAATAATTTTAAGAAATTTTACATTTTTCTTATAGCTAATAATATAAGTTTTTTAAAATAGTATGTCCCATATTTTTAGAAAATATAATCATGCCACTAGAGGGCGCCAAAATCAGCAGATATATAGCAAAAATTTGTGTATTAAAAAATTAATTTTGATGGTTTTACTTAAATAATAATTAGTCAAAATATATTTCAACAGTTTTTTTTTGTTATTTCTTTTGAAAAGTTAAGTCTATAACTGCACCTAAAAACAATATATTTTATCTTCCTGATTTTCTCGTGAATTATTGTTAAACTTTTTTTGGAAATTTGTATTTTTTCAAAACTGAATTCGCACGAAAAATATAAAAATTTACTAAATTTGGAAAACTATTTCAAGGAGATTAGTTCATGGATTTTAATTTTTTAAAGCTGATACCATAGCTTAATATCTGACATTTTTAAAACAGTTAAAAACGCAACCACCTTTTGCTTATAATTTATATAATAAAATATTTTGTAGAAGGGAAAAATTAAATTTTTAAAGTGAACAATAAAAAAAATAAATTTTAATGCATTTTTAAATTTCTTTCAGCATTTTTTTATAAAGTTAAGCTCAGCATAATACAAGTATTAACAAAATAAAATGTTTGTACTTAATTTCTATTAAAATTTAAATATTTTCATAAAGTTAACTTATTTTATTTTTTCTATTTTAGTCCCCCTTTTCTCCTTAATAGTAATCAATAAAGGATGGAATCACTTTTTGCTCAGTATTTTTGTAATTTATATTTTTTTAGGAACAAAAAACTACAATTTTTTGTAAAATTATTTTTGTACATATGAATGTAAAAATTCATTAAATAATTTAAACTTTTAACACATGGTCTTATCTGTAGTTAGAAAAGCTAAATTTAATTTATTTTAATTTCATTGAAGAGAAATAATCATTTAAAAACATTTTGTACTCTAATATAACTTTTGTCAGTAACATTTGTAATATATATTATTTATAACACGTATTCCTTACTAATATTTATATTATTAAAAAAATAAAATTTTTGAAAAATATAAATTTTTGTATAAAAAAATTTATGAAAATTTCTTTAAAAAAATATTAAAAATAATAGATTTTATTGTCCCAGAACAGTTGTTTTTTTTATTTTATAGTAAAGATATTGCTTTTTAACATATTAAAAGAAAATTTTAATTGAAAGGGTAGAAATTTTTCAAAAATGCATCCTAAAATTGCATTTGCATTATGAATGCATTTTTGAATTGCAATATTATTTCTAAATTACTACATTAAAAGAGGATATATTTATGTTCTACATGCAGTTAAAATCATTAAAATCCGTTAAGAACTTTCAGAGTTATTGATGTTTAAAGTCACACACTTTTCCGATTTTTTTGACTTTTCGGAAAATTAAAATCGTGAATAAATAAATGGAGATATTTAAATGTCTCCGTAGATTATATGCGTATCAAATATGAACAAAATCGGATGACCTTCCGTAAAAAAATTTTAATTTTTTATAAATCTCTCATGGAATGGACGATATATATTTCCATAATTTGTATGTTATTTGTCCAAATTCAACAAAATTTTGTACGGATAAGAACGTTGCCAACTGCAAGTCTATTCAAAAGTTATTTTATATTACGTGTCGTTTTAGCAGATTTACGCAGTTTTTAGTAAAAAGGATATATGATAGCTACGATAGTCTTTACTCCTATTAGAAATAAAAATCGCACACATAATTATAGGCATAAAGGTACTAATATGATCAACTTTTAGAATTTTGATTTTAAGTTTGTGGAAAATATGTCATTTTAAAATTTCAGGATGTATGGGGGGTATAGGAGTCCTTGCACCAATTTTTTTTTTTAAACGTTGCATTTTTCTTAATTATTTAAAATTTTATTAGTATACAAAATTTAATAAGTTTACGATAGTTCCTTCTATTTTTTTTTCAGTCGTTATATGGGAACCAATCACTGTGCGTAGCCCAGAAATATTTAAGATTCCAAATATTTCTTAAATATTTTTATAGAAAGATAGAACTGCAGCTTATTTTTTTTTTATTCTAGGTTTTGTGTGATAATATGAACGAATTAAAAAAATAATAATAAAAAAAAAGTAAAATAAAAATGTGTATCAAAAACACCATTTTATACTAAAAAACAATTTAAAAGTTATTTTAAATATGTACCTATTTCCTTTGAACATTAGTTTTGTATACTTAATATTTCAAGTTTTAAAAAGACTTCCCTATAATATTTAAATTAATTTTTTTATTTTATTTATTATGCCTACAATAATATCGTCATCTACCATTAAATTTTTTTACGATTTTATTAAATCAAATCTTCACGAATTCACCTTGTCAAAATGTGTTTATAACATAAATAAATCTTGTTATAAAATACAAAGCAGCAGAATAAAAATGGAATGTTTTCAAAAATGTTTTAAGTTCATTTTCAAGTTTATACGTTTACAAATAATTTATGTATTTGGTTTTTTCTTTGTATTCATTCTTTTAGCAAATCATTTTATACTAGAGCTTGTTTAAACATAAAAAAAAAATAATAAAATCCTCCTCAAGGAAAAAAGTCCAATAATAATCTCTATAATAGATTTACATAATTCGTTTTGCATATCTTTCTCTTATTTAATGTACACTACAGATATGTTAGGTATAATGACCATATTACAGAGCTTGATGTTGCCAGAATATAAAGAAATATATCTAAACTTTTTTATTTTCAATATTTCGCAAATATTCTAAATAAACTTCTGATGTTTTAAAGTGATATTTAAGTAGTTGTGTCATTAGTAGGATAATTGTTTGTAGCAAACTATAGCTAACTGTAGCACACACGCTATTCCACATTGCCTATGACATTAACTCCACTTGATATTCTATTCTCTAGTCTTTTTTTTATCTATTTCTCCTCTAGCGTAAGAAGGTAATCATGCCCTTAGCTAATGCCAAGATAATCAATTTATGCATGATATTTCAATATTTTTATTTTTTTCCAGTTTGTTGTATTTTTTTTTTTTTTTTCATTTCAACCACTTTTTGCACATTTGCTCATTGTGTGGTTTTTGCCTCAAGTGGCGTGTTTGTTGTGTTGATACTTTAAGAGAGTTTGAATACTCGTACTTTAAAAGTCTAAAGAAAAAAAATCAATGTGTTTATTTTGCAGTTTATGATAATTTTTATTTTCGTTGTTACGTACTTTTTTATCTATTTTCGATTATTTGATTGATATATTTTTATTTGAGGCAATAAAAAATTAAATTCATATATCATTATGGTTTTTGTTTCCTTTCTATTTATATTGGGATTTATTGCAGAATTTTAAGCTTTAAAGTTGCTTCATAAATATCCTTACATTGAATTTGTATTGTAAAACTCTTCCAAAAGTATTTGTACCAAAAATAACAAATTAGAAAAATTAAAAAAAAAAAAAAAAAAAAAAAAATTAAAATCTCCTGAAATTTTTTAGGTTTTGACGACGCACGTTGCGGTGAAATGTGTTAAAAGTGGCGATTAATAGAAGTTTGAAATTTAAACTTTTGTAATAAAGTTAGATACCGAATAAAAATTGGTAAAATTTTGTAGCAAAAGCAATTAAAATCATCAAGCTAGGTTGTGTTATTTTATTGTAAGGAGTTGTCAAATTTAAAATTTTTTAAAATTTTGAAAAAAGAGTAAACATTATATTTTCCTGAACTTCCGGGTATTTACGAGGGTGGATCAATATTTCCGCGAATTTTCGAACTTCCCTCGTAGTTATATGAAATGCAACACTGTTTCCATTAAGTACCACCTGTTAATAGACTACTATCAAATTTTGAGCAAGTGTCGTCATTTACTTTGCGTCATTTACTTGCGTTTAACCCGTAATCAAACCAAGAAAAAGCTCGATAAATACTATGGGGACTCTGCACCATCGATTTCAATGGTAAAAAAAAGTGGTTTACTGACTTCCGTTGTGGTCGCACAAGTACAAATGACGATGAACGTTCTGGACGGCCAATTGAGGTCAGAACACCCGAAAATGTCGAAAAAATCCACGATATAGTGTTGGCCGACCGAAGAGTAAAAGTGCATGAGATTGTTGATGCCATAGGCATTTCATATGGCAGTGTGGTTTCGATTTTAAATGATCAGCTGAATTTAAGAAAGTTGTCTGCAAGATGGGTGCCGCGTTTGCTCTCAATTGACCATAAACGTAAACATGTGACAACTTCAAAGGATTGTTTGGAGTTGTTTAACCGTAATCCGAATGAGTTTTTGCGGCGTTTTGTAACTGTGGATGAAACATGGATCCATTACTGTACTAAACAATGGACGGAGAGAAAAAACATGGTTACAGTATGATCACCACAACTATTCAATGATTATATAGCCGTTTTTCATTGATTTAAATATACTGTGTACATGATAGCAACGTTTATGATTCTGTTTAATCATTTAATGATTACCCACAATCATAATTTTAATATGGTTCACTGAATTATAATATGTATTTAAATATGTTTATATGAAATCATATTTATGAATAAATCCAATCATTTAGTCAATTCTACAACAATTTAGTTAATTACATAACCATTCATTTCATTTTACAAATTTTGTTAATTCTTCAACCATTAAGCCATTAACTTTTAATGCCTTTTGAATACACATTTTTGTGTATCAGTCCAGTAGTTATAATTCTCATTTAGTTTATATATGAACAAATATAAATTGACAAGTTTTGTTTTTATTCAGTATGATGAATGTACCACATATCGTGGTACAAGTTAATATAAATATGAAAATATGGGATCATATATATGATAAAATGGAATTATACTTATGATGGAATTAGTTCATATATATGATAAAATGGAATTATATATATGATGAAATTAGATAACATGGAATTATTAAATGATAAAAACATGATGAAATTGAAAGCAATACTTAAGAAAAGGTTATAAATCTTACTAAAAGTTATTAATAAGGTTATGAACCTTACTAATAAATTATAAATTGGAATCATAATAATGATTACGTACAAATATACTTATTGTAACCTGGAATCGTATATTACAATCTTAGTTTATGGTCACAGGAACCATATTTTTTCTTTGCGTGTGGGTTTCTCCGGGTAAACCTGCTCCGAAGAAGGCCAAGGTAAGTTTGTCGGCCAATAAGGTGATAGCAACAGTTTTTTGTGATGCACGCGGGATAATCCACATCGATTACCTTCAAAAAGGAAAAATAATAAATGGCGACTGATTAGACTGATTTAATGAGGATTTAAAAAGAAAACGACCCCATATGGCCAAGAAAAAAGTTCTTTTTCATCAATATAATGCACGGGTGCACACGTGTGCAGTCTTGATGGCAAAACTCTATGAATTGGGCTACGAATTGGTACCTCATCCGCCATATTCTCCGGATTAAACCCCTATCGACTACTTCCTATTTCCAAACCTAAAGAAATGGCTCAGTGGAAAGAGATTAAGCTCCAACGATGAAATTATTGACCAAACAAATGCCTATTTTAAGGACCTCAAAAAATCCTATTTTTTTGGAAGGAATACAAAAACTGGAGAAACGTTGGACTAAGTGTATTGAGTTAAAAGGGGATTATGTTGAAAAATAAATTTTTGTTTTGCAAAAACCACTGTGTTTCATTCATTAAGTCACGGACTTATTGATCCGCCCTCGTAAGTGTACTTTTCTTCAAATATTTGTAAATTATATTTTGTCCAGATATTTTTGTTATTTTTTGAAAATTGTCCTAAAATACACTAATTTTCAAGTTTCGTGGAATGTAACTTAAAATGTTACAGGATGTTTGTTTTGAAATTTGTTTGAAAAATGGTACATATTATCTACTTTAATAATGTGAAAAAAAAGGAAAAAAAATCGTGCGCATATGTAGCCCGATTAGAATTTTTTTTTTTTTTTTTTTCGAAAAAACACTCAAGTAGCTCTCACACAAAAAACAGCTTAAGTGCAAACCTTTTTCTTTGCTTTATCATACATTAAACAGTAGCCAGAATCGAATATTTTTAGAAATAAATATGTAACTTCTAATCGGCTGGTTGGATTAAATAAAATTTCAAACAGGCGTAACAGAGAACAGTAACATTTTAAGTTTGGAAGAAGGATCGTATATATACACTTCAGGAGCGGAACTATAGGGACTCAAAATAGGGTACTAATGATACAGAATTTGTTTAAACACTAGCGAGTTTTTGTTCCTTACCCGATTTGAAAGATTTGTATAACATCTTTAAGTTCTTAATAAATCATTTGAAAATCATGCTTGCATGTACTATTTATCTTATGTATTTTTCGAGATACATTAATTTGAAGTTTCAACAATCTCAATTTTGCAAGATCTTGGTTGAGTCTTTTCAATATATAAGCCAACATTTTCAACGGATTTTATTATATTTTATACAATTCCTTAAAAAAAAATTATATATAAAACAAAGTAAATTTGAAGTCAATAACTTTATTGAGTCAAAAATAAACGATTTTTAATTGGCAAGTTTGCAAAAATTAACAAACAGATGGACGAAAGGGCGGACATCAAAATTCTATAAAAAAAGTCTTCAAATTCTAAAAATAAAAATGTTAAAACTCCATAGCAAAGTAACGGACTGGAAATAAAAGTAAAATTTGTTATCATTCGAAAGAAAAAGATTTCTGGTTTAACACAGAGCCATTGTTAAAGTTTACCTTTGAGTAATTTTAAAATATGAAAACTAAAAATTATAATATTTTAATCTCACAGCTTATTATATGCAGCCGCTTATGTATTTATTACAGTATTTATTATCTGGAAATAGTCTCAATTGTATGCAACAGATTTGAGGTGGTTTCTTACCGGTGCGTACAATTTTTGTGTAACATTAAGCGAAATGTGTTCCTACTTCATTTTTAGGGCCTTATTCCTATTTTATTACATAAATTTCCAATATGGACCACAAATTTTTAATTATATTGAGGTCTGGAAACTATTTAGGGAGCGTCGTTAATTTTGGACCTTTATATATTAGCATATATAATTGCACAATACCAAATTTGTTCTTCGGATCGTTATCTTGGCTATATTAAAAATATGATAATATGCCCTGATTCTCAGCACTCTGTAACAAATTATCCATTAGGATCCAGAGGTATCTTATACTGTCCATTGTTGCTAAAATAAATTCCAATATCACACCAGCATTAACCAACGTACAGGAACAAATCATGAAACTGCCACCAACATGCTTCACTGTTACTTTTAAGTTTTCTTGGTTCAGTTTGGTATTCGTTTCTCGCCACAAATAGGACATAATATCTGAGCCAAATATATAGAACATTAACTCATTAACAAAAAATAATTGAATCCCAAAATGATGGATCCTTGGAAACAAGTTCCTTGGCAAAGTTAAGCATGCAGTCCCTTTTGTTTATGTTGTTAAAAGTCTTCTTGCTTCAAAATTGGCAATCAAAATAGGGTTGATGCAAAACATCTCAAGAAGTTTTGACACAATATTGTTTTCCCAGGCAACTTGAACTATGGATGTCGGTTTCGGTTTTCCTTAAAATATATCGCAGCACATTGGGGAAAAAGGGGTCGAAAATTACGCTTAATTAAGGGAAAGGTGATATCAATATTTTCATGATCACGTTTATAATGTACATCACTGAAAAGTTGATAAAATACTGGCAGATGTTGAAAGGGGTAACTTAAGAAGCATGCACGCTTTACACCGGCCTTATAACTCGTCGAAATTGGGGGGGGTTCATAGCTTCGTTATCCCCATTGCCACAAACTTACATTATAAACTTTAATGAAATTTTGCGTGCGAAAAATCCGATAGGAGCAAACAATGAATATACTGATTAAATAAATTATTTACGTTACTAGATCTTTTGTAACAGACGAGCCCACCCTACCATGATCATAAAAAAAAATCCCTAAAAAAATTTAACATTTTATGATCCCATAAAATATCTAAAACAACCGAACTTCCTAAATCAACCAAACAAACAGATTATAAAATATTTAAGCGAACATGTTTAATTTATTCTAACAAAAAAAAATATTTAATTGAATACATAAAACAAAGTAATAATATAATCCAAAAACACAATAAAAACTTAACATAAAAATCTCCTCAAAAAAAAATAGAATTTTGGTTTAAAAATGGAAAAAAAATAAACTATTAATAATAAAAAAGAAATTATAAAAATAAGATAAATGTAGATATTTAAAATAATAAAGTAATAAATTAGATTACCAGCAAATATATAAATTATTTAGGAAAACTATGCGTGAAATTCTAAGATCATAATTTTATCAAATTTGAAAATGAAAATATTTAGCTGGTCACTTTTTAAAACAAAAGTAACTAAATATAAAATAAGAATAATTTATAAAAACAAAATGAATAAAATTTAAGTTAAAAAAAAAAAGTATATAAAGAAAACAAATGTAAGTGAAAGAAAAGAAATAAAAACTCACATTATTCAGCACTGCTCACATATCCAAAGATCTTTGTTGATGTTGCTGATGCTGTTGCTGATCATTCTCTTACATTTGAGTGATGTTGCTATCCAAATGTTTAGATACACTTAAAAGTTGCAATAATATTCTTTTTAAACACTTTTTCTCTTATGTATAAATAGAAATTAACAAAAGTAAAAAGCAAAAACAACGTTAACAAAAGGTAAATTTTTACAAAGATTAACAAAAAAAAAAAATCAATATAATGAACATTAAAGAAAAATAAAAATATAAACTTTTTACTTTTGCTAATTTATGAGCACAAAAAAAGAACTAATAAAAATAAGTGATAATGATAATTAGTAACTGTAAAATTTTAACATTTCATATTTTCATACAAAAATCAAAAATTTTTTATATAAAAAACACAAAACACAGAATATAAATTTTTGAAATAGTAAATTAAATAAATATATAATTCTTTGAATTCGAATTAATTTAAATATTTTTCACTTTCTTTTTTTTTTCCTTATTCAATATTAATATTTTTCTTTTTCACTTAAATATATTATTTGAAATTATGTTATTTAAGATTAACATGCATTTAAATTAGTATATGTAGATAAACTTTTTTTATATATATATGACAATTATTAAATTTTCTTTAAAATTTGTGTTTTTTTATAGAATTTTCAGGAGTATATATTTTTTTTATTCTTTTTAAGTAATATACTTCCCGCACATTAATTGAATAATAGTTCCCGGTCACTTAATTGATTTATACTGATGTCTCAGAAAATACATACAAGTAGTGATTACCAAATTAGGAGAGTTGAATAAGACAGGGAAAGGAGTAAGTATTGTTCTTCTTCTTGCACTTATATCCCAAAGAGTAATTGAGCAATTAATAAACTATATAATTATGCACAAGGTGCCAAATCTATATTAATAAAATAAATTAAACAAAACAAAAAAAAAAAAAAAAACAACTTTTAAGAATTTATACAAAAGAGCAATAAAATAATTATAATATTACCCTTTTGAGATGGCACCAGGGGGCAAAAAGATATAAATCTTGGACAAAATTAAAAGCTCTGATTTAAATATAACCAATTAAAGTAATATTGGTTAAAAAAAAACTTCCTTATTTTATCTTTATGTTTCCACAAACTAGGAATTAACTATATAAAAAAAATCATAATATATTACCACGTAAAGATATTTAGTTTTGCTTCTACTTACTAAATTTATTTTTAATAAAAAGGGTTTAGCACAAAAAAAAACACCAAGTTTAATTGGCAACAAGAAACTTTTCTTTTTCTTATTTAATAATTTACAGTGGCTTTTTCTAATTTAACCAAATAAACCGACGAACTGTATAATAGTTAAAATGAAAATATAATGGCCGACAAATGCCTTTTTTTCTTCCATTAAACCTTCGAACAGCTTCTTTAGCTTGGCGCAAAATCATTTCAGCATTTTCGCCTAAGAAGTGGACAAATGTAATTTGAGAATAAACCTCCAGGTAAACGTCAACCCAAAGAAACCCACTTTGGGGTGGTGAAAATATACCAGAAATAGATGGCGCTAACCAGGGATACCAAGAGTTCGTTACCATTCAAAATAATGGGATGTGTTAAAATAAAAGACATGCATTTAGGCTGAATAAAAGCAAAACTAGGTACATTTCAGTACAATAACTGGCAATAAGAGTGCAAGCATATTACAAATCTCCCCCGCCAAAATCTGACTTTGGGGGTATTTTACCTTCAAAGACAGATACACCTTGCACAATTAAGATGTTATAAAAAATCTGTATTTATTTTCTTATATCTTTAGCATGGTATTTCCCTATTACATTTCCCTTTAAGTCCTCTAATTCATAATAGCTATTTCCTAATTTACGCTTTATGCGCGACTTTAGAAATGTAGGGGCCAATTTCGCGTTATATCCCTGCTCAAAATTACTTTGTTTGAAGTTCCTACGAAAAACTTCTTGACCAACATCATAAGATATTTCCCTGGCTCTGAGATTATAAGTCTTTTCATTTCGAGCAAACTGTTTATCCATAATTTCAGCAGCTCGTTTGGCCATAATTTGAATAGAGTCTTCCCTGTCAAAATTTACCCTTCGATCATCTAACATCCCTAGTTTTCGCAATAAAGTATATGTTGATCCATTAGTTACCATATGTTGCCCAAAAGCAAGATAATACGGCGATGTACCAATTGAGGAATGAACCGCAGATCGTAAAGCACAAGATATACTGCTAAGTTGTTCATCCCAGTTTTTCTGATCACTTCTCACGTACGATTTAATTGCAGCTAATACAGACCTATTAACCCTTTCGGAGGCATTGGCCTGAGGAGAGTGTACTGCAGTAAATATGTGTTTAACTCCATACCGTGTTAGGAATTTCTTAAACTCATGTGACCTAAATTGTGATCCGTTATCAGAGACCACTGTCTCTGGTACACCAAACATATGAAATAAATCATTTTCCATAAAGGTAATAACAACATCCGCGGTAAACTTTTGTACTGGCTTTAAAAATGGGAATTTTGAAAAATGATCTAGTACTATAAATATACCGGTGTGACCTGTTCGTGATCTAGGATAGGGTCCTAAAAAATCAATATAAAGTTTTTGAAAAAACCTTGGGGTACTATTGATCTTTCCTAATGGTGGTCTAATTGTCCTGTTAGGGTGTTTTGAGGCTTTACATATCTCACAATTATTTACATAACTTTTCACATCTACAACTAAATTAGGCCAGTAATAGAAACGACGAATTCTCTCAAGAGTTTTATTTATTCCACCGTGTGATGACAAGGGATCGTCATGAGCCTTTTTGAGAATATCTGGAATTAATTCACCTGGTATCCACAACTTCCACGCTAGATCATCTTGAACTTTTTCTCCTGTTGCATGTGTTGTTCGTCTATATAAAAATCCATCACTAATCCGAAGGTCTGGTGTCTTGTCTATGGTTTCCTCTACTTTCCGTATCAGACCTTTGTATTCGTCGGATTGAAAGCTTGCAGAATTGAGATCTACGAAAAACCCACTGTCTTTGTCAGATTCAGTCAAAGTGTCGATCCCTAATGCGGACAAGTCGTCAGAATTGGCCCTTGAAAGAGTATCCGGTACTATGTTCTGTGTACCACTCCTATGCTGAATGCTAAATTTATAGCCCTGAAGTTTTAAAGCCCATCGAGCAAGCCTTGTACTGAGATCTGTTTGGGACATGAGCCACTTCAATGATGCGTGATCAGTAATCACGGTAAACTCATGTCCTTCCACATATGCTCTGAATTTTTTAATGCTTAACAAAGCTGCCAAGCATTCTTGTTCAGTGACCGAGTAATTGCGTTGGGCTTGATTGAGCTTCTTTGACATAAAAGCAATAGGAATCTCTTCGCCCTCCGCATTTTTCTGCACCAAAACGCTTCCTATACCAGTTCTACTTGCATCACAATGTATGAAAAACGGTTGTGAAAAGTCGGGACTATGTAGAACAGGTGCTGTACTCAAATGGGTCTTTAAAACTTCAAAAGCTTTCTGAGCTTCTTTAGTCCAAACAAATTTTCTTTTACCTTTCAGCAAATCAGTTATAGGAGTTGTAACAGCAGCATAGTTCCGGATAAACTTTCTGTACCATCCAGTCATTCCCAGAAATCTACGGACTTGCTTAACGGATCTGGGAACTGGGAAATCGGTAATGGCAGAAATTTTTTCCGGATCCGTACGAATGACTCCATTCCCAACCACATGACCTAGATACTTAACTTCAGGGACGCAAAAGTGAGATTTTTCAACGTTTATAGTCAGTCCTGCTTCCTTTAACTTCCGAGCAATCGTACTTAGGACCTCAAGATGTCTTTCAAAAGATTCCGATATTACTAACAAATCGTCAAGATAGACAAACACTTCCGTCCTGAGAGCCGGTGGTATCACTTTGTCCATCAGACGGGACATTGTTTGTGGGGCATTGCATAGCCCAAAAGGCATAACTGTGAAGTGATACAGTGGTCTCCCAGGAACAGTAAATGCTGTCTTCTCTTTCGATTTGGAGTCTAACGGAATCTGCCAAAAAGCGTCTTTGAGATCCAAGCTTGTTATAAACTGTGCTTTAGGCAACCTACTTAAAATGCCATCTATATGTGGCAACGGATAGGCATCTCCTACCGTAACAGCATTTAACTTCCTGCTATCCAGACAAAGTCTGTTTTTTCCTGGCTTACGGTGGAGAACAACAGGAGACGACCAAGCACTACCAGATTCTTCAATTACACCTAAAGCTAACATTCGATCGAGTTCTTCATAAATAAGCTTCTCTATAGCAGGGGATACGGGAAAATGTCGCTGCTTGATAGGTTTAGCATCACCAGTGTCGATATTATGCGACAATATATTTGTTTTACCTAAACCTTGTATTGAAAATGAAGGAAACAAACTAATTACATTTTCTAGACGTTGTTTTTGAAAAACACTGAGAGAAATTTGGTCCTCCACTTCATCGACTCTACCAAAAGTTTGAAAAGTTCCACCTTGTGATGTATCCAACGGAAGCAAATCAAAAGATTGCCAAAAATCAATTCCTAGATAAAGATCCTTTTCAAGACTAGGAATAATAAAAATAGTTATGGGCTTTTCTATTCCTTTAAACAAAATTTTTGTGTCCACTAATCCAACAATTTTCTGGCTATTGCCATCAGCTGTTTTAACAGAAGAGTTTATTTTCTTATAAGGATGACAAGAATCTATATATTTATTGGCAGCGTTAGATCCTATGCAACTAATAGATGCCCCGGTATCCATCAGGCCTAAATACTTTTCCCCAAAAAGAACAACTTTAGCGTAAGGCCTAATATCCTCTGATTTATTGAAAATACTTGATATAATTTTTCTCCTAGATGCTTTTACTTTCTTCCAGAAAAATTTAATACGCTTTGAAGATCGTGTTGACCTGTTGCTAAAATTATTTTTATTAATATTAATATTATCTGCATCTGTAAAAATATTATTACGAGTAAGATACTCATTAAGACGTTCATGAAACGGTTTGAATTCATATAAAATTTGATTCTCACTACAATTATTATTATGTTCTGAGGAATTTGTATCATATTCGGTTATTTTTGTTGCGTTAGTAAGTAAAACGTTATCTGTATTACATGAACTATTTAATTCGCCTCTTGAGTTGATAGATCCTGTACTTTTTGTGCACTTCGTTGTGCACTCACTTTCCCGTTTTTTTGAATTACATTTCTTACAGTTCGGTTTATAAGTGTCCGGAAGACCACAACCGTAACAGAAAACAGTTCGCTCGGATAAGCAATCCTGGTATCGGTGCCCTGATTTCCTACAATTCCAACAATTAAAACTAAGTGCTGAAATGTCAATGTCTTCTTAACTTGATTCGTCTAAAAATTCATCATTAACAATTTCATTTCCAATTTCAGCTATACGACGTTGAGGTGCAAATGGCCGAGCTACATAAGTGGAATGTTTTCGACGCATATCCTGAATAAAAAATTCACGTCGCCTACAAGTGTCACGAAGGTGTTCGACAGAATATATTTGCATATTAAGCAGTTCATGCTGTATTTCGGGAAGTAAATTGCGCCTCAAAATCTCAACCAATGTTTTATCAGGAAGTGGTTCATTTAGACGATCAGTTAATTGTACTATCGTTTTATAAAAACTATCGAAGGTCTCATTTGGTTTTTGCTTTCGATCCCTTATTAATTCACCGATGTCTACATCTGTTCGCGAATCTCGGTATTGCTGTCTCAATGCTTTGCACAAGCCAGGCCAAGTTATTGATGTAACAGATCTATGGTATCGCCAGAACCAATCACTAGCTTTTCCATCAAATAGTGAACTGGCGTTGCGACAAAGTAAATCATAATTTCCCTGCAAAGTCTGAACAGTTAGGGCTTCTATCCTATAAATAAAATTCTCTACAGATAAACTATTAGGACCCCCACAAAACTTAATCTTCCAGTTTGAGATAATCTGCAATACCTTATCTGGGCGAACATTAAGATCTGATGGATATGTTGTATGAGAAACAGATGAGTTAGGACCTTGGTTGTTTGGAATAGAATTGGGTTGACCTCGAGGACTTCCATTAGTATTAATTAAATTGGAATCTAAACCTAAAAATTCCCTAAAAGCACGTTCCTCCACAGCAGGAAGAGTTTGCATCCCATGGGGAGGAGTTCTTTGTATTTCTGCCTGAGGATTAGTGGTTTGTGGAACTGTAGTTGGTAAAAGATTATATTTAGAAAGACTAGCTTGTATATTTGTTTCTACTAACTTTGAAATTTGACTACTTAATGATGTGAGCAACTGAGCCTGTTGAGCGGAAATCAAAGTAGTGACCATTTCCTGCAGAGAATCGGAAGTAATATTATTTGAAGAATTACGATTAGTCGTTTCGGGCATATTGGCACTTGAAATATTTACCGAGGTATTAGCCTGATCCATATTTGATTCCCTGACTGACGGTGTTTTCGTTTGTGATCTTGTAGTAGACTGTATATTGTCGTTTATTATTCTTGAATTACACACAGGGCAGAATGGTCTCACTTTAATAATTTTAGATAAACAACTTTTATGAAATGTGTGACCACAGACTGTGGTATGGGCTTGAGATCTAGTACTAACAATAGTTTGACAAGCATCACAATTAGGATTTTTATCAGAAATTGCTATGGACTCAGGAATTTCAGTAGTATGGTCTTTAGTTGCCATTTTCTCAATTGATATTTAAATTAAGGAAAAGATGAAAAAAAAAAATAGGAAATAAAGAATGGAAAGAATAACAAAATAACATAAACAAAATGAGAAACAATCACTTATACTCAGTATTTAATTTCAAATCAAAGTTATGTAATTATTCCGAAAATATAAAAAATCTAAAATGCAATTCAAAATAAATTTTTCAGTTAAAAAAAAGATGTTAAATTGTATTGAAGTTAACAAAAAGAATTGTACATAAAAAAATCTGTTTGTTGGTTTTTTCTAGGTATTCAGTTTGTTGTAGAAAATTTAAATTTAATCAGTTGTCAATGTTCAAAACTCACAAGTGTAACAAAAATAACGTTTGCCATGGATAGTTCATCCTAAATAATCTATGATTCCATTGACATTGCTACTTTATTTAATGAGAGTAAGCTAAAGTTAATTGTGGACAAAATTGAATTATATTTCCAAAGAAAATTGTATTCCAAACAACTAACATATAGCTTACTGAATTTATATATTAAGAAATTAAATTTGGAGTACTATAAACTCACCGGTTGAATACGACAGTTGTGAATATATCATAAACAAATTCCAGATAAATTATTAGAACTCCTGAAAATTACAAAAAGATGTAATTGAAAGAGCCGAACAAACATAAATTCGTCATTTAGACGCCTTGGAAAAGATGTTAATTCCAAAAAAATTGACATGTTCGGGCCCCACGTTGGGCGCCAAAAATTTATAATGTACATCACTGAAAAGTTGATAAAATACTGGCAGATGTTGAAAGGGGTAACTTAAGAAGCATGCACGCTTTACACCGGCCTTATAACTCGTCGAAATTGGGGGGGGTTCATAGCTTCGTTATCCCCATTGCCACAAACTTACATTATAAACTTTAATGAAATTTTGCGTGCGAAAAATCCGATAGGAGCAAACAATGAATATACTGATTAAATAAATTATTTACGTTACTAGATCTTTTGTAACAGACGAGCCCACCCTACCATGATCATAAAAAAAAATCCCTAAAAAAATTTAACATTTTATGATCCCATAAAATATCTAAAACAACCGAACTTCCTAAATCAACCAAACAAACAGATTATAAAATATTTAAGCGAACATGTTTAATTTATTCTAACAAAAAAAAATATTTAATTGAATACATAAAACAAAGTAATAATATAATCCAAAAACACAATAAAAACTTAACATAAAAATCTCCTCAAAAAAAAATAGAATTTTGGTTTAAAAATGGAAAAAAAATAAACTATTAATAATAAAAAAGAAATTATAAAAATAAGATAAATGTAGATATTTAAAATAATAAAGTAATAAATTAGATTACCAGCAAATATATAAATTATTTAGGAAAACTATGCGTGAAATTCTAAGATCATAATTTTATCAAATTTGAAAATGAAAATATTTAGCTGGTCACTTTTTAAAACAAAAGTAACTAAATATAAAATAAGAATAATTTATAAAAACAAAATGAATAAAATTTAAGTTAAAAAAAAAAAAGTATATAAAGAAAACAAATGTAAGTGAAAGAAAAGAAATAAAAACTCACATTATTCAGCACTGCTCACATATCCAAAGATCTTTGTTGATGTTGCTGATGCTGTTGCTGATCATTCTCTTACATTTGAGTGATGTTGCTATCCAAATGTTTAGATACACTTAAAAGTTGCAATAATATTCTTTTTAAACACTTTTTCTCTTATGTATAAATAGAAATTAACAAAAGTAAAAAGCAAAAACAACGTTAACAAAAGGTAAATTTTTACAAAGATTAACAAAAAAAAAAAATCAATATAATGAACATTAAAGAAAAATAAAAATATAAACTTTTTACTTTTGCTAATTTATGAGCACAAAAAAAGAACTAATAAAAATAAGTGATAATGATAATTAGTAACTGTAAAATTTTAACATTTCATATTTTCATACAAAAATCAAAAATTTTTTATATAAAAAACACAAAACACAGAATATAAATTTTTGAAATAGTAAATTAAATAAATATATAATTCTTTGAATTCGAATTAATTTAAATATTTTTCACTTTCTTTTTTTTTTCCTTATTCAATATTAATATTTTTCTTTTTCACTTAAATATATTATTTGAAATTATGTTATTTAAGATTAACATGCATTTAAATTAGTATATGTAGATAAACTTTTTTTATATATATATGACAATTATTAAATTTTCTTTAAAATTTGTGTTTTTTTATAGAATTTTCAGGAGTATATATTTTTTTTATTCTTTTTAAGTAATATACTTCCCGCACATTAATTGAATAATAGTTCCCGGTCACTTAATTGATTTATACTGATGTCTCAGAAAATACATACAAGTAGTGATTACCAAATTAGGAGAGTTGAATAAGACAGGGAAAGGAGTAAGTATTGTTCTTCTTCTTGCACTTATATCCCAAAGAGTAATTGAGCAATTAATAAACTATATAATTATGCACAAGGTGCCAAATCTATATTAATAAAATAAATTAAACAAAACAAAAAAAAAAAAAAAAACAACTTTTAAGAATTTATACAAAAGAGCAATAAAATAATTATAATATTACCCTTTTGAGATGGCACCAGGGGGCAAAAAGATATAAATCTTGGACAAAATTAAAAGCTCTGATTTAAATATAACCAATTAAAGTAATATTGGTTAAAAAAAAACTTCCTTATTTTATCTTTATGTTTCCACAAACTAGGAATTAACTATATAAAAAAAATCATAATATATTACCACGTAAAGATATTTAGTTTTGCTTCTACTTACTAAATTTATTTTTAATAAAAAGGGTTTAGCACAAAAAAAAACACCAAGTTTAATTGGCAACAAGAAACTTTTCTTTTTCTTATTTAATAATTTACAGTGGCTTTTTCTAATTTAACCAAATAAACCGACGAACTGTATAATAGTTAAAATGAAAATATAATGGCCGACAAATGCCTTTTTTTCTTCCATTAAACCTTCGAACAGCTTCTTTAGCTTGGCGCAAAATCATTTCAGCATTTTCGCCTAAGAAGTGGACAAATGTAATTTGAGAATAAACCTCCAGGTAAACGTCAACCCAAAGAAACCCACTTTGGGGTGGTGAAAATATACCAGAAATAGATGGCGCTAACCAGGGATACCAAGAGTTCGTTACCATTCAAAATAATGGGATGTGTTAAAATAAAAGACATGCATTTAGGCTGAATAAAAGCAAAACTAGGTACATTTCAGTACAATAACTGGCAATAAGAGTGCAAGCATATTACACGTTTCATTTTTTTATGTATTATTAGTTAAAAAATTCAATTTTAGCATTTTTTTTTAGCATAACGGTAATGTCTGTCCATCTGTCTATACATTAGAGTTAAGTGGGTCGAAAATTATGCATAATTCAGGAAAAGGTGATAATAATATAATAAACACATTTAATTTTTCTATTTATTAGGAAGCAAAATAAAAATGAATTCTTAGAATTATAAGATGTTTTCTGGCTGAATGATAATGTCCGTCCGTCCGTCCGTCCGTCTATACATTTGTGTTAAATCGGACGAAAATGACGCTTAATTCAGGAAAAGGTGATATCTAAATTTTTATGATCACGTTCTATTTTTTTTATTTATTAGTTAGTAAAAAAAATGCATTTTTACAATTCTAAATTTTATTTTTGGCAGCATGGCAATGTCCGTCCGTCTATACATTTGGGTTAAATGGGTCGAAAATTCCACTTAATTCAGGGAAAGGTGATATTAAAATTTTAGTACCTTCATTTGGTTTTCTTATTAATCGAGAAGTGGAAAAAAATATTTTTCCAATTTTAAGGTTTCTTTGACAGAATTCTAATGTCCGTCCATCTGTCCGTATGTTTGTTAATTTTTGCAAACTTTCCAATTCAAAATCGTTTAACTTTTGACTCAATAAAGATAACGACTAAAAATTTTCTTTGTTCCATTTATGAACCGATCTTGCTGAATTTCAATATCAAAATTCTCGAAAGGATTTCCGATTGTTTGCTATATATACTGTATATGGTAGTTATCGGTGGGCTTCATAAACGCCATTTCAACCGACACACGGACGGACGAAGGGACGGCGGACGGACATGCTCCTATCTTACAAGGATCCCGAAAATATTAACTTTTTTGCTCTCCAACGAAAATTGTGGAAATTACAAACGGAATGACAAACTCATATATACCCTTTACACCTGTGGTGAAGGGTATAATAATGATTTCTTGTACCATAGAAGCATATATTTTAACCATTTGAGTTATTTTTCGCAGAGAGTGACCGTCTTAAAATGGTTTATAGCCAATACGCCTTTCTATAGTGCTGTGCGTGGTATGGTATCTTTCAAATGATACCATATTTTCTTTAAAGTTCCTATCTGCTGCATAACTATGGAACATTAAACATGAAAATATGTTCTACACAAAATAAGCTGTGAGCCATTGTATTTTACATCAATACAAAGATTTATTCACAAAAATGGTTGACATACAATTCTCTTTTTTTTTATTAATTAAAAAACTTCTGTTTTTAAATTTTCTCAATCCAATCGAAAAAGATTCGACATATGATGATTTAAATAGCTGTTCATTAACTTTATTATTATTTTAAGTTTCTAACAGTTTCAGTTCATTTATAAATTCTCCCCTGTTTTTTATATCACTATACTGTGAAGCATTCTCAAAATAATTTCTTTGTTAGAATTAATATATCATAGGTCGATATATTTAAAAGAACATAATTTCTCTTCTTTTAACATAGTCTTAAAAAGTCGCCATTTAAAAAGGGGGCAAAAAGTGGTTATATTTTTTGTTAAAAAGAAAAATATTATGTTAAACAATATTGCTCAGCTTTGTGTTTATTGCGAAATAGATTGAGCAATAAACTTCTTATTAGTCCATATATGATATCTTGAAGAGAGACTAGGGGTAACGTAGATGAGTATAGAGCTGCTTGGGACAGCGGTTTCCCACAAGACTTATTCAAACTTTAATATTCCACATTTTATTTATTTTATTATTATTATTTTTTTTTTGTTAAACTCTCAAACGCAACTCGAAATACCTCATCTCAGACGTAAAAAAAAGGCATTTTAAAACCGCTGTGTTTTACAGTTTGTTTCTTTATACCTACAAACCTGAAAATATATTTTTTCGAATACACTGCTAATTTTATTTTTCCATGTAAACTATTATTTGATATTTACTCTTTAAATCTAACCATTAGCCAAGATTCTGTCATTAACCACATGTATCACCTAATGAATCTGTCATATTAAAAAATAATACAAAAACAAATCTTTCTTTTTCCTTTTGACTTTTCAACAAAATGTTATGTTATTTTAATGGAAGCCAACAATTTTCTAAGAAAAAGATATAACAGTATGAAAACGTATTTTTTCTGAAAAACTACATACTATACTTTAATTAGTATATTTACTCGTATGTTTATAATCATTACATTTACCACATTAGTAAGTAAAACATCATGTATAATCTTTGTTATTGATTCAACTTGACGTACATATGAAAATTACTGTTGCTTAATTAAATATCACTCATACGTCACATATGTATGCTCTAAATGTTTTTACTATTGGTCTGTAGCATCAATATAATTTTTAATGTGTGTTTATGTAATTGAATAAGATTAAAACATTAAAATGAAATCATTGTTATTTATTTCCCTGATATTTGAGTATACATGAATGTTAATAATGGATATGTCAATAAACAATAGTACCTATACGATAAAAAGCTAAGTAATAAATTAAGATAAAATAATAATAATATACATACATATCGTCACCGAAAATGCAAAACAACATAACATCAAAATTTTCTTAATTTGAGTTTTTGATGAAATATAGTCTATTTTTAAAAACTACGCGTGATCTAAAATTTTCAGACTTGTAGCTCAAAAATACCGATTATATTACCAAATGTAATGATTTTCTTAAGTCAAAATAACGTAACATCACATTTCTTAAAAAATTAAAAAAAAAAAAAATATTTTTCTTTTTGGAAATTATTAAAAATATAATAGCTATTGGAGAAAAAGTTATCAGAATCTTTTTAATTATAATTTTTACTCAAATTTTTATTGATGTTACATTCTTTTGGTTTCAGAAAATTGAAATCTTGAAAAACGTAAACCACATAACTTAAAAAATATTTAATAAAAATAAAAATATTCATCATCAATATATTAGGCGATATTTAATGATGTAATAACCCAAAAATCTTGTTGGTGGGACAGTTTGTTTTGATTTTATAAAGTTTTTTGCGCCTCCTGTGGTTATAAAAAGTGATGTTACGTTGTTTTGCATTTTCGGTGACGATATAAAATGATGTATACTTATATATAACTAATTTATGTCGAATATTAAATTTATATTAAAATTTGTATGGAATTTATACACGTTAAAGTGATTTACGGAAGAGGGGTTTATATGGAAGCTATAGTCAATTGTGAACTGATTTTGATGCAATTTGGTACAAAGATTAATAATACAAAATTTTTTTTCACCGAATTTTTAATTGTTCAATAATAATAATAATAATAATAATAATAATAATAATAATAATAATAATAATAATAATAATAATAATAATATTATTATTATTATTATTATTATTATTATTATTATTATTATTATTATTATTATTATTATTATTATTATTATTATTTAAGGACTTTTTGATTGTTGAAACTTTATTCCAGGGGTACATTTGTATGGGGGCTAGGTGAAATAATGGACTGATCATAACCAATTTCAATAGGCTTCGTACTTGTATCATAAAAGTCCCACATGCCAAATTTCATTAATATATCTTCAATATTGCTGTACTTTGTGCACAAGGTTTACATGGACAGCCAGCCAGCCGTCTAGGTAGACGGACGTAAAAAGCGATTCTTAGTCAATTGCTATACCTTAAGGTGGGTGTTGGATAATTTTTTCTATGCATTGCAAACATTAGCACAAACGCATAATATCCCAAACACCTATGGTAGTGTAGGGTATAAACAAAGCCCTATATTCGCCTGTACCGAATTTGGGTATACAATAGAGTGTCCCGAGGAAAGCCTCTTTCGAGATTTCGACGTAGGAAGCCCTCTCAAATGATGCGCATAAATTTGCTTAATACGAAAAAATTGTTTAAAATTTAATTTTAAACAATTAATTTGTTAATTTGTTTAAACAATTTTTTAATTTCAGTTCCTTACCAGCGATTGAAAAATCATGGGTCCCATACAGTTTCGTAAAAAAAAGTAGATTTTTTAATCAAAATACGTAATTTTAGGCTGGTTGTGGAAAAAATATTTAAAAAATGTTTCCCACGGGATCACAATTTATGGATCAAAATTTTTGCAAAAAATTTTTAACATATTTTTTTTTTTTTTTACAATTGGCTAAAAATTACGAATTTTCTGATACCCATTTCAAGACAAAACTCAATACTATTTTTTGGACGAAATGTTCTAGAAGATCAATTTTAAAAATCTTTTAATATTTTCCCATATAAAGCTAATTTTTACACATCGTTTGAGGGGTCTTCCCAAAAAATTTTTGTCAACGGGACTCTCTAGTGTACAATATATGAGTCGTATGTTAATATACAACGAGTAAGCACGTTAGACAAATCAGCGAAAGATTTTATTTAATTTTTTTTTAATAAGTCAAATTGAAAAAGTTTCGTTATTTTGACTAATGAACCTTAGGTTTTTAAAAGGTAATTAATTTGGCCAAGTTCAGGTCAAATAAAATAAAATATTTTTTAAATTTAACTACCCCAATTTTTTTAATGCAGCATAACTACACGCAGAGAAAAAACATGGTTACAGCATGATCACAACAACTATTCAATGATTATATAGCCGTTTTTCATTGATTTAAATATACTGTGTTCATGATAGCAACGTTTATGATTCTGTTTAATCATTTAATGATTACCCACAATCAACATTTTAACATGGTTCACTGAATTATAATATGTATTTAAATATGTTTATATGGAATCATATTTATGAATAAATCCAAACATTTAGTGAATTCTACAACTATTTAGTTAATTACATAACAATTCATTTCATTTTACAAATTTGGTTAATTCTACAACCATTAAGCCATTAACTCTTAATGCCATTTGAATACACATTTTTGTGTATCAGTCCAGTAGTTATAATTCTCATTTAGTTTATATATGAACAAATATAAATTGACAAGTTTTGTTTTTATTCAGTATGATGATTGTATTACATATCGTGGTACAAATGAATATAAATATGAAAATATGGGATCATATATATGATAAAATGTGATTATAAATATGATGAAATTTGTTCATATATATGATAAAATGGAATTATATATATGATAACATGGGATTATATATATGATAAAATGGAATTATATATATGATGAAATTATTTTATATATATGATAAAATGGAATTATATATGTGATGAAATTAGTTTATATATATGATAACATGGAATTATTAAATGATAAAAACATGATGAAATTGACAGCAATACTTAAGAAAAGGTTATAAAACTTAATACAATTATTAATAAGGTTATGAACCTTACTAATAAATTATAAATTGGAATCATAATAATGATTACGTACAAATATACTTATTGTAACCTGGAATCATATATTACAATCATAGTATGTTGCTCTTAGTTTATGGTCACAGGAACCATATTTTTTCTTTGCGTGTAGTGTTACCGTTTGGAGACTTTAGTCGCCAATTTCCCCTTTTTTAACCACCTGGCCACTTTTTTGGCCCCTTTTTAAAATAGAGACTAAATGGCGACTAAATAACTAAATAACGAGAAACTATGTTGTTTGAAATATATCGACCCATTATATATTAATTTAAACAAATAAATTATTTTGAGATTGTTCCACAGTGTAGTGATATAAAAAGCACCGGAGTATTTATAAACGAAAATTGTTAGTAACTAAATAAAATAATAAAGTTTATGAACAGCTATTTAAATCATCATATGCCAAATCTTTTTGGATTGAGAAAATAAAAAAATAAAAAAAAAACAGATACAATGAATATTTATATCTTAATTTATAGTTTTACATTCTTCATAACCATAAATTATCAATAATAAAAAATAGTTTGTCCAACAGACTTGTGGATCCATACGACCAGTCCTAAATTTATTCGATGGAGATTTGAAAGACTAGTGAAGAGCTCGTACAAAAGTACAGAAGTTTAATTAATAAAAGGAGCATTGTTGTCAACTATTTTTGTGAATAAATCTTTATTTTTGCAATAATAAAAAATTTTGTAAAATAATTATAAATAAATTATTTTTTTAATAAGAGAATTGGATTTAGTAGTTATTCTTAAAATACAATATTTTTTGTTTTTGTTGTTATCAAATAAACAAATTTATGATTAGTTAAGGTGGTTTTACACTATAATACTTTGTATTAATACCATTAAAAACGAAAAATTGAACAGAGTTGACTACAAATAAAAAAATTTGCTTTAAGAGATGCAATTATATTTAAAAAATTTAGAGACTTCAACATACAAAATATTTTCAAATATTTTTACATTTGAAAATATTTTTGGTATTAATACAAAGTATTATAGTGTAAAACCAATTAAAAATTTAAACAATCTTAAATATTTCACAAAAAAATAAAAAATAAAATAAAATAAGGTTTAATTGTTTAATTCACTTTTGAAAATCGAATTAAATTTCTTTTCCCAGTAATTTCTTTAAAGCTTTCATATTTAATTCATAGACTTAAATTCTTTAACTTCACAAGAATTAATTGCTTGAAGAATCCACTACCAATATTACAATTCAAATTAAAAAATATTTTGAACCATTCAAATTTATTCAAATCTATTACGAATTATACTATGTTCACATATATTAGTTTCTTACTTTAAAAAAAAAAAAAAATACAATAAATTTAAGCATCACTGTTCACATATCATTTTATCATATTTTTCCTTTTGGCCTGTTTTTCGTTAGCCAAAATATTTTCTCAAATCTTTGATTTAATTAAAAATTTCACACGCAAACAACTTCTAATTAAAAAAATTTAATTTGTAAACAAATAAAATTTATGAACAAATATAAAATTCATTCATAATTTTTAATTTTTTCTTTTTAAATTGTTTGACAATTTTCTTTTTTCAACAAATTTCTATGTACTAAAAATTCCCTGTATGGAAATTTAGTAAGTTTTTTGTGTGTTAAATAATTGAACAACTCGAATCAAGATGTTTTTTGGTTTTGAAATGTGTGGAAAAACAAGTCAATTTGTTTGTGTTTTTTAAGAAAACGACTCGTTTTCCAGAAAACATTTATATGTGAACATAATATTAGATTTAGAAAATATTTTTTGGTTAATTTTTTAAAATATTAGCTTTGTTCCCGTACCTAAATTGGGCCATGCGGGATCCCTATTTTACAGAAAAGTGTTCCCGTACTCCAAAATTGGGAAATGATAGAGATTTTAAGAGAATAATGTTCTACTTCTTGCATGAAACAGCCCTGACTATATCTTTGGATAGACTTAGTAAATAGTCAAATAAACAAAAAATAAAAATATACAAATAAAAACTTTGAATGAAAATAAATAATAAATATTTAGTTTTTGGTACTAAGAAGAAAGTTTCAATTAAAAAAAATTAAGAACGTTGATATATTCCAAAAAATATAAAATAACATTCACACATGAATTTCCAGATAGTTTGATGTTTACCTTCTAAATAAACTGTTTTTCGTGTTTCCGTATTTTTGTACATTTTTTAGAGAAATATCAGCCTTTTCTCATTTTACCCAAAAAGTACGGGCACAAACTTATTGAAAACTAAAAAAAAATATATATGTATCGTCCATTTCATGAAATATTTATAAAAAATGCCAATTTTTTGACGGAGGGTTATCCGATATTGTTCATATTTGGCACGCATATTTCCTATGAAGCCATTTAAATATTCCCATTTTTATTTTTTTTGAATTTCAAAAAATTCGCCTATTTATTCATGATTTTAATTTTTCGAAAAGTCAAAATAATCGGAAAAGTGTGTAACTTTAAACATCAATAACTCTAAAAGTTGTTAACGGATTTTAATGATTTAAACTGCATGTAGAAGATGAATATGTAATCTTTTAATATAGTAGTTAAGAAATAATATTACAATTTAAAAATTCATTTATAATGCAAATTCAATTTTAGGATGCATTTTTGAAAAATGTCTACCCTTTTCACCCATTCACTTTTGTGAATGGTCTTATGGAGTGAAAAATTAGTATTTAAATGAAATTTTAAAATGGTACATCATCATTAAATGTTTAAAAGATTGTAGAAATATAAAGTTAAAAACTCATGTATTCGGAATGTTATTGGACAAAATAAAACGTTTTTTCCTAGTGAAAAGTAGTCAAATAGGACTTTTCATCAGCGCACCGATGAAATGTTTTTTAATAATCTAAAATATCACTTGTATCTAATTTTATTTATATTTCGTATTAGCATCTAAAAATTCCTTTAGTAAATGTAAAATTTTCAATTAGGCGATACAAACAGTAAAATTTTTTCCTATAGGATTATAAAACTACATGAATATTAAATTTTCCGTTTTTCCCGGGAAAATTTCAAAAAATTCCCGGGAATTCCCGACGAAAAATTTCCGGGAATTCCCGGGATTTCCCGCCCGGGAATTCTCGGACCCCAAACCCTAATTTTGTGCGACAAAATAAAGTGACACTTTATTTAATATCTTTTATTTGGTGAATTTTTTGATACAAAATGGAAGGCATATGCTTAAAATGTTCTCAGTTTTAATATTATTTTCATTAAATTATATTAAAATCATTATTATGTTTGAAAAATAAGGATGAATCCGGCCATATTATCGGAAAGTCTACTACCACAATCCATAAAGATTTCTTGATTCCATATAATAAAAATTATGTAAAAATAATTTAACTGTCTTTAAAGTGAAACATTTTACAATCTGAGTCTAAAAGAATCCTTTCGTTATATAAAGTAACAATTCAGAATGAAATTTAAAATAAAAATTAAGGGGGCAGAAACCCTAAGACTATGAAGGAAAATGGTAACGATATCAATATTCTCGCCAAAAGAGAATGAGTTTTATCATCTATAGTGATAAAGGAAGAAGTAATTATAACTATTACAAGAAAAAGCTGAAATATATGAGTTTTAGAAGTACCTATTCTAAGTAAAAGTCACATCTATGTTGGGCTAATATAACAAAGCAATCTGTAATAGAAAAATAATCGTTAAAATCCCAGAACCATTCTTAAATAAAATTATTTGAATGAATAAATAAGGGTTTTATTAAAATTAAAAAAAAAAAAAAACTGGGAAAATTTCGGAATGCCATGGAAAAGGCTGAAGTTTAATATGCTTGTAATAGGACCTCGCATAAACAGTGTTTTCTTAGCATTGGTACATCTAAAATCCATTTGTTTAAACCTTGTCTGAACAGTAAGGCTAGTAATAATTAAAATTACTACCTCCTTTATCTCTCCGCTTAGAAAAAATATATTGTTTTTGGCGAAAATTGCGATATAGCAACGACTTTATTTCCCAGTATAAGGATTTCCGAACCCTCAATTCCTTCTAATTTTCATTCTAAATTTATTTAGATGTGTCCGACAGTGAGAAAAACATTCCAACAAAAATTGTTTGGCTAAGATTATTATTTACTATACTTACTAGATTTTGGTACACAGAAGGTAATCGGTTAAACCACAAACTAGAAAATTATTTAAATTTGTAATAGGGCGGATCAATATTTCCGTGACTTTTCGAACTTTCCTCGTAGTTATATGAAATGCAACACAGCATTTGTGGCAGAATTTTTTGGAAATAAGTCTGTAATTTCAGATCGGCTGGTTGGATTTGCATGAAATTTGGTATATGTATAGTAGAGAAAGTGTACAATATTAAGTTTGAAAAGGGGACCAAACAGACCCCTCAGGCGCGGAACTAAAGGGGCTCAACATTTTTTTTCTCGTCCAATTCCAAATATTTTTACACGCTATTGTAGGCACTGATAAGACCTACAAAAAACATGCTTGCATGTCCTATTTATCTATATATATGTATAAAAGAGTAACGTGACTGACTGACTGACTGACTGACTGATTCATCATCCCACAGCCCAAACGGCTGAAGCTAGAGAGACGAAATTTGGAACGTAGGTAGGTCTCCCACCACATAGATCCACTAAGACGGGATTTTTGGAAATTCGAATGTTTAGGGGGTAAAAAAGGGTAAAAACGGGTAAAATCGGTAACTTTATATCTCCCAAACTAATAAAGATACAAAAAAAGCTGAATAGTTATCGTTGTTCATTTAAAAAATAATTGGACAGGTGTCTGGTACTTTTTTGAAAATCGGCCGTTTTAGGGAGTAAACGGGTAAAAACTGTATTTTGGTACTTTTTTGTCACCATATGTATCTTTGAAACCAATCAACATACAAATAAAATGTATGCCGTATTCTAAACTTATCAAAAAACGAGAAATATAAATTTGGTACTTTTTCGAAATTCGAACGTTTAAGGGGTAAAAATCGTACCTATTTTTGGTACTTTTTTCATAAAACATTTTTTTTATATTTATTGACATAACCATATGCATATTTTAATATGGGATCTCACTATAATTTAGGAACTCATTGGAATACAATTTCTGATACTTCTATGGGTAAAAAAAGTACCAAAAAGGGGGTAAAGGCGGGAAATTACATTTTATTCAAAGTTATTAATGAATTTTCAATTACATTAAACATAGAAACATGAAATTAAGAAAGTGTAGATAAGAATTCACAAAAGTGGAATTTGTGGTACTTAAAGATACATGGCCCTGTGGGTAAGAATTCAAGAGAATTGACTTTGTGGTACTTTTTTCTACTTCTTTTGGTATTTTTTTGCATTTTCTGTAATATTTAACCTAGAAACATGAAATTAAATACGCATGGTCCGATGTTGGAAAGAATTCACAAGGGGGACTTTGTGGTACTTTTTCGTTCTTTTAATGGTACTTTTTGAATTTTCTATAATTATGAACCTAGAAACATGAAATTAAGTATATGTGGTCCTTAGTTAATGAGAATCCATTAGAGGGGACGTTGTGGTACTTTTTGAATTTTCTATAATATTTAATCTAGAAATATGAAATTAAGGACATGAAGTGCTTAGTGAATAAGAATCCATAAGAGAGAACTTTGTGGTACTTTTTCTTTCTACTAATGGTACTTTTTGAATTTTCTATAATATTTAACCAAGAAACATGAAATTAAATATATGTGGTCTTAAATGAATAAGAATTCATAAGTGAGGTTTTTGAGGTCCTTTTTTGTTCTTCTAATGGTACTTTTTGAATTTTCTATAATTATGAACCTAGAAACATGAAATTAAGGATATGTGGTCCTAAGTGAATGTGAATCCATAAGAGAGGATTTTGTTGTACTTTTTTGTTCTTCTGATAGTACTTTTTGAATTTTCTATAATATTTAACGTAGAAACATGAAATTAATGATAACTGGTCCTAAGTGAATGAGAATCTATAAGAGAGAAATTTGTGGTACTAATGGTACTTTTTGAATTTTTTATAATATTTAATCCAGAAACATGAAATTAAAGATATGCGGTCCTAAATGAATGAGAATCCATAAGAGGGGTTTTTATGGTACTTTTTTGTTCTTCTAATGGTACTTTTTGAATTTTCTATAATATTTAACGTAGAAACTTGAAATTAAGTATATGTGGCCCTAAATGAATGAGAATCTATAAGAGAAAACTTTGTGGTACTTTTTCGTTCTTCTAATGGTACTTTTTGAATTTTTTATAATATTTAATCCAGAAACATGAGTATCCATAAGTAGGGATTTTTTGGTACTTTTTCGATCTTCTAACAATACTTTTTGAATGTTCTGTAATATACATCCCAGAAACATAAAACTGAAGATGTGAGGTCCTAAGAAAATCAGAATCCTTAAAAGTGATTTTGTGGTTCTTAATTCCTTATTCTAAAATATTTTTTCGTTATTCTAATATTTATTTTTCGTTATTCTAATATTAAAAATCTAATATTAAAGAGATATTGTTATTTATGAATAAGATTTCTCAAGCTCTATTAGTCACATTCCTCTATACTAAAAAATAATAATAGGAATACTTTTGTAGCTTTTTAACTTTCGAATGTTAAAGATGTAAAAAATTGGAACTTTGCTGACACCCCATCAGACATGCCTTTTGTACTTTTCGAAAATCCTATTTTAGATTTATTTTATAGTATAGTTAAAAAAAAAAAAATCCGCTAACGAAGTAGCGGGTTAACAGCTCGTCTCTATATAGTTTTTGAGTTATTTGCATTTGAATTTTTAAGTACCTCAATTTTGCATGTTCTTGGTCCAGTTTTTGCCATATATATCCTATTATTTTCGACCGATTTCATTTGTTTTTTCTTTAGCAATAAATGGCGAATATTACGCCAACTTATTAGACCGATTTAATGAGGTTTTAAAAAGAAAACGACCCCATATGGCCAAGAAAAAAGTTCTTTTTCAGCAAGATATTTCACGGGTGCACACGCGTGCAGTCTCAATGGCAAAACTCTATGAATTGGGCTACGAATTGGTACCTCATCCACCATATTCTTCGGATTTAGCCCCTAGTGACTACTTCCTATTTCCAAACCTAAAGAAATGGCTCGGTGGAAAGAGATTCAACGCCAACGATGAAATTATTGACCAAACAAATGCCTATTTTAAGGACCTCGAAAAATCCTATTTTTTGGAAGGGATACAAAAACTGGAGAAACGTTGGACTAAGTGTATTGAGTTAAAAGGAGATTATGTTGAAAAATAAATTTTTGTTTTGCAAAAAACATTGCGTTTCATTCAAAAATTCACGGACTTATTGATCCGCCCTCGTATTCTTTGAAACATATACAAAACTTTTTGCCCGGGTTCAAATCTCAGTTGAGCCAACTTTTTGTTCTTATTTTAGCAAAGTCGCAGTTTTGAATTTTAAGATTTATAACTACTGTTTTAAGTAAAAAAAGTAGTACCTTTAATTTGTTAAAATTTCTGTTTCTGAAATGAAAATTGAACAAACCAACAAACCAACCAACAAAAAATGTCGGTATTATAAAACAATTGCTAGGAGGGCGGAAAATTGGTGCGTTGGGAAATTCAAGTTTTTTGGTCATACAAAATACAAAGAAATCGTGATTACCAAAAGGAACCTTGATTACTAAAGAAAGAGCTGACTTGCAGACAGTAGGATCAGAGACAAAATAACACGTATTTTAACACCTACGTCTCTACATTTTTTATCAGAAAATTTAAGTATCCTGAAGACTTTCAAAGTAAAAAAAATATAAAATTATATAAAATTCAATCATTTGGAAACAGTTGATCTTAGAGTTTTGGATTTTTTATATTTAATTGATATTATATTATGGTTCACAGAAGAATATAATTTTTATAGTTCTAAGCATTACTTATGAACTCGTGGACCATTTTCGATAACTCTTCGATTAGAGATTTGATAGTTGATTCAGTCACTTTTTTGGAACTGTTTGCTCATCTCCTTTTAAAATTTTCGATATTTTGGGACACCTTTTTTGTATATTGTTCATACGAGGCATATGTTTATAATAATTTTAACCAAATAACCAATAAAAAAAATTAAATCATAAACCTTAATCGGCATAACATGTATTGATTTGTAACATAAAAACTTATTTCATCATATAAAGTTGAAAATATTTCAGAGGCCTTATTTACACAACACAATAAAAATTTAATAAAATTTCTCCTTTAAACCATTTCAAGGATTATTAAACACACAATTTTATAACGCCTTTTCACACATAAGTACTTATTTCAAAATCATATAAATTTTAATTTGTTCCCCATACATATTTAAATATGATAATAAAGTCATAAGCGTACTTTAACCTATATACACTTACAGATATGTATGTATACTCGTATAGTATATTTGATCATGCATATACATAGACACTCCTCAACATAACCACAATTATTTATGACCATAATTTACAATATAATTTAAGATAATTTATCTTTTTTTATTTCTCTATATTATTTTAACCAGGAAGAACAACAAGAGACAGTGTGAGTTTTTTTTTACGTTCTTTGTTTTTTATGTTGAAGTCATAATGGTTATGTGTATTTTTCCTTTTTTTTGTGTACCGAACTAAAGATAAGAACTCACCACATGCAGCAACCCATATAAATCATAGAAATAAGCAACTTTATAATATAGACACTCAAAGAAATAAAAACAAATATAGGGACATAAACACATACACTTAACATATAAAACAACAGGATAGTAAAAGTACAAAATAAATTCAAATATAAACTAAATAAAGTACTCAGGACAGTGTTTTTATTACACTAAAATAAGTTGTATAGTAAAAATATCTGTAATTTACTTGTTTTTATTTTTATTATTTCTATTTTTACCAACTTTTTACCCAAGTAGTCAATGGAGGAAGAAAAGAGACGTTAGGAATGGCCGTCGGAAAATAAACTTGTCAAATATCATTAAAATAATAACTGAGTAAAACCAAAAAGAATTGAAAGAGAAAAAAAAGAGTGAAAAAATGTTGTAAAAATATTGTAACTAAGTTGTTGATTTGTATCATTTATTATTTGAAGAAACACCAGCTGCTGCTAAACAATAACAATAACAAAATGACTAAATCATACCCATGACACAGTTACTAAATATCAAAAACATTTTATTCTGACATTTATAGATGTGTTTATAAATATAGCGAGGTTAGGACATCAAAAATATTACTTATTTTGCAATCATTAGATTAACAAGAAAAACAACTAGACGTATGAGGAATATTAATGGTTATTATGAATTAAATATTGCTCATACATTACAGGAGTTTGTCAAGTATGTCAGGATTTTCATTTGATCATTTAATAATTCCAAATGTTAATGTTATATTGTTTGTTATATTACATACAACAGAACCAGTTATAGTGTATTCTTCGGGGGTTTCAGGTTTATTATAAATTGTTCCCTCTATACAGTACATCACACTTTTGTGATGTAGAACAAAATTAAATTCGCAGCACTCAAAACTAACGGAACTAACAAAAAAAAAAAAAAAAGACCGAATACACAGGTCAACGCTAAAAAAGTATCTGGAAAATCATGTTGCAGTTACTGTAGGTATAGTCTTCACAATCACCAGGAACATTTCGGTTTTTTTCCATCACGTCATATTTTTAACCCATTGAGTACCGAAGTAAATATGGTTCTATGATGAGTTTTTAGGTTATAAAATTTTCCAAGTTATATGAAGAGCAGATTAGTTACTCATGTTTTATAGCCAAGACATGGAGCTATAAAAAAGGTATTAATAGTCAGGTCTCTAACTTGTCACATATAGACCCTAGAAGTCTTGTAAAAATAAATAAATTTTCTATTAACCCTGCTAAAACCATTGAAAAATGAGGGGTAAGGAGTGGGTGTAGAAGGGAAAATTGTATTTGATATAATAAAAAAATGACCGTAGATCTCAATGGTATATATTGTGAATAAATTGGCCTAATTTTAACACCTTAGACTTAATATAGTGAAGAAGGTTAAATTAAACATTTTCATGACGTGACAATTATAAAATATATATCGACCATTCCATGAAAGAACGTCCGAAAGGTCATACCTTTTTACTTGATGGCTTTCAATTTCTATAAAAATTTTTGTACATAAACTCCATTAAGCCTTTTATCAATTTCAGATTTCAGTTTTTTGAAATTGAAAAAATTCGTAATTTTATTTCGCTTTTTAATTTTCTCAAAAACCAAAAAAATTTCAAAAGTATGTAATTTTTAATAGCAATATCTCTGGGAAGACTTCGTGAATTTTAATAATTTAAATTAAATTTCGCTTATGGCGGCTTTACGACGAACATTTTAAAAATAAGAAACATTTTTTTAAAATGCATTTTAATGCAATTGCATTTTTAAAATGCATTTTTCTTTAAATATGCTATTCAAATTTTTAAATTTTTTTACATAAATGAAAGATTTAAAATCTTTACATTAAAATAAAAGTGTCAAATTTTTGAAACGCAAAAATCTTATATGTATAATCCAATTTTTATAAAAACATGTTCCAAATTTTTCATATAAAAATAAAATTTTCTTTAAAATTTATGTAAAAGTTAACAAAATGTAAAAAGTATGCAATTTTAAATATTTATATCTCTTGAAGTTATTGATGGATTTCTGTAATTTAAAATTATTTAAGAGGCCATTGCATATTTTTTGTGTAATTTAGTCAGCATTTCGAAAACCACCTCTTCGATCAGTATTATTTTAAAAATTATAAATGCAGTATTTAGCAGCATTTTTGTTAGTTGCGAATTTATTAAATTTTAATTTTTCAAAAGTGTATTTAAAAATGCTTTGTTTATTATAACTTAAAACAATAATTAGTCTGATGCATAAAGTTTTACTATTTTTAACGATTTTAAAAAAAAAAAAAAACACAATATATTTTTTTTTAACAAAATACATAAAGCTACTCATAATACACAGAAAAAAATTACGACAAGTCAATTGTTTTCTTAATTACCAAATTCGTCAATACAATTATTATTTTAATTAAAAGGGCACCAACAAACATATTTGTAAACTTAATAAAATTGATTGTTGCTTAAAATTATTAACACTTAACAATAATTTTCAACAACGAATTTGTAATATTAAATAAAAATATGTTTAACAAACAACGAACTATATTTAACAATAAGTTTGTCCCATTAAACAATTATGTTGTTAATATTAATTTAGTTTTCTTCATATAATAAAAATTTCATTTATGAATTCTGAATAATTTTTAAATTAATGCATTTTTGTTTATTCATTTTATTTTTTGCAAAAATTATTAAAAATAAAGTAAGTATTAGATAAGGATGTTTTTAAAATTACATCATAAAATAAGAATGAACTTCTTGTGTGATTATGGCTTCATTGTTAAAAAATCACTAATTTTCCATTAGGTCCTTTCAATCCCAAATAATTGCACTGATTTTTTCTTGATACATGTTTCTGTAGATGAGCTGTTAAAAAACAAAACTGTAAATTTGATGTCCAGTATTAATAATATGGTTACTTAATTTTCTTGAAGACAGCTTCAATACTCTAGCTGTTGCTAATGTTCCGTTTGTTTATATTATCTGCTATTGATAAATTAATTTCCCTTTATATATTTTATGAATAATTTCATATTTTTTAATTTTTTGACACATATTTTTATTTTTTCAACAAGAAATTTAAATTTGAAATTGAAAATCAACTAGTAAAATTGTAAATATGACAACAAACAATTGTATTAATAAAACAAATTGCTAACTTTTTGGTTGTGTACCAACAAAAATATTTTAATTACTTGGTAACTTTTGTGTTTAAATTTGTACACTTTCGAAATTTTTTAGGTTTTTTCGAAAGTGAATAAGCAAAATAAATCGCGAATTTTTTGAATTTAGAGAATCTGAAAACGACGAGTGTTAATTGAGAAATTCTCGATTTTTACGACTTTAAACACTTCTAGGGGCTATGTGTGAGAAGGTAGAGATTTGACTAGTACCACATTTTTGTAGCCCCATGTCCTTCCTATAAATCATGTGTGAAAAATTTCCTCTATCTATTTCCTGGAAAATGTTATAACCTAAAAACTTCTCAAGGAAACAAATTTTCTTTTGTCCTCAATGGGTTAAAAATGTGACGTAATGGAAAATTTTCATTTGACTTTCTACACTATATCAAACCCAAGGAATTATAATATTGTAGACTTATTCCAGATATACAAATTTTTTGCGATTTTGTTAGCCTGTGTTATTTACGAAATATTATTAAATTTTGAGAGAGTGTAACAAAAAAAAAAAATTAAACAACATAGAACAATAAATTTTACAGATTATGATAACTCAGTTTGTTTTCTATCACCTGGTATAAAAACCTATTGCAATATCCACACTTTATTTTTTGAATTAATCCTCGTTTTGAATACAGTTCCACCCAACGTGCGTCGTCGTATGTATTACCAAAGTGGGTTCAGCGATAATCAGTTATTAAAAAATACCATGATTTCATCACAAAATTACTTTTTTATACCCTTCACCACAGGTGTAAAGGGTATATATAAATTTGTCATTACGTTTGTAATTCCCACAATTTTCGTCGGAGAGCAAAAAAGTTTACATTTTCGGGATCCTTGTAAGAAATGATGACGATAGGACCATGTCTGTCCGTCCGTCCATGTGTCGGTTGAAATGGCGTTTATGAAGCCCACCGATAACTGACATATATAATATATATGTCAAACGATCGGAAATGCTATCGAGAATTTTGCTATTGGAATTCAGCAAGATCGGTTCATACAATGCGGAGATATGTTAAAAAACCGGTTTTCAGAACCGGTTTTCCAGTTTCTGAAGCCCCTGTATATACTAGGGACTTCATTTTTACAAAGAAGCCTCGGACATTTTTTTCTGAATTTTTGTTCTTCAGCAAGATCGGTTCATACAATGCGGAGATATGTTAAAAAAACCGGTTTTTAGAACCGGTTTTCCAGTTTCTGAAGCCTCTGTATACACTACGGACTTCGTTTTTACAAAGAAGTCTCGGACATTTTTTTCTGAATTTTTGTTCTGAAAAAATGAAATAAATCGGTTCAATAATAACTGAGATATCGGACAAAACACATTTTTTATTTTTTGAAGCCTTGATTTAAGCTACAGATTTTTATTTTTATATAGATCAGTCATAAATGTTTTTACAAAATTTCGTTTTTTTCAATAAACCAAATTCGTTCATAATCAACAGAGTTATGGCTCAAAAACAAATCTGTTAAGAATATAAATACACACACAAACATGTATATTAAGCATTGTAATGACTTTTAGTGACGTTTTTTGTATAGACAAGTAGTTTAGTTAGAAACAGCAGTAATATAATGAATAACAATGTTGTTGTTGTTCTTTGTATATGCAGTCTGTACAAAGATAAATAGATATGGAATTGTTGTTGTTTATTTTTAAAAATTAAAACATATCTGTTAAGAATATACATAAATACATACACAAACATTTATATTAAGCATTGTAATGACTATTAGTGACGTTTTTTGTATAGATAAGTAGTTTAATAGCAACAGAAGTAATATAATGAATAACAGTGTTGTTGTTGTTCTTTGTATATGCAGCCAGTTTGTATATACACACATAAAAAAATAAGTAAATATGGAATTGTTGTTGTTGTTTATTTTTTAAAAGCAAAGCCTGCTATGATTGCTTTTTTTATATATTAAAATTTTCGTAGTTTGAAAAAAATTTAGATTTATATATGTGAAAATATGAAAGCATACGTTAAGGCGAACATTTTATTATTTGTCGGTAATATGGTAATATGATGTCGATAAGATAGTAAGATAGTAAGATGGTAATATGGTAATATGGTGAAGGGTATCAAAGATTCGGCACAGCCGAATCTTTTTTCAATTTCATTTTAAGTCAATTATGCGAAACATAGTCCAAAATCTACATACAGTACGTCCTCGATTTACGTAACCTTCAGAATTAAAGTAAAATTGATACAACAACAAGTTTTAATATGTTGTAGACAGAAACATTTATTGGACAGTTACAAGGATATGAAAGGATAAAAATGACACTGAGCATTATTTAAACATTTTTATACCCTACACCACCATAGGTGGTTGGGATATAATGCGTTTGTGCTGATGTTTGTAACGAACAGAAAAAATTATCAGATCCCTACCTTAAAGTATACCGAATCACTTTCTGAGTCGATTTAACGATGTCCGTCAGTCCGTCTGGTCGGCTGGCTGGCTATCGATGTAAACCTTGTGAACAAAGTACAGGTCGCAATTTTAAAGATATCTTGATGAAATTTGGCACAAATAATTACTTTGATATAAGAAGGAAGCCTGTAGAAATTGGTTATGACGGGTCCATTATTTCACCTAGCCCCCATACAAATGTCCTCCCGGAATTAACGATCATAAATGCCTTAAGTATAGCAATATTTCGATGAAAATCGGTACAAAGGAGTTTTGTATAAGTGCTAATCTTTGTGCTAAATTTCATCAATATCGGTCTATAATTGACCATATAAATCCCCTCTTCCGAAAATCACTTTAACGTGCATAAATCCCATACGAATGATAGTATCAACACGAATAAGTTTTATATAAATAGAAATAACAGTGCCAAGATTTATGAGAATCAGTCCATAATTTACCATATCTCCCATATAAACCCACTTCCGGGAATCGCCCTAAAAAGCATAAATGCATTGTTCTGTATTTGTATAATTTATTTTAAATTTAGTAAAAGTGTTGGTCTACAAGCTCATGCACAATGGTGTAGGGTATCATATGGTCGGTCTTGACCGACTATAGTTTTTCTCTGGTTTAATTATGAATTAATTTTTTTCTTTTTATATTTTAGAAAATATTGATATAAAGTACGTATTAAAATATTTTAATTAATGATTTTGAAATTTCACATCTTAGTCTTTCAACAAGGAAAAAACTAAGAAAATTAAAAAAAGACAACTCAGTTCTTTAAGACATTTTGTATCTTTACAAAATTTTAAATATTTCTCGGCGATAAAAGATTATGTATTTTGACTTAATCCCAAACGTAGAAGAAAAATAGTAGAAATTTAAAAAAATATATAAGATTTTATCTAAGAAAAGTCAAATACTTAAAAGAGGTGCCAAAAAGGCACAGCCTTTTTTTTGCTAAGATCAGAAAGATTGTCTACAGTATCCAAATACTTAATTTATCTGAATTCACAACTAAAACTCCAATTTTTTTAAAAAATATTTTTACAAATACCTGAAGTTGAAAACTAAATTATAATATTTTTCTTCTTAAAGACTTATTTCAAGATAAATGGTTTTAAAATATTAAAAAATTGCATTTTTTTTTTTTTTACAGAATAAAGGTTTTTAATTTAGCCATAAACTACAGCAAAGGTATAAACCTTAGAACAGTTGCGTTGTATGTAGTTTTATGCAATATCAAATTCTTCCTGCAGAAAAAGTCCTTTTATAACAACAAATACAACTCTTTCTATCCTTCTTTCAAACTCTTTATTTCAAAAATTTACAGAATTCAACTCCCAGATACTAGCAGAGTAAATAAAATAAAAATCATCGAAAGAACCCAAAGAAAATATTACATTCTTCTGTATGTACTTATAACCATGAAACTTATTTAAACCAACCATAATCTACTACGCAAAAATGTCTTAATAAAAGCGAAAAAAAATCTGCCATAACTTAATCTTCTTTCAACAAATCATCTGCCACAAAATTCAAAAACTTCACACCATTAGACACAGTAGGATTCACAATAAATCCTTCAACAACAGTGTTGATGGCCCAGATGTTTCACAAACAACAACGTCGTAATTTATCAGACAAAAGAAAAACAAAAATCAAGTACTCTAAACAAATCGCTATACTTATATGACAAGCGACAAATTACACCAACTGATACTTTCAGGCAAAAAAAGTTAAAAGCTACCAAAAGGTTAAACATGATTCTATGAAATGCAAATAGATTTACGTACGAGTACATAAGTTTGTAATTTGTGGAAGTAATAGATTTTATTTGTTTGACGATGAATATTAGAATTGAAATAGCTCAATCTTGCAATATAAAACTACTTAATACAAATTGACATTATTAAGCAAAAAAAAAACTTTGCAGTGGTGCTAATAAACGCCATTTTATAACTCAATAGTATTTTAATATTTATAAACATTTCATTACAAAAAAAAATAATAATAGTTATTTTAATGATCTGTAGTGCAATTCAGTAATTTTCAACGATTCGACAATCGACAAACATGTCTGTTGTTTGCAATAACGATTATATAATTCACTATGTATATCTAAGGAGTGCGTTCGAAAAAATCTTAACATATATAATATTCAATAACTTGGAAACGGTTGATCTTACAGTCTTCATTCTTTTTTTATTTAATTGATAATTTATAACAGATCACAAAAAAATATAACTTTTATAGTTATAGCCATTAATTATGAACATGTGAACCATTTTTAGTAACCCTTCCGTTAGAGATTTAATAGTTGCTTCAATCACTTTTTTGGAACAGTGTGCACATCTTATTTTAAAATCTTCGGCTCTTCAATTAACTTTTCACAAGAGCTCAATATCTTTCCACTGGTCTAAGCTATGGACAATTTGGAAAATTGACCTCTCTTGGTACAAAAACTATGATATTGTTTTGGTACCACTCCAGAGCTTTCTTACCGTAGTGACATGATACCAAATCAGGCCAATAATGTCTGAACACTTTGTGCTCTCTTACGAAAGGAAAAAGTTTTCTTTGCAAATATTCCTTGATGCATATTTTGGTATTTATAGATCCGAATGTTTCAAATGATTTTCATATTTTGCCACAACTGCAAAAGCTTGTTATACCAGGAATTTTGTAAGAAATTTTTTCTTCTTTTGGGTCCTAAACTTATCTTTAACATTGCCTCAAGCATTAACAATAAAAAGTTTTGACACAGAAGGTGTGAAAATTTTGACAGCACATAAGTTGAAATTTGGTTTTAATTTCCGTGTCCTATTCTCGGCTTCAAAATTTTTTGCAGCATTCCTGTTTGAAACTTTTTGTATTTTATATGTTATCAACTCTGCATTAGCTTTAACACAGATGTGTTAGGAGTTCCTTTCAATATGCTTTCAATTTTAAGGCCTTCCCAATATCATGTGGACGTTTTTTTCTTTTCGAACCAGGTTTCATATCATTGGTCACATTCTCCTGATACTGTTTAATAACATTATAAACAGTTTGACTGCACAAATTTCATTCTGGGGCCAATTATTTGTAGGACCTATTTGGATTTTTTTTTTTTTTTTTTTTTTGAAACTTTAATAATTTTTAGTACGTACATCTTTTTTGTCACTAATTTTGATGAAAATCACGACAAATCAACATGGTTGTTATTAAAAATAATAACTGACAAGTTATGAGGCAAAACGTGTGTTAAGAATTTTTCGATCGCACTCCTTAAACAACAGTAGATAACTTTTATTTTCGTATGGCAACTCCGTCAAAGTTTCAAGTTTATTTATTTCCCAAAAAATTCAATTGCATTACATTTAGGTTTCTTATAAAGCTAATACAGTCTTTTTAACATATTCTCCTTACATACTACTGTATTTTCCAAGGACTTACATCTAAATACAAGATATCTTTATAGCTTAACGATATCACCCTTACACATTTTTTTATTCGATCTCAATATATTCCCCAAAAAAGAGATTAAAAAGTGGATATTCTCACACTGATATTCTTAAAACTAATACTTATAACTAATATTTACAGCTTAAAACTAAAACTTACAAACTAGGAGATAGGGATAATTATGTACAAAAGTATAGGCAATAGTCTATTGTGCAGTATTATAGACAGTATTACTTATATCTAAGGAGTTAATCCTGCTTTGATAAAATAGGAGGTCTGCACTTCTATAAAGAAGACCAGCTTCCCTAAGGGTCAAGAGGTCCACTGGGGACAAATACTTTGAGACCTGGACGGCCATCAGATTTTTTTCCCTATCAAAACATTCCCTAACAAGTGTGTTGTCAGAAGAACGTGCCATTTCCATAAATTTTAAAGCCATTTCAACCATGAGAATATCTATTCTGTCAAAATTAATTCTCCTGTAGGTGGACATGCATGACGGCCTGCGTGGTATCCCATCTTGTCCCAATCGAGGCCTCATACCCAGGCATGCTACCAAGACTACTCTTTTCCATCTCCTCAGCCTCTCCATCTGGGAAGAAGAAATTCCAAACCAAGATGGGAAGGCATAGAAGACGATAGGACGTATCACCTGTCTGTATAATACCAGGCGAACTCTCTCATCGAGGCCCTCTCTGCGTCTTAGAATGCACTGATAAGCAAAGTATATCTTAGCCTTTTCTAAAATCTGATCAATATGACTCCCAAATATTTAATCCTGTCTGAGATGCCTAAGTTAAATTTCCGTAAGTTAAATTTCAGTCCCCACTTGTCAAAATATTCACCAATGTCGTTCAGCTTCCTGCTAACATTCCTTGTCCTAGCACCCGATGAAGCAATTAAAATGTCATCCGCATATAACAGCAGAAGAATACTCCCAGGTATGGAAAATTCAGAGTTAATTTATGAAATATAGCGTAGAAAAATTGAGCGAAGCACAGTGTGCGATAGAACAATATGTTTTATTTCTTTTTTAGTTTTACTTCACGAATGTAGTTTAGAGATGGGTTCTTTATAATTTTTAGTTTTCTTATGTGCACTGGATTTCGAATAACACGTTTTATGATAAAAAAACTTGCTTAAATGCCTGATTTTTGTAGCCAATCTAAATGCTATTCGCTTTTAGATTGGCTACAAGAATCCCGTAATTCCCAAAAAACTTTAAAAAAATTTCCAAAAATGGGATTTTTTACTTTTTTTGCTATATCTTTCCAACCGATAACGGGGAGCAAAAATTTCTATTGCGAAAAAAATTAAAACACTTTAGACTTAATAAAGAGTATAACTTTTTTTGATTCCAGCTTTGCGATTTGAGAAATTAAGGCGAAAATTCGAAATTAGTTTAAAAAGTTGGTAAAAACCCTGGTTCTCGCAAAATTCGTTTTTTAGAAGTTTTTTTTCCTTTAAAGTATTTTGTGTTTAGTTATCTTTCAGAAAAATATAAATACTATATACTTAAGAAAAAAAGTTGAACACGGTTTTTCGAAAAAACTTCACCGAGACAGGCTGAAAAGTATAACCATGTGAAATTTCATAAAAATCGAAGCAGCCGTTCCGAAGTTCCATAATTATTTCCATTTCATTTTCCATTTCACATTCGTGAAGTAAAACTACTCCTGTTTACCCATGAACGCATGTTCTAAAAAAGAAATTAAACATATTGTTCTATAGAATGAAAAAAAGTCAATATTAAAGTCTCCAATGACTATAAATATTATAGTTTTCGTCATTTGAGAAAAAAAGGATGCTAATTATGTATCCCATAAAGCTGCGAAGGAAGTGTAATGGTGTAGAGTGCTGCTTCATATTATGAGACATGCGAACTTCGATCTTCTACGCATAGAATTACGGAAAAAACTTACAAAAGTTTACGGAAAAATAATTTCTAACATTTTGTATTTTAATTTATTTCATAGACATTCCAGTTCGACAATACCCCTATTCACACCGCAGGAGCGTGAAAACAAAGAATTCGAAGTCAAAATTTCACTACTTAGGAGCGGTTATCATACTCTCTCGACCTTAATATAATATAAAATGTATGGAAATTGCTGTCACGTAATGTTTATGAATCGGACAGATAATACGAGCACAAAAATTCATTATCTGAAGAAATAAAAAAAGTTGGAGCAATCATTCTTTGTTACAAGTTGAAAATCTTTATAAGTCTCTTTCAAATATAATTTTTTAGGTTAAATAGAATAATAAAGGGTATTATTATAAATAATTTTCGAATAATATAACAATACAAAAAAGAGCCATATTAATCAGTACACCTTGTTGTTTTATTGAATAAATAATGTTGAACCTATTCAGATGAAACAAAAAAAAATATCTAAAAAATTCTCTTGTTGGAAAAAAATATTATAAATCATAATTAGTTATTACTTAAATTTATGTTCATTGCTGTTGTTTTTCAGCACCCATGAAAACAACAACTATAATGGAAACGCGCATAAAACCGATCTATCGGTAAAAAATATATTTTGGCCAATATCTCGGCTAATAATGGTCCGATTGAGTTCATTTGATCTAAACTAAAATTTAGAAAAAAATGTCTGATCTTTTGTCGTAAAAACGAAGCCAATAGCTTATATATGGGATCCAAAAAATCGAAAACTGTTTTTTTTTAAATATCTCGACCATCTTTAAACCGATTTTTTTTTTATTCAATAGAAAAGTTTTAGAAGAAATTTCTGACTTTTTGATACATATATCATATATCTATGTTATCGGAAGACTTTATAAACGCTATTTATAGCATTTCTATGACAAAAAAAAAAAAAAAAAAAAAAAAAAAAACAGAAAAACGGTTTTTTAAACATATCTCCTCCATTTATGAACCGATCTTGCTGATAGCAAAATTTGCGAAAGAATTTCCGATCGTTTGATATATATATTATATATGGTAGTTGTCGGGCGGCTTCATAAACGCCATTTCAACCAACGAACACACGGACGGACGGACAGACGGAAATAGTCATATCGACATCATTTCTTATAAGGATCAAGAAAATTTAAAAATTTTGTCTCTCCGACGAAAATTGTGGAAACTACAAATGGAATGACAAACTTATATATACCCTTTACACCTGTGGTGAAGGGTATAAAAAGAGGTTTAATGTAACGAAAATCTTGAACCCACTCGTATTAAGTTGAAATGCAGTGTACAAATTGTTATTTGTTTTTGTGTCAATAATCCAACTTGAGTGTATATAATTTGTGTAAATTAAATAGCATACTAATTGCAATGTTTGATTAGTTATTTACGAAACCAAACTTGTAAATGATTGACTATATAATTTAATTAGCTGAATTCATATACAATGTCATAATAATCCTTAAGATTATTGTTGAAACGCTCTAATATTTACTTGTTTTGTATGAGTGTTAAGTTAATGTCAATGATTTACTTTATAAAGATTGTTTTTAAGTGATTAGGAAATGCAATAAGTCCTCAGATGAACCACTATCTGCTAAAAGTTAGCTAATAACACGTGTTATGTTATGCAAGTTTTTGATATACATATGTATGTATATTTTAATGTATGTATGTATGTAACATACACATCACAAGTTAGATAAGATTTCTTAATTACTATGTAAACAAAATTTTATAAAATCAAAACCAGAAAATCCATTTAGAATACGTCAAATATTAACATTTGAATATCTCTTAGCTGACCTATAAGCATCTCGTCACCATCATGGATTCCATGATATTTGGCGCGGTGTACGGTGACTCAGAAATTAATTTCATTGGCCAAAAGTCCAATTTGTTGTTAACACCGATTTCCAAAATTATAATGCCATTCAATAGTAAACAAATTGAAACTAAGGTGACCAAAAAAATTAAATATTAATTATGGGCGTGGCATGATGTTATGTTATTTAAAAAATTTAATTTTTGTAAATTTTATAAGAAGTAAATTATCATTAATCGCAAACAATTATCGATAATTGGCTGAAATTTTGTTATGTTGGTAAAACAATCTCTTTAAGAAATGGTATGATGTGTCACCGTTGTCACCGTTTATACCTGCTATATTATTAAATGATTTCTCAGGTACTATATTTTAGTCAAATTTGAATTTTAGTGGAATAGAATTTTTGAAGGCCAAAAGGGGTTAAACAAGTTTTACTACCAGAAGAAAGCGACCTTTTAAACCTATATATATATATATATATATATATATATATATATATATATATATATATATATATATATATATATATATATATATATATATATATATATATATATATATATATATATATTTACTCGTCTGTAGAACACTTTTACCTTTTGAATGAAATTTTAAAAAATGTTGTCTTTTTTATTTTACCAGTTCATATGTTTCAAATATAAATACACCAATCTCTTTAAGTTATGATAGTTATCTTAAGTATATTATATAATTATTATTATTTACTATTTTTTTTTTAGCGTATTTTATTTATTTTTAGCCCTTTTTTAGTCTTCTAGCAATTTTTTATTGTACTTATTTATGCTATATAGGAATATAAGAAAAGGATAAAAGGAATATAAACACAGTTGCTATAATATATCTAAGCAATAACAAAAAAGTTTTAAAATATTTTTAAAACGTGGAGATCTTCAGCTATAAAGAATTATCCGAAGAGTATTTAACAAATAAAAGCGGGAAGATGTTATAAAAGTAACAAAGCGCCACAAAAAAGTTGGACGGAGCAAAGGAGCGATCTTACTCTCCAGGTATATTTAGAAAGTACAAAAAACAATATTGGGAGACCACCAAAATTACTCGACAATTATAGCAATAGATCTATGAAAAACTCGGTTGTGAAAATATTCAAAAAACTTTGCTACATCAATATTAATCGCAGAAACAACTCACAAAAGTCGGTATCTTTAAAAAAGTTTTTAACACTAGTCCAGTGCAGTGTTGCCAGGACTTAAGAAAAAAAGAAGCTAAATTGGACTTTAAAAAAGGTCAGAAAAGGCTAAATGTCCCAAAAAAGAAAGAAAGCCAGAAAAAAAGCTAATATATTGTTTTATTTAAAAACGCATTTACTTTTTAGTTTTTAGAAAGAAGCGCCGCTGGCAAAAATTTTTGTTAAATATAAATAATTTTGATTTTTTGTGCGAATTAATACACAAAAATGCTGAAATTGATGATTCTGTAAAAATAAAATTAGTAAATTTTTATGCTTTTTAAGGCTGTGTTAAGAATCAAAAAAGGCTAAAAAAACTAGAAGCTAAAACAGAAATTTTGAAGCTAAAAGCAAAATAAAAAGGCTAGATTTTGCCTTAAAAAAGCTAAACTGGCATCACTGGTCCAGTGAAAACAAAATGGATTCTTAAATGTATTTCAAAGCGATGATAAACAGTTCTCAAATGAAGAAGCATTAGCATTATTTTTGGATTTGAAGTTAAAGAAACATCAAATATACGTGCGTTTCAAAAAGCCTCAAATCTCTATCCATCATATCATCACATAACTGTTACTAAAAAGTACAGTTTGCCACCAAGGGACACTATTCCAATCTCACTGATTTCGGTAGAGGAACAACTTCAGGATCTACATAACCATACAGCTCAACGCTTGCTACTATCATCTAAAGGAAATGATTTGAAGAAATATAGAAACTGCATCTAAAGGAAATGATTTGAAGAAATATAGAAACTGCAAGTTAACTCTCTCTTTATTATTGCAAATGGGGATGTGATGGTTTTTCTGGACAAAAACAATATAAGCAACTTCATGGTGTGATATTTTATATTTGTTTTCACCCCTTTTATAAGAGACCATTTCCAAATACATTTTCAGAAGTATTGAATTATATGGGCAAATCTTACTTTACGTTTACCTTTATGAGACCGAACTTCAACCTCAAATATTTTTTTAACTTCTGATTCTTTTAAATACCTTTTGATGCAATTTTGTTAACAACACTTGGTGGTGTAAAAAAATCCAAGACATGAAAAGGTTCCAGGTGATGCCGGCAAGCACTCAATTTTAAAAAACCTAAAAAAAAGTTTTTGAAACTAACAAGTTTTTTTTCATTCTTTTGATTGCTGTAATCACTGATTTTAGCATAATTGTTCAATTCTTCTAATGTATGCTATAAACACTTGTAGAAAATGTCAAATTATGTTGTGCAAAAGTCGTGAAACCAAATTTTAAAAAATTTTAAAATTTTTCACTTTTTTTTACTAGGGATTTTACACCGTTTCGGGTACTGCAAAATTCAAAACATAGCCTAATAGCTCTTGGAATTATGCATAATTTGACATATATCTCGTTAATGTGCCCTGAACAAAAATGCTGTAGGACGTGCCCAAACATGGAGAGAAAAAACGTAAGTGGCTCCAAGTGATGCCTTTTTCGAGAGACACACTCGTAACGTTATTTCAGTGAAGCTAGAAAATTACATTTTAAAATCATTGTTGCATTTTAAAATACTAATTTGCTAAAAGTGTATAGATATTTTACAAAAATCATAAATTTAGCATATTTTGTTATAGCAGATTATGGCGTTTAAAGTCAATTATAATCTGAAATAAGTTGTTGTGATAAGTTTTACTTACGCAAAAAATATGATTTCACTGAAAATATTAAACAACGGCTTTCATGAGCTAAGAACGTGATGTTTTTGATTTAACATTAATCGTCGAGGCGCTAATTAAAATTGGCGATGATTTATGTCAATCTGTAGCTGTTTTAATACCCTTTATCAAAATCAATATGGCGTTAAAAAAAGTACTATTTTGCATTTAATGAAACTAGAGATTTAATTAAGTTCAAATAAAAAATGTATATAAATAAAATTGTCTTATAAGTTCCCTGCGGGAAATTTGTGGCAATTGCATTAATGGACCGGTTCCTCAGTACCAGTTGAGTACCAGTTGACACCTAACTCGTCACCAAAGTTCCAATTAAGAACCAGTTGACACAAATACACTCACTATTTATCAATTGAGAGACAATTTATATCATGCTTGTTAAGTGTGCAATTAGCAACTCGCGCGCAATAACAATCAGTGGCTGAGTGGTTATCGTTGAAGACTGTAAAACATAACATATGTTAGATGAACATGGGTTCGATTCGGGCTGCCGCCATCGATATTTACGAAAATTTATAAAATAAAAATAAACATAATTTAATAAAAATAATAATAAAAAAAATGTTTAAAAAGTGAAGAATTACCGAATTTTTATCAAATTTTTATTATATTAATCGACCCTGAACCTGTCCTCTTGGACCAATCCTGGGACCTATCCTGTGACATGTCCTAAGGAGCTAATTAGCCACCTCCAATGACAACCCCATGTAAAAGTGACGGGTTCCTTTCATATAAAGTTCCGGAACTAGGACCGGTCAGTAGCCCTGAGAACCTGTCACGTGACTAGTTTTGAACCGATTCGCTTTACTCTAGGGTTATATAAAAAAAAGATGAATTTTGCAATAAATGGATGAATATGAACAAAGACTACATTACTAAAAACTGAACTTTGCAAATTTTATAAGAAAGTTTAATAATTATTAAAACGCTAATATATCCACGCATACTTACCATATAGCGATATTTTTAATTTGTATTTAAGATACATCATTGTAGAGTACATAAATGCAACTATTTTTGATTTAAGACTATAAATAGAATTTTGAAATTTTTTTTTTTTTATAAATTTTTATGTTAAACCTCCATAACATTGATGCCGTTCGGTAAAAGTCATTCACGCGAATAGATCTGTGTTCACCAAAGCCAAGAAATATTGGCATTAAATAGAGTCGATGTGCCATTAAAAAATCTTCGAAATTTTTTTGAAAAATTTCCCATATACACTTTTTATAACAAACAAAAAATTTCAGTAAACATATATTATTTTGACTTTGACCTCTTACTATTAAGATACGGTAACCTGCAATAACATACAATTTTTTGAGCATAAAATTCAAAGTGATTTTTTTCCCTCTAACTGAATTGGAGTTTTGCTAAAAAATCGAACTTGTGGCTCACAGTGTATCTGCATGAATTTCAAAGCTATGATATACATACATGCTGCTTATGTTAATTTATGACTTTTTTTTAAACTGAGAAATGCAGTCTGAACTTAGTTTTAATCATGTATATATTGAATTGAACAAGTTTATTGATCCGTATGTTCCAAAGTATCTTCTGATTACTATTTTAATTTTATAAGTAAAAATATAATTGAAAATTGTAATCGTACAATTATTAATAATTAGTAAATCTATATAAAATATGCGTAATAAATATTCTAAAATGAGTTGTTTCAAACCAGTTACTTCTAAAATGCAATTCTTTAAAATAAACGTATCCCTTTAAGTATACTCTACTGTCATAAAAAGCAAAAACGCCTATTGTTAAAAAAATTATAGTTATAGTTATATATATATATATATATATATATATATATATATATATATATATATATATATATATATATATATATATATATATATATATATATATATTTTCGAAATTATTATTAATGTTATTAATGTTATATAAATGTGTGCTTGTGTTTAAATACAAATACACATGTACAAACTATATTTTCGTGTATTCCAACATCATATTAGATGTGTGAAAAAATATATAAATTACACAGCTCAACAAAAACGCAAAAAAAGTCTATAATATTATTATTCCTTAAGCTTGATATAGTGTAGAAAGTCAAATGAAAATTTTCCATAACGTCACATTTTTAACTCACTGAGGACCAAAGAAAATTTGTTTCCTTGAGAAGTTCTTAGGTTATAAAATTTTCCAGGTAATAGGTAGAGGACATTTTTCACATCTTTTTTATAGGCAAGATATGGGGCTACAAAAATGTAGTATTAGTAAAGTTTTTTCACACATAGCCCCTACAAGTCGGTAAAGTTGTAAAAATCAAGAATTTCTTTATTAACCCTCATAAAACCATTGAAAAATGAGGGATAAGGAGTGGGTGTATAGAAGAAATTAGTATTTTATATATATGATATAAGACCGCAGATTTCAAGAATAGTAAAATTGTTAAAATCGAATTTACAGAAAATGCGTAGACCCCAAAAGTTTGAAAAAAATAAAAATCCAAGTATAAATAACAAAGCTAACAAAAAATTGGGAAAAAAATATGTCTTGAATAATTTTGCTTAATTCTGATTTCTAAGACTAAATGTAGTGAAAAAAGTAACATGAAACATTTCCATTACATCACACTTTTAACCCATTGATGACCAAATATAATATGTACCTGTAAGAAATTTTTAGGTTATATAATTTTCTGGGTAATAGATAGAGTAAATTATGTATCCGTATTTTATAGACAAGAAACCATAAAATAAAAGTGTAGAATATGCCATGTCTCTAACATGCCCTCCACAGCACCTAAAAGTCTTTAATGTTGCTAAAAGCACTGAAAAAAATTAGAAAAATATGCGAAGCACAATGTGAGCTTTTGCACCAAAATGCTGTTTTTGAGAGATTATATCAAGGCATATGGAATCCTACTTTTGGAGGCAGACTTTTACAGCTTCTTAATATGGGAAAAAAATTATAAATAGTACATTCTTAAATCCTAATTACAGGAAAAAAATATCCATAAATTTTTCAATAAAGTTTAAAATAAAAACATTATATATTTTAAAATTGTGACGTCATGGAAATAATTTATTTAACTTTCTACGCTATGTTTAGTATAAGAAGTTAAAATTAGGCCGAATTATTCGCGATATATGTTTCTTATAATTTTTTGTTAACTCTGTTATTTAAATTTGGATTTCTATTTTTTCATACTTTTGATGGATACACATTTTCTGTCAGTGTGATTTTAAAAATTTTACCATTTTTTGATATCTATGGTATTTTGTCTTTTAAATGAAATAAAAATTTCCCCTATACACCCACTCGTTACTCCTCATTTTCCATGGTTTCATGAGGTTTAATTGAGAAATTCTTGGTTTTTACAATTTCAAAGACATCTAGGGGCTATTTATGATAAGTTAGAGACTTAACTAGTACTACATTTTTATAGCCCCATGTCTTGGCTATACAACATGACTAACTTATCTGCTCTAACTATTACTGGGAAAATTTTATAACATAAAAACTCATCAAGAAACCATATTTTCTTTGGTCCTCAATGGGTTAAAAATGTGACGTGATGGGGAAAAAACCGAAATGTTCCTGGTGATTGGGATGACTATACCTACAATATTTGCAACACGATTTTCCAGATACTCTTTTAGTGTGAACCTGTGTTATTTAAAGTTTAATGAAAATTTTATTGTAGAAAAAATATCCAAATTTAAACTTAAATAACTTAAGGTATGACCGTCTACACTAGTTATGTATCGTAAATTTTAATAATTAATATGACGGAAAATGTAAGTTTCTGTCGTAATATTTGATTTACATTAGCATAATTAAAATGTTAAATTTCAAACAAAACCATTTCAAAAGATATTTTTTCTCTTTTATTAAATCTGTAAATAATTTTTTATTGTCTTCATACATATAGTAAGGATTTATTTCCATGCGTTTCCCATTTAATTATATTACACAGCCTTGAAAGTCATGACATTAAATCATTTATCACATATTTTGAAACATGTCAAAAGTGTTGGAACTCTTACCAAGAAATCAAATTCTTTATAACAATGTGTTAGACACAAAACTTTTACTAATTAATCACTATCGAAATTAGTCATACGCCAACCCAATAATTTATATAAAAAGTTTTATTATGAACAGCTTGTAAACAAAACTTTTTTATGTCCTACATACAAACACACACTCTGTATAACTTCTCTATGCAGAATTATTATATTATTCTGCATAGAGAATAGTAATTATATTATTTCAAATGTATTTTAGGTTTGCTTTTTGTTCTTAGTTAAAGGTAAGTGACTTCAAGTTCTTTCACTTCGCACAACAATAATAACAACTTTTACACCTTGATAATATTTAATGTTTTAAATACTAAATATAGTTAACAGGTTTGCCTAGTCACTCCTTGTTTTTCTCTCAGCCCTTGTCTGCTGCTGAATATAACCTATGGCAAGCGGTAAGAATAAGAGGTTTGTAAATACTAGGGTGATCGACACGGTTTTTCAATCGGTTTTTAAACCGGTTTTTTCAGTCAATGTTTTTTGAAAATGTTCATTCTTCGAATGTCGAATAGTCCGGTTTTTTTAAACACAAAAAAACGGTTTTAAAAATTGCTTTCTATTTCACAAAACATGCACTAAATACTGATATTTGAATATAAATTTATGAATATTTTTTTAAATATTCATAAAGTATTATTTCTAATGTTTTAAGAATATAGTTTAAGGTTAAATTTAAATGTTTTAGTCTTTTTTTCATTCAATATTTTCTTAATTTTTCAAAGATTTTGTTTAAAAAAGTTTCACCCGCTGGATCGTTTCAATAAAATTGATTCTGACTTTTTACATATTAATCCATGGTTTCTGTTTATGCTAAGTAAAAGTTAATAACATTTTTTATGATTATTTTCTTATATTTTATAATTTTATATATATTATATTATGCATTTGTGCTGATGTTTGTAACACCCAAAAATATTGGTCTAAGATCCACCTTAATACAGGTCGCAATTTTGAACATAAATTAATTAAATTTGGCACACAGGTTTCTTATAGTCCAAGGACGAAGCGTGTTGAATTGGTTATGATCGGTTCATTACTTCACCTAACCCCTGTACAAATAACCTCCCGGAAAAGGGGTTTAACGATCATAAAGTAAGTTCCATATAAATTTAAATCTGTGTGCCGAATTTCGTGAAGATCGGTCCATAATTGACCATAGTATTAATCTACAATTCGAAAAAGACCCCTCCCCGAATGGTTTAATAGTTATTTCCAAAAATTATTATGTTTAATAAATTTTGACTTGAACATTATAAGATTTATTGATTTTTCTTTAAGAAATGTAGTCTTTTAATAGAAATATTAACTTCTGAAAAAAACCGGTTAACCGGTTTTTTCAAAATACCAACTATTCGAACTATTCGAAAACCGGTTTCTCCAAAAAGTCGAAAAATCGATCACCCTAGTAAATACATATGTACGTATATGAAATTGATAAGCTTTAATTACTAAATCTCTGTGTATTTTCCTTTGTTGATATGAATGTTTGTGTTGTGTGGTAGTTGCAAGTTGTAAATGTCCTTTCAACAACTAGTTATGTGACAGTATTATAACAATATTTCCTATTGTTATTATTAAATAACAAGTGTTTTTCTTAATTTATGGTTTTTGTAATTGAAATTTTCTTTTACATTATAGGTACTTTCTTAGTTGGGGACGGTATAGTATTAATTTATATGTTTGTAAATGTGTTTTTGTAATGGCATGTAAAACATTAAAATTATAATGTTTTATTTTATGAAAACCAGACTTAAAGGTGTGTTTTTGTAGGAAAATATTAAATGAAAATTAAAAGAAAAGGAAAAAAAAATATACACAAAATCTTTATGTCACTTATACGGTAATGCATTTTTGTAATAGAACTAATTAAAATAATTGGTAATGAATTTTTAGCTGCAGAACTTTCAATTTAAAGATGTTTCGCGATTTGATTTATTATAATTAATTGAGGTGTTGTGCATTTGTGCTGAAGTTTGTTACGATCTTTACATAATCTTCCGATATGTAAAGAAAGAAGTAATTTTGTTAGCAATTTTACTATCGCAGTATAAAGATAAACTTTTTGATATGGCAATCTAAACTGTTATAACTAAGTCCATATATTATATTATGAAAAACAAGTATAAATTCAGCTTTTGAAATAAGTGCTTCATCCTTTGATATTAATTTGTGTGCCTTTTCGTTTTGTTATGTCTATTAAAGGAATGACTTTCTTCATATTTTATTGAAATTTCGACTTTCTTTTTTATTCACTTCGAATAATCGTTAACTTCAAGCCACCTATCGTAAAAAGTTGTAAATTTTCCATTTTAGAAGGAAAATGGTTGTGGTTTTCCATTTGAGTGGAAAAAACTAAAAACATCATCAATGATACTTAATTTTTTCTTACAAATATATTTGATATTAAATGCTCACAAATATCATAATAAAGTTTTAAAATTAAAAATAAATTTACGTATACCGCTTCAAAAAATATTTGTGTTGGTCAAAAACTTTACTAGTGTTGAGCTTGGAGAAAAAATTTTACGTGTTATTATTATTTGCATTTATTATCAGTGATGGGCAAAAATGAGTACAATCTGTAACGGAGAAAACCATTTATATTTAACTAAAATTATATTTTTTTAAGAAATTAAATTGTATAATATTTTAATGTAGTATAGAATATTTTTGGCTTGACAAATTGTATTTTAACTTGAAACTTGGCAAGACCTGAAATATCTTGACAATCAAGTTCATTCAAGCCCGTCTGGTATCCCTACATGTACTACTACTTTTATTTTTTTCTAGACATTTTCCTCATACCAAATTCGGAATATCTATTTAATCTTCCGGTAGATTTATGAAAATATTCTCATTAGTAGTTGCAGCAACTCCTTTACTATTGTTACATAACAGCGTATGAAAATATATATGGAAATGATGATAAATATGTACACATAATTTGACATTTGATAATTTTCCACTAATTAACTGCAAATTCTAGAGATTCAACAGTTTTCCTCTTATATTATAAGATTTACTGAATATAGTGCTTGATTTATTAATCCATTAATGCCCACTGTTACGTATATGTAACGCGGCGAAGTCTAAAAGCCGGGTTAGTTGGCAGTTTGATGTGATGTTGATGTATAGAGAACGAATTCAAAAAGGAACAACAATACACAACAAAACATTTAATTGTTTTTATTTCGCACAAGAAAATTCGAAAATTAAGCCGACTCCGCCCCCCTTCCAAACTTAACATTGTAGACTCCTCTGCTATGCCTGTACCAAATTTCATGCAAATGCATCCAGCCGATACAGATTTATTTCCAAAAAATTTCGATTCTGCCCCACTTTGCAACGGAGGTCAATTTTCAAAATTGTCCTAGTGGAGAGATATTAAGCTCTTGTGAAAAGTGAATTGAAGCGCACATAAAAGGTGTCCCAAAATACCGAAGATTTTAAAAGAAGATGTGCACACTGTTTCAAAAAAGTGACTGAATCAACTATCAAATCTATAACGGAAAGGTTAGCAAAAATGGTCCACAAGTTCATAAGTAGTAGTTGGAAGTATAAAAGTTATATTTTTCTGTGATATGTAATAAATTATCAATTAAATAAAATGAATGAAGACTCTAAGGTCAACCCTTTCCAAGTTATTGAATATTATATATGTTAAGTTTTTTTCGAACGCACTTCTTAATATCGAGCTTTTCTAATTTCGCTCCTGAAGCAACCAACTGTCTCATCAAACCATCAAATTATAGAAAATGAGCTTCCAGCTCTTCTGTTTCACTACATTTCATCGTAAGATGAAAACAATTGACTTGAGACACTTTTATTTGCAAATACCTTACCAAGATAATTCAAAACAGCAAATCAGCGTTACCGTTGAGAATTTTTAAAAAGTGTCCAAAAAAGGGGATTTCAAAATAAAAAGTCACCAAAAAAGGGGATTTTTTAGAAAAAAAGGGGCCAACTCCTTTAAAACTTAAAAAACTCCTTAAAATTTATTTATTTAAAAACAAAAACAATAAAAATTTTGTATTTTAAGAAAAACTACAAAATTCTATTTTGTAGTTTAATTATAATTATTAATAACAAAATAATTTATAATTATTTTACAACAATTTGTATTATTCGAAAAATAAAGTCTTATTCACAAAAATATTTAACATACTCCTTTAATTAAACTTCTGTACTTTTGTACGAGTTATTCACTTGTACTCCAGTCTTTCAAATCCCCATCGGACAAATTTAGGACGGAAAGCATGGATCCACAAGTATTGGCTTAAATCTGTTAGACAAATTATTTTTTATTATTGATAATTTAGTAGCAATTCCCCGAGGGATTGCTATGAGGAATGTAAAAATATAAATTAGGATATAAGTATTCATCGAATATTTTTTAAACCAGTCCAAAAGGATTCGGCATATGATTTTATAAATAGCTGTTCATAAGCTTTATTATTTTTAGTTACTAACAGTTTCAGTTCATTTATAAGTACTCCGCGGCTTTTTATATCACTATACTGTAAAACAATCTCAAAATGATGAATTTGTTTGTTAAAATTAATATTTAATGGGTCGTTATATTTCAAATAACTTACTGCCTGTTTCTCTAAATGCGAACGAAAGTTTTGTTCGACTTAAAGTATTGAAAGCAACAAATAAATTTTAAAATTATTAGTTGTTTTCAATACATTTACTCGAACGAAGCTTTCGTTCGCATTTAGAGAAACAGGCAGTTAGTTTCTCATCATTTATCACATAATTTTAAAAAGTAGCATTTAGTCGCCATTTAAGAAAGAGGCCAAAAAAAGTGGCCAGGTGGTTGAAAAAGGGGCAAATGGAGACTAAAGTCGCCAAACGGTAACACTGCAGCAAATGCACTTTTGCTATCTTTTACATATTCTAGGTATGCATCTTTAATACGACGTTTAATAATTGACTAAGCCTTTTTGTCCTTTACACGAAGCTCGGAAATCTTCGTAGAACCCGACTCGTTCCTTATAATACTTTCCACATCCTCTTCAATAAAACTTTGCAAACCATGCTCATCCAGTACAGTTTTCAAAACGAAACTTCCAGTTGTCGAAATTACGACCATCAAACAAATGAACAGCAAAAATTTCTTCGGACATGTCTGGGTCTATAACCAATTAAATACTCGTAGATTGGCAGCAGTTGAAGAATATTTTATTTGTACAAAAGTCTATTAACAATAAATATGTGTTTATTGAATGAGGTTTATGAAACGAGTGAAGAAAATTTATAAAAATGTATTAAAATTATTTTTCAGTTATGTCATAAAGCCAAAGGTATCTGTATATAATTTAAAAAAAGTAAATTATTTTATTGTAATATTGTATTCAATTTTAACAGCTTTTAAGTTCTAATATTTTCAAAAAGTTGTTATACTGTAATGTACGATTTTGAATTTTCAGCATTTTAACTCCTTATTTTCTGAAATTGTAAAGTATAACACTTTGCTTTACTTTCTGTTTTTTTTTTCCCAAACTATTTTTTTTTTACTTCTTAACCCAATTAAATATTTTTCTATTTAGTGTTCATAATATAGATTAAATACTAAATAGTTATGTATTTTCTATTATTTAACCTTGTTTTATTGTATTCATAATAATTTTAAATTTTTTGTATTAAGTATTTACATTGTTTACATTATTTACACAATTTACATGTTATCAAATGGATAATTGTTTTAGGATTCCATTTACATATACTAGCAAAGCTAGGTTTTTTCCACTGACGCATTAAATCTTTCTTTTTACGTCGAGAACTTGAACGAGTAAGTCAAATTAAAGTGAAGTATTAAAAATTAAAATAGTCTTCATTAACAAGTGATAAAAAAAAAATTTAAAAATAAAAAATAAGCACATTTCTTCCTATCGTGAAATTAAATTCGTTTCAAAAATAAAAAATAAAAGCAGTTTAATAACTCCCAACCGTCTTATGTGCACATAATCTTTCACAAAAGTCTATTTAATTTTGACTTTAAGCGAAGCATATTTGAAGCTTGAGAATGTTTGTCCACTTGTACATTACAATACGAAGGCTAATTCTGTTTACTAAAGTTACTTATAGAATCGACACCGTCAAAAAATTTAATTTTACAATAGTTCACGAAAATAAACATTCGTCCTCGGAATTTAATAGAGGGAAGACAATTTATGTTTATTAAGGTTTTCCTCATTTCAAAAAGTGTCTAGATTTTGGTTCTCACCCCCTGGAAATGTTCGAATAGTCGAAAAACTTAGACATGCCAAGTTTTGAACTGATGGAAGAACATTCAGAGGTGGCTCAAAGCGATCAAGATCTTGAAGTGATCCTTTCACCGTCATAAATTACTTATTTTAAATGCAAATTTCTGGGTTTCTATCTACAGATAATGTGCTTTTGAAATGCGTAAAACCAAGAAGATTGGAAAACTAATAACATAATAGTTATTAAAATATAACACGAAATTTTCGGGCAAATAGACCCCGAAAAATATGATTTCAACCAGAATTTGTGGAAGACAAATGAAACTTGGCTTGTAGTTCCCTGTTAACGTCTTATAGATCCTGTAAATAATTTTATGATCGAAAGTTGTTGTAATAACAAAAAATACGTAAATGAGTTATTTGCAAAACTAGAAATTTTTGCGAACTTTGATCGTGAATTTCTCACGCAGATCACACGTGATTAGGGATCGCAATTTCCCGGACTTTTTGATTTCCCGGGAAAGCGGGAACAATTTCTCGACTTCCCGGGATTCCCGGGATCCCGGACTAAAAATTATAATTATCAATACTCTCATTAGCTGATCAACTGAGAGCCAAATAGGATATGAATCTTTGCATTAGCAGATTTGAAACAGGATTGTAAATGTAGGGAGAAAATGAAATTCGAGTAATTGATTAATCTACTGAATAATTAAATACTGACAATCTTAAAAGAGTTTTGTGGGTATCAACATAATATTAGGCAAAAAAATAAAAAATTATTATTTTTTATTTAAAAGATATGAACCATAAAACCAAAGAGTAACAAGAGACAAAACTAATTATCAAAAACCTAATTCGGTTGTCAAAACCCTAAAGGCTCCATTACTCTACCGTAAATGTAAAATCGTAAATGTAACTGGAAACGTAAATGGATGCTTACTCAAAAAACATAAATGTAGCCAGTATTTTATTGTTTTTTTGTACACATCAATATCAGTGATATAAATTACACATTTTTTCAGTAAATCAAATTCAGCTTAAAAATAGCTTGATTTATTTTTTTGTATTTTAGCGACTTGTATACAAAACGAAATTTGTGCTTTTATGGCAAAAATTTTAAATTTTAATTTATTGATTCAACTCCGCACTTTATTTAAATTATTTGAACAAGTTTTTTCCGTAGAAAACAGCAAAACAAATTGTTCAATTATAAACTTATTATATCGATTTTTTACGCAGATTTAGTATATTGAAATAAAAAGCTGTGAACACTGTCCTTTCAGCTGTCACGTAAAAACGTAGAGCGACCTAATTTGATTAGGTTGCTCCGTAACATTTACGTTTTTGAGTACACATACACACATAACTCTCATAAAGAAAACGTGTCAGCTGATTCGCTACATTTACATTTACGGAAGAGTAATGGAGCATTAACTCATGCGACAAAAAAATACATGTGATCAAATACATTTTGTTGATGCCAAACGAAAATAAAAACACAAAAGTGTATTTATGACAGAAATAGAGATGTCAGAAATTGACTAAAAATATATTTACTAAGCCAACGATATCATTCAATAACATTTTTAGATAGCTTCGTAAATCAATATAAAATTTAAATTTATTAAAAGTCCACTAAAAAGAATTTATTAATTCTTAAAGAAGTGGTTGATGATCACCTTTTCGGAAACTCCTAGGTGTGATTCAAACGTGAGTTCAAACGCTATTAAACTGTTTGTAGCTTCAATATCGTAGTCCAATTTAAACGTAGCTAATATTTTGAAAATATTTTGACTAAAATGTTACAAATAATGACTTTATTCCTATTTTAAGGTAGGTTTAAATTTAGCTTGAAAAATTAACTTTGGATCAGTAAGTTTCAATTTCTTGTTTATTCATTTCGATTTCATGTAATAGATTAGTCCAGACGTGCTCATATATAACAAAGAATATTATTTGTAGCTTTTCAGGACTCACTCATAATTCTTCTCATAACTTTTAATTTTAATATTTTGTCAAATTTCTATGAGACAAATTCCGTTGTCTATACTACTGACAACTTATAACGAATAGGTACATATTAAAAATGTCTAAAATATTATATTAATAATTTTTCACTAATTGTTTTTAGTGCAGACATTTTATTAAGATGCTTAATTGAATGAATGCCATAAAGTACACAAAAATATACTAATGGAATTGTCGTAAAGTTTTAATTCCTAGCTGAATTTTTAGTTTAATTTTGTTTAAAAATGACAAAAGTGTAATTCAAAAGCTAAAATTCAAGGAGTTTTCTTCGATTTAAGTGCTTTTAAAATTCCCGAGAATCCCGGACAAAATTCCCGGGAAGGCGGAAAATGAAAAATGTTTAATTTCCCGGGAATCCCGGGATGCATTCCCTACACGTGATTATCGAAAAAATTTGACATTATATATAAGATACCAAAACAAAACCATATTCCGAATTTCGTTTCTCTCCCTAAAGTTTTGATGAAATCTTATTTTACTGGGGTGTATTTAGTAAAAAATTACACGTTTTACTTAAATTGATTTTAATAACTGTGATATTATAGGTTGTTCAATTTTCTTAATTTTGGTCATTTTAGAAAGGTAATAAACTGTGAAATTCAAAAGTATGAAAACGAGGAAAACTTATGTTGTAATGAATTGTTTATGGTTGAACAGAATAAAAAAACTCAAATTTTAAATATTTCAATGGCTTTGAGCCACCTCTAAATTTGTTTCAATTAATCTAAAAGTTTGTATTTTATAGTTTTTGGGCTATCCGAACATTTCTAGGAGGTGAGACTGAAAATTCGAAAACCTTTATTTTCCTTCATATAAAAGAGGACCATCCTAATGTTTATAGATTCCTCTTGGTGTCTTAAATATACATGCCGTTAAAAGTCATGGAAAATCACATGAACGTAAGTTGTTCGTGTTTAAAGTTGTCAAAAATCAATTTTTAAGCATCGTTATAACAATTACACTGGTTGACAAAAAAATCATCCCTTATGAACGAATAGTTGGACTTAATGGAATTTGATTCCATCAGTTCTAGATTTTTTTTTTGGGCGCGTCTAATATTTCGCCAATAATAAGCAAATAATAATTACTCTAGTATATTTCACCATAAATCAAGATCGGTGTTTACGATTGATATAAGTGATACACAAAAATATGCGCAGTAAAATTTACTTTAACTCGCTAAAATGTTATATTTTTATTCACTAAATAATTTCGGAGTTATTTCGAAATAAATGAAAAAATTTGTAGTTTTTCATCTTTATCTCGAAGCTGATAATGCTACGAGTAAATAGGGAATCCATCATCAAAATTGATGCACAAATCTTGATTTTATTCACAGTGTAGTGAAAATACCCTTGTATACTTAAAGTTAAGTAGATATTAGGGTATACAATCGATTGACCGTCATTCGGTTATCCGGTTAATTTTTGTCGATTAACTGTCCGAATAATTTAAAACTGTCCACTTTCGAATAACGAATAAACCGAATAATTTGTGTCGAATAACCAGTTAACCGAAATGTTGTTTTCTCGAGTTATAAATTAGAAAATTTTTTATTTTTATGATAAATTTATGTAAACTACATCTTTTTAAGTGGTGAGGTAATTTTTCTTCTGCTTCAGAAGTAACAAAAAACAGGATTCAATATATATAGAAAGATTTAAACAAATTGTTCTGCTATAAGACGTTGATATTCGGATGTTATTTTTCCAAAAAAAGAAAATAACTGAAACAAATGACAAAACAATGTTATGCAATTTTCTATATTAAAATAATAATAAAAATTAAAACTAATTTCCTGGAGTCGATAAAAAAATTTGGATGTTCATTGCAATTTTGCACAAAATCGTGAATATGGAATGACATAATACAGGTATCAAAAAATTCAATTAAAAATTCAATTAATAATTTTCAATGATACGAATTTGTACTATTTCTGGATCACAAATTCAGTATCTTACTGACTTCTTTGGATGTTTTTTTTTTTTTTTTTGGGATAGAATGGATAAATAATAAAACTTGTATCAATAGAAAATCTTAAACATTACTTTGAGTAAAGTAAATTCAAAGTTTTACAAGTCATAATACTTTTAATTATCATCTTCTAAATGCACCCAAAAAATATTAATATAGACTCGTTTTACAAAATGCCAAATATATTTACATGAAAAATATATTAAATAAAGCGAAATAAGTAGAATATTTTATAGTATTAGCTAAAAAATTAAAATTTTTCATACAAATAGGAGAAAATAATTACGAAATGATCTTCTTTTAAAAGAATTTGATCTTATATCATGTTTCTAAGTAACTATTTAAATAGATTAAAAGCTATAATTTGTGTAATTTATATGTTTTACATGTATAACAAAGGTTATTCGGTTAATCGAATAATTTGTCAATAATCGGTTATTAACCGATCAACTTTTAACCTCGAATAATTATTTTTCGAATAAATCGATTAATGTAAACACCCGAATAATTGGATACCCTAGTAGATATACTGGTGGACAAACCAGTATATCTACTATCATCATACAGATGTTTCAATTGTCACATTCGTAACAAATATGGTCTGGCCAGACCAGTACGGCATTTCTATATATTCAAACGAAAATTTGTATGGTTTTTTTATATTATTACGTTTATATAACTATATTCTACCATCACTACCACAAAACTTTCCAAGATATAACTTTTCTCCATCGTTACATTTAATGCTTTTCTCCCTGTTTTGGGTCTTAAAACGCATATAATATTTCCTTAAAATATACAAATTTCAGTTTAAAAGGTTTTAATAGAATAATTTACAATATAAAACGAACGGATAACATCGTTGAACTACATAATTTTCGTACAAAATGTAACTGGTCCAGCCAGACCGTATTAGGTACGAATGTGACATGTAACCAATTTATCCTTATAACTATCTTTGTGTTAGTTTTCTCATTCTGGTTTTTTCACAGAACGTTAGAAAACAAAATTGTAGGAGGGTACCTGGAATTTCAAGTCTCTAGCTTAATTTTAAATATATGAAATTTACATTTAAATCTGCAATTGGTCTGGCCAGACCAGTTTGTAAGACGAAGGGTAAACAAAAATAGTTGGAACAGATGTTACTTGATGAGCTAAACAATAAATTCATAATTTGTGCGTCAATTTTGAAGATACACGGCATATTTTGGGCGTAGTATTACCAGCTTTGAGGTAAAGATGATAAACTTAAACATTTAATGGTTTAATTTTTTAAAATAAATTTTATTTAAATATGTGGACATATTTTTTTATGAAAATTGTCGAGAAAGAACTTTCTAGCCCATGTTATATTATCCGCAAGTATAACATTTTTATTGACCATTAAATAAAAATAAGTTATAGGACACAAATGGCAAATATATTAATTCCAAAGATGACAATTTTAATCTTAAAAGTCAAATATCTTTTAAGGCTTAATACATAAAGTCTAAGTATAACACAATATTTAAAAAATCGGTTAATATTTACAAAAGTTTACATACACCAAATTGTTCTGAATGTCCTACTCCGTTCCAAGATTCATCAAGATCGTTCAAATATTTTAGACTATTTACTACATTTATTTTCTATTATCTTCACTGTGCATTTTTCAATTTAGGTTTTTACAATTATGCGTATTTTGTTCCCTTTTTCTCAAAAAATAAATAAATTAAAAATCTTATGAAGCTGCGACTGTTTATTGTCATCGTCAAAACAAAAAATTGTGAAAAGAAATTTATGATTGATTAATATTCTTAACAATTTATTGTGTCTGCCTTTTTGCAAAAAAAAATGTCCTTGATCATAGTTTGATTTTGTTTGTCCCATTTATCTATTAGACATTTTATTAAGTATCCTCAAGTGGATATCCTTGAACATTTTTTTCTAACTAACGTAACAAAATATAAAAATATTTTATTATCATTAATTGAATTAATAACTTTTTTGTTACAACTATAAGAAATTACTAAAATTCCTAAATCATACTTTTTTTCTTTATACAACCAACATCATTACCTATTAGAAAAACTTTTTGTACATCTTGTATTAATACTTGCACACGTAGGTATACGTACATATTTATGTATCCTGTTTATATTTATTTTAGCAAAGTTAATATTGAAAAATCCTCTTATAGTTGTTACAAGTCTAAGTATACATGTTTGTTTGTATGTAGTCATACGTATTTTGTTTGCTCCTTGACTTTGAGTAAACTTTCCTTAGGGATTTTACTGGAAATCTAAAAACATATGTCGTGCTACATTTTATTACATTCTCTGTTTTCCTTTTTTTTTTTTTACAAAAATAAGAAAATTACGCCAAAAATTCTACACGTGTGATGGCACTTAAAACGATGATGCCGGTAATAATATGATGACTTCCACTTATAATGAAATAAAAAAAAAATACAAAAATGAGACAAAAAGAAAACAAAATAAAACCTAATTAAATATTGCCTTTGGCTAAAAACGTTAAGAAATGGTAACATGACCTGCCTTAGAGACACTCGTAAAATAAACAAAATAAATGTAACCAAAAAACACTTAGAATTTCATTAAGAATATTCAGGCAAATTCCATGTGTGAAACTACTAAGTGATTAATGTGTGTAGGTGTAAAAGAAAGTAATTCGAGTAAATTTATATCTACTTACATATTTGATGTAATATTTATCAATTAAATGATCATACATTTGCCTTTTTTTATATTGCACGTATAAGAAAAAAAAACGGATCCAGGAAATCGACGTGGAAAGTAATCAAGTTATTTTGAGAGCCAATAATTTCGCTTCTAATGAATCTGTAGGCACGTTTCTAAAATAATAATTATACTCTCCACTGCTACACTTCAAATATCCGATTAGAAGTCACAGATTTATTTCCAATAAAAGTTTGATTCGATTCCATTTCACAGTGGTAAATTCAAGCAAAAAAAATCCTAAAAAATAAAAATCGGTTTTCTGATAATATATTAATTGCCTTATAAAGCCAATGCTTCAGATAATATGAGTAACAATGCACAGAGGTACGGAATTGGAATTTGGACTTACAAACAAAAATTTTGATGCTCAAAGTAAAGTACCTCTGTCATTAGCTTTAGTTCTGTAAAAAATATTATTTTTATATATAAAGATGTGGGGTATATTGTTTGTCTTTCCGTGTGTTACATATCGAAAAAAGCATTTAAGACCCCATAAAATATATATAGTCAGTTTCCGGTAAGACTCCGTCTGTACGTATGCCTGCTGTAAGCAGAAATGGCTTCAGAGGGGACCAATTAGTGAATGAAATTTGGCTCAAATACATATTTAATTTTTATGTAAGATTTGTATTGGTATTGAAAATTGGCCAAATTGGTTATGGCCAAAATAATTACTAAAAACACAGGGTGTTCGTTGTAACTTCAGTTCATTCTTTTCTGCTGATATCTCTTTCATTGTTTCAACGACCAACATAAACTCGGAAGCAATAAATGGGCGTGGTTTGCACAAATTCTATATAAGATGAAATTTAACAAGCGAGAATGTTATATTCGGCTTGTCCGAATCTATATACCCACCATCAACTTTTTCAAATTTTACGTTATATGGTAGATGGGCGGTAAAGTGGGTGCTTTTTTGTTTCCGAATTTACATTGATCCTTGAACTATTTGTGCAAAATTTCTTTGACTTTACACCTTATATGGACGGACGGACATAGCTAGTTCGACTCAGAATCTAACCAGGATCCAGAAAATATATACTTTATTATTAATTAATAAAATTATATTTTAAAAATTAATTTGAAAAAAGAAAAAAATTACAATTCTCTGAAAAATCGAAACAATATAAAACTTGAAAAAAGTAATAGTCGGTCAAGCCCGACCACCATTGTGTATGAGTATAAAAATTCAAGAAGGGGACTTACATTAGACCTTTGTTCCATTGTGGACCAATACTTTTACTAAGTGTAAAATAAAATATACGAATACAGAATAATTCGTTGGTACTAACATTTGATGATTTTATGCACTTTAGATCGATTCCCGGAAACGGCTTTATATGGGTAAATTATGGACCGGTACTCATAAAATTTAGTACTGTTGTTTCAACTTATATAAAACTTATTTGTGTCGAATACTAATTTGATATCAAATTAATATTCGACACACTTTAAGTTAAAGTGATTTTCAGAAAAGAGGTTTATATGGGATCTATGGTCAATTATGGACAATTACAAAATTTGGCACACAGATGTATAATAATAATGGACCGATCATAAGGTCCTTGTCCTTGTGTCAAAATAACTTTTCGTGCCAAATTTCATCAAGATATTTTTAAAATTGCGACCTGTACTTTGTTCACAAGGTTTACATGGACAGAAAGCCAGACAGATGGACGGACATCGTTAAATCAACTCAGGAAGTGATTCTGAGTCGAACCGTATACTTTAAGGTGGAGGTCCGACGATTTTTTCTGTGCGTTACAAACATCAGTACAAACGCATAATACCCCAACCACCACCATTGGGTGCGCACGAAAAAATTCGTGCGTACTTCTAGGCTTATAACATTTGGCATAGTGAGAAAATAATTTTCTACATTTGTCATTATGCTCAGTAGCTGCGTGCTAAATTTCACTGTAATAACAAAATTGTCCAGAACTTCGCCCAATTAAAATGTATTGGAGCCTAGTAAAACAGCATTTAAAGAATACCAAAAGCTCAGCAAAAAATTAAACGGAGTTTAAAAAAAAGTGTACATATTTCAGCAAAAAGCAAAATCGGCCAATGTAAATGTAGAAAAATCGGCCAAAAATTTACATACAAATTTGGGTCATATTTCTAATGAAAAATTACCCAAAATTGTTGAAGAGTGTAAAACCCTTCGGCCGAGGGCTGGCTGTCTAGGAAACCGTATTAATTCAAACCAGAATTCTATTCAGGTCAAAGTTTAAATTATTTTCATTCTGACTATACCTGATTTTGTCCAGAATTTTATCACATATTGAATAAATTTTCATACCAGAAAGTCTCATAATGAACATTGGTTGTGGGTGATTTTTCATAAATTTTAATTATACCCTACACCACCAAAGGTGGTTGGGGTATTATGTGTTTGTGCAGAAGTTGTAACGCAGAGAAAAAATCTTCGGAGGCCCACCTTAAAGTATACCGTTCGACTCAGAATCACTTTCTGAGTCGATTTAACGATGTCCGTCCGTCCGTCCGTCTGGTCGGCTGGCTGGCTGTCCATGTAAAGCTTGTGCGCAAAGTACAGGTCGCAATTTTGAAGATAATTTGATGAAATTTGGTACATATGCTTTTTTTGAACACAAGGACGAAGCCTATTGAATTTGGTTATGATCGGCCCATTATTTCACCTATCCCCCATACAAATGTCCTCCCGGAATAGAGTTTTAACACATAAAGATGCCTTCAAAATATGAATATTTTAATGAAATTTAGTAGAAATAAGTTTTATATCAACAAAAATTCGTCTGCCACATTTCATGAAGATCGGTCCATAACTGACCATAGCTCCCATATAAATTCCTCTCCCGAAAATCACTAACGTGCATAAATCCCATACAAATGTTAGTATTATGTTAATATTTAGCATAAGTAAGTTGTATATAAGTAAAAACAAAATTATGTATGTGGATCGAAATGGTGTAGGGTATCATATAGTCGGGCTTGACCGACTATATCTTCTTCTCTCGTTTTTTTTTTATATTTTTTCATTTGGGTGATTTTTCCATATTTGATTAGTGCGATTTTGCTTTGGGTCTCTTTGCTGGCAGAATCACAATAAAAATTTAAATGGAGGGAATTCCGGAAAAGATCCGATATTTTATTAAAAATCAATAAGAAAGAATTCATTCTTTAGAACTTGAACGTAATAGTCTAGAACAAAAATATAGTTTAAAAAAATTTACCCTATGGTTTAGTTTTTATAATCAAATTTATATGCACGGATTTTCTCGTGCGCAGTCCTTATATGGAAAAAATACACATAAAGATTACATTTACTTAAGTAAAACAAACACTCTAAAACTTTTATCAATTAATTTCATATTATTGTAAATATTCTCTCATAGTTCGCCAAAAGTTCCGGGTTTCGTTTTTATTTTATTGAACTGCTAAGACAATCCCTGCTTTTGGAAGGTTTACAAAAAATAATTTAATGTAACGTTTCGCTTATTTTTCCAAAAAATATCAAGTTGGTGTTCACCTTATAGAATCGCAAAGGAGGTTGTATAATGTTTAAATCGAGACGAATAAAAATGTATTAAAGAGTTATAGTGAAGACCTAAACTTTCAGAAAAAACATCTTGTAGTCACCCTGTGATAACACCGAGTATGTAAAAGTTTCGAGAAATTGTAACATCTACAAATCAAGTCCAATTTCAAAGATATTTATATATCTGTAAAGTGCTTAGCAATACAAGCTTACACATTTAAGTTAGCTCTTACAGCTAAAAAAAATATTTATGCATAATTTTGAATTTTTGCCTCGGAGTCATTCCATTTAAAACCAACTAGGTGATTTTCTCACCTCTTCCGAATTTGATAATATTTGGTACAATGATTATTATTGTCAAAACTAAGACTAATTCAAAATTTCAGATAATATCATCAAGTGGTTCGCAAAATATCGCTATTTGAAACTGCAAAATAGCTCAAAATATGTACAAAGTTGCATACAAAAAATTACAAATATCTTTCGAAGTAATTATTATATAAAATTTATTGAGATGTCATATTAAAGGTATCAAAATTACCTTTAATATGACGTATAACATTTTTTCTCAACATCAAAATGGTCCATATCTCGCGATTTTTCGTTCACAGGTAAATATCTCGAAAAGTGGTCTTTTTAAAAATTTTAAAAAAGTGTTAATGATGAAAATGTTTTCTATAACCGTGGAAAGTGGCATTCAGGGACTCGCAATATTTTAGGATTTATTACAACAAATGTCATAATAAATACGAAATATTTATTGCAATTTGTATTGTTTTGTTTGTAATAAAATAGAAAAATCGCCAATTTCTTCCAAAAATCATTCGAATGTAATAAAATTCGACAAGAATATTAATATTGACGCTGGTAACGCAAATGCCGAGTTTGAGTTTGATTACCGCGATAATTCGCGATTTATAATATCTCAAAAATTAGGAAAATTGTCTTTTTTAAAATACAAATATCTTCCAAAGTATTTACGTTACAATGTTCATTAAGGCAAATATTTAAAGATAAAAAAATGATACCTGAAACATGTTTTTATGTTGAATTTTATTGGTGGATAATTCGCGAATTAAATTTCGCGGTCGCGTATTTTCAAAAATGGTATTTTTAATTTCGTGAAAAATATATATGTAGAGGACGGATCCATTTTGAATGTTTTCTGTAAGTATCGTGATGGGACTCTCAATGGCTTCTGAGTTTTTTTATTACAAATTTTTAGTTTTTTGAAATTAAATATAAAGATTTATTAGTGAAAATTTGTGCTGAATATCAAGTTATACCAAGTCGGGGGAGTATCATTTTTTTGCTAACTATCAACGTTAACACTCAACGGTATCAACAAAATATAGTTAGTAATAAAAATATGCACAAACAAATCCGAAGATCTTTAAAAAAATATATGAACAACATTTTAACGCTTTTCCTTAATCGAAGTTAAAGATTTGGAGCTGTTAGAGTCTGATGGGAGTTGTTTAACCGCAATCCGAATGAGTTTTTGCAGCGTTTTGTAACTGTGGATGAAACATGGATCCATTACTGTACTCCGGAGACCAATCAGCAGTCTCAACAATGGTTTTTTCCGGGTGAAACCCATTTCTCGGCCAATAAGGTGATGGCAACAGTTTTTTGGAATGCACGCGGGATAATCCACATCGATTACCTTCACAAGGGAAAAACAATAAATGGCGAGTATTACGCAGACTTATTAGACCGATTTAATGAGGATTTAAAAAGAAAACGATCCCATATGGCCAAGAAAAAAGTTCTTTTTCATCAAGATAATGCACGGGTGCACACGTGTGCAGTCTCAATGGCAAAACTCTATGAATTGGGCTACGAATTGGTACCTCCGCCATATTCTCCGGATTTAGCCCCTAGTGACTACTTCCTATTTCCAAACGTAAAGAAATGGCTCGGTGGAAAGAGATTCAGCTCCAAAAATTAAATTATTGACCAAACAAATTCCTGTTTTAAGGACCTCGAAAAATCCTAGTTTTTGGAAGGGATGGAGAAACTTTGGACTAAGTGTATTGAGTTAAAAGCAGATTATGTTGAAAAATAAATTTTTTTCATTCAAAAAGTCACGGACTTATTGATCCGCCCTCGTATCATAAATATCGTCCATTTGAGATGAGATTTAAAAAAATGTCAATTTTGTTCATATTTGGTACGCATATATCCTATGGAGCCATTTAAATACTTCCATTTTTATTTTTTTTTAATTTTAAAAAATTTACAAATTTATTCACGATTTTAATTTTTCGAAAAGTCAAAAAATTGGAAAACAGTGTAACTTTATATATCAATATCTCTAAAAATTCTAAACGGATTTTAATGATTTAAACTGCACGCAGAAGATGAATGTGTCCTCCTATGGACCAGCAATTTTAGTTAGTTATAAACGTAGTTCGTTATATCCGTCAAAGAAAAAATAAAAATGCAAAAAATTTAATCCATTGTTTTTTTTTTTTTTTTTTTTTAATTTTATTATACGAACGTAAAATTGATTAAAAACAAAATAAATTAAATAAACATAACATTCAGTTCAAGAACTGTTTAGTTTATTTTATATTATTTAATAAGATTGAATTTAATGTAGCATTAATATTGAACGTACATTAAATTCAATCTTATTAAATAATATAAAATAAACTAAAATTAAACATAAAATATTTTTTAAGTAATATTTAATTCAGGCACTTTTTAATACATATTTCAATGTACTATTAGTAATTAAAACGAGTTAATAAAATTACTTATTTAAAAAAGTCAGTTACTTTCTTTTGTACTCTTAATTTTATTATTTCATTTTCAAAAAAATTCTCCAAATTTAAAAATTTTTTATAAATGTCTGAAGCATAGATTAACAACTAGATATTTATGTGAGAGAAAAAAACCTAATTCAGTTGTCAAAAACCTAATTCATACAACAACAAAATACATGTAGTCACATATATTTTGTTTTTGTGTTTTCAAAAAAATGAGTAAATTTTTTGAAAATTTAGTATAGGGTGGCTCTCACATAAACTTCTAGTTCTATTCTATGGTCTGAAGTATGATTTTTTACATCAAAAAATGACGTAAAGTTTTCAAACTACATTTAAGAGATTCGTTGAAGGAATTATAACTTCTTCGTCTTCAGATTCAGTCTCGTCGCAATAACTAGCCAACTGCTCTTCTGATTGCACCATTTGAATTATTTTAACGTCTGTGAGAAGTTCTGTTGTAATGACACTATCATCAACAGAAATAATATCGGATACATTCGTCGTTATCAATATCCATATCAGCAGATTGTTGATTAGCTTCCTGCAAACCAAAGCCAGAATGTTGAAAGCAGTTCAATATGGTGGTTTGTTTTACTTTGTCCCATGCTGATCTTAAAAAATTTAAGGTATCCAAAATGTTTATGGTTGGCAAGGATTCATTTAATTCAGCAGAAATTAAATATTTTTGTAAAATTATTTACGGTGCTTTATGTTCTTAATTATTCCCTGATCACACGGCTGCAGTAAACTTGTTGTATTTGCCGGCAAGAAAAACATTTTTATTGATTTCAGTTTATTTATTGGAGATTTTTTGTAACCATTGGCTAAATAATTCTACCGTCATCCAAGCTTTCGAATTAGATTTATACTCTATAGGTAATTCACTTATATTTTTAAAGCATGTTGGTCGTGTATATTTTCCAATTGCTAATAATGGAAGCTTTTCTGATACATCAGAATTACAGCCAACTAACACAGTAATGCGTTCTTTTACCCTTTTTCCTCCGTGGCAGGTGTCATCTTTGAAATGCAAAGTCTTGTCTGGAAGGCATCGGTAAAATAAAGCGAATTCATCACAATTAAAAATTTCCCGTTTAGCGTACGTGTTCAAAATGTTGGCAAGAATATCATTTTTCCATTCAGCAGTCATTTCACTTGTAACAGATTGGGATTCGCCACAAACTGTTGTATATTTAATATCATGCCTATTTTTAAATCTTTCCAGCCAGCCCGTGTTAGGTTTAAAATTTAAATTTAGTTCCTTTGATAAATACTCGGCTTTTTCCATTAATAAAGATCCAGATATTGGAATGTTTTGTGATCTTGTCTGTTTAAACCATAAAAGTAATACCTTTTCCAATGTTTCATATTTGGCGGATCGCAACTTCTTTTTTGATGGTTTTACTTAATTTTTTTGGGCTGCTGTTTTTATTTTAACTTTAATTTTAATTATTGTTGGCAATGTGGACTTTGGAATATTAAATAGTGAACATATTTCTGATTTAGTCCTTTCTTTAATTTTTTTTTTTTTTTTTCAATTTCACATATAATATTTAATTTTGTGGCCACAGAAACACTTTTTCTTTTCTTTTTTTCTTTATTTGACATTTTTTCGTTTAAAAATTTAAGTCACAATGTTTTTAAACAGCTGTTTTCTTTCATTTTTTTTTTTCTTTTTTGCAGTTTTGAGAGTTGCCAAGTTTATTTTGTTTAAAGAAGTAAATTCTAGGGTTTTCGTTATAAACGAAGTATTTTGTATGAAATTTTTTTGTAGGGGTTTTAAAAAAGTGTTCGTTATAAAGGAAGTTCGCTATAACCGTGTTCGTTATAAACGTAGTAATTTGTATGAAAATTTAAAGTAACATCAATGGGACCGAAGAAAAGTGTTCGCTATAGGCATAGTTCGTTATATCCGGTGTTCGTTATAACCGTGTTCGACTGTATGTTAGAAAGCAATTTTTTACTAGGACTACATACATGCAATTTTTTAACACTCAAGTCATAATGTTAGGAACTTGTTATCCTCCAAATCTACTCGGAAACACCTCAGCTCTGACCATGCGAAATTTTATTTAGATATCTCGAACAGTTAATAAGTTACAGAATTATTTCCAAAGAAAATCGATTTGGGACCACTGTGCGATGTTGATTATGTTTTTAAATTCTAAAATATATTTTTTTAATTTATGTAGTTCATTGTACGATAGTTTCACTGGTGAGTACTATTTTCTTATCTATTAAAAAAAATTAAATACATTTTCCCAATATTTATTCCTGAATTATCTTAACTCACATTAATATGTACAATTTTGTAAATAATTATTTACATTTCCATAATTAAAAACCATTTGCATATTTTCTTTTAACGATTAATGGCTAAAGTCAATGAATTCCTAAAAGTCATTAGTACCATCAGATAAGAAAACAATGACACTTTTTGATACATATTCATTTTTATTATTTTGTTTTTATATTATTATCTTACTTTCCATATTTTCCAAGAACCATTATTATATAAAAATATTTTGTTCAAATTAGAATCAAAATCACGAAAAATAAAAAAAAATAAAATGTTACAAAGCAGTGAAAGATATTTCCAAAAAATTAAAGTGTATCCAAACAATACAAGTACATAATATTAAATATGACACTTGAATTTATTTGACCACACGTGTCCATCTAGTAACATACATTCATTACACTTTGACACTGGTATACGGACAAGTTGTAGGGTTAATGATGGAAAAAAATATATTGAACTAATATTTTGGAAATAAAATTCATTGAATTAAGTTGTGAAAGAAATAAGAATAAAATAACAAGTTGATATAAGTCGATTATATGTTATACTAAAGTTCTAATTTTATACTAAATTTAACTTAGAAAAATAAAATGGTTAATAAAGAAAAATATATTAACAAAATAAATTTAATTCAAGGTATAGTGTCAAATGTTTTCTTTGGTTACTCATGGTTTTAAAATAAATAATTATTACATTCTGCTCTCACAACTAATAATACCTCCTTGCATTAATATCTCACTTACATTTGTGGTCACCAAATATTTTCGTCTTTGTACGCATTTAATGAAACTTTTTGTTTTCCTCTAAGGTCAAAACCACGAAGGTGACGCATAATTGTTTTCAAACAATACTCTTAGATAAATTGCATGATATGAATGAATAAATGTAATAAAATTGTATACAATTATTTTTCGAACTGCGGTATTAATAAATACTCATACAATAAACCAGACAATATTGAGTAATTTACTACAAATTGCTATGAAATTAAACGAAATAAAAATAATGAATGGTAACAGAAAAAAAATATTTCTTATTGTAACAAATTTATCATTAAATGTCAATGTAAATCTATCTATAGAATTGTAATTGTTGTTGAGTTCATTGAATGTGGGAAGTTAGTAAAACTTTATAACACCATGAGCATCAATTAAATTTTTTGTCTTTTAATAGCTTAACCTGGCGCTTAATTAAATTGGGCGAATCATTATGAGTTGTATGTGTGTAAAATATTCACTCTCCTGTTAAATATACATATGTACAGCAGGTGTCATAAATAAGTAAACCAAGTAGTGTCTTGAACTCAATTGGTTCTTTTTCAAGTTGTAGATCGAAGATATCATAAGTAACATATAATTATAGATATATAATGTATTGTTAGCAAAATAAACAGCAAAAGATTCAATTCAACATATTACTACTTAGTGAATGGTGGTTCTTTTTAAAGAAGTGAAAAAAAATCTATGCTCCATAAATAAGTAAACAAGGTCTTTAATACACGCAAAGAAAAAACATGGTTGGTCAAATCATAATCGGTAACTATCATTAATGTTTAGGCTTATGATTTCCTCAATCATATCAGCTATTAAACCCTTTTGTGAACATAATATTGTCCTATCCAATATTAATATAATATGAACCTCACAATCATAACATTTGTATGTGATAGTCCTCACAACCATACTGCATAAATATAACATGATCCCTATATTATAATACCCCCAATCATAATACTATGCATACGGTTAAAATGTATTTTTATTTATTATTATTATTTTTTTAATTTAAATTTTGCGAATAGAAAATAATTAAAAAACAAATACCACAGCCTTCACTGGACGATGTCGTTCAAAAAAATCTTCACATTCACACACCTAAAAGAAAATTTGTACAAATACATTTTTTTATTTTTATATTTGACCGCACTGAATTATTGATATTTATTGTACTTACCGAAAAATATTTCCAATTTGAAATTTGGCCATTGATGATTTGCTCAGTCAGCACTCGTTATTAAAAAATAATAATAAAGTTTTTTAATAAAAATTTTGTGAACTTTTTTAAACGTTTTTCTTCACTTTGCGTCCGTCACATTTAAGATTTCATTACTGACTGAGTAAATTATTTCGAAAGAGAGATAACAATAAAGACGAGCATATTATTGTCACCCCTCGCATTAAAATATTACATACAAATATTTCATTGAAATAATATGTTACTATGAAACATATTATTCTTTTAGTACACTGACTTTATATTATTACAAAGTACCATATGTTAAAATGATCAGAACAAAAAATAATTGATTCAGTTTAGTCAAAAACACAATAATTTAATTGTGTTAGCCATATAAACTATTTAGGAACATCACCTGATTTCCGCGAGCATTTCGGAATCATATTTTTTCTTTGCGTGTAGTAACGGCGACCGCCTATATTTTGATTCATTAGTGCCATACGTGTTGTTATAGTGACTACGTATATTCTGCATATTCCTGGACAAAATCAAGAGGTTTTAGTAATAATTAAGTCCATCAGTTTGGTCAATTATGGGGACACTATTTTTTTATTAAATTTCATGCAATTTCTATTGGTGATACATCTGGACTTTGAGTAGGTTACTATGAAATGTTAATTATTTCCTCAGCTGTATATTTTGAATCAAATTCACCCTAATTTATAGGTGAATTTTCCTATTATAGGATAAAATCCCCAAAAATTAAACAAAAACTTTTTGGAACTTTATACCTTTTAACAGATTAAGGTTAATTTATTTTACCTTTGTGTACCACTTTTTTTTCCTATTTTATAAATAGAAATGTATTTCTAAACCATTAAGCCCTTTCTGCTGGACTTAAGTATTGATTTTCTATACTTAAAAGTTAAAGTTTAAACATTTTAGAGCTAAACGTACATATAGACTACATTATATTTCATGCGAATCATTGGTTATTCAATCCAGAGACTTATTTTCTAAAATTTTCATATTTTTAGACATAATCTGCATAGAATATCATCAAATTTTGGAGATTTATTATACTTATGTATACAATTTTCCGTACAACTAGACCATGTTTTCCGTCTTCATATATTTTTCTGTGAGTTGTAAATTCAGACCATAGTTTTCGGACTTCTGGAATAAGTATTGATAAGAATTTTGGAGCAGAAAGCATAGAATTTTAAAGCTAAATAGTTATCTATTCTTTTTGTAGTGATCCTTAGAAGTTTACGAGAGTAATTGCGGTCAACGCGTTCATTATGTTTGAAGCATTTAACCACCTTGAGAATATAGTGGCCGTTTTATTAAAGATTTTTTATATATTTCTATATGTTTCACCTTTTTCGTATAATATAATAGTTATTCTTAGTTCTCCTACACTTAATTGTGCGCTATTTGCCATCCTTTAGGTCGAAATTATGGTTAAATTAAAATTTTATAACTTTATCGAATTTTCTAATATAATCGAAAAATTGATTTTTTATTACTCTCATAATGTAACAAATAACTATCGTTGTAGTACTAAAATCATTTTGTAACCATAAACTTCACTTACTTTTAACAAAAAATTAAAGAAATTAAGCCAAAAGTTGCTTGTTTACTTATTTTTGACTCGCCCGAAAATGACTTCTTTTCAACTTTCTCTAGAAAAAAACTTAAAATTGAAAAATTTGTCATCAATGTAAAAGAAAACGAATTGACTTCATCAAAAACATGTAAATTTAAAAAATATACCGTTACATTTGCCGCTTTTTGAAGCGAAACAGAAATGATAAGTTTGTTAACTTATTTATGACACCCGCTGTATGTACTTTTGTATGATTAGAGATAAGAACAAAAATAGTTTTGTGTCAAATAAAACTTATACTTATGTACCTAAATATTTATTTTAGTGCACAAAAAAAAAAAAAATAAATAAAAATAAAAAAAATTAAAAAGTAAACAAAAATAACATACAATAATTTATCCAGAAAAAATTCATTTAATCAATGTTAAATTCCGTATATAAACAAAATTATTATAATATTCATTAACCCATTAACACCCACTGTTACATATATGTAACATGACAAAGTTTAAAACTATATTGTCAAAAAATAAAATAATATAAACTTTTGTTATGAATTATGTAATTTAATATTTGTCCTGTATCCTCAAATGTTTCTTTGTCCTCTTTCACTACTGTTGTTGTGGCAAAAAGTGATTTTGTAAAGTTCTTTATTTGACAGCTTACAAAAATTCGAAAAATACTATTATCAATAATTACCATTAGAAGAACGAAAAAGCACCACAAAGTTCCCCTTTAAAATCCTTACCCACTTATAGTACAAAATTCAAAAAGTACCATTAGAAGAACAAAAAAGTACAACAAATCCCCTTTTAAGGATTCTCATAAGGACTATATGTACTTAAGTTCATGTTTCTAGGTTTAATACAACAGAAAATTCATTATTAAATTTGAATAAAATATAATTTATAAAATATACATTGGAATAGATATAACAAAAAATCTATTCCAATGTATTTCTAAATTATAGTGGGATCTCATATTAAAATACGCATATGTTTATTTCAACACGCAAAGAAAAAATGTGGTTCCTGTGACCATAAACTAAGAGCAACATACTATGATTATAATATATGATTCCAGGTTACAATAAGTATATTTGTACGTAATCATTATTATGATTCCAATTTATAATTTATTAGTAAGGTTCATAACCTTATTAATAACTTTTAGTAAGTTTTATAACCTTTTCTTAAATATTGCTTTCAACTTCATCATGTTTTAATAATTCCATGTTATCATATATATAAACTTATTTCATCATATATATAATTCCATTTTATCATATATATGAACTAGTTCCATCATAAGTATAATTCCATTTTATCATATATTTAATCCCATGTTATATATAATTCCACTTTATCATATATATGAATTAATTTCATCATATATATAATCCCATTTTATCATATATATGATCCCATATTTTCATATTTATATTCATTTGTACCACGATATGTGGTACATTCATCATACTGAATAAAAACAAAACTTGTCAATTTATATTTGTTCATATATAAACTAAATGAGAATTATAACTACTGGACTGAAACAAAAAAATGTGTATTCAAAAGGCATTAAAAGTTAATGGCTTAATGGTTGTAGAATTAACCAAATTTGTAAAATGAAATGAATGGTTGTGTAATTAATTAATTGTTGTAGAATTGACTAAATGATTGGATTTATTCATAAATATGATTTCATATAAACATATTTAAATACATATTATAATTCAGTGAACCATATTAAAATTTTGATTGTGGGTAATCATTAAATGATTAAACAGAATCATAAACGTTGCTATCATGAACACAATATATTTAAATCAATGAAAAACGGCAATATAATAATTGAATAGTTGTGGTGATCATTCTGTAACCATGTTTTTTTCTGCGTGAATAAATAGAAAAACTGTTTTATGAGAAAAGTACCAAAAGTAGGTACGATTTTTATCCATTAAACGTTCGAATTTCCAAAAAGTACCATATTTGTTTTTGTAATTTTTCGATAAGGTGCCCAAGAAAGCGCCAACGTACAGCTTTTACCCGCTTTCTCCCTAAAAGGGCCGAAAAATTTAAAAATGTTAAAAAATATATGTTATTGGTGAAAATGTTTTCTATAACCATGGTAAGTGGCATTCTAGGACTCGCAATATTTTAAGAATTATTACAACAAATGTCGTAATAAATACGAAATATTTATTTCAATTTGTATTGTTTTGTTTCTAATAAACAAAAAATCGCCAATTGCTTCCAAAAATCATCCGAATATAATGAAATTCGGCAATATTATTAAAATTTACACTGATAACGCAAATATCGAGTTTTAGCTTGATTACGTTTATTGAGGCGAACTGTTAACGAAAATGAAATTAACTTTAAAATGATATCTGAAACATTTTTTTATGTTGAATTTTATTGGTGAATAATTCGCGAATTAAATTTCTCCTAAAAAGGGTATTTTTAAAATCGTGAAAAATATATATGTAAAAGAGGGAGACATTTTGAATGTTCTCTGTAAGTATCGAGCTGGGACAATCAATAGTTCCTAAGTTGTTGAAAAAAATCACACCGAATAAAGCAAAAAAATTCATGATTGAAATTTCTTTCACAATAATTATTTTTTTGTTTCACACTGCGCACAGTGCACAGTGTCCCGTTTCAAAAATAAAATGCAATTAAATCTAGAATTTCCAAACGGCTGGTCCGATTTCAATGAAATCTCAGACAGTGTAAATAGAGGCAGGCGAGTTTAAGTTTTGAGTTTGGACCTTATGTGCATAACGGGGGCGGGTCCAGATGGTCCTAAAGTTGGAAACCTCGGGTGTTCAAAAAATTTAAAACGATCCAGATTCGTTATATCTCAGCCGATTTAAAAGATTTTTATATGAGTGCATTCTGCTAGTTGAGATCTACAAAAAACGTTTTGTAGGTTTTTAGTTTAAGAGATATTTAACTTCAAAGATTAGAATTTTTATTTTTGGACCTATCTTGGTAAAGTTTTTTCGCTATAGCGGGTCCAAATTTCACTTGATTTTTTTGAAATATTTTTAATTTTGTTAAGAACAAATAACAAAATTGTGTAAAGAAATGTTTACGGAATCAAAAGTTATATGCATTTAAATTTGAATATTTAAAAAAGTCGATTTTTCTCCGTTTTTTTTTTTTTTTTCGAAAAAGGTAGTTACGTTCTTTTTGAGTTATAAAAAAAAATTCTTAAGAAACATATATATTAGATATAATATTTTTTTTTTTATAACTCAAAAAGAACGTAACTACATTTTTCAAGAAAAAAAAAAATAATAATAAAAAAACGGCGAAAAATCGATTTTTTTTCAAAATTCATATGCATATAACTTTTTCAAAATGGCTCCACCTTCTACATATTTATTTTTCACGATTTTAAAAATACCAAAATGTTTCAGGTATCATTTTAAAGGTAATTTAATTTTCGTTAACTATTTGTCTCAATGAACGTTGCACAGTGGAGCCAAAAGTAAAATAAATGGTAATAAGTCTGGAACTTTGAAACCACTAAACTGATTTAGATGAAATTTGAAACATCGATAGAGAAGGAGTTAGGCTTTCAGAGTATTGTTGGATATAGTCTGTAGCTGCAGCACGGACGCTGTTACAATGTGCTAAAATTGACCACCTCGAGGGTGAAAAACATATCGGGGCTTATAACTTTTACAAATATTAACTGATTTTAAGTACTTTTACATTTTTGAATTCTCCTAAGCAAGACAAGGAAAAAATATGCTTACTGTGTTAAACTATCTCGTATGGTTTAAAAGATATTTAACTTAAAAAAATAAATTTCTCATTTTTGGCTTCGACTTTTTTGCAATTTTGCACTATAACTTTTGAAATAAAAATTTTAAAATTTTTTTAAAAATATGTTGAAATTTTCTATAATTTCCTAAATTATGTTAATAAAAATTTTTTTTGTTATCTCAATTTGAGAAAAAATTTTCAAATTCAAAATTTCAAAACAGGTCTCAAAAATTTCAAATTTTTGCCAAAAAAGTAACTTTATATATTTAACTTTTTTAAAAAATTTAGTTTAAAAAGTTAAAAATTTTTTGGTATTTTCTGAAAGACGTGACATCAAGAAAACGTGTAAGTGTAATTTTGAAAAGTTCTGAAAGTTCACCCTATATCCAGCAGTGGTCAAAAATGATAAATTTTGGATGAGACGTTGAATTTTTGAGTCTGTAAAAAAAAATTGTTGTTGATTTCGGTACTTCTGTAAATTAAACTATATAGCCCACTATGTTCTTAAAGGTTTTGCAAAAAGTTATGACAGCCTACCGGTAAACTTAGTCACACGAGGCAATTTTCCGAAAATACCCATATTTTCAATAATAAAAACTTCGACCTTTAAGCATATATAGTAAAATTATATATAATTTTCTGATTTGTGCATTTATCAATTCTCCATTAAATATTTTATATCATGTGCAAAAATTATGTTGATACCTATAATCATTTAGAAATTATTCAGTCTCAAATTTTTTAAATATGTATAAAAATATATAAACATAATTTTCATTTGTTCGCTTTATTTTAAGAAGTGTGTTAAAAATTTTAAAATAGTGAAATTTATTATACATAGTTTCAAAGAAGACACAATTCCCTTAAAATTGATATATAACGTGACTATTTTGAACTTATTACGTTTATAGTAAATCAATTTCAAATGAGCAAAACGCAAAAAAATTGTGAACTCTTCATGTTTCCTCCTATTTTTTGGTAGTGCAGTGTGATAAGACAGTGCGGTAAGGCCGTATCAAAAACTACATGAAAAAGCGAAAGATTTTACAATTTGCAACTCTCCGCTAAATTCAAATTTATTTACAAGAAGCGTTGCAAATACAACATAGTCATATTATATATCATTTTAAAGCAAATTTTGTCTTCTTTAAAGCTATGTATAATAAATTTCACTATTTTAAAATTTTTAGTACACTTTTCTTAAAATAAAGCGAACAAATGCAAATTATGTTTATATGGACATATTTCAAAAATTTGAGACTGAATAATTTCTAAATGATTATAGGTATCAACATAATTTTTTCACTTGATATAAAATATTTAATGGAGAATCGATAAATGTGCAAATCAGAAAAATATATGTAATTTTATTATATATTTTTAAAGGTCGAAATTTTTATTATTGAAAATATGGGTATTTTCAGAAAATTGCCCCGTGTGACTAAGTTTACTGGTAGGCTGTCATAATTTTTTGCAAATCCTTTAAGGACGTATCGACCTATATAGTTTAGTTTCCAAAAGTACCAAAATCTATAATAAATTTTTTTACAGACTCAAAAATTTCAACGTCTCATCCAAAATTGATAATTTTTGACCAGTGCTGGATGTAGGTTGAACTTTCAGAACTTTTCAAAATTACACTTACACGTTTTCTTGAGGTCACGTCTTTCAAAAATTATCAAAAAATATTTCACTTTTTTAATTAAATTTTTTAAGAAAATTAAATATATAGTTACTTTTTTGGCAAAAAATTAAAATTTTTGAGACCTGTTTTGAAATTTTGAATTTGATTTTTTTTTTTTTTTTGTGTTGTCGAATTGAGATAACAAAATTTTTGTTATTAGTATAATTTAGAAAATTATAGAGAATTTCAACATATTTTTAAAGAATTTTTAAAAATTATATTTCAAAAGTTATAGTGCAAAATCGCAAAAAAGTCAAGGGCAAAAATGAGAAATTTATTTTTTGAAGTTAAATATCGTTTAAACCGTACAAGATAATTTAGCACAGTGAGCACGTTTCTTCCTTGTCTTGCTTAGGAGAATTCAAAAATGTAAAAATGTTTAAAATCGGTTTATATTTGCAAAGTTATAAGCCCCGATATGTTTTTGACCACCTCGAGGGTCAACTTTGGCCCATAGCAGCGGCGTCCGTGCTGCAGCTACAGACTATATCTAACAGTATTCTGAAAGCCTAACTCCTTCTCTATCGATGTTCCAAGTTTCATGTAAATCGGTTTGGTGGTTTCTAAGTTCCAGACTTATTACCATTTATTTTGCTTTTGGCCCCACTGTGCGTTGTAACGTAAATATTTTGGAAGATAATTCGTATTTTAAAAAATTCAATTTATCTTATATTTGAGGTACTATAAATCGCGAACCATAGCGGAAATCAAGCTAAAACTCTGTGTTTGCGTTACCATTGTCAATGTTAATATTCTTGCCGAATTTCACTACATTCGGATGATTTTTGGATCCAATTGTCGAATTTTTTGTTTTATAGTTAACAAAACAATACAAATTGAAATAAATATTTCGTATTTATTATGACATTTGCTGTAATAATTCATAAAATATTGCGAGTCTCAGAATACCACTTACCATGATCATAGAAAACATTTTCACCAATAACATATATTTTTTAAAATTTTTAAAAATACCATTTTTCGAGATATTTACCCTCGAACTAAAAATCGCGAGATATAAGGACCATTTTGATGTTTAGATAAAATTTATGTTATACGTCATATTAAAGGTAATTTTGATACCTTTAATATGACATCTCAATATATCTTATATCATAAATACTTTGAGATATTTTTAATTTTGTGTATACAACTTTGTACATTTTTTTTTTAGCTATTTTGCACTTTCAAATCGCGATATTTCGTGAACCACTTGATGAAATTATCTGAATTTTGAAGTAGTCTTAGTTTTGACAAGAATAATGATTGTACCAAAAATCATTAAATTCGGAGAGGTAAAATCAAAAATGTTATTTTTTCGTGTTGGTTTTAAATGGAATGACTCATATACAAAAAATCAAAAATCCATCCATTCTCAGAGTTTTTTGCAAAAAGTCTTCAAGAAATTTTCGTACTCTAAAAATTTTTATACATTTTTGAAAAGAAGACAAAATTTCCACCAAGACAGGCTAAAAAGTAAAAATGTTAATCTTTGAAGCTCAATATCTCTTAAACTAAAAGAGATAATATAATATGTTTTTTGTAGACCTCGACTAGCAGAATCCTCAAAATACTGATAGGACAAGACTTTTGTAGTACGAAGGGTGAATTGGTCAAATACACTGTCAGACAAAATAAAGTGCGGTTTTGTGCTCTTGTTATTTAATTCACAATAATTCTCTTCTAGATGCATTATGAACAACTTTTTTGGTTTCCAGGTATTTGTCGTCTTATATTGTTTAGTTTAATAACAAAGAGAAGTTTCTAAACTATTTGTATTCTAAAATAACAATTTATATTGAAAATTAGAAGAAATTGATGGGGCAGAAACCCCAAGGCTATGAAGTAAAATCGCAACTATATCGCAATGTTTGCCTTACAAATTTAAATTTTTTCTAATTTTAATCTTTGATCTTTCAAATCGCAGGTACGGCTTAGTCATACAAGGTATTGATCTAATTATTTTTTAGTTTTATTTTTTATGGTGTTTATAAAGCTGCAAAGTTTTTTCTAACTTTTTTGAAATTTGTTTAACAAATCTTTTTTAAAGTCTAAAACAGTCTTAAACAATTTAAAAATTTTTTAACCTAGCATGGAAAGGTGTTTGATTATTCTGCGGAACAAAATTAAATTTCTGTAATTATGGTTCAAATTGAATTGAAAATAACTTTTCATTTAAATATTTAACAAACAATTAAAAATTTCGTTGTACACTCCTTACACAAGTGTTGAAACACATTAATGGTCTTAGGGAATTCGTTAACATTTTTTAATTGATTTTCTCTGTTTATATCCTATTTGATAGATAATTTTGTGTAGATTAAAATTATTTAACATTTAGGTGCAAAATAAAGTATTTAATAGCAACAATTTTCTAAAAATTACAAAATGACCAACTTTTTTTTCATATAAACGCACCCTACAAACTCCGATGCGGCACGGGTTAACGATATCTGATTTCACTGATATTTCACACATTATGTTTTTGCAACCCAAAGAATAATTCTAGGGGGAGATACGGTCAAAATTCGATAGTTGGTAAATTTTGGTGCGGCCTAATATAGATATGGATAATATGTTTTTTTATTATATTAACTGGTGTTCAATCATTTTATATCAACAAATATTTTTCTTAAAAACAAAAAAAATGCATAAAAAATATAATTAAAATGTAATTTTTGTTCAGATATTTTTGGTCGACACTGTATATCAATAGTGCTGAATAAGACATTCCAACGATACGCTGAAATCTAAATTACGATAAAAAATTTTAAAAAGTGGTCCAGCACACGTGAATAAAATAATTGAACCAAACTTTAATTTTAGGTGGGTATATTTGCAAAGTTTTTTTGTCTCTATAAAAATCAATCAGTCAGAACCATAACTTTTTAATAATAATGCAGAAGGAGCCTGAATTAATTCTAATAATTCTTACTGGCTAACAAGTAAGTTATGGAGAAAAAAAAAATTTTATGCAATGATTTTCACAGAAATCCCACTTGAATTATATCAATAAGGAAATATGTTTCAAATGAAAATTACACAAAATATTTTTACAATAAAATGGCAATTGAAGTTTATGACATGTTAGGGAGAATCATCGATATTTCAATTAAATTTGTAACAAACTTTTGTTCAAAGTTATTTTTTCACATATTTCTAAACAAAATATAAAAGTTTTTCTTGTGGAAATACAACAAATACAATTAAATAACTTAACTTTACAACATCCCTGTGGTGTAATTCAATAATTTTCGAATATTTTTTCTTCCCCCTCCAGATAAAAAAAAAAAAAAAAAACATGTTTTTTGTTTCTTTATTGCTTGCAGACCCTGTCAAAGATTATACATCACCTTGACAATCAAAACTGTTTTGGCAAATTACGTGACTTGATTTTACAATAACTTATTTATGATTTTTTTTTTTTTTTTCTTTTCGAAAATTTTCTTGCTTTGTTTTCCTCGAAGTCTGTTGAAGTTTTATCGTTGTATATTAAATTTGTTGTAACAACCTAAAGGACATTCATATCCCAAGTGTACTTGACCTTATTAGGCCACAGAATATTAAGTGTTCTCATATTCAAATAGATTAATGTTGTCACAAGACAAAAAAAAAGTAACGGAAGAAAGAATCTTTAAAATAAGTATGTACATGAGGACAAAGATAGATGAAACATTTATTGATTTTGAGTGTAAAAAATATACATAAGAAGAAAATATATATATATTTTTTTTTAGCTATAATGGGATTTAATATTCTATAAACTTTTCCAAAGGAGAAATGGGAAAAGCTTTTAAATTCCTGGGAACTTTTTGAAATACAATTTATATAAACATCATAAAAAGATATATTATTAAGTGGATTTTTGAGGAAAAAATTACATATGAGATTTATTTGTCGTAATTCTAAAACTATATTTCAATTATGAAGAAGATTTTTTATAAAATAAAGATGACAAAATGAAACATTTTTAATGTTTTCATTTATTAAAACAAATTTTAGTAACCAAAAAAATCGAAAATTTAACATGAAAAAGATTTTTTTTGGACACTTATTTCAAAATAACTTCGACCAGTATTTTATTAAATTTTCTTTTTTAATAAAAAAGTGATATTTTATTTCTCTCATAACATAAAAAATAACTACCACAACACTGTGCTAACAAATCGATTTTTTTTTTTTTACTTTTCATTCAGACCATAACCAGAAAAACTTAAAATTTGAATTTTAAGCATATTTTCGAGAAATAATGTTAAAATTTGGAGCTAAATAAAATTTAAATAAGTAAAGATATTCAAATAAATTTTTGGCACAATATAGATAGGTTTGTTCTAAAATAAGAGAATTAGAAAAACTTCCACTTTTTTGTATTAAAATACTTAATATCCCAGTCCGGGGAAAACTTGTTTTAATAATTGACTTTTTTTTCATTGAAATGGTCACCTTGCCGTTATAAAAGGCGTGACTCATTAAATACTTTTTGTGTGTTTAACCAACATATGGGGTATATCGTCAATATATTTTTTTGTTGAGTTCGGCTTTCACATTTTTGTATGTCAATAAATATTTAATGTGAATAAAATTAAAAATTTTTTCAAAATTGACAAAGTTTGGATAGGGCTTGGGGAAACCGTTCCCCAGAGAATCTCCGATTTTGTATTTCACGTTTACGTTAAATTTCTTTTGAAGCCATTACAAAAACTCTGTAGTACGGAACAAAAAAAGTATTTTAGAAGTGGAGGAATATTACCAACTTTTTGGAAAATAACTCCAAAATTTTTTTTTTTTTTAGTTTCAACTTCTGATTAATATATGTAACTATTTATCAGATAGATATATTTATATGGTTTTTGCATTAAATATTTAGAATTTTGCAAAAAAAAAAATCTAATGATTACTTAAAAAAAAATTTTAGAACTCAAATTAAAAAACCTAAAAAATCGAGATTTACAAGGAGTACCTACATATCGTTTTTTTACATTCAAGTCATAATTGAATTTTGTGTGAATTTTTAAAAAAAAAAATTACATACCCTAGGTGATCAACTTTGGAGGTCTACCCTCCACCCCCGTGACCAGCTAGGAGCCTGTGCTCCTAAAGGTCAACTCGAAATTAATTAATCGAGACATTAAAAAACAGCATTTTTGAGTTAAAATTAATACTCTAATTATTGTTATTCCATTCTGCGGTTACGTGTTTTGAATGCTGAGAAAATATTTATAAAAGTTTTAAAATTCCTCACAAATTCTCTTCTAAGTAATTTTTAGCTCGTTATGAGAAAATATAAATTATTTCTTTTTTCATAAATTTAGTTCCAAAAGAGAACTTTTTAGTACATCATGGCAACAAAATTTCATTTTTAAGTATAAAAACAAATTGTACTCACCAAGGTACGGAAAAATTCGGATTTCGAATTTAATTTTAAGTTTTTATTCGCTCTTATTAATATTATTCGTAAATTTAAAAATAAAATTCACTTTTTCCACCTATGGTGTAGGGTTAAAAAAATATTAAAAAATTCAAAATAAGTAAACACATTTTTATACCGTTACACGACTTCAAATCGATTAATTCATTTTGAGTTAATTCCTGAATATTATTTTTATTTTCGAAAATAAAATTTTTGATCTTCGAACAAATTTAAAAATTAGAACAAATTTAAAAATTAAAAACAAAAAATAAAATTCGTTCTAAAAATTAGGATTAAATTCACTGACAAAGATTATTCTCCGAACGAATCAAAAAAATGAGCGTTCTACTTACTCTGGTACTCATTTATTATCTTGTTGTGATTAAAATAATGAAAAAATACGAATGCATCTAAAAACCTTTCTGAAAAAATATAAATTCTTTCACCAAAACTATATTTTTATTTTATTCGAACATTCTTAAAATAACGAAAGTTTTAAAGTAATTTCTGGAAAAGAAAGTTTGAAACTTTTTTGCAATAACTGGTAAGGAACTGAAAATATATTAGAAGAAGATTGTCAATATTTTGTACGCATTCAGCTATTTATCATAACGCATCGTTTGGGAAGTCTTTACATCGAAGAATATTTTACAAGTATAAGTCAAGAATATTTTACAAGTATATAGTCAATGGCTATAAAAAGTTAAAAACTTTTTATAGCCAAAAAGGCTGAGTAAAAAATTATCAACTTTTCAAGTAAAATAGAGTAATGTTATAGAAAACTTAAATAAGAAAGAATTGTTAGAGTTAAAGAAACAGTATTACTTTTTTAAAAGCGCATTTTTTTTTTTTTTTTTTGTAAGCGGGATCATAGTTAAAAAAGTGGGATAAACCCACCAAAACCGGGACGTCTGGTAACGTTAGATATGACACATAAGATGTAGATAGTCCTTGTTAATCTCTACAAAGAATACCTTTATATGTGTATATCATCTCTTTTGGTTTAGGAGATATTCAGGTCGAAATAAATGTTTGTCTCATTTTTAGCCTCCTTTAGTGTTTCTTTAAATTAGAGGGCTTAATATTTTTCAAAATATTCACCAGATTTCTTACAAAATTCTAAATAATATTGCTGTAAGAATATTATATAAATATTTAAATCCCACATCCAAACCTTTGTCAGTTTTGATTTTTTTTTTTTTTTTTTTTTTTTTTTTGTTAAATTATTTCAATTATTTATTTTATAATTTTAATTGTAGTTATTTCAATTAAATAACTTTATATTTAGGGTAAACACTAAGGTTATTCAACTTTGTATGAAGAAAACGAAAGGGTATCGTACATTCAAACGTACCTAAAATTATGAAAAGAGACATTATTTAGAATATATTTTCTAAATTTAAACTTTCTACGATGATTGGATCGGGATGCTATAAGGCCATTTAAGTTAATGATTCCAGAACATAACGTACAAAATTTCTTCTTACTAAAATTAATATATCAAACGATAGGTAATAACAAATTATTGTACCCATCAGTGTTGCCAGGACTTGAGAAAAAAAGAAGCTAAATTGGGCTTTAAAAAAGGTCAGAAAAGGCTAAATGCCCCAAAAAATAAAGCCAGAAAAAAGCTAATAAATTTTTTTATTTGAAAACGCTTTATTTTTTTCTTCTCATTAGTTTTTGGTATTTCTTAAAGATATATTAGTGAATTTATAAATATAACGTAAACAATTCCTATGAGTAATAAAGTTTGTTAAAAAATAATAAAAGTATTCTTGTAGAATGTTGCGCCGCAGGCGAAAATTTTCGATACGTATAAATAATTTCGTTTTTTTGTGCGGATTAATACACAAAAATGCTTAAATTGATGATTCTGTAAATATAAAATTAGTAACTTTTTAGCCTTTTTAAAGCTATGTTAAGAATTAAAAAAGGCTAGAAAAAAAGCTAGAAGCTAAAACAAAAATTTTGAGGCTAAATCTAAAATAATAAGGCTAGATTTAGCCTCAAAAAGGCTAAACTGGCAACACTGGTACCCATATATCGTAATTTTTAGAAAAATGTAAAATTTAAACGAAAAAATACCATTTATAAAATTGTATATTTTGTTCTTCCTATTAGCTGTTTTGGAAATCCAGTCATTGTATGAAGTTGAAATTTAGCTAGTATGATCTAAATGACATCCCCTTTCATAATTTTAGGTACGTTTAAATATATCTGGCAAAAAGGAATTTTGAAATCTAACTCAAAATTTGATATGTTTTATTGTATAAACATATAATACTTAGATTCAATTTTGATCCATATCCTAAACTTTAATTGCAAAGAATATTAAGAATACTTTTGACGTCATCATGTACATTTTCCAAGAATTTTAAAATTGCTTTTTCTATTTAATAAATTTTATATTTTATTTAAGTCCGAACAATTTTTATTTAGCTTTAGTGTTATTATATACATACATATGTGAATACGTATTTATAGATTCTTATATTTTCCATATGTATTTCATAAACTTTTTAAGCCAAATAACAAAAACACTTGAAATGAATGACATCTATTTGTGGCGCTTTATTGCAGTAATATATATTCATGCTAGTTTCCGTTTTCCTACAACAAGGATTAGATGAGAAGTTGTTAAAAAATGTGTGAATATTTATGTTGAAAACTAAAGCACTTGAAGAGTTATTCCAAAAAAAAGAAATCTGCACAAAGCACATCCAAGGTTTTTTATATTTTTAAAAATTATTTTCAAATATATTCTTGTTGACAATATGATACAAAATGGTATCCTTCCTTAAAATTAAGTTTAAACAGAATTTCTTAAAAATACTAAATAATACGAAAACCAAAGAGAATGATGTCCTTTGGTTTTCTTTTCATATGATCCTTGAAAATGCACAAATGTACACTGAAGTAAAATAAAGTTTTTTCAATTTTTTTTTTTTTTTTTTCTTATTAGGAATAATGAAAAAAATGTTTTGATATATTTTACCAACTAACATTTGTAAAGAAAAGCAAAATTTTTAAAATATTTTAAAAAGTTTAAAATTAAATTGAAACATAATTTGATGTGTACTGTGTACATAAACTTTCTGTATTTATGTTAAGAATTTGTATAACTTCTAACTTGTTTGTATAATATAAAAATCATATTAAATGCACTTAAAAAACTATATATGTTGCCATGGAAGTTTTGTAAAATTTGGGAAAGAATTTCTATTAAATTGAAAATGGTTGCATTGATTACATTGATATTTTCACATTTTCATACCTGCAGTAAGTCGCGTATAACCTTCGTGACTGATTGGTTGCACTTCATAGTCAATTGGTTTTAAAAATGCAAACAAATATTTAACATACCAGCACATTTATAGAAGATTAAAAAGAAGACACTCAATTAAAAAATATCCAAGCATAAAAAGTGCTGATGAAGAGGAAAAATAAAAAAATAGAAATATATTTTACAATTTATTTTGTATTTAGAGACATTTAGGGCAAAAACCCAAGCAACTAAAATAATGATAGTCACGAGTCGTTGATGTAAAGGTAAAACATAAGAAACATTTTGTAAAAGTATTATAAACAAGAGGCTAACAAAGTTCTTTATTATCACTATTTTTTACAATTACGTATTGTGCAATAAAGAACAAAAATAGGCTACAGTTAGAAAATCAACATTCTTCAGTAGGGAATTCTCGCTCAAAGAGTCATAGTGAAGAAATATCCAATGCTGCGAGAATAATAAATAAAATTTAATATAGAAAGGGTCGAGTTGTTTTCAAGTTGAGCTCAGAACCCTAGATATTTAGGCAAATTTCTAAACTTTGATCAATTAAACCTACTGTACTAAAATTTTTCATTCTCTTAGTTCTGTATTATGAATTCAAATCTATAACCTATTTACTTATTACTACGAAAATTATTAAGGATTAAAGTCAATATCAGAATAATTAAAAATTGTTTATAAAGACCCATATAGCTACTTATTTTTTATAAACTACACCACCATAGGGGGTTGGGGTATTATGCTTTTGTGCTGCCTGTTTTTAACACACAGAAAAACTCGTCGGACCGTCACACAGTGATTCGTTCCCATATAACGACTGGACAAAAATAGAAGTAGTTATTCTAGACTTATGATATTTTGTATACTATTAAAACTTGGAATAGTTAAGAAAAATACGAAGTTTCGATAAAATCGGTGCAAGGACTCATATACCCCCCATACATCCTGAAATTTAAAAACGCCATATTTTCCACAAACTTAAAAACAAATTTCTAAAAGTTGGTCATGTTAGTACTTATATGACTATAATTATATGTGCGATTTTTTATTTCTAATCGGAGCAAGGACTATCGTAGCTGTCATATATCCTTTTACCTATGAACGTCCTAAAACTGCTAAAACGACTCATAATATAAAATAACTTTTGAATAGACTTGCAGTTGTTGAATTTGGACAAATAACATACAAGTTATGGAGAAATATATACTATATATATTTTTTTAATAATATAAATATTATTAAGGAATACTAGACTACGTGTTATAAATAATATATATTACTCATACGCACGGTTGTACATGAAAGATATACAAATAGACAGTTATATCAGATTGCAAAATGTTTTTAAATGATTATTCCTCTTTAGTGAAATTAAAATAAATTTAATTTAGCTTTCCTATCTACAGATAAGACTGAGGGTTAAAAAATGTGAAATTAAAATTATTTAATGAATTTTTACATCATTTGTACTAGAATAATTTTACAGAAAATTGTAATATTTCGTTCCTAAAAAAATATAAATTACAAAAATACTTAGCAAAAAGTGGTTCCGTTCTTTATTGATTACTATTAAGGAGAAAAGGGGAAACAAAATAGAAAAAAGATGTTTAAAAACCATGAACTAATCTTCCTTATATATATAATCAAACTTTGTCAATTTTATATTTTTAACACAAAATAAAGTCATAAGTATATAAAATTTATGGAAATATTTATATTTTAATAGAAATTAAGTACTAACGTTTTATTTTCTTAAAACTTGTGTTCTACTGAGCTTAAGTATATAAAAAAATGTTGAAAGAGATTTAAAAGTCCATTAAAATTCTTTTTTTAATTGTTCACTTCAAAAATATTTTAATAAAAAAGGATATTTTTTCCATCCATAAAATATTTTATTATATAAATTATAAGCAAAAGGTGGTTGCATTTTTTGATATTTTAAAAATGTTAGATATCAAGCTATAGTATCAGCTTTAAAAAATTAAAATCCAAGAACTAATCTCCTTGAAATAGCTTTTCAAGTTTAATCAATTTTTTTTTTCCTATAAATTCAGTTTTAATGAAATCCAACTTTTCAAACAAAATTTTAATAATAATTTAAGAAAAAATCTAAATATATTGTTTTTAGGCGAAGCCATAGATTTACGTTTCAAAAGAAATATCAAAAAAAAAAAAAAAAAAAACTGTTGAAATATATTTTTACCAATTATTTAAGTAGACCCATCGAAATTAATTTTTTTTAATACACACATCTTTGCTATATATCAGCTGATTTTGGCGCACTCTACTGGCATGATTATGTTTTATAAAAATATGGGACATACATTTTTAAAAAGCTTATATTATTAGCTATAAGAAAAATGTAAATTTTTTTTAAAATTATTACTTTTGTATTTTTGCCAATAAAACGAATCACTGTGCGTCACCTTAAAATATACCGTTCGACTCAGAAAGTAATTCTTTTAATTCTTTAACGATGTCCGTCCGTTCGTCTGGCTGTCTGTCTATGTGAAGTACAGGTCGCAATTTTGAAAATATCTTGATGAAATTTGGCATGAATAGTTATTTTGACGTAAGGACAAAGCCTGCTGAAATTAGTTATGATCAGTCTGTTATTTCACCTAGCCCCCATACAGATTACTTCCCGGAATAGAGGTTTAGTGGTCATAAATGTAAGGAATTTATATATAGCAATATTTTAATAAAATTCTGTGCAAAGAAGTTTTGTATATATATTATTCTTTGTGTCAAATTTCATGAAAATTGGTCCATAATTAATTACAACTCCCACATAAAAGCCTCTTCCGGAAATTACATTAACGTGTATAAATCCCACACAAATGTTAGTATCAAGTTAATATTCGACACAAATAAATTTTATAAAGTAGAAACAACATTGCAAAATTTTATGAGAATCGGTCCATAATTTAACATATCTTCCATATAAACCCACTTCCGGGAATCGACCTAAAGTGCATAAAAGCATATAAATGTTAGTATCAACTCATTATTCTGTATTTGTACACAGAGAAAACAGATTCGTTGTGACAACTGAATTTTATTTATTTATTTTTTAATAATTTATCAAAAAATTAAAAATTTTGTTGCCCCTGTTTTCACAAGTGTTCTAAAAGTGTTTTATGTTATAAAGGAGACTGTTTGTTGGTTTGTTTGTTCGTTATCCTTTCACGGCAAAACTACTGGACCGATTTTCATGAAAATTGGTATACAGATTGTTCGTTTTTGGTAAGGAACTATAGGCTATGTTGGATCCAAATTTTTACGCCACCCCCTTTTAACGCCCACTTTGTTAAAAATGATATTTGACTTAGTTTTTTATCCTTTCCTTTGATTGTTTTATGCAAAATTTGGGGCACATAAATAGTTCTCTAGAAAAATACCAACTGACATATTTACTGGATGCCACGCCAACTTTTTACAAAATTATATCCTACAGAGAAACTGTTTGTTATTCTTTTGCGGCAAAACTACTGAAACGATTTTCATGAAATTTGGCTCACGGATTGTTCGTTTACAGGAAAGAACTATAGACTAGAAGTCACGCCTCGTTATGTACCCACTCTTTTAAGAATGGTATTTGATTTAATTTTTCTTAATTTTTTACCCATTCCCTGAATGGGTTCATGCAAAATTTGGCACACAAAAAATAGTTCCCAAGAACAATTACTTAAACGACTCATTTACAGAATGCCACGCCCCTTTTCTTGTCCATTTTTTGTACGACCTTCTTTTACTTAAACGATCCATTTACTTGATACCACGCCCCTTTTCATTCCCACTTTTCGTACGACCTATTACTAAATATAGTTCTGAATCAGCTACTGCTTATACGATTTATTTATTTTATTCCACGCTTCTTTGTACGGCCACATTTTCTAACAAATTATTTGGCTTGATTTTTCTTATTTTTAAACCAATGAATGAACATACCGTTCAGTGGGAACTTAAACTTATAAGATTTATCTAATGGATGTCACGCACTTTTTACCTCCACTACTTAACATAACATTCTACTTGATTTTAGTAAATTTTTGACTAAACCATTTTATCGGTTCTTAATTTGGGGCACATCTAGTTCGGAAAGGACTAACCTTTATAGCTTATGACACTCATATAGTACGTAAGTAATATATGTTGTTACAACCATTTTATAAAATGCCAAGCACCCTTTTTCACCGTATAGTTTTGGCATTTATTTGTGACAACATCACATGAAAACTACTGAAGAATGCACATTATATTTGACTCAAATAAGCGTAACCAAATCCTTTTTATTTAAGTACCTTTTTTAAAGAAATGTTTTATTAAAATTTTAACACAATATCTACTTCAATTCACATAAGTAAATTTATAAAAAATTTTCTTGTATCACATTAATAGTAGGTTTCACGAGTGGTTATAAATGCTGTTCTTGATCACGTTCCATATTCACTTTTACACATCATTTTAATACCACTTTTCATAAAAACTATATTATTTTCAAGTATGATCAAGTATGACTTACTTCTAAAATTTGACATGATTTACTTATATCATGCTTCACATGTATTACACAGAAAAAAATTTCTCTGAAAATTATTCAAATAATTTATTTTTTAATTTTTTATATTCGTTTAATTAAATTTTAATTAATTAAATAAGTTAATATAATTAACATTCTTAATTTATATTATATTTTTTTAAATAATATTGACAGCTTTTTTTAAATTCAAACGAAAAATAAAAAACAGTTTGAAAATTTTAATTTTTTGTCAGCAATGAAATTAAGTTTTAGATGAAAAATATTTAAAAACTAAATGTATAGAGCAAAGAATACTAAGAATAGAAAATAGTACTCTTTCCTACAACAACAACATTTCTCTCTCTTCACATACAAGTTCTGTGTGAATTCAACACACTGGTGAGCGAGAGAAACAACACAAAATAAACAAATATTTTCCTTAAAATTTAAGGAAAATTACACACGCGACACATTTTTCCACTAACACACGATATTTTTATTATTTTATTTTGACATTCTTTTTTGTATGTTGAAATTTAAATTGAACGAACAATGTTGCTAATTTTGGTATTAAAAATAAAACAGAATTTAAAATAATTTTAAATGATTTTCATATTCATCAATAAAAAGCCAAAAAATGTAATTATATTACTATTTGTAGATGTAACCCGCATCAAAAGATGAAAATCTGCGAATATAATTGTGATGAATTATAATTAATATTTTGTTAATACTCTTTTGTGCAACTATGTATGATTATGCTGTGTGGTGAAAATGGTTTTAGCACAAATACATATAAATAATATTTGACTAACACAATCTTAAAGTTAGGTTTTTTTTGACAACAGAGTTAGGTTTTTTTGACAAGCCTTCTTTTCTTAGTATTCTTTGGTATAGAGGCTGCAAATCGTATTAGTGGTATTAGTAACAAAAATTTTATTGATTATTGAGTAAGTACACTATTTAAGTTTATGTTAGTTAATGATTCTATATTGTAAAAAATATTCCCGATGTGAATGTCGAAAAAATCAAGAAGAACCGTCTTTGCATCTCTTTAAAAAATACTTCTGTATAAAAGGTATGTATGAACTGATTGTTATTACAACAACCAATTATATGTATTAACGAAATCTTTATTAATAACCATAGGTATAATCCATATTACCTCTGTATATTTATTTCCAATATCACAGCGAAATGACAGCTTCTTTGAAACTCTCCCGTTAAATTTATATAAGTAAGTATAATTTTAGAAATACAAACTTGTTTAGATAGTAGATCATTCAATACAAAACATATTTAAAATCATAGTTCACATACATTAATAACGCTCGTTAATCATATCGTAATAGTTATCATAAAATAGTTGTTTAATTTTGCATCAAAATTTAATAAATATGTTCAAGAAAAAATAAAATAAAAAATAAATTTTGGTATGATTTTTTTTCCTATACACATTTTTAATTCATTCAATCATCTACTTGATTGATTTAATTAATTTATTAATTGGGAATTTTTTTCTATTTTGTATTTTTTATAGTTTTTAGTAATTGATATAATCATTTTGGTGAGAGGTGCAAATTTAAACAAGTTTATAATTGAATGAATTATTTTCATATATATTTGTTAATTGGTGACTTTTTTCTGTGCATGTAGCCATAATTTTTAATCGCTTCTATGCAAAGATAAAAGACGAAAGATGAAACTGAAGTACATTTTTAAAATACACTTCTTGACTTACCGAAAATTGCAGCATACAAAGAATTATAATCTTTAAGGGCTTTCTTGTTATTCACGCCATGGTAATTGTACGAAATTAGATATCAAGGATCCAATGAATGAGAGTTATAATAATTAAATAAAGCAAATGCGAAAAAAATAAGAACCTACCATTTCGGCTTTGCTCATTCAATACTTTTAAAAGGTCGCGTGTGGCTCTTGTAGAGGGCCAAAATTCCATACACGAGGCTTTTTAGCTTCACTTTTTAAAGGCACTTCAATGTCTGCGTTTAAAATTTTGCTCATAGATAAAGTTTCTTCATTATTTAATATTTCAGCAGTTTTATTGATTTCCTCAATTTCTTTTCCAACAAAATCAGTACAGGAACACATTTTTTTCTCCTGCACCTCCAATCGTCGTAAATGACGCTTGCTAAACCACTCCATTACATTTTTGCTTTTTATCATATATTACGTATATTAATTTTAAATTAATTATACACAATTTTAACCTCTATGTTTACAACCAAAAATTTGTACGTATCCTTACAACCAACATACCTGGGTATGTCATACATTTTGTATGGAATTTTTGACACTTTAATGTTTTCAAGTGTTTTTACGATAGAAAGAGAAACAGGTGGTATTTGATAATAATATTTTTCTGTAAGAAATTATGTAATTTGATACTTTTATTATCATTTGCTAAAAATATAACCGTTTTTACCTAATATTGACTGAATGAAGCTAAAAAGGGTTTTTTAAGAAACTTTGAGTTTTTCCCACTTAAAAAAATCTGACTTTCTCATCATTCGAAGGCATAACGGTTTTATTTGTTCCTCGTGTATTCAAATTGGGTTTCGCGTTCATTTATTGATCTCTGAATAGTACCTGTAAATTTTACTCATGGAAATTATTCCTATATGATTTGTTTACACTTTTCTAAGTATTTTTTTAGGATAGAATTTTGATGTTTTTAATTTTGTATGACTATTTGCTAATTGTTATACAACCGTTTTTACTTTATTTTTACTGAAAATACAAAGAGAAAGATCTAAAAGGGTTTTTAATTACCCTTGTTTTTTCCCATTCAAGTATAATCGGGTTATCCCTTTATTCGAAAGTATAACAGTTTAATTTTTTCCATGAGCATTTAAAAACCTCTAAAATTCATTTATTGATCTTTGCAAAGTACCTGTAGATTTCACTCATTAAAATTATTTTATTATGAAATTTTTTGAGATCTTTACATTCTTATTATAATTTGCTAATTATTATATAACCGTTTTCACCTAATCTTGAATGAATGATAATAAAATGCAAACACAAGACTAAAAAGGGTTTTTGTAAACTAATTTAAAGTTTTTCCAATTCAAATGAAATGGTACTTTTTGAGATGCACCTGTTGTCAGTTTTCCTATTATTTAAAGCTAAAGCAATGTTGAAGACAAAGAAGAGTACGTAAGTCGAATGCTGGAGAAAGTTAGGAATACAGAAAGTGAAGATGAGCAGGAACATTTATCAATAGATGAAGATGCTGAAGATTACGTGAGAAATGTAGATGAAATACAGTTACCGGAATTTGATCCTACATATGACACTGATTCGGATGAAGAAATGGATGCAGATGCACTTGAAGCCTCAATAAACACATATATGGGAAGAGATAGCATTTTCTAGAGAACGAAAACGTTGTACTTCTTCACAAGCTACAATTTAGCCTCTAATTTGATGCTGGAGTACAATTTGTCAATTTTGGGAACCGTCAACAAAAAGGTGATCATTCGGGTGTGGCTACCTTTGCTACAAATGTTATAAATATTATATTGGAAAACAATCCACATTTAAAAACTCCAACAAATCGTAGAACATAATTCCTGCTGCATCTGAGTGAATAACTATAGAGGAAATATAAAAAAATGTGCAAATTATGCTACATTTTTACTCTAGAAGTGGAATCGAAAGCATTTTGGAAGGCGCAGTAAAATTAAGAGATGAATATTTATTTTTATCCGAAGCCAAGAAATTCGAGACATTAGTGGAAGAATGAAGAATAAAGTGAATTCTTTTATAAGCTAATGTATCTCTTATTTATAAAAATTTTAAACATAATAAATATTTTACTTGTATTCGATAAAATATTTCCAAAATTGCTCTGTACATACCTGGATATGCTGGTTGTAAACGTAAGGGGTTTATAACTTAGGCTATAAAAACCTTTTTTTTAATATAGAATATCATAGCTAACAATATTATTGACAAAGATCTAAATTTTCAATTTAATATGACGACCAAAACTCTAAATATTCTAATTTAGAAATGAAAAACATACCCGGGTATGCGGTTGTCAACATAAGGGTTAAACAATAATAACATTTATTTTACAAAAGCATGCGTATTTCACCATTAAACAATAAACACTTATAAAGTTGCAGGGTAAGCAACTGCGCTTCTGCGTAAAGTACTCAGTATATTGAAAAAGTGTGTTACACTCAACTCTATACTACATTCTGCTCACTTTTTCTCTGCCTGTAATACTGTATTATGTACATTGTACAATATGAAGTAAGCGAAAGCATACTCTGTGTTACTCTTTGGCTTACAATTCTCAGTACTCGGAATATTAGTCACTGGGATATTTTGGTATTTATAGATCCGAATGTATCAATAACTTTCCTGTTTTGCCATAACTGCAAAAAGCTTGTTATACCAGGAATTTTGTAAGAATTTTTTTCTACTTTTGGGTCTTATACTTATCTTCAACATTGCTTCGAGCATTTACAATAAAAAGTTTTGACAAAGAAGCTGCGAAAATTCTGGCAGCTCATAAGTTTCTTCGTCAATTATACAACTTGAGTAATTTTGTATGAAATTTGGTTTTAATTTCCGTGTCCTATTCTTGGCTTCTAAATTTTTTACAGCATTTCTATTTGGAACTTTTTGGACTTTATATATTATCAACTCTGCATTAGCTTTAAAATTTCGTACCAAATAGTCAAAGAACTGAGCTAACTGGGCTGATTTTCTAACAGATGTGTTTGGATGCCTTTCAATTTGCTTTTACTTTAGGTCCGATGTAGCACGGGTCAACTAATATTTCAGACATTATGTTTTTGAGACCCAAAGAACTATTCTAGGGAGAGTTACGGTCAAAATTAGAAAGTTGGTAAATTTTAGTGCAGCCTAATATACATATGTATGTATGTATGTATGTATGTTTGTACAAAATCACATAATATAGACTTCAAACACAATACGGGTGTTATTTTCTAACAAACATTCAATCTCAGTCTTAATGGTGCATACAAATATTTTAACAACATTTTGCTCTTATGCCTCGATTTAACCAGTTACAACAATAGCAACTCTACATCATAGAGTCTGCACGTGTGTGCATGTAAAATACATTGTGGCAACAAACAATATTAAAGTAAACAGTTTGTGTTGCAAGTATATACTTAAGGCTAGGATCGTTTGACTATTATAGATGTTTAGTCAAATGACCTACACCAGATAAACCAATAACAAATGATTTATTTTTAAAGACATACAAAGGGTTACGCATATACAGGCTGCATAGTTGAGAGAAACTAAATGAAAATTTACTGGAATATTATAGGAGGTGTTGCGAAGAAGAAATATATTTCTTGAGAGATAAGAAGTAGGAGAATTTCAAAAAATAATATTTTATTTAAACATTATGTTTAAGAATTTATTAATAATTTTCTAGAGAATGAACTTTTTCAAGGGAATTATACTCTAGTTTATTCAGTGATAAAAGCTTTGTATAAAATTTCTGGAAAACTAATTTTAGAGTTTATTATAATGTATGTAGTTTAAATAATATTCGAATAAACCAATATGTACATTTTACATATTCATTTCCTGTTAAAAAGATTTCTAATGTGATTATACTAAATGCGACCCCTAATAAAAAGTTATTTAAATTAAAATGTTTTAGAAATAACAAAATTTCAAGCCCTTAGTTTTTAATTATATTTTACACTCTAAAAATTATAAAATTAAAAGAAAAAAATCGCTTAACATCTTGTACATAGTTGGTCTCATTTTTCATTAATTCATAAGAAAGTATTTTGTTACAAAGTTGACACAATATTGCCATTATATGATTTTATGTCATGCATTAGATGCTATAAAATTATAACAATTGCTTTTTATTCCGACCACTTTAGTTGCATTAGAAAACCATTCAAACCAACAATCCGGCGCCTTTTAGTCTTTAAATGACGTTTAAATTTTATTTAATTCTAATATTTGTTACTAATCCCATAATAATAAAATATTTTCCACTTGATTTCTTAAAGACACAATTTCAAGTGCAATTTAGTTTTTGGTTTTACTGAGAAATACATACTTAAGTCAAATTAAGCGTATTAAACATTAAGTGGTTGTAATATTATAACAATTGGAAAATAAGTTTAAGTAAACCTAATTTAATATTTATGTATGTAAAATATTAAAATGTTTCTAAGATTAACAATTAGTTTGTATTGAGTAAAAGAAATTAAACATTTACAAATAATATAAAAAAACTCCAGTATAATATTTCAAACTTATAGTTACTTTTCTGGGAACTTTTTCATTCTACTTAAACAAAAAGTACCCAAGAAGGTATATTTATAAAGTTTCTCCAAGAAAATCTAAAACAAATAAAAACCAAGAAAATTTAAATCCAAAGGATCAACAAATATAGAAACCTATCAATACGAATATATTTATTCTAAACCCATTTTATTAGTAATAATTTCCAACTTGATAATAATTTTTATTAAGCATTAACTCAATACATATTACCATTAAAAATATTTACCAAGTACATACATACATACATACATACATACATACATACATACATACATACATACATACATACATACATACATACATACATACATACATACATACATACATACATACATACATACATACATACATACATACATACATACATACATACATACATACATATCTATTGTATAAAAATATGTATAAATATTTGTTGTAAATCCTGTGGCATTAATCGAAATTGTTTATTGTTCTTGTTTTTGAAAATTTATATGCAGATACAGGAATTTATTGGTTTACCAATATATAAATATTCAATTTTGTTTCAGCACCCATGTGGTAAGAATGGGTACTAGATGAAAAGAAACATACAATGCATACACACAATGTACATAAAAATCAAATTACATAGATAAAATAAAATTTATAACATCTTCAGAATATTCTTTGAATTTTATTTGTATTTTTTTATGGTTTCTAATTTGTATATAATGCGAAGAAATGTCAGAAGATAATATATTTCCTTTATTATTTTACAAGAAGAAATGTTTTAAAATGTTAAATGAACTATAAAGTTTAATAATAAGGGAGGTATAATTTATTTGAAATATACTAAGTACATATTTTTTGTATATTTAAAATAAAAAAATGTCTCTGGTTTTTGTTCTGGAAATGGAACAATATTTATTTATTTTTTTTTACAGGGGGATATGCAACATGAAACACTGGGGATAATTGAAAAAGAAATAGTAAAATAAATTAGATTGTTATATTCAGCCAAGTTGAATCTTATTAGTAAGTAGTAGTAGTAGTAGTAGTAGTAGTAGGATTTTAGAAAATATAGACTAAAGTCAAAACTTTCATATAAAATGGGTCAAATTCGGGAGGGTATGTACCTTGACCATTTGAGTTATTGGGCTTGTTTTTTATTTTAAAGTCATCTCTGTGAAGAATCCTTTCAGAAAGTATGAAATTATTGTATGTTGTTAGGACCTGTAGGTCTTATCAGAGCCTACAATAATATCCCAGCAAAAAAGGAACTGAAAAAGAGCTGAAAAAGTCATGAATTTAACATTGTATTGGCATCTTTTGCACTTACTGGTGCAAAAGAACTGCAGAAGCTCTTTTTTTAACCCATGGTTGTCATTGGTACTTAGGATGTTCTTCTTTTATGCTTCTTATTCATATCTTTTGAAGTACTTCCTTTCAAACTATGTTTATGAATTTTTTTTACAAAAATTCAGTTTTAGATTGCAATCGGATTTGACATCTTTGATTTCAATGAAATTCACTACAAGCATTGACCATTGGAAGATTTTCCGAAAACATTAAATTTCAGACCAATGTTTATTTTCGGTCCGAAAATATGACGGTTTAAAAAGCGAAAATATGTTAAAAACTTAACAAATTAATACTTATTTAACTTTTAATAACTTCTGAAATATGCATGGTAGATCTTTAGTTGTTGATGCATATTCAAGACAAAGATAGTACCTTCAAACGATATATACAAAGTTTTTTTACATCAAAAGTTCAAAGGTCAAAGTTGGAGATAAAAAAATTTAAACTATTATATCGCAAAAAAAGGTATTTTTAAATTTCTTAAAAAATTATATATTGTTGACATAACCTTTCTACATATGGATATAAAATTTCAAGTTGGAGCCTTATTTAGTTTAGGAGTTATGGACAAAAATAAAATCCAATTATTAATAACTCCTAATCTATAGAAAATAAAATTTTAATTTTCATGTAATTTTAAAAACAGGGGCAAGACCTTAAAAATGATATATAGTGAGTTACTTTAGATCAAAAGTTCAAAGGTCAAATTAAGACTTACAAAAAATAAACTATTATATCTCCAAAAACGATGTTTTAAAAATTCTAAAAAATTATATAATATTAATACATCTTCACTTTATACTTGTGCGAAATTTCATGTTGGACACTCATCTAGTTCAGAAGTTATGTAACAAAATATAAACTGAAGCCAAATTTTGTATATAAAATTTTACTTTTTTTTTAAATATGTGCATAACAAAAATTATTTCAAAATAATTTTTGTAAATATTTTAAATTTTACATACAAAAAATGTGCTTTTTTCTGTATTTTGCTTCATAACTCCTAAACCAATAGAGGCTCCAACCTGAAATTTGGCACAAATATAGAGGATGGTTTTATTATTGATATATGCATTTTTTAAGAATTTTAAAATACCGTTTTTGAGATATTAAGCTTTGATCTTTATATTATCGATTTTGACCTTTAAACTTAAATGAAATAAAAATAAGAATTGTACAATGTATATTTTAGAAGTTATGAACAATAAAGTGTGATTACTTTTGGAAAAAATTCAACCGCTTTTTGATTTTTGAAACGTCATATTTTTGGACCGGGAGGATACTTTACTCAGAAAAATTGTGATTTGAGCAACATTACTTAACAATACTTAATATCTGTAGCGAATTTCATTGAAATCGGAGATATCAAATCCGAAAATGTCTGTTTTTTGTCCGTTTTGATATGGAGTTACTCTTTAGCCTTATTAAAAGATAACAAAAATGCATAAAAATTTATAAAATTTTAATTTTCTTAGAAATTATTAACCTTTTTTTCCAGCTAAAATTTCATTTATTTTCACATTTTTGGAAGTAATTATTAAGAACTTCCAAAAAAAGTTTATAATATGCACTTTGTTCTACTTATGAAGTGGTGAAAATGTTCTTTTTTGGAAGCTCTTGATCGTTTTTTTGCTGGGATATAAAAATAACACTGGTCGACAAAAAAATCCTCCCCCAAAGACGAATAGTTGAACTTGATGCATATTGATGTGCTAAACACGAATCTGCTTTCAGTTTTTTTCATCAGGTCTGGATTTCTTTTTATGGGCGTGTCTAATATTTCGCCCATAGTAAGGCCATTACTCTACTATATTGACATAAGTGATACACCAAAAGATGCGTACTAAAAATATCTTCAAATCATTCAAAATTTATTTTTTTACGTGCTCAATAGTTTCGAAGACATTTTGCAATAAGTGTCCAAAACAAATCTTTTTCATGCAAAATTTTAGATTTTTTTGTTAATAAAATTTGTTTTGATAAACGAAAATATCAAAAATGTTTCAGTTAATCATCCTTATCTTAAAGCTGGTAATGCTGCGAATAAAATAAGGCATGTATCTTTAAACTTGATGCACAAATCTTGATTTTATTAGCAGTTAAGTAAAAATATCCAATTAAGTAAAAATAGAGTGGTGTTAAATATTTTTTTTGTATTTTTTCTTGAAACAAAAATAGGTGGATTTTGACGAGTTAAACAAAAATCTGCTTTCACTTTTTTTCTATCACGTACTGATTTTTTTTACGGCTGATAACTTCCTTACTCAACCAAATATAACAAATTTTTCACTGTCAATGTGTTTATTTGCCTCATCTGACATGATGTTAAAAATTTTAATTCTCTAGTGGCATTAATGGGTTAAATAAACAAAAAATTATGTAAATTCGGCTCAAAGACAATTTAAGTCGCTATATATTGGTGTTTAATTTATCTTAATAGGACAAACCTTTCTCGAGTGGGCGGACCATTCCCATTTTTGGTTTCCGAGTTTACATTGATACTTGAACTATTTGTACAAAATTTCGTTGACATTTCACCATATATGGGAGGTGGGCGGTAAAGTGGGCAGACCACGCCCATTTTTCGTTTCCAAGTTTATATCGACCCTCGAACTATCTGTACAAAATTTCGTTGTCGTACAGGCTTTTGTTTAAGAGATATCAGCAGAAAAGTATGAAACGGACAGCCTATGTTTATAGTTTCTAGCCCATAACTTATTTTGTTTATTAACCGATTTTGCCCATTTTCAATCCCAAACAAACCTTATATAAGGTAAATAAGGACTGCGCACGAAAAAAATCCGTGCATGCTCTTTGGCTTATAACTTTTGATGTGGTTGAAACTAAATAATTCTGTTAACTGGTTTACATTTGTCATTACGCTCACTAGCTATGTACTAAGTTTCATTGTTATAGCGAAACTAGTTTTTCTTAAAATGGAAATTGAACAAAAAACACCAAAACACATAATTGAAATTTTTTATGAAATCTTACATCGGTCATATAAAACAATTGCTAGGAAGGCAGTTGTGTCAAAAAATACAGTTTTTTGGGTCATAATATCATACAAAGATGTCTTGGTCACTGAATGGAAGCCTGGTAGTGCAAGAAAAATAGTACCTTCAGGCTGTAGGACTCAGACAAAATAGAAAGGATTTTCAGAGAAAATCCCCTCATCTCTGGAAGAAAAGTGTCAAAAAAAATTCATTGTTTTGAATTTTTATCAGAAAAGTTAAAAAGAAATCTAGCCTAAAGACGTATAAAATACAAAAAAATCTAATAGAAACACAAAACAAGACTTTGGAGGTAAAAAATAACGTGAAAGTTCTTCAAACGATTTTTTTTTTTTTTTCATAATTATGATTAGTTTATAATAGACGATGAAACGTTTGTGCAGGATAACTTTTTTTAACTTCCAGGCCGGGAATTCTATATTGCAGATGCTAGGGGGAATATGGCAGAAAAATATCGTGTATCAAAAAATTTAAAATTCCCAAGAAAATTTTTGTTTTGGGAAGCAATATGCATATGCGGAAAAGAAGCACTTTATTCATAAAAATTGGTTCTATTAACACAGAAATATGACTGAATGAGTGCCTTTGGAAAAGACTTTTCCCTTTCCGAAGAAAATACTATGTATCCACTTTCTTCTGACCTATTCTCGATTCCTCTCATTGCAGCAACAAAACAATGGAGTGGTAATAAAGAAATTGTTAGTGTTTATACCGAAAAATGCTATTCCATCAAATTGTCCGAAACTCCGAGCAAATGAAAGATATTGGGCTCTAATAAAAAGTAGTTTAAAGAACATTAAAAGTTCAGCTTAAAATGAAACGGAGTTTAAAAATAAGTGGACTTATTCGAGCAAAAATGTGACCGAAACTCAATAAAACCTTCAATTGGAAGAATTCTGGAAAAATTCTGATATTTCCTTAAAAACCAATAGAAAATAATTTATTCTTTTATGGTGAGAACTTGAACATAACAGTCATTAACAAAAATGTAATTTAAAAAAAATTCACCCATTGGTTTAGTTTCTATAAGCAGATTTTATTTGAGCAAAATTTCGTCCCTCTAGGTTGTCTCGTTCTGTTAACAGACCAACAGACGGACCGACGGACAGACATAGCTAGTTCGACTCTGAATCTAACCAGGACCCAGAAAATACTTTATGGGGTCTTAAATGATATTTTTGACATGTTATACACGGAATGACAAAATCGGTATACTCCCCATCTTTTTGATGGTGGGTATAAAAAGAAGTTTTAGTAAAAAATAGGAATCTTGAATTTAGCATGAACAATTTTTTTCGAACACTTTTTTCGAAATATATCCAAAACTATTGAGCGAATTAAAATTTATTAGTAGAACGACTTAAAGCCAATTTTATTCCACATATTTTGGTGTATCACTTATATAAATCGTGCATACCGTTCTCGAGTTATAGTGAAATATACTCGTATAATCGGCTTATGTAGGAAACAATAATAGACACGCCCATAAAAAAAATCTCGAATAGAATAAAATAGAATAAAGAATAAAAGTTTTAGTTTTTGAAATTTATGAATTTTTATGATTAAAAAAAAAAAATAGTAAACATTTTTTAAAAAATTATGTATTTTTATAAAATTATAAAATAATGTATAACTTCAAGGAAACTTTAATTAGAATTTTTTAATCGTTTTGTGTACAAAATCAGACAAGTCGTTTCCAATATATGGTTTAGTGCTTACTAATAACGTATACCTGAATTGACGGAGAAATCCCGTGCCGCAGAATCAGTGTTTCTTTTGTGTTGCCTATAGTAGACTGCACCAAAATTTATCGACTTTCGAATTTTGACTGTAACTGCTCCAAGAATCGTTCTTTTGGTTACAAAAACATATTGAGTGAAATATTATTGAAATCGGGTTTCGTTAACCCTGCCACATCGGACCAGAAGTTAGAAGATTACGTTTATTTGATAGGCTTTTTATCGTTTTCAGAAAAATTTATCTACTAAATACTTTGTTCAGAAACTAAATGTTAAAAAAAATAAATCCACATATAATTGTCTATCAAATAAGATATAAAAAAATTGGTTAAAAATATTATAGTTATTACAAATCCCCCAAAACAAAAATGTATTCTAGACAGTTGTGTGGCATAGGTTAACGATATCCGATTTTTCTTATATTTCACACAATATGATTTTGCACCCCAAAAATAATTCTAAGAGCAGTTACGGCCAAAGTCAGTACTTTCTGTAAAATAAATTAATTGAAATACTGTGTTGCCATTTTAGCCTTTTTAAGGCTAGATTTAGCTAATTTATTTCGTTTTTAGTCTCGAAATTGGCCTTTTAGCTTCTAATGTTTCTTAATAATTAAAATTAGGCATGATCCGCACACCGCATACGAAATTTTAAATTAGGGTGAAACAAAAAAAAAAAAAGTTCAGATGATTATACATCTTTTTTATACATTTTTAAAGTTGTATGCCCATAACTCGTTTGATTGTAGATTGATTTGTTTGATTAAAAATTCAAAGCTTCATGCTTCCAAGCATTTCAATTCGATCCAACCAGTAATTTAGAAGTCACAGATTTACTACCAACAATTATGCGTTTGGCCCCACTGTACGCTTTCTTGTTTTTTAAAGTCCTTTATATTATTGTCTTAAATTTAAAATAAAGAGTAATTATTTTATTTGTTTTTAATAAAATATTTTATATTTTGTGGAATATCCGAAATGTAAGCTTTGTTTCATTGGAGTCGTCGGTACACTTCTGTTTAAACTCTATTTTAATTTTTACTCAGCTACAAGAGTTCTTTAACCCTTTCAGTACGAGTATTTTAATGCCATATGACATCATGACATTTTTTGGCCATTTATCTAAACCTAAGTAGATTTTTATATTAAATCACAAGTTCTTGATTCGCTACCCACTTAAAAACGACCTACAGGTATTTTGGGGTAGCAAATTAACTGTATCCTAAGAAACTAAAATTTTTAAATTTTGTATAATTTAAACATATTTTTTAAAATAATAATGTTTAATTTCATGTTTGAATTAAAATTAAAAAAGTGATACTTTGTCAATTTCATATCAAATGATATTCCTAAATAATTCTTAATCCCAAAAAAATTAAAGGTATTTTCTCAATTGGATATCAAATCAAAAAACATTTGACTTCAATTAATTAGAAATTTAAGATAAAACCTTTGTGGTTAAAAATGTATTTTAAAGATTTCTATTAAAAGTCTTGAGCCAAGGACAAAATATCATTAAATGTTTTTTTCAAAAATTTTTTTTTGCAAAAATTACAACGATGATAATAAAAATCAAACAATAATTTCGAGGTTTTAGCGACCACCTAGCAATCTTTCTACGAACCCCTTGTTGATAACAGCGGACTCCCATTTGAGAAACGTTGTGTTAGATACAAAAATATTAAAAATAGTCGTTTGCAAGTAAGAAAATAGTTTTATTCCGCGAATACCTAATATTTAATACAATTTTAATAATTAGCCAAATAAATCGCCACCTTTTTGATTTGGAGGAGGACAGGTTCTTAGCGAGTCTGGGGGATGGGGGGTGGATCTCCAAAGTTGGTCACCTCGGGTATGAAAATTTATTAAAAAATCGCCAAAACTTGATTTATGATTTGACTGAAAAAACACATAGATAGTCCTTATAATTCTCTACAAAAAATACTTTTACATGTGTGGGTTATCTCTTTTACTTTAAGAGATATTTAGACCAAAGTAAAATTTTGACCCATTTTAGGACATGTTTTTTTTTTTAGTTTTTTTTTAACTTGGCGGGCTCAATTTGAGTCCTACAATTTTTCTAAAATATTTTGTACAAAATTCTAAACAGTTTTCGTGCAAGGGTCATATACCTATGTGGTTTAGATAAAAAGTTATATTATTTTGAAGTAGAAAATTTGAAATAAATTGAGATTTTTTGTGATTTTTTTCAAAAAGGTGGTAAAATTTTTTCACTTTAAAATCCATTATTTTCCTCTGTACCATATATTTTTTTCATGCTTCTAAAATAATACTTAACATAAATGCATGCAAAACAAATCCGGGGGCTGTTGGGGTAAAAGTCTCCCCGCTAGCCTTATCAGAATTTCGTTAATTTTAATTTTTGTAATTTTAGTTTTTTGTGGAGCACAAAAATGTGAAAGATGATATTAAAATAAAAATACCTTGGAAACTTATCTCTATATGTTAGCTAAACACACAAAAAATATCTAATAAGCCATGCCTCCTATAACGACAGGGTAAACATTTTACTGAAAAAAGTCAATTTTTGAAGCAGGTTTTCCCCGAACTGGAATTTTGGGTATTTTGAATTAAGAAAATTGGAATCTATTTATTTTTTTCTTTTAACGGAATTTTTTTTTATATTATACTAAAATTTCACAATGATAGCTTAATTAATGTAGATTTTATTTAAGTTAAAATATTAAATTTGTTTTTGAAAAATAACCCTAAATACAAAAAATTTTCGTTTTTTTTATCAATTCAATAAAAAAGTTTAGTTGGAATACTTTATTATTTATATATTATTATTTTTCAAGAAATAGCCTTTCCAACGATACTAAATACTTGCACAAATACTTTACACAATCGCTTAAAAACTAACTGAAACTTTACCTCCTTCCGCAAAATTTTTACATTTTCCTTCAATTTCTAGGGTAAATGTGTGCTGAATAGGGTGATCGACTCGGTTTTCCAACCGGTTTTGAAATCGGTTTTTTCTGTCAATTTGCTGTCGGTTTTTTCAAAATGTTCATTTTTCGAATGTCGAATAGACCGGTTTTTTTAAACACAAAAAACCGGTTTTAAAAATGGCTTTTTATTTCAAAAAACATGTACTAAATACTGATATTTGAATCGAAATTTATGATTTCTTTTTAATTCATAAAGTGTTATTTGTAATGCTTTAAAAATATTTTTAAATATATTCAAAGATTCACATGCAGAATCTTTTTAAATAAAATTGATTTTGGCTCCTTCATATTAACCCATGGTTGTTTATGCTAAGTAAAAGCTAAGTATCACTTTTGATGATTATTTTCTTACAACATTTATACCCTACACCACCATAGGTTGGAAGGGTACTATGCGTTTGTGCTGATGTTTGTAAAAATATTGGTCTAAGACCCACCTTAGTTTATATCAATCGGCTTTAAGTCGATTTAACGTTGTAAGTCCGTTCGTCTGACCGCCTGTCCGTCCATGTAAACCTTGAAATCAAAATACAGGTCGAAATTTTTAACATAAATTAGTGAAATTTTCTTATAGCCCAAGGACGAACTGTGTTGAAATTGGTTGTGATCAGTCCATCATTTCACCAAGCCTCCATAAAAATATCCTCCTGGAAAAGGTGGTTTAACGATCATAAATCCCATAAATGTAGCAAGAATTTTTGCACATGTAAGTTCCATACAAGTTTAAATCTATGTGCGGAATTTCATGAAGATCGGTAATTAACCATAGTATTGGTCCGCAATCCCACAGGTCTAAAAAAAAGACTACTCCCCGAATTTTGATGCACACAATGGTGTAGATATTGTCGGGCTTGGCCGACTATATCTTTCTTTCTCGTTCTTAATGGGTTAATAGTTATTTCCAAAAATAATTATGTTTAATAAATTTTAACTTGAACAATAAAAGATTTATTGATTTTTCTTTAAGAAATGTAGTCTTTTGATAGAAATATTAACTTCTACAAAAAAACCGGTTAACCGGTTTTTTCTGAATTTAAAAAAGTGCAACCGGTTTTTTCAAAATACCAACTATTCGAACTATTCGAAAACCGGTTTCTCCAAAAAGTCGAATAATCGATCACCCTAGTGCTGAAGCATTTTATATACATAAGTGTACAGCACTTTCAACGTGTTTTTTAAATAACTTTGTTTAACTTTGAATCGTTCAATATATTTCAATGAAATTTCACACAGTTATTACTGAAGTAGTTTCCAACTGTTATGGAAGAGCACAAGTTTCTAGGTGGTCTCGGGCAGGGGGGAGGACCGCCGAAATGGGTCACCTCGGATATTATATAAGAAATAATTAAAAGAGTTGACCACTTTCGGAGGTTGTCCTCCTGCCCACAGACCAGCTAGAAATTTGTAACCCTCAAAATTTTTAGAAAAGTACCTCAGTAATAACTGTGTTAAATTTCATTGAAACATATTTATCCGTTCAAAAGTATATCATAATCAATATTCAAATCAGAAATAAAATAAATACGGGATTTGGTTCTTTACTTACAAAATGTAGTTAATTTCAATTGTAAAGCATTATCAAAAAAAAGAATGTTTTTGTTATTAATTTATTTCTAGTCTGATTTATAAAATTTTAAATATTGTAAGATACTTTTTAAAACTTTTATAAGTATGTGTAAAATATTAACACAATACTAACATTTGTTTGTGAACCGATCTTCGTGAAATTTAGTAAACATATTTATAAAAAACTTATTTCTGCCAAATTTCATTAAAATATTCCTATTTTTAAGGAATTTTTGTATGTTAAAGCTCTATTTGAAGGATCAAACTTAATAGGATTTGTCTTTGTGTAAAAATAATGATATGTAGCAAATTTCATCAAATTGTCTCCAAAATTGCGATCTGTATTTTGCGCACAAACTTTACATGGACAGCCAACCAGACGGACGATAAATCGACTCAGAAAATGATCCTAAGTCGATTGGTATTCATTTTCTTATGCACAAACACATAATGTGCCAATAATTTATGGTGGTGTAGTGTATACAAAATTTAAAAAACAAATGTAAGGCATATAATCCAACACTAAAATTTTATAAATATATAAAGAAAACAAAAACGCATTTAAATTTCCTTTATATTATAAAGAAAATTTTACAAATTAAATAATTTTATAAAAATGGTAACCTTGTAAAATCAAAACACAAATAAAAGCTTATGATTTAAGTCTTATTACAAAAACAACGCATTGTGCACACTTATGTTTTCTTGTTGTTCTTTGTTGATTGCTGCTCCTACAACTACTTTTTCTGCTACCTATTGACTACCTTTTCTGGTAGTTTACTGCTACCTCTTCTTTAAATATTAACTACACATTAAAGGTAGCAGTAAAAATAAAAAATATTGTAAGGAAAGTAGTTATAAAAATTAAACTATAAATGAAATGGTAGTCAATTATTTTGTTTTTAAAACTTCTGCTTCATTTTAACTACGTGTTTTTTAAGTTTTATTTTTTTGCAGGTAGCAGTAGTTAAAGAAAGTGTAAGACTACAAAAAATTATAATTGCTTTGGCTACCACTACTGACAATTTTCAGTAGCTGTAGTTTTAGCCAATCCAAATATACTTTTGTAATTTTAAGTCTTTTTTTAAACAATTTTAATGTCTGTCCTTCCGTCCGTCTGTTTATTAATTTTTGCAAACTTGCAAATTAAAAATCGTTTAGTTTTTGACTCAATAAAGATATCGACTTCAAATTTTCTTTGTTCAATAGAAAATTTTCCATATATATCTTAAAATTTTGAAAATGTAAGGATACATATGGAGAAGACTTGATCAACATCTTGCAAAGTTGAGATTGTTGAAATTTCAAATGAATATATCTCGAAGAATATATAAGAGAAATAGTAAATGCAAGCATGTTTTCCAAAGGATTTATCAATAAAAATCTTAGAAATCGGGTATGAAATAAAAATTCGCCACTAGTTATATATTTTCTATGACACTATTACCCTATTTTGAACCCCCATAGCTCCGCTCCCGAAGCGTATTTGGTATCCCACTTCTAAACTCAAAATGTTACATACAATCCTCTGCTATGACTATGTGAAAATTCATGTAAAGCTGATTGGAAGTTATAGATTTATTTCGATTTTGCCCCACTGTTTAATGTTTGATAAAGCAAAGAAAATATCTGCACTTAAGCTGTTTTTTGTCAGAAATCTACGGAAGTTTTTTCGAAAAAATGATTAATTTCTCAAATCGAGCGCACAATTTTTTTTCATAATATTAAAGTGGACAATGTATACTATTTTTCAGAAAATTTTCAGAACAAACATCCTGTAACATTTTAAGAAAATTTAAAATTACTGTATTTTAGGACAATTTTCAAAAAATAAAAAAAATATTAGCACAATATATAATCTATAAATACTTAAAGAAAAAAAGACTAAAATACCTGAAGTTGAAGGTTTAATTTTAAATTTTTACTTTAAAAGATCTTTTATTTAAAATAAATACACTGAAAGTTGATGAAAATTGAATTTTTTTACTTTTTTTCAAATAATTTTTAAATTTGACAGCTCCTTGTCTAAAGATTTTAATTGACTTTGATACATAATTTTGTCTATTTTTATTTGGTATCCTACTTTATTACATAAATTTAAATTTAAAAGTTCAATTACTCGCCAATTTTGACACCTTTTACCAAAACGTGCGACACGTACATAGCAGCACCTTTTATTTAGTATATTATACTAATGATTAAACTAACATTTAATATGAATTATTTAAATACAAAACCAGCTCGTGTTCCAAAATAGCTTCTATTTTAGGAAAGCCAGTAATAAAATAAGGAGTTTATTCTGTGTTCTTTTATTCTCTTGTCATCAACATAACTCTAACAATGCGACTAATAAAGTATATATTTTTAGTTAACATTTGTACGTTTATCTCCTATCAACAATAGTTCCAATATTCATTTTATATCCTGATTGTATGACACTCTCTTAAAGTTGAGTAGATCTAATTTTTTCACATACTTATACACAAAAATCTTAAAATTTGTATGTTGTTACAAAATTTATTATAACAATTTCTCTCTTACATATTTCCCAAAAAATTGTTGACAAGAAAAGCCACTAAAATAAACATGATTATATTAAACCTCATAGTAATCACAACCCATTTTTTTAAACTGATTAAACGAAAAACGAAAGAAAATTTTGAAAGTTTTGTTTTTCTTTAAAACCTCTTTTAAATATTTATCTTTAAAGAATAACACAAATAAGATTTTTTTAGCAACAAAATTTGCTCGAAACTTTAAGTAATTTACCACGTTTGTATAAAAGTGAGATTTCTTTCATATAAAATAAATTAAAGAAAATTTAATATTTCCAAAACTGACATTGTCTCTTTAGAAAAGTTTTACTTGTTTTGGTAAAACTTATTGCTGGTGTGTTAACAGCAAAAATTTGATAACATGTGTTGGCAGACGACCATAACAATTGTTAAAGTATGATTTTACTACACCATTTGCAAAAGATCTTAGAATGTTGAAAACAATATAAAAAGTGCGTTGGAATGTAGTAAACTACGTACATAAAATATGTGTAAATGGTGTTCTGATACATTATTTACATACACAGAGATACTTCAACTTGATACCATACACACATAAAATCCAACACATACAAATTCCCAAATTTGAGATAAAAAAGGTCTAAAAAAAATTACAGCAATAACTATGCTTAAGGTTTTCTATTAGTTTGACAACAGTTGTTGTTATTGGTATTTTTTTAATACAATTTACATTTATTTGAAACTATAAAACTGAATTAAATCTGTTGTAAACTAAAAATCTATAAAATTGTTTAAGGAAAAAACCAAAACAAATCTTTAAGAGAACTTATACACAAATTGTACATCAAAAACCTTTGGCATTAACGCAACAGTGGCATCTACAAAGTAATATAAAAATTATAGTAGCAAGTAATATTATACATACATATATTTTCTTCAATTTAAATTGCCTTCAAATAAGGATTTTGACAGTTCATGGTGGCAATATTTTATTACGTGTATATTTTCACTTTTAGAGAACTAGTAGTGATTGACGAAATTTTCTCCTAAAGATTTGAGAAAAAAAAAAATAATAGGAACAAGTAAAATTTAATTATGAAAATCTCTAAATAACACTTATTCTTCTTATCAAGTGGCCTTAAAAAATGTTTCATCCAATTTCTAACTACTAACTCCTCGCACCAAGTTTATTAAAATTTTCCTCCATTAGGCCCTTCCAAATGAGTTCGTAATCAAACACCTTTCGTGCTATAGGTAGGTTACAGTAGTATTTATCCCAAAAGCGGAAGAAATAAACCATAGTACTGTGAAGGATTATAGGCCGATTAGTCTGTCGATTAGTCAAGCGACGAATTTTTGCAGGACATACATGCCTTCCTAAAGGGCAAGTCAGTGGAAACGGCACTACATGACGTGGTCGGTACGATAGAGGATACGCTCGACAGAAAAGAGTATGTGATGACTTCCTTTCTAGATATAGAGGGCGCCTTCAATAATGTGAACATATCGTCGATTATTATGGCACTAGATGACCTGGGAGTCAATTGACGGATAAAGAACTGGACGGGGAACATGCTGAAAAGCAAGGCCATCAATTCCAGTTTAGGTCTGAGTAGGTCGACGAAAGTCGTGACAAGAGGCAGTGCACAAGGAGGAATACTATCTACATTCTTGTGAAACCTATTTTTCGAACTCACGAACAGAGACACCAAAGTAATCGCATATGCTGATAATGTTGTGCTCCTCATCAAAGGAAAATTTCTCTCCACGATTAGTGAATTCATGAAATCAGCTCTGGGCGTTCTACTGATGTGGGCTATGGAAAACGATTTGAGAGTAAACCCTACAAAGACCGAACTAGTGTTTTTCATTATGAAATATAAGGTTCCGGTTTTCAAGCTACCACGTCTTGATGGTATCTCCCTGAAACTCTCGAAAGAAGCCAAGTATCTTGGCGTGATCCTGGACTCTAAACTCTCGTCGAAACACAATGCTGAGAATAGTATGCAGAAGGCACTATGTGTTTTCTATATAAACCTTCGGGAAAAGATGGGGTCTGAAACCGTATATTGTCCATTGGATGTATACTGCAGTTATTAGACCCATTCTTACCTACGGAGCTCTTGTATGTTGGATGGCAGTAGGCACGAAGACATATAACTCTACTCTTAATAAAGTGCAGAGATTGGCTTGTCTCTCAATTACTGGTTCAATGAGTTCCACTCCCCAAGTCAGTTTGGAGACTATGCTTGACATTTCTCCCCTTGATATTTTCATTAGAGATATCTCCGCCAAGTTCGCTCTACGATTCAAAGATTCGGGCGAACTTAGGCACAACCGCGTTGGTCATGTGCACTATATTGAATGTAATGGGAAGATCAACACTTATGCAGAAGACCGATTATTTGATACCGAGAATGAATTTTGATAGAATCTTCGACATTGGATAGAACCTTCGACTAGGGAAGAGTGGACAGCAAATTCCGTTTTTAAGGAATATGCAATCTCTGTATTAACTTATGGATCGAACGCGGATGCTGGCACTGGCTCGGGTATCTGCTCTGATGTCTTAAACATTCGATGTCTCTCAGATTTCCCAATTTGTGTAAAGTTTTCCAGGCCGAAGATTCGATTCGAACATTGACATATATGTAAACAACCTTGCCGCAATCAAGGCTCTGAATTCTTCCATTATAAGATCGAGATGTGTTGACGCACACCTTCGGGTGGAGTTGATATGCAAGTATACGTGGTAACGAAATGGCGAATGAATGCGCAATAAATGTATCGTTTTTGGATAAGGCAAGCGCTTGCGAAGACATTATCAACCCCTTCGTTGCTGTATCCAATACTCTTTAAAAATGGGCGGAGAATGAAATGTAACTCTGGTAGTCCTCAATCAACACAAGGACTCTCTGGCCACACCGGTCCCGGAGTAGAACTAGAGTATTACTATCTCTTGACAGCTCATCGATAGGGCTTCTTGTAGGTATTATCACAGGGCACTGTATGATCTAGCGTATGTCAGAACATATGGGTTACCCAGGAAATAGCTGTTGTTGTTTTGAAGTTGTTTAGATGAGGAAGAGTAAGAATTCGTAGAACACTTGTTATGTGAATGTCTAGCACTGAAAGAGAGTAGACTGAGACAACTCTTCCATGATCTGGATTGTCTCAACGACATGCCACTGTCAAACCTGATTAGGTTTGTTAGGAGTACGGGTTGGTTTCAAAGTGGACCAACGAACGTCAGTTTCTGTTTATAGAAAGGAAGAGGAGCTTTCTTCCCATGTAGGGTATCACAATGTACTTAAGGACCACCGAGTGCAGTCGCAATAGCGGGCGACCCTTATAACATAACATAACATACACATTAGGTTAATAACTAATTATTTTAACACGGTGATGTCATTAGAGGCAATTACAAAAAGATTGATAAAAAGTAATATTTCAAAAAACCTGAACTTAAGTAAGTTAAAAGTAAATAATTACTAATTTACTTTCATGTAATGCAGACAGTATGTTGTTATCATTGAAAAGTAACTACAACCGTAACTTTATGCCATTACCAAGTTTTTGCTGGGTATCTGTCATTCGGAGGCACACAACAGCATCTTCCACTATCCGAGTAATTTTCCATGATTCAGGAACATACAATAGAATAGTTTGGTAAGATGAGTAGTGGCTTACCGTAAGCTGCATTTTTTCTTTCGAGATAAAGTGGCATCTTTAAAGTACTGATGTAATCCGAAATGCCATATTGTATGTCGATATGTTTTCTTATTTTTTTTCCCATATGGTCCAATCAAACTATCCACTGTATACAATTGGTAACATATCCTACGATGGTGCCTATACATATTCACTACGAAATCTCTGTTATGTATTGAACATAACACCATAGATTAATATAGATATGAAGCTCCGTTGTCAGAAACCTAAGTCGGTTGTCAAAAAAAACCTAAGTCTAAGAATATTTTAGTAAAATTTTAAATTGAAAACAAAAAAAAAAAATAAATAAATGTTTGTACGTGTGCCGACAAACGCTATTGAAATTGGTCATGATCGATCCATTATTTCACCCCGGTCCCAAACAAATACACCATGGAATAGGGTGGTGCCTTATTTATGTCACTATTTCAATTAAATCCGGTCCACAATTAAGCAAAGCTCCCATATAAGGTCCACTTTCGTATATGAATTTAACTCGAAAAAATCGCACATAAATGACCGTATCGTGGTAATATTTGACACAAATACGTTTAATATAAGCAGAAATCATATAAGCTAATTTCATAAGGATCGGTTCACAAAATTGCCATAGGTCCGATATTAGGTCCTTTTCTGAAAATTTCGGAAATCCTTTTAGTTCACATACGCATTGGTGTAGAATATCAAGTTGTCGGGCTTGACCGACTATATCATTCTCGTTTTAATTTTCTTATCTCAATTTGGCTTGTAGTGAGACTGTATATTTTGTCGTCCTGGTTTGTAACTGAATTTTAACTGTTGGAGTTTTGTAACACTAATAAATAAAAAAAATTATCTCTCTACATTCTCAGCACGCACTCTAGTCCATAGTAAGATTATACATTTTGGCAATTCGGTTTCTATTTATGTAACATTGATTTGTGTCAACAAAAAATAACCTGATGATATCATTTGTATGGGATTTAGTCACTTAAGGTGATTTTCTGAAAATGGGTTTATTTAAGAGCTATGGTCAATTATGGACATGTCTTCCAGAGATACAGCTCACAGATTTATGCTTATATAATAAAACTTATTTATGATCGTTAAACCCCGGGGAACTGAACATAACGAATTTTAAAAGGATTCGTCTATGGACCATAAGAGATCTGTGTACCAAGTTGCATTACATTATTTTCAACACGTGGAGGTTTGTGACTCGACTTGGAATGTAGTTGATAAGTACATCTAAAGCTCTCCAAGTTTAACCACTCAGAATATTGACCTTATAATGCACACTCCATAATTCTTACACTAAGAAATTTAAATTCTTTAAGGGATTAAATATTTTCATGAATTTGTTTCGAATATTATCATATTAAATATTTTCCTACTAATATTATCTTATTATATATATACATTCTTATTTACCTTTTCAATAAAATCAAAAAAAAAAGAAAAATAACCTTCTTCAGTGTAAACACACATTTGTTACTTCAGCTACCGTAAAATCAAAGTAACAAGATTTCAAAAAGAAAAATTTCATGTACTCGTATTTGTAAAACATATTTTGCGTATGTTATATTTGTTGTTCTTATTAAAAATGTATGGATCTATGTGTGTGTGTGTGTGTGTGTATGTATGAATATTTATGTTAGCCCGCCTTTTTTACATATCCCCAGGGGTGGTTATATAAAGGTAAGATGTCTTATAGAATACCATAATGGTTTCCTAAGTATCAATGTAGTTTGCATATGGATGTGCTACATACAAGATACTCAAAATATAGCTAAAATAACAAAAAGTAATAAGATGCCAAGACAAAACCAAAAATCCTCAAATTTATATACGTGACTAAATTTGTAAAGTATCAATTGAGTACTTTTTTGCTTATTTGCCTTCTTCTCATCAAAGTGTTTAGATTCATATATAAGATTGCCATATATAAGAATACAAAGTGAAATTTTAAGAATTTCAATATGAAGTTACCAATAAACCAATTGAGACAAATAAGAAAAAAAGTATAAAATCCTAGAAACTTTTGGTGCATATCAAGGACTTAAAAGTTTTACTGTAACTTGTGTTATACGTCTCATTAATCTTTCAGTAAATATTTCTCTACATGGCAACTCTAAAAACAAATACTTTCACATGCCTACAAACAATTATGGTCAGGTGGCTTAGTTTATGATGTTTCTAAATCTAAGGACATGAAACCACCAATATTTTTCTGTGTCAAAGTACGCATTTTATGTAGGCTGTGATTCCTTATTCTTTATGAGATGGGTTACTTCGATTTCAATTTTATCTCCTTGTGCATGTTGTTGTTGTTTCTGTTGCTGCTTCCTTATATAAAATTTTAATGGTACTTACATGTGAAACATGGTATGAAATTGTTTTAGAGCACTTTGATGATTTGATTTTATTTGTTACATCTTTTTTTGTATATTTTATTTTGGGTTTCTGAAAAACAAACACTCAAAATAAACAATAACTGTTTAGTTTTAAAGCTTTAAATGAAAAAGAAGAAAAATTCAGCAGATTTTGCTAAAAATGCACACTCACTAATTCCTGCATTAAGGAATTTAAATTCTTTAGAGGATTAAATATTTTCATAGATTTGTTTCGAATATTATCATATTAAATATTTTCCTACTAATATTATCTTATTACATACATACTCGTACATTTCAATAAAATCAATAAAAGATCCATTTTTCAGTCTAAACATACATTTGTCAAATAAATTTTTTGGAAACATTCTAAAATGGCGGAAAACTACAAGAAATACCAGAGGTCCACAGGGTATCAAAGATTTGTATTATTTCTAAAGCCGATCCTTATTAGTTATATATAACGTGACTAGACATCCCGCTTTTGGCGGAATTATCCCGCTTTTTAAACTTCGATCCCGCCTAAAATATTTTTCCCGCTTTTTATTAAGAAATCCCGCTTTTTTAACTCTAACAATTAATTATTCGATTTCCTTATTTACGTTTTTTATAACATTCTTACCAATATTTAAGTGTAACTAAATATTTTTTTCCAGTGGAAAGTTTTTACAAATTTTAATTATTTTAAGCATATTAGAATATAAATAAATTTTTAGACCCCTTTAGACGATCAAATTTATCTGACGCTTTGTCTGATGATTAAAACATTTGATAGTGAATACAACAGTCGTACGATTGTTTGAAGAAAATCAAAACTTGTTGATATTTTGTTTGGTTTGATGATAAGTTGTACAGTCTAAGCACAAGTCTTACGATTTAAAAATTAAAATATTGGATTTTATACGTAATTTTTTATTTTTATTTTTTTTAATAAACACAATTGTGCATATATTTATAAAAACATTTGGTAATAATTTATTTATTTATACAAAAGTGTTTGCGAAGAGTTAGAAAATAGATGTGGGAGTGACTTAGAATCATTGTCAAATCATCAAACATATCTGAAAGTGTATTTTAAAGCATTTTTTAGTCGTCAAATTTATTGTTAGATATATTTGAACGTCTAAAGTCCGCTTTTGGAGAAATAAATTTTGTTCTTTCAGATATTTTTAGATATTAAAAACTCATTTCATGATAACATTTGTGTTTTCAATTAAGTTTACTTAATTAGTGCTTGTGTTAATGATTTTATTATGTTTTTTGTTTTAACGGAATATATAGCTCAACACTAAAAAGTATTTGGAAAATCATGTTGCAGATATTGTAGTTATAGTCATCCCAATCACCAGGAACGTTTCGGTTTTTTTTTCCCTAACGTCACATTTTTTACTCATTGAGGGCCAAAGAAAATATGGTTCCATGATGAGTTTTTAGGTTATAAAATTCTCCAAGTAATGGGTAGAGCAAATAAATCACGAAATTTTAACCAAGACATGGGGCTATACAAATATAGTACTAGTCAAGTCTCTAAATTGTCACTCAGCCCCTAGAAGTCTTTAAAGTTGTAAAAATAAAGAAATTCTCTATTAACCCTCATAAAATGATTGAAAAATGAGGTTTAAGGAGTAGGTGTAGAGGAAAAATTTGTATTTTGTATAACAGAAAAAAAACAGTAGATCTCAAAAATGATAAGATTTTTAGCCAAAAAAATACCAATTTAAAAAACAGAGTAATAATTTTGCAGAATTATTCGAGATATAAAACTTTTTTGCGATTTTGTTGACCTGTGATATTAGTGTTTTACTTGTTGGCAGCCGATTCAAAAAAGTGAAAATTATTTTGATAACCGTATTTAGCTTTAACGGTATTTCGAGTTATTTCGATAATGGTATTTTATGGGTTCAGAACCATAAAAATTATCTGTAGTCAAGTATTATAATGACGAGCTGCGGTTTTTAAACCAAAAATAACGCTAACGATATTTCGAGCTATTTCGGTAACTGTTTTTTAGTGTTATATGTTTAGCGGTATCTTTAATTTTAATTATTTCACTAGTCAAGTAAAATGTTTTTATCGGTAAAGGCAACCAACATTGGTTTTATTGTTAACGGGTCTAATAATTATTTAAGAAAAACAATTGCTATCAAATTAAAAAAGTATCAAGTTTTCTTTTTTTATTTATCCGTATTTGAATTCATTCTTGAAATTTAACTAGGAATATTTTGAAAACATTTCAAGAAACACGTTAAAATTATAATTTTTAATGTTTCAGTTTGTAGGGAAATATTTAATTAGTCGTTCTCAATTTGTAACGTCTCAATTGGGTCGTGAATCAAGTATTTGCGAGAGAACAACTGATTAAGGTTTTTAATTGAGATATAAAAAGAAAATCCCTCTTTTTTTACAAAACTTTTCAAAATCCCGCTTTTTCCATAAAATTTTGTTCAGAATCCCGCTTTTTAGTCGTTTGGATCCCGCTTTTTGATAAAAACCCTCTGGTCACGTTAATTATATATGATCAGATTTCAAAAATTTTTATTTTTATACCAAAAATTTTTATTTATATATTGATATTTTCATTCCGTGTTAACTTGTCGAAGGAATCATCTAAGACCCCACAAAGTATATATTTTCTGGATCTTGGATAGATTCTGAGTCGATCTAGCTATGTCCGTCTAAAATCTAGAAACACAGGGTGTCCGTTTCATACTTTTCTGCTGATATCTCTTAAAAAAAGCATGTACGACAACGAAATTTTGCATAAATAGTTTGAGGGTCGATATAAACTTGGAAACCAAAAATGGGCGTGGTCCGCCCACTTTACCGCCCACCTCCCATATAAGGTGAAACTGTAACGAAATTGTGTTCAAATAGTTCAAGGACCAATGAAAACTCGGAAACAAAAAATGGATGTGGTCCGCCCACTTTACCACCCACCTCCCATATAACGTAAAATTTGAGAAAGTTGATGGTGGGTATTTAGATTCGGCCGAGCCGAATATAACTTTCGCGCTTGATTATTTTGAAATTTTCGTAAAGAAACCCTGCGGGAAATTTGTGGTAATTGCAGTAATGGACCGGTTTCTCTGTACCAGTTGAGTACCAATTGACACCCAACTCGTCACCAAAGTTCCAATTGAGAACCAGTTGACACAAACACACTCACTATTAACATGCTCGTTAAGTGCGCAAATAGCAACTTGCTCGCAATAACAATCAGTGGCTGAGTAGTAAGCGTTGAAGACTATAAAACATATCATACGTCAGATGAACATGGATTCGAGCGGGGGTGCCGCCACCGACATTAACGAAAAATTATAAAATTTAAATAAACATAATAAACATAATGTTATTATAATAATAAAAAGTAAACAATTACCGAATTTTTATAAAATTTTTATTACAATAATCGTTACTGAACCTGTCCTCTTAGACCTGTCCTAGGACCTATCCTGTGACCTGTCCCAAGGGGCTAATTAGCCACCTCCAATGACAACCCCATGTAAAAGTGACAGGTTCTTCTCATATAAAGTTCCGGAACTGGGACCGGTCACTAGCCCTGAGAACCTGTCACATGACTAGTTTTGAACCGGTTCTCTTTACTCTAGGGAAATTATACGAAGTTATCCTTATTGTTGGTATACAGCCTAACGACTATTAATACATAAATTAATAAATCTTTTTTACAAATTCTCTCGATGTGCTTCCAAGAAATTTTAATGCTTTCACAACATTGCAAACACATCTACTTAGTAGTTATGATTGACGTTATAGCTACATAACTTTCTTTGGCTTAAAATGTAGACTTTATTAATTATGACAAAAATAAATAAATTGAAAAGAAAATCTCAAATAAATCTTAATTTCCAAGAAATATTTAAATGCTTACATTAATTCATTAAAATATAATAGATTTTTCTTTGATTTCAACTACATAATTAACGATTTATATTAAGATTAAAATATAAAAATTAGAACGCAACAAATATTTATACAGTATTTTTTAGTTTTACAACAAATAATGATTTTCCGCCAATTAAATCTTTCCAACAAAAAAGTTCCTTTTCCAAGTGTTAATATTACTACAAGAATTATATGAATTATTACTTTGAAGAATTGACTCTTTCAATTTGGTGCTGCAAAAGCTATTGGTTCTTCCCGAAATTGAACCAGTCCAGTGGAGTGGTGCATAAAATAACCACCGAAAACTAAGAGTCAAATGTAACAACCGCAGTTTTGGTTTTATTAAGAAGCCGAAAATATCAGTTAAATAATTTTTATTAATTAAGATTTATAAAGAAGTCATATTACCCTTCGTTTTTTCATTTAAAAACTTATACAACATACATATTCTTTACAAAATTTCATTGAATTATATGAAAACTAAGCGTAGTAGTTTTTTTTTTTTTTTTTCATTAAACCAACTTAGTGTTACGAAAATGGTTTGTGCCAAATTTCATCAATATAGCTTTCTTAATTACAAAAATATAGACTTCTGATCAGAAGGCATACTGTTAACACGTTATTAGAAAATATTTCTTAAGTTAGGAAAAATATTTGTAACAATTTCCTAATCATTGTATTACCTTGTATCCTTACAGATACCAAAACACTACTTGTTACTTAATTTAAATGATTTAAAAACCCCTCCACTGAAATAAAACAATCATTATTATTATTATTATTATTATTATTATTATTATTATTATTATTATTATTATTATTATTATTATTATTATTATTATTATTATTATTTTCTATTTTCAAATGATATGATTTTTTTACTGCACTCAGACATTACATCTTTTACATTTTCAGTCTTAAGGGTTAAAACAAATCTATTAAAAGTTTGTATTACCTTTTATTTAATTCGTATTCAAACAACTTTTATATCTCTTTGTTTTCTTTTTTTAATGGGTTTGTATCGATTATTGAGATTTAATTAAAATTGAAAAAGTTTTAGTTTTCAAAAGAAACCGCCATCACTTATTTAACAGCAATGTGTAAATGTATGTGCAGTAAAAGATCCCTTAACGGACAGCTCTTTAGGTAACATGATTTAGGCGGCATTTAGAATAAATTAATCTCTGCTAGGCGGACGCAGACACCTGTTTTTGAAAAAAACATCTGTCGTAGCCGGACAAACATCTATAAAAAAAATGTAAGGAATATTGTATAATAAGAGGCTTCATATTTTAATTTTTGTTAAATAGTTTAAGTACTATTCGTTTTTTGATTAACATTTTGCTGGTTTTGAGCAAAATCTAGTTTTTTTCAATTTAACTTTGACTTTTACACCCGATTAAAAACTATTCGTACTAAAAAAGAGAAAATGAAAAATGTATTACTAAAAACAGATGCTATCCCAGTTATCTATGTATTGAAGACATGGGTCCATGATTTGTCGTAGAATACAATTGCGACAGATTTCTACAAATCTTGACGACTTTTTTGAACAAAGGGCATAGAAATTCTGCACAACAAGCAGAGCGACATAGTCATTAGTCGCATAAAAAAAGTAATTGGGTGCTGCTTAAGATCGAAACCAGGCCACCAACATCATTTTACCAAGTTAATCCTGTCGTTTTCAAATGGAGTAACATACTAACATATGTAGATTACTTTGTTGTGAAACATGCTCTCAACATGCTTTTTATTTTTAAAATTTCGTGGAAAAATCGTTAGTAAAAATGCTGTTGAAAGAAGTCTGACCCTTAGCCAGTAAAGAGGTGATATTTTTCGCGTTTGAAAAATAACTAAATTAAGAAAGTAATTTTAGAAAAATGGAAAGAAATCGGAGAGAAGCGAACTTGTAGCCATAAATTCCATAAAATAAATTTCATAAATTCATAATTTATTGCAAATAATGTTTAAATGAAAATCAAAAGTCGTTTGCTGCAGAAGCAAAAGAAATGAGAGAAAAACTATAGTCTTTCAATACCGAACATATGAGCTAAAAATTAGACCTGTTGCCAATTGTAGACCAACACTTTTACTAAATGTAAAATAAATTATACGAATACAGAACAATGCATTGTTATACTAACATCTATATGATTTTTTGCCCTTTAGGACGATCTTCGGAAAAGGGTTTATATGGGAGCTTTGGTAAATTATGGACCGATTCTCATAAATTTTAACAATGTTGTTTCTAGTTATATAAAACTGATTTGTGCCAAATATTAACTTGATACTATCATTTGTATGGGATTTATGCACATTAAAGTGATTTTCGGAAGAGGGGATTATATGGGAGCTATGGTCAATAATGGACCGATCTTGATGAAATTTGACATAAAGATATATATTTATACAGAACTCTTTTTTGTACCGAGTTTCATTGAAATATTGTTATATTTAAGGCATTTATGATCGTTAAACCTATATTCCGGGAAGACATTTGTATGGGGACAAGGTGAAATAATGGACCGATCATAACCAATTTCAATAAGCTTTGTCCTTGTGTCAAAATTATTATTCGTGCCAAATTTCATCAAGATATCTTTAAAATTGCGACCTGTACTTTGTTCACAATGTTTACATGGACAGACCGACAGCCAGACGGACGGACGGACATCGTTAAATCGATTCAGAAAGTGTTTCTGAGTCGAACGGTATACCTTAAGGTGGGAGTTCGATAGTTTTTTCTGTGCGTTATAAACATCAGCACAAACGCATAATACTCCAACCACCTATGGTGGTGTAGGGTATAAAAATGAACCACAATTTTTATTTTTTGCTTTGAAATTGAGCTATTAAGTAAAATTTTTCAAACGTTCTCTTAATGCAAAAATAAATAAATCCTATAACACCTTTCAAAGTAAATTTTTTTAAATGGAAAACATTTTACGACTGTTTCTTTTATAAAGTTAATATTACGATCTTTCCATATTATTGATATAATTTTTATAATCCAATAAATAAAACCAACATTTGATTTTTAAGTGGTTATTATTACCACTTATGTATATCTTTAAGATAATTCATTACAATCAATCTGAATTACCCTTTGTAAAAAAAAAGAATATGTACCATATCCCATAGACGGACATCTCCCGATAACGAACAAAATCAGCGTGACGATCGCTATCCGTCCATGGGAACTTTCACTGTATTTACTTAGGTATGTATGTGTGTGTAAATAAGATTGAAACTGCTATTAATTAAAAGATAATTACATACATTAAATATTTGTTTGCAGCGAAATAAAAATAGAAAATAGATTAAATAAAAAATAAAAGTTATTTAAATACGGAGTTGTTCAAGAATAAATGTTAATAACACGAATTTGGCTGATACTCAAGAAATCAATTTGCATTTTCTCATTTTCTTAAAAAAGTACCAACATATGTTTGTCGTAAGAGGACTATATGTATGGTGTTAAATCCATCTCTCTAAATGAATCAATCAGTAAAAAAATTACCGCAAAGCAATTGAAAATTAAAGTATTTTTCCCACAAAAACCAATTGATTCTACTTCAATTTCCCTTTTAATATTTTTCTAAGCTCACTGACCTTTAATTCAATAAAACAAAATTTAAATTAGTTACAATTTATTATTGTCAAACTCGCAATTTGTCTACATTTTTACTAAAGTTATTCATCACATTTTTTTTTTTTTTTTTTTTTTGTATTCCTCTTAAGGAAACAATAAATTGCTCTTCAATTAATATATTTTCCTTATTTTATTACTTGCTGTTTATTCTGTTTACTTCATTTTCAATGTACACAAATCAATAAATTATAAATTTTCAAGTGAAATGTTACGTTAAGCAAAATTAAATATTTTTTTAGTATTTACACATCCTTATTATAAAAATGTGTTTAAGATAAAATAGAAAAAACGACATATACATATAATATCTTTTAGATACTTCAACATTTATTTATTTGTTGACATAACCTAGTGACCACACATTATATTTAGTAATATATTGATAGTATTATATATATAAATGGGTCTTAAGGACAATCATTCAAGAAATTGTTATCTTTTGCTTAAGCTTAACAAAAAAAATGTTAGTAGTATTAGTTTTTAGATAAAAGAAATCTTTATTAAAATAGCTAAAATCAGAAATGTGTTGAATGTTTTTTTTTTTTTTTTTTTTTTTTTTTTGTGGTAGTTTAGCTACAAATATTCACAGAATTTAGTTTCCTTAAAGATAACGCAATATAATAATTTTAGTTAATTTCATTTCTACGTATATCAAAACAAATATTGTTAATATTATTAGAAAACTGTTAAATAAATAAAATCTATGTTGGTAAAAAAAACTAATTATATAACAGTTATGAAAATAAACCTAGCTAGGAAGTGTAATGAGAAGTTAATATGAGAATAATAGTTTAGCAGCAACAATTACATGTTCAATATATTTTCTTTCTTTTAATATGAACAGTAGGCGGACATCTATAATTTAAGTAAGTAAAAAAAATCACAAAGATTTTTGAAAACATAATAACAAAATTGACTTTAATTAAAAAACTAAATTTAACTAGAGAGCAATATAAAATTAAAAAAGTCTAGAGGCCATACATAGTAAAATTGCCTACTAATTTTTCCTCAATCATATTAAATATCCTCTGAATATGACTGAAAAGTTTCATAGGAAAATGTAATATTATTAACATATTAATATGGCCAGTGTTACCGTTTGGCGACTTTAGTCGCCATTTGCCCCTTTTTCAACCACGTGGCCACTTTTTTGGCCTCTTTTTAAAATGGCGACTTTTTAAGACTATGTGCTAAATGACGAAAAAATAAGATGTTTGAAATATATCGACCCATTATATATTAATTTCAACAAATAAATTAATAATTTTGAGGTTATTTTATAGTATAGCGATATAAAAAGTCGAGGAGTATTTATAACTGAACTTAGTAACTAAACAAAATAATAAAGTTTATGAACAGCTAGTTATGTACACCAGCTAGTTATGCACACCATCATATGCCGAATCTTTTTGGACTGAACTAAAAAACAAACAAAACATGATTCGATGTATACTTATATCCTAATTTATATTATTACAATCCTCAAAGAAGTCTCTCGGGGAACGTGTCTCTTTTTTTTCTAAATTTGTCTAACAGGGAATTGCAAGAATGAAGTACGAGTGAAAAACTCATACAAAAGTACAGAAGTTTAATTAATTAAAAGAGGATTGTATGTTAACTATTATTGTGAATAAATATTTATTTTTGAAATAATAGAAATTGTTGTAAAATAATTATAAATTATTTTGTTATTGATAAAACTGAATTTCGAAGTTTTTTCACAAAATACAAAATTTATTGCTGTTATCAAATAAACAAAATTTAAGGAGTTTTTTAGGTTTTAAAGCAGTTGGCCCCTTTTTTTTAAAATCCCTTTTTTGGCGACTTTTTATTTTGAAATACCCTTTTTTGAACACTTTTTAAAAATTCTCAACGGTAACGCTGAATATGGCTGACAAATGAAAGCTAGGAAACCCTACAACATAGATTGTAACATAGATATGTAGGTCCATTGTCTGAAACCTAAATCGGTTGTCAAGAAAAACGTACTTAAATTTTTTTCAAGTTTATTCTTCGGTCACATTACGCACATTTATTTTCCCATTTTTGGTTGTTCAAACAGACAATAAATATAGTCAAATAGACAAATAGGAAAACATATTTTCTTATCGGTCACATTTGAAAAATTATTTGTCTTTAAAAATTATTTCATCAAACTGTCGAAAACAATAAATTTATTTTCAGAGCATGGACATTTTTTGATTTATGAAGTGGAGTAGCTTTGATTGTTTTTTTTTAGAAGAGAAAGAAAAGGAAAGAAAATGGCATCGCCATCGGTATAGGCTGTCCACGAGCATGTGTGTTGCCCCCAATACCACCAGCGCTAAGAACATTAAGGTCCCACGGCTGCCGCTCATATCTAGCACTGAGCCTCATCAAAAGGGCCTCATATTTTCCGCCACGTTTCATCACCTTCTTTGGAAAGTCAAAAACCGACTTCTCAAACACCACCTTAATAAGATCCTCCGTGATCTTCTTCACCTGGCTGACCCATCCATCACCCACAACCGACGTGATGGCCTCTTCCTAGGGTATGTTGGTAAACCGACCTTTGGTATTGTTCAAACTTATTTGAACATATTTTATTATTTTTTTTTTATATCTTTCTTTTAAGTATTATGTTAAATTTTAATTACCATTTGTAATATTTTTTTTATAAATTTTATGATTGTTTACATTTGTTGTGGACATACGCATGTGCGTTGGTCTTTCACACATGTGTACAAACAACCCTTATCTTTCACACTTGTGTGTGATAAGAATTATTGAAGGGTTTATGTGTATAATAAGAAAAGTACTTAAAATTATTTAGTCTAGATAGTTTTAAGAAATTCAATATTAGTTCTTAAGGTTTTTACAATTCTTAATAAAATTAGTGCCGAATTAGCATTCAACAGTGCCGAATTAGCATTCAACAGTGCTGAACAAGCATTCATAGAGTGACTTACAACCACTCTTAGTAAAAATTGTTTTTTATTTTAAATAATAATTTTTACATGGTCCTTCGAGCCGGATCAGATACAAAAGAAGTGTTTTTATTTGATTTCTTTTGTTCATGGTCCTTCGTAAAAAAAATCAGCGAAAGATTACAGTCAGAAAAAAGGACTAGTGTTTAAAAACTAAAAAAGAACAAGTTAAAAATAATAATTTAACAAAAGGGCGTCTTTTTTAAAAAAGAAAAGTAAACACTAAAAAATAAAAAGGAGAAAACTAAAAGTAATAAGTTATCTTCATTCTAAAAAAAAAAAAAAAATCTTCAAAATGGCCAGAAGAGAGAAGTATGGAAATCAAATAGGCAAATGTCCAAGAGAAAGCCGACGATTTTGATTTCTTTTGTTCACATAGTCCTTCGAACAGGATAGTAACCTATGGATGAACAATCCTACAAATATATATTAAAATTAATATTTATAAACTATTTTTAATATTTTAATAAACAACCAGAAGAGAGAAGTATGGAAATCAAAAAGGCAAATGTCCAAGAGGAAGCTGACGATTTCCTAGATGAATTCTACTCAAGAGCTGAATGGATAATTGACTGGTGTTTAAAATTAACATCAGGTAAAATTAACATATCCAAAAGATCGCTAGTAATTAAAAAACAATTTATTGAGACGAGATATGAGCAAATAAAAAATATGTTTGAAATCCTTGGAGGTTCCGAAAGCTCTCGTAAAGTGTGGTGGCAAATGTACGACGTGGACGAAGCATATTTTAGTGCTATAGAATTTTTCGAAGAAAGTATGGAAGAGCCTTCAAAGCATAGAGCAGAAAATGTAACGAAAATGCCGATAGAAGATAAATTGGTTGCTGTTATTGATCCTACCGAAAGGCAAGCAGCTGCAAAATTAAAATTCACTGAAACCAATGTCACCAAGAAATCTGTGAACTATTACGTTGATCAACCTGAGAAAGTGCCAGAGGTATCAGAATCTGTTGAAGGCGAAAGTCACATGAAAACAGAAGAAATAAAGTCTGTTGAAAATGTAACACAGAAAAGGGAAACCCCAAAAAATGAAGCGCCCGCATCAGTCATGCAGGATGCAAAAGAACCGACACCAGAACCAATGGAAGTTGATTCCAATTCAAAAAGTAATAAAGACGATGTAGCTGAAGTTGTTAAAGATGAAATTCAATCATTTGCGTCTGTTGGTGAAGATTACAATAAAGTTTTGGCAGTACAAAGCAACAATTTTGAAGTTTGTCAATCGATAAACCAATACCCAGATATACCAAACGTAACTTTGGCATCGACTTCTGCAAATGTTTTAATAAACTCTAAAATTAAACACCCGTGGATTATAATAGATGTAAATAATTTGGCTACAGTTACTAGTAACTATGAGAGTAATACTACAATATCAAATAGCAACAACTACAATCTACATAAGCAGCAATGGCCAAATACTGATGAAAGGACAAAGGTAGAAAATCTAAGACCTAGCGGGAGGCCGAAGCGTGATCCTGATCGCATAAAATGTTTTTCTCTTGTCTGAGGCCGAAAATGCATTTGGCGCCTCGGCAGAATGTTCAAACTTATTTGAACATATTTTATTTTTTTTTTTTTATATCTTTCTTTTAAGTATTATGTTAAATTTGAATTACCATTTGTAATATTTTTTTTATAAATTTTATGATTGTTTACATTTGTTGTGGACATACGCATGTGCGTTGGTCTTTCACACATGTGTACAAACAACCCTTATCTTTCACACTTGTGTGTGATAAGAATTATTAGAGGGTTTATGTGTATAATAAGAAAAGTACTTAAAATTATTTAGTCTAGATAGTTTTAAGAAATTCAATATTAGTTCTTAAGGTTTTTACAATTCTTAATAAAATTAGTGCCGAATTAGCATTCAACAGTGCTGAACAAGCATTCATAGAGTGACTTACAACCACACTTAGTAAAAATTGTTTTTTATTTTAAATAATAATTTTTACAGGTATGTTGGTAAGATGATAGTCTTTAGGAAATGGTATGATGTGTCACTGTTCTGTTTATACCTGCTGTGTTATTAAATACTTTCTCAGGTACTATATTTTAGTCAAATTTGAATTTTAGTGGAATAGAACTTTTGAAGGTCAAGAGAAAAAGATAAAAGCCAGTGGCATTCGAATTTAAACTCAGTTGCTATAATATATCTAAGCAATAAAAATTAAATTTTGAAATCTTTATAAAATATGTAGAGCTATAAAGAACTATCCGAAGAGTATCTTAAAAACAAAAACAATGAAGGTGTTCTAAGAAAAGAACTCATGCAGCACTGAAATACAATTGGACTTAGAAAATAAAATAACTGATTTCGTCAAAAAAATGAACAAAGCGCTACAAAAAAGTTGAATGGAGCAAACAATTATTTTATAACAGCTTTCATAACAGATTAAAGGGCGAACTTACTGCCCAGGTATCTTTAGAATGTACAAACGAAAACAATATTGGGAGACCACAAAAATCACTCGACAACTATAGCGATAGATCTATCGATCTATAAAGGCGGAAACTTAAGGATATCAATGAAGAAATCAGATGTGAAAATATTCAAGAAACTTTGCTATGTCAACTGCGATCACAAAAACAGCTCACAAAAGTCGATATCATTCAAAAAGTTTTTCACGCTAAACCAGTGAGAACAAAACGGATTCTTAAAAGTATTCCAACGCCAGGCGATGAAAAACAGTTCTCAATTGAAAAGGCATTAGCATTATTTTTGGATTTGTAGTTAAAAAAACAGCAATATACTCAACTCCTTTTTGCAAGTGGTGATATGATGGTTTTTCTGGACAAAAACATGTAGTGAAAATGTGAAAATTTTTAAAAATTATTTACATTTAAGCATAAAAATGGCTATAATTAAAATTACAATGGCTAATAGCTAAATAAATTTTTTAATGGCTAAACACGATGGAAGCTTGTTAAATTTAGCTACTAAGTGGATTTATAAATCCAATTTTCTACAAGGAGTAATAAAAATATTACCACTTAGATATTCAATAAATCTATTATCGATAATGCAAACTATTATTCAGAAGTCATTACAGAAAGATATATTTTAAATGTAAAATTGAAAAAAAAAAAATAAATATTGCTGAAAATTCTTAAATATTTTTGTATATGATGAATATTTTTCGAACTTTTTTATGAATTAATAATTATTGTATTTTTATTCAGGCTCAAGTTCATTATTGTAATAATTTTTCTAGAATACAGAAAAAGATTTATTAGACACTAGCAGGATAGAATGCATTTTCTGATCCGCTACGATGTTCGTCAGCATCCATGTGCCTTTTAGTGCTTTTAGTGCTAGTTAGAAAATGCATTCCATCCTGCTAGTGTCTAATAAATCTTTTTCTGTATTCTAGAAAAATTATTACAATAATGAACTTGAGCCTGAATAAAAATACAATAATTATTAACTCTTAAATATTTTTTATAAAATTTTATTGAAGGAAACAAATTTAATTTTTATTTTATGGAAACAGTCAGTGGCATAGTTTGATAGATAAAAATAAGTACTACCCTAATAGAGCGAATATTACAAAAACTCTCGTCCACAATTAAACACAATAAATGTGTATTCATATACGATTTTTCTTCCTGTTTATGAAGGTGTAACATGGACATAAAAAATGATAATGTATGTAAGTTTAGTATAAATGTAATAAGTTTTCCTTATTTGATTATACTAAAAATTCTACCCAAACACACATTTATTTTTACGTACTTCAGTTAGAAAGTGTGGAAAGATGTATAGACATTATCCAAAACTTATATGTAATAAATTTTAACTAAATCTAATGTTAAGAAATGAAAAATTACTTCTTTAGTTAAATAAAGTTTTACGTTTTATCACTTGTAAGTGTGTGTGTGAAATGTTAGGGGTTTTGTCCCTTAATGACAGTTGGGTAACAGAAATTGAAAGCCATTTATCCCTTTATACTATCTGACGCAAAGATAAAATACTTTTTATAACAAAATCATCAGAGAGTAAAATTAGTGCAATTTTTTAAGAGCCTTGTGTGAAAGTTTGTTATTATGTAAGAAAAAGTTTCATGACAATTTGTTTAGATTAATAAAATGCTAAGAGTTCTTTTCTAAAACCATAGAAATCTCTAAAGTATTTTTTATTTAAAAATTAGTTACTTGCATTATATCATAACCACCCTCGTTCATAATTTAATAAATTAGTTAACCTTTTTGGGTTGTTAAAGTGTTTGAATTTTTTTGGTTTACTAATTAGTAATTAATTTTGTCTAAATATCTTAAATGAGCATAGTTTTAAGCATAAAGAAAATTACCACAAGATAGTAATTATTTAGTCATTATTAAACTAATGTGGTTAATAATGTATTCTAATGATATCATTTAGGAATCATTGGGAATAATAAGTAATTACAAAAAATTTGTAATGAATAAACAAATTTTAAATCGTTAAGGATAGAAATAAATATTTATTAATGAAAAACATACTTTTCAAATGCGTGGAAATAAATTTGTTAATATTTATTTCATTTTGAATGTGTACATTGATTCGTTAATTTTATTTATAAATGAAATTGAAAAAAGATTCGGCTGTGCCGAATCTTTGATACCCTTCACCATATTACCATATTACCATCTTAGTATCTTATCGACATCATATTACCATATTACCGACAAATATTAAAATTTTCGCCTTAACGTATGCTTTCATATTTTCACATATATAAATCTAAATTTTTTTCAAACTACGAAAATTTGAATATGAAAAAAAAAAAAAAACAATCATATCAGGCTTTGCTTTTAAAAAATAAACAACAACAACAATTCCATATTTATTTATTTTTTTATGTATGTATATACAAACTGGCTGCATATACAAAGAACAACAACAACACTGTTATTCATTATATTACTTCTGTTGCTAACTAAACTACTTGTCTTATAGGCAAAAACGTCACTAATAGTCATTACAATGCTTAATATACATGTTTATGTATGAACATATTTATGTACAGTTAGGGACAAAACTATTTGTACACCTCATATATTTCGTATACCTTCACGCACATTTTCAACAGATCCGCTGTTTTTATACTTGCTTACAATGTATTGTACTGTGGAATGTTGCAAATTTACTAAATTACTTATATTCCGGAGAGATTTTCCTTTTTTATGTTCATCAATAATTAAATTTTTAATATCCAAACTCAACTCTTTTCGCTTTCCCATTTTTTATGTGCTTATTATTCAAAACGTTAAAACCAACTTCTTATTTTGTAAAATAAAACTCGATTAACGAAGAAAATATAACGGTATTTAAAAAAATCATCATACAAGAGTCCAACGTACAAATAATTGTACAAAGTACTGATGTACAAATACTTTTGTCCCAAAGATTTTTACTTAAATTGTACTTTTTTTTAACAATGTGTTACAGTGTTTCGAATGGCTGCTTAAAGCAGTCATAATTTTCTAAACAGTTGCTTTTTTTACAGCATCTTGCTGAAACAAGTTTACTTGATTTAGTTATCCACCACATACTAACTAAACACATTTTGCTGCTCACACACAAAACTGATTTAAGCAGCATCCTGTTTTTATTTTGTTCAGCAGTCAAATTAAATAAGCAGCGCACTCACTCAGTTTTTTACTCAGCCAGTTTATTTTACGTCTTAGTCGTGTGCGCTCAGCACAACGTAGAAACCTTTTTCAGCAACGTAAGAACAACTGGATAGTAAGACTGTACAGTTCTGCGCAGTCAATATACAAAGTTGTTTGGTTATGGTTTTTACATTTAAGAAGGAAAATGAAGTGGTATAGTTTTTAAATGAAAACAAATAGAAAACGGTACAATAAAATACTATGAATTGTATTAAAGATATTTATATGTAGATTTATTAATTTTAATTAAAAAAACCAAAATTTTTTGTATAATATATTTATTCGCAATTTATTTAAAATTTTTGTAGAACTTTTATAAAAATATTAGATAATATTTAATATTATTAGATGAAAAAATATTAACTAAATATTAAATATTGTTTAAATTAAAGAAACAAATTTAAAAAAATGTTTGTTCTTTTGAATAAGAAGAAAATTTTGTTATTTTGTATAATTTTCTTTGTTTTGATCTATTAAAGTTAAGCTTAACTTTTGGACCCAATAAAAGCAATGTTTAATTGAATTAAAACGTTAAATTGTAATACGAAACTCTTTTTTTTTTAAATAAAGGGTGGTGGTTCAAAGAGCTTCTTGTCATTTTTAAACTGAGAAACTGATAAAAATATTTTCATAACCTGATATAAGTCCTAATAATATGTATATGTACACAATATTATACTGGTCAGAATCGTATATTATAACGAAATAATAAAAGAAAAAAATTTGGACACTTTCGGTAAAAATTATGGCTTAGTTGAAGATGGAGACGTACGTGTACATTTGGAAGAAAAAGTATATATTTTAAATTTGCAATACATATGACTATTAAATGGAAAAAAGTAGTTCTAACAATTGTATATTTGACTCATTGATTATACAAGTATGTAAAATTTATGTTGAATTTTCTGTATTTTTTCATCGATATTGTTAGTAAGTTAGAATTTGCGAAATAATAATACAAATAAGAGTAAATTATCTCAAAAATTGTTTATATTTGTAAATAAATTGTCGCTTTTTTTAAATATTGAACAAAATTAATCAAAAAATTACAAAGTACTATAAAACCTGGGGGTTATTTTGTAACTAAATTCGAACGGAAAATCTTTCGAATTTGTATACTTTATACATTGAAATTCGAAAGTGTTTTCTTTCGAATCGAATTACACAATAACCCCCCTGGTGGACAGAAATTATTCTGAGCATAATGGCCCAAGTTTTTTTTTATTATTTAGGGAATTTCAAGTCTCAAAATATATATATTAATAATCACAGAATTGAAAATATCTTAACTTTTATTAAATTGATTAAGGATCATATTTAGTAGAAAAAATAAAAATTTTAACTTTAGAGTACATCCGTGTGAGTGAAAAAAAACTATACGAAATTTAAAAATTGTTCCTAACATATGGACCTACTATTCCGAAAGATATAACATGGAATGTAGCACCCCAACAAAAAAGGAACTCATAAAGAGAGTGGTGAAAAAGAGCTGCAGAAGTTCTTCTTCTAACCCATGATTGTTATTGGTAAGATGTTCTTCTTCTATATTTCTAGTTCATCTCTTTTGAAGTACTTCCTGTAAAACAATGTTTATAAAATTTGATAACAAAAAGTCTATTTTAGAGCTATCAAAATATAATGAATAAGATTTAAAATTTATAAAATTTAAATTTTCTTAGAAATTATTAACCATTTTCCCGCTAAAAATTCATTAATTTTAATTTTTTTTGGAAGTAATTGTTATTAAATTTTAAAAAAGTTGAAACAAAGTAGTTGTAACAAAAAAGTATATATACACTTTGTTCTACTTTTGAAGAGATGAAAATGTTCTTTTTTTGGAAGCTCTTGATCATGTTTTTTTTTTTTTTTTTTTTTTTTTGCTGGGACTTTTTAAATAAAAGTTAGCGCATTATAATTTGATTTGTTAATGTTTTAGAATATTTAAATTTTTAAATAAATAGAATATTTATTTGATAAATTGTTTAATTGACTATATTTTTCCGTTTAAAACCACATTCAACTTTTATTTATTAGCAGATGATCTGCTTAATTTTGATTCGTTTGTTATTATTAAAAATATTTCATTACTCAACAACCCTTCAACTTCAATTCCAATTTGTAAATAGTGACATAATTTTACTAAAAGAGAGTTACATATGTATATAATTTTCCAGCAGTTGGTTATATTTTATAAGGCGGATAATTTATTATAACTTAAGTGTAAGTCGTTATACTTACGTAAATCTTAAATATTATATAAATGTTACTTACAGTGCTATTCTCTAATTCATGACAATTATCATTAATTAATAATTACTTATTATATGCTATTATGAGTGTGACAACTATCACCAAAAATATATAAACAATTTTTTTTTTCCAAAGCCAGAATAAAAAAAAAAAAAATAATTGTCATGTTTTTTTACTATCACAATAATTTTTTTTGTCACTCGATCGAGAATTGCACTGTTACTATAATTATTTTTGTATAATCAAATGTCTTATTGTTCGGCTGAGGTATTAATAAAAGTAAAAAATTAATTAAGACATTAAAGCCGATCAAATAAATAAATAAATAAATAAAAATCACAACAAATCTTTATTATTTCGGTAACATAATACATACATATAAATATAATGTCTTTTTTTATTTATCTTTACAAAATTTCTATATTTGTTAAATGAAAAACTGTATGTAATACCTTTAATAAAATTCATATTATTTTATTGGACAAATAGATTTCATTTAAAATAATCAACTTCATTTTCCTTCTAAAATTTAAAAACAAAAACCAAACAACTTTGTGTAATAGACCAAAACAAAGAAAGTTATACAAAATAACAAAATTTTCTTCTTATTGCAAATAACAAAAATGTTTTTAATTTTTTCTTTAATTTAAACAACATTTAATATTTAGTATCTAATATTTTTATAAAAGTTCTATTATCTTAAATAAATTGTAAATAAATATATTATATAAAATATGTTTGTTTTTTTTAATTAAAATTAATAAATCTACATATAAATATCTTTAATACAATTCGTAGTATTTTATTGCACCGTTTTCTATTTGTTTTCGTTTAAAATAATCAACTTCATTTTCCTTCTTAAATGTATAAACAAAAACCAAACAACTTTGTAAATCAACTGTACAGAACTATACAGTCTTACTATCCAGTTGTTCTTACGTTGCTGAAAAATGATTCTACGTTGTGCTGAGCGCACACGACTAAGACGTAAAATCAACTTGGCTGAGCAAAAAACTGAGTGTGTGCGCTGCTTATTTAATTTGACTGCTGAACAAAATAAAAACTGGTTGCTGCTTATTTCAGTTTTGCGTTTGAGCAGCAAATTTTGTTAAGTAAGCATGTGATCGAAAATGAAAACTTAAACTGTTTTCAGCGCAGTCGCCAGTTGAAAAAAATTTTTGTGTGCTTTAAATTAAACGCTGATGTGTTATATATTAATTTATTTTTTATCAAATAATTCAATAAAAATGGACCTGAATTAAAACTACATATAATAATTTTTTATTCTTTATAAATTATTGAAGATATACGAAATGCATGGGTGTACAAATAGTTTTGTCCCTAACTGTATGTATATTCTTAACAGATGTTTTAGTTTTTAAAAACAAAAACAATTCCACATCTATTTATCTTTGTACAGACTGCATATACAAAGAAAAACAACAACACTGTAATTCATTATATTACTGCTGTTGATAACTAAACTACTTGTCTATACAAAAAAACAAAAAACGTCACTAATAGTCATTACAATGCTTAATATACATGTTTGTGTGTGTATTTATATTCTTAAAAGATTTGTTTTTGGGCCATAACTCTGTTGATTATGAACGAATTTGGTTCATTAAAAAACCGAAATTTTATGAAAATATTTATTACTGATCTATATAAAAATAAAAATCTGTAGCTTGAACAAGAGCTTCAAAAATAAAAAATTCGTTTTCCCCGATATCTTAGTTATTACTGAACCAATTTATTTCATTTTTTCAGAACAAAAATTCAGAAAATAATTTCCGAGCCCCCTTTAAAAATTCGAAGTCCCTGGTATATGCAGAGGCTTTAGAAACTGAAAAACCGAAATTTTATAAAAATATTTGTGACCGATCTGTATAAAAATAAAAATCTATAGCTTAAACCAGGGCTTCAAAAAATAAAAAATGCGTTTTGTCCGATATCTCAGTTATTATTGAACCGATTTATTTCATTTTTTCAGAACAAAAATTTAGAAAATAATGTCCGAGACTTCTTTGTAAAAACGAAGTCTCTAGTATATACAGAGGCTTCAAAAACTGGAAAACCGGTTCTAAAAACCGGTTTTTTTAACATATCTCCGCATTGTATAAACCGATCTTGCTGAATTCCAATAGCAAAATTCTCGAAAGCATTTCCGATCGTTTGACATATATATTATATATGTCAGTTATCGGTGGGCTTCATAAACGCCATTTCAACCGACACACGGACGGACGGACATGGTCTAATCGTCATCGCTTCTTACAAGGATTCCGAAAATATAAACTTTTTTGCTCTCCGACGAAAATTGTGGAAATTACAAACGGAATGACAAACTTATATATACCCTTTACACCTGTGGTGAAGGGTATAAAAAAAAGAAAAACAATGGCTCTGCGTATTGATTATACCAATAGCCAATTTCTGCTGTGTATTTTGTTGAAATCGAAGATGTCAAATCCGTATGCTGTCCGTTTTGATATAAGGTCACTCTTAAATAAAATTTATTACGAAGTATGTATGTAGGGTAAAAGGGGGAGCATTCGACATAGGGGCACATTCATTTTTGCCAATTATCTTGAAAACGAAGTAAATTTTTTTGTGTTAATAATTTATTTTCTTTTCATATATGAAAGATCTTTTATCTATCAAATTGTGAAATTTTCAACGTACATTTGTTCGAAGGTAAACGTGATTAATTGATTTTTCAGTACTCTTCTAAATATTTTACTGTGGGTACTTTATGTAATAACTATCATATTTTTTGGAATTGATCAAAGATTTTTTTCTATGTTATAAACATGATAGTAATGAACACGATTTCACAACATATGTGTTAATAAATTCCTTTAAAATTTGAAAAAATTACACTGGTCAACAAAAAAATCCTCCCCCATAGACGAATAGTTGGACTTGATGTATGTTGATGTGCTGAACACGAATCTGCTTTCAGTTTTTTTCCATCAGGTGTGGATTTTTTTTATGGGCGTGTCTAATATTTCGTCCATAGTAAGGCCATTACTCTAGTATATTTCCTCATAACTCAAGAACAGTGTGTACGATTGATCGAAGTGATACACCAAAAGATGAGTATTAAAAATATCTTTAAATTCGTAGTCATTTTGAAATAAATGTCCGAAAAAAATCATTTTCATGCAAAATTTTAGATTTTTTTGTTACTAAATTTTTTTTTTTTAATAAATGAAAACATCTAAAATGTTACAGTTTATTATTTTTATCTTAAAGCTGGTAATGCTGCGAATAAAATCCATGTTACATACAATTGAGTAGAAATACAGTGGTGGGCAAAAAAATAAAAAAAAAATTTCTTGAAAAAAAATAGGTGGACTAGGCGGATTTTGACAAGTTAAACAAGAATCTGCATTTATTTTTTTTTCTATCGGGTACTGATTTTTATACCCTACACCACCATAGGTGGGGAGGGTATTATGCGTTTTTGCTGATGTTTGTAACACCCAAAAATATTGGTCTAAGACCCACATTAATTTATACCAATCTGCTTAGAATCACTTTCTGAGTCGATTTAACGATGTCCGTCCGTCTGTCCGTCCATGTAAAACTTATAATCAAACTACAGGTCGTAATTTTGAACAAAATTTAATGAAATTTGGCACACATATTTCTTACAGTCCAGGGACAAAGAATATTGAAATTGGTTATGATCGGTTCATTATTTCAACTTAAACATATCAATATTTTAATGAAATTTGCACATATAGGTTTCATATAAGTTTCAATAAGTGTACCGATTTTTAGAAAGATCGGTCCATAATTGACCATAGCTCCCATATAAACCCCTTATCAGAAAATCACTTTAACGGGTATAAATCCCATTAAAATGTTAGTATCAAGTTAATGTTCGTCAAAAATAAGTTTTTTATAACCATAAATAGTAGTGCCAAATTTTACAAAGATCGGTCCATAGCTCCCATATGCTATATTTGTTTATATGCAAAAAGTGAATAAATTCATATAAATGTTAGCATGGACGCAATATTCCGCATTCGTATGTCTTATTTTCCACTTAATATGAGTATCGGTCCACATTTGGCTCCAAGTCTAATAACAGACCCCTCCTCGAATCTTGATGTACACAATGGTGTAGGGTATCATATGGTCTGGCTTGACCGACTATATCTTTTTCTCTCGTTTTTTATGTGCATGACTAATAAACTAAAGTTAATAACTTTTGATTGAAACAACAGAATTAAATGTTTTATATCAAAAGTGAAAGATTGTTTATTATTGTTTAAAATTATGTTTAAAAAAAAAAAAATTTTAATTTCTTTATTTCGAATGAAATTTCTTGCTTTTTGTTTCTTTATGCTTCGCATTAAATTCTGCACAACTTTCCTTTGAACTAAAGCAGCATATTTATACCAAGCTGTTCTCATAGAATCCTCATTTTTAATAACCATGGCACTCTTCTTCAACTTAGATTTAACAATAGCCCAAAATTTGTCAATTGATCGAAGTTGTGGACAATTTGGTGGGTTAAGCAGCCGCAGCTGCAAATTTGATTGCCAAATCAGAAACTTTTTACAAAATTTATCCATTTTCGTGTACTTAAGTTTGTCGGCTACCTTTCCACGGTTGGATGAAACATAAAATTTTTGGCCTAAAATCGGCTTTTACGTATGTTTCGTCGTCTATTACGATGCAACCGCTAAATTTGGTTAATATATTACTGTATAATAATCTGGTACGTTTTTTTGCTAATGATTCTTGCTTTTCTGTTCTGTTTGGGTATTTAATAGTTCGATATGCTTTTAATCTAGTATTTACGCAAAATCTTCGTAAAGTACTTCTGCTGGTTTTAAATTTTTTAGCACGATCAGTGTCAGATAATCCAGGATTATTTTTGATTGACCTTAGTACTATAGTCTCCAATTTTTTGTTTCTTATACCTGTCTTTTTTACATTTCTCTTTTTTCTTTCTATAGTCAAGGTTTCCATATATCTTTTTTAAAACACTACACACCGTACTTTTTGAAATTTTAAGCGATTTTGCTAACCTAGAATGAGACCAAGTCGGATTTTCATTAAATTTGTGCAGAATTTTTTTTACGAATTTCAAGTTCCATCGCGAGTATTTTCTTTAAACCTCAACAGAATCGAATGAAATTTTTGACATATAACGGTACATCTGTGGTGAATAACATACTTCAAAAGTTTTCTACTTCTGCCATCAGAGGCGCTGCAATTCAAAGTACAGTGCGTCCAGATTATAACTGAACAGTGCTTTATCATCACCTTATTCAACGGTCACACTATAAAATTCGAGAATGGTCAATCTTAGGCTATAACTCAAGAACCCTTTACACGATTTTGATAACGGACACATCAAAAGATGCATACAAAAATTGTCTTCAAGGTATGTTAACAATATTTTTCATTCGCTCAAGAATTGCAGAGTTATGGATCAAAATTTTCACCACTTTTCAAAAATTAAATTTTAAAATTTTCGGTACTAATTACCGAATAACTACGGAAATATTAACTGGTAAAAAATTATATAAATTCAGCTCAAAGACAATTTAGGTCACTATATATTAAAGTTCAATTTATCTTAATTGGACAAACTGTTCTCGAGATATACAAGTGTGACTGCCTAAAGGCGGGGTCATAGTAGTCATGCCCATAAAAAAAAAATCAATGCGTGATAGAAAAAAATAAAAGCTGATTCTTATTTAGCACGTTGAATTCCATCTAATTCACCAATTTTTTTTATTTTTTTTTGCCCACTAGTGTATTTCCACTTAGCTATAGGTATGCACGGGTATTCAAACTTAACTGTGAATCCAATCAAAATTTGTGCATCAATTTTTATAATACGTCGCTTTATTTACTCGTAGTTTTGTCAACTTTGATGTTTTAAAAAAAAGCTTTAGTAAAAAAAAAAAAATCTTGAATTTTGCATGAAAAATATCTCCTAAACTGTTGAGCGGATAAAAATTAGTAGAGCGATTTAAGCTAATTTTATTCCGCATATCGTGGTATATCATTTATATAAATCGTGCATACCGTTCTCAAGTAATAGTGAAATATACTCGAGTAATCGTCATATTTAGGGCACAATGTTAGACACGCCCATAAAAAAAATCCCAACCTAATGAAAAAAACTGAAAGCAGATTCGAGTTTGGCATGCGGAATTCCATCTAGTCTACATATTTTTTTTTTTTTTTTTTTTTTTGAAGGAGCTCGAAAATAAAAAATTTTTGTCAACCAGTGTTATCAATTGTGCGCAATACTCCTCCTGGGGTACATTCGCCAAACTGCTGGTAGGCCGATTTAGCTTATCCTACAGGAACGTCGTAGTCAGGTACGAAGTTCTTACTATCTCTAGATATTTCATTGTATATATAAACTCTCTAGTGTTAATTGAATTCAAACAAAGTGATTTTCTTATGTACAGATTTTGGGTCGCCATTGTTAATTTAATTTTTATTTATTTTATACAAAATTCAATTAAACATATTGATTTTTGTTTTTTTTTTTTTTTTTTCAAATGCTGTATTAAAATAAAATAAAAACCCATCATATATAGGAAAACGATTCTGCCCCCATCACTTGGCGAATCTACCCCATGGGATGGGGTAGTTTTGACGTTTTTGGTTACTTTACAAACTCTCAATAAAAATTAATTTAACATGAAGATAGTAAGGATTAAAAGGACTTAAATATAAGCCAACATATCAAGGTTTTTATTACTAAAGAAAGTTTATTGATATGGTGAACCGTGTTAAAAATATAGTATTTTAAGCAAATAAGTGACGAATGCTCCCCAGTCTACCCTACACTAGGGTGTCACCAAAATAAAAAATGTCGATGTTCCTAGATCAAATGAAAATTTACTTTTTTAGGATTTTTCGTATTTTATTCATATATCTGCCAAAGGAACAATTCAATTTATCTTCTCATATAGAAATATTTGTATATAAATAAAAATAAGTTTTTTTTTTCGAATTAAATTCATACAAGTTCGAATTAAAAAAAAAAAAAAAAAAAAACTAAAAAACCCGTTTCGGTATAACAGCTAGAGGATTATTTATATTGTATTATTTTGGTCCTAATTTTTAAAATATTTATGTGTAAAACACTTGGTACAGAAATGACTTCATGTGGTACCGGCAAGAACTCAAACTTTTCAAATTTCAAAAAAAGTGTTCCATAATATCAATTTTTTTTTTTCTTCTTGAATAACTCATTATTTTAACACGGCGATCTCATTAGAGGCAACTACTTGCTTTATATTATTACAGAAAATCATTACTTAAATGTCATTGCAAGAACTAATTACTTTGAATCTATTCAATAACTCATTAATTTTAAAGTATTACAGAAGATATTATTAGCAAAATGGATAGTAACTAGTTACATTATTGGTTACAAATAAGTACTGAAAGCAGATTTTTTTTTTTTCAATTTAATTATTTAAAACATAAACAACTTAAAATATTCAAATTACAGTTATAATTTTTCATGAATGATGGAGTAAGTACTCCAATGATTTTGTTGACAATAAGCCTGCCTTTCGTCAAGTGTTGGACTTGAATCTGGTATTCCAAAAATCAGATCTCAAGTATTTGATTACATATCAGGTTAAAAGTAAGTAGTTACTAATCTACTTTCATGTAATGCAGACAGTATGTTGTTATCATTGAAAAGTAACCACGTTCGTAACTACATGCCATTACCAAGCTTTTGCTGGGAAGGTTTATTATCATTGTAATTATTAATCATTTAAGATACATCTCTTTAATGTGCCCTAAATAGAAATGCTACAGGTGATGCCCAAACTTGGAGAGACAAAAACGTAAATAGCGCTAAGTGGTGCCGTTTTCGCGAGGTACACTCACAGCGAAATTTTAATAAAGCTTAAGTATCGTGTAATCGAAAAATGTTTTAAAATCATAGTGGCGCTATAAAATATAAATTTCCAAGAAACTTTTAACATTGAAAAATTTATTTTATTGTAATGCAAAAAACATTATACCACCACCTTAAAGTATACCATTCGACTCACTTCCTGAGTCGATTTGTCCATGGCAGTCCGTCTGTCTGTCTGTCTGTCTGTCTGTCTGTCTGTCTTTCTGTCTGTCTGTCCATGTAAAGCTTGTAATCAAACTACAGGTCGAAATTTTAAAGATAAGTGAATGGAATTTAGCGCGCAATCTTCTATTAGATCAAGGACTAACCGTATTGAAACTGTTTATGATCGGTCCATTATTTCACCTAGCCCCCACACAAGTATCCTCCTGGAACAGTGGTTAACGAATATAAATGCCTTAAATATTGAGGTATTTTAAAAAACTTCGGTACAAGTAAGTTCTATATACGAGTAAATATAAATTTGATCGAAATTTTATGAAGATCGGCCCATAATTGACCATAGCTCCCATAAAAGACCTTTCTCCAAATATTGATGTACATACACAATGGTGTAGGGTATAATAAGGTCGGGCTTGACCGACTATGCTTTTATTTCTCATTAATTATTAACATCATTTGAAGAGTTTTTCTGTGGTAGGACATAAAAAACACATCAGTGAATTATTTTATTTAATTAATTTATCGATAATCTTAATGTTAAAAGATATAAAATGTTAATAATACGAAACTATAAAATTTGGTAAACATGATATAAATACATTCAATATATTTAAACTTTAATAACAATAAATACAATAAAATTATATCTGAAAGAAATTAAAAAGTTTATGCTTAAAAGATGTTTGATATAAAGTGATAATAATATAGCAATGTGTTCCAAAGTCTTGTTGCGTTAGTAGAGAAATTTCTACAAGATAGTAGTTTAGTATAAGACATAGGCACAATTAAGTTGTTACGCGCTGATCTTGTAAAAGTTATCATTCTATAGATGTAGTCTGGTTTTTTGGTAAAAGTGATAAAGTTCTAAGTTTTAAATAGTCTTCAAAAGAGATTCCATTGATTTGATTAGTATACATGCATAAGCGATCATATTTTCTTAGCCCGAATACATATCTTACAATAATGTTAAACGCTTTCAATAATTTACTTTTAGTCACACTATCACATCAACTGAACAATTCACATTCATAAGGGAGTATTGGCAATATATAAGTTTTGGCAAGCATGAGTCGAATATGTTGTGTGAATACCAAAGACTACGTACGATTCCAAATACTTTAACACATGCTTTATTTATAAGTTTATTCCACGATAAAGTTTCATTGAATTTTATTCCAATATTCTTAGCGCTTTTAACGTAATGTACATAATGTATTATTAATATGAATTGATAAAAGAAATCTTGTATCATGTACATAATGTATTATTAATATGAATTGATAAAAGAAATCTTGTATCAAAAGTCTTATAATTTACGACTAAACATTGCAACTTTTCATATAAAACTTATAGAGCGTTTTTTCATTTGTATTTTGTATACCTTTGTGTAAGTTACATAAGTGCATTTAATTTTGCAATTGGAATTTTTACAATTTATATAAATTTCTGATTTTTAACTACCCAGACAAAAACTGTCATTTCCTGTCCGTTAATATAAAATTAAAAACAATTTTTTAATGTCAAGTATTAAAAATATAACAAAGTATTTTATAAAAACAAAAGACGAGAAAATCTTTTCGTAAGTGTTCAATATCAACACTGCGAATTCAAACAAAGAAATGTTTTTTCGTGCTCCTTAAAAAAAAAAAAATATTTGGACTAGATGGAATTCCGCATGCTAAACTCGAATCTGCTTTCAGTTTTCTCCCATTAGGTAGAGATTTTTTAAATAAGCCGATTATTCGAATATATTTCACTATAACGCGAGGACGGTATGCACGATTTATATAAATAATACACCAAAATATGTGAAATAAAACTGACTTAAAGTCGTTCTACTAACAAATTTGTATCCGCTCAATAGTTTTGGAGATATTTCGAAATAAGTGTCCGAAAAATATCAAAAGTGAAAATATCAAAACTGTTTCAGTTTATCATCTCAAAGCTGGTAAAACTGCGAGTAAATAAAAACACGTATCATAAAAATTTATGCACAAATATTGATTGCATTTACAGTTAAGTTAGGATGCCCATGCATATCTACAGTTAAGTGGAGATACACTAATGGGCAAAAAAAAAATTTTTTCGTCTTAAATAAAAAAAAAAATAGGTGGATTATATGGAATTTAACGTGCTAAATAAGAATAAGCTTTTACTTTTTTTCTATCACGCATCGATTTTTTTATGGGCATGACCACTATGACCCCGCCTTTAGGCAGTCACACTTGTATAACTCGAGAACGGTTTGTTCTTTTACGATAAATTAAACTCAAATATATAGCGACTTAAATTGTCTTTAAGCTGAATTTACATAATTTTTTGTTCAGTTAATATTTCCGTAGTTATTTGGTAATAAGTAGCAAAAAAAAAAAAAAATTAAAAAGTCGTAAAAATTTTTATCCATAACTCTGAAATTCTTGAGCGAATAAAAAATATTATTGGCATAACTTGAAGACATACGTATGCGTCTTTTCGTGTATCATTTATCAAAATCGTGTAAACGGTTCTTGAATTATAGTCTAAATTTGACAAACCATTCTCGAATTTTATAGTGTGACCACTGAATAAGGTGCTGATATTAGTCATGCCCATAAAAAAAAGTTAGTATTAAAAAAAAAAAAAAAAAATTATTTTTCAAAATCCACTTAGCTCACCTAATTTAGTTTCAAGAAAAAAAAAATATATATATATATATATATATATTTTTCTTTTTTTTTTTTTTTGCCCACCACTGTATTTCTACTCAATTGTATACAAAGTTTCGAAAGGCTTAATTCTTTAATTCATTTTTTTAAATCGAATTAAATAATTATCTTTGTCATTCTTTTAAAGCATTCACATTAATTTAATTCTTAGAATTAAATTCTTTGTGAGTGATTCCATGTGAAAACAGACAGCAATCGGATTTGACATCTCCGATTTCAATGAAGTTCACTACAAGCATTGACTATTGGAAGTGTTTCCGAAAACATGAAATTTCAGACCCATGCTTCTTTTCGGTCCAGAAATATTACGGTTTAAAAAACGAAAAAATGTTAACAACTTTACAAGTGAATTCTTATTTAACTTCTAATAACTTCGAATAGTTTGAATTTTTTTATCTCTAAATTTAACCTTTGAACTTTTGATGTAAAAAACTTTGCATATAACGTTATGAAGGTAATATCTTTGCCTTTAAAATGCAGCAACAACTAGAGATCTACCATGTAAGTATTATATCTCAAAAACCGGTATTTTTAAAATTCTTAAAAAATTATATATTGTTGACATAACTTTTCTCCATATGGGTATAAAATTTCAAGTTGAAGCCTTATTTAGTTTAGGAGTTATGGACAAAAATAAAATCTAATTATTAATAACTACTAAGCAATAGAAAATAAAAAGTTAATTTTAGTATAATTTTAAAAATAAGGACCTTTCCTTACTTTAGTTCGAAAGTTCAAAGGTCAAAATAAAACTTACAAAAAATAAACCATTATATCTCCGAAAAAGATATTTTTAAAATGCTGAAAAATTATATAATATTAATCATGTTTGTACAAAATTTCATGTTGGACACTCATTTAGTTCAGAAGTTATGTAACAAAATATAAACTGAAATCTAATTTTGTATATAAAATTTTATTTTTTTAAATATGTGCTCTTAGAAAAAAATAATTACAAAATAATTTTTGTAAATATTTTAAATTTTACATACAAAAAATGTGCTTTTTTCTGTAGTTTGCTTCATAACTCCTAAACCAATAGAGACTCAAACTTGAAATTTGGCACAAATATAAAAATTGTGATTTGAGTGACATTTGCAACACTTAATGTCTGTAGCGAATTTCATTGAAATCGGAGATATAAAATCCGAAAATGTCTGTTTTTCGTCCGTTTTGATGTGAAATCACTCTTGTACTTAATATGAATTGAATTGATTCTGTAATGAATTAATTCCTTCAAGAATTCGTTCATCAATTATACAATTCAAGCTTAAAAAATATATTGAATCATTCAAATTTTCTTTAATTCAAATCTATTACAAATTAGCTTTAGAATATATTTTTTAATTCATTTTGTAAAAGATTAAAAAACAAAATATTAAAAATTGAATGAAAGAAAAATATTTTCATTCATTTTGGAAATGATTTGAATTAACAAAAATTTAATGAATTCTTTATGAATTAATTCAATAAGGAATTAATTATATTCAAACAAAAGCCATTGAATTAAGCTATTGAATTATATTTTTGAGAATGGTATTATGGAATGAAAAATTCATATTTCTTAATTCAGAATTAAGATTTAAGGGATTTAAGCTAACATTTAATTAATTCTTTCGAAGCTCTGATTGTATATAACATGCGTATTTTTACTTAACTGTAAATAAAATCAAGATTTATGCGTAAATTTTAAAGATACAATGCCTTATTTTATTTGCAGCATTACCAGCTTTAAGATAAAGATGATAAACTGAAATATTTTTGATGCTTTCATTTATTAAAAAAAAAAAAATAGTAACAAAAAAATCTAAAATTTTACATGAATTTTTTTTTTTTTTTGACACTTATTGCAAAATAACTTTGAAAATATTGAGCACATAAAAAAATGACACTTACTGCAAAATAACTTTGAAACTATTAAGCACATAAAAAAATGAAGTTTGGAAGATTTGAAGATATTTTTAGTACGCATCTTTTGGTGTATCACTTGTGTCAATCGTACACACCGTCCTTAAGTTATAAGGAAATATACTAGAGTAATGGCCTTACTATGGCAGAAATATTAGACATGCCCATCAAAAAAAATCCAGACCTGATGGAAAAAAACTGAAAGCAGATTCGTGTTTAGCACATCAAATTACATCAAGTCCAACTGTACGTATATGGTGTTGTCTTTTTTTTTTTTTTGTCGACCAGTGTAGTTTATTCCTTATTCAGAGAGAAATGTATATGGGGCAAGATAAAGTAAAAGACCGGTCTGAACCAATTTTAATAGACTTCGTTTTTGGATCATAAAATATATGTATGTGTGCCAAATATCATTATTGAATTATTTTCAAAATTGCGACCTTTAGTTTGATTACAAGGTTTATATGGACGGACATTGTTAAATCGAATCAGAAAGTAGATTTTAGCTGATTGGTATACTTTAAATTGGGGTTAGACCAATATTCTTGGTTGTTACAAATATCAACACTAACGCATAAAATCCCAACCATCGTATCTTAATTTAAATTTCGTTAAAATTAGAAAAGACAAATTTAAGCCATTATTTCATATTAACTTTTCATGTTCATATTAAATAATGATCATAGTAACTGCTTAAAATAAGTATGTCCAGTAATTGCCACAAACTCATTTCAATTGAAAATTATGTGCAGTGTACGAAATTGGTTAAGGGCAAAACAGCAACATATCAATGTCTTTATTTTGTTTATATTTATTTCTGTTTTTATCGCTGTGGGTGTTAAAATGGATAAAATATAATATAATATTATCCTAAATATGTCACTCTTAACTAAAACATTTGATTTTTATTTCTAGTATGAATTGTTGTATATTATATTTTTTCTCTTGTTGTGTATTATTTTTTTCTCTTTTAGCAGTAGTTTTGTTAACTTAACGATACTATAACATTTATTTTAAGAATTATAGTATTAATGACCCATCTATCTAATATTTGCCATCTTTAACAAGATTTGTGGTTAGCCATTTTTGTCGATTTTGTCGATCTAAAAATAAAAGAACATTCATAAGATATGTCTTGTAATCAAACGCCAGTTTATATGTGCCAAAACACAAATGTACAAATCCTTAAAACAATATCATGAACATTTTGTTTTATATAAGACAAGAGGTTAAAAGTTTTTAAAGATTTGTAAGTAAACAAAAATAAAATTACTGAATTGTTTAAAGGAGGTTTGTAATTGTTGTAAACATTTTATGGCATTTTATGATACTTTGAGGACACTAAACCTTATTTAATTTCAACAAAAGTTGAAAGAATTTGTTATTTTTAAAAACAAATGTTTTTGGATTGTAATAAAAATGCTAATATGAAAAAAATCGATAATCTAGGAGTACATTTAAGTATGGGGTTAATAATATGACAAGAAATAGCTTAAAAAAAAGACATAGACCTCTTTTAAATAAATTTTAGGAATAATAATGAAATTTTATGAACTGCATTTATTAGTAAAAATAATAACCTCAGATTCATTAAATTTTTATTAGCTCCACATATTATCTATTATGGTATCTATAAAAGCATAATTATATTTAAAACTAAGTTCTTACAACGTATGATTCAGTTGTCGTAATTAATTTTAAATGGTTAAAATATATTTTAAAAATTCATTAGATGTAATCGAATCAATTTCATATCCCTAAACGAAGTATTGGTATTTGTAATTAAAACATTGTTTGTATTGTGATAATTTAAATAATAACTGTATGTTAGTTACAATAATCAATAAAATTAAATACTAATAATAAAAAGAAAATTAATTCATTATTTACAAAAGAAAAAAAAATATGTTGATCAAATAATTTCTAAAATATAAGTATTTGACATATGTTTTTGAAAAATATTAAATAAAATATTAAAAAAATATAAAACAGAAGAACTTAAATAATTTCTCAAGGAAAAAGATTGGTAAGAGCTTTTTATTTGAATAAATTTAAAGTAATTTATATTTATATCTTTAAATAATTTCGAACTAAACATGATTGGACCCTGGTGGTTACTTTTAACATCAATTATTCTTTTAAGAAACATTTTTAAGAAGGAAAATGAAGAAATAGTAAGGATTGTTAATTTTAGGCGACGGAGAAGTTAAAGAAATTAAAAGATATCTTCGAAAAATATGCAAAAAACTAAATTACATTTACGTATTTTAAAATATGTGAATGTGCACACTAACTCTAAAACTGTTTCTTTTTACAGATATTGCTGGAACAACAACAAAAAAAGCAAAATCTACGACATCAAACTCTCTTCATCCCCCTCAATGCCAATAGTCTACGATCAACTAAAGATGGTACCATTAAAATTTAACATTTTCAAATATTACGGCGTAAAAACCGTTTGCAAAACCCCTCACTACAATAAATACATCATATAATATTTTAACGCATAATAGTACGTTTCAATTTCACATTTTGCTCTGCAATATTACAGTTCATACATTTCTCTTCTCTCAGCGCAAATTCAAAATATTTTTCAAAATGATCTGTATCAAAATTTTAAACTTAACCATCATTTACACGATAAACAATCCCTAAAATAAACAGAAATTGTAGACTTATAATGATTTCTATGCGTACGATGTTTGTGGTTGCCGAAGACATTTCTGCTAAGTCTTGTGACCCTAATGCCTTTCAAGCTTTTATGTCATTCGTTTTTTAGGTAAGAATTATGTCTCACAGCATTACAATAATATTGCTTAACATTGCTATATATAAACTTTTTGCAGGTTTGGCTACAATTCCCCTTCAATAATATTATTATAATAATATTATCTAAAAGACAAACAACAGCTCTTAATCAGTGTACAAGTCAACAAATTAATATAATATTGCAAACAAATTTATCAATTAATGTCAGTATTTATATATGTTCAATATTTATGAGAATTTTTGTAAATAAAAGTATAATATGAAATAATTTTTAATATGATTTTATTATTTGGAGTAGCCTAATGTACAAATGTATATTTTGAGGTTGTGCTAACCGAATTAATTTTTTCCATGCAGTTGCGAGCATCGATATGTATAGTTATTCCAATCGAATTAGAAGATAGTACATGCGACTTCGTTTTTGGATCATAAAATATATGTATGTGTGCCAAATATCATTATTGAATTATTTTCAAAATTGCGACCTTTAGTTTGATTACAAGGTTTATATGGACGGACATTGTTAAATCGAATCAGAAAGTAGATTTTAGCTGATTGGTATACTTTAAATTGGGGTTAGACCAATATTCTTGGTTGTTACAAATATCAACACTAACGCATAAAATCCCAACCATCGTATCTTAATTTAAATTTCGTTAAAATTAGAAAAGACAAATTTAAGCCATTATTTCATATTAACTTTTCATGTTCATATTAAATAATGATCATAGTAACTGCTTAAAATAAGTATGTCCAGTAATTGCCACAAACTCATTTCAATTGAAAATTATGTGCAGTGTACGAAATTGGTTAAGGGCAAAACAGCAACATATCAATGTCTTTATTTTGTTTATATTTATTTCTGTTTTTATCGCTGTGGGTGTTAAAATGGATAAAATATAATATAATATTATCCTAAATATGTCACTCTTAACTAAAACATTTGATTTTTATTTCTAGTATGAATTGTTGTATATTATATTTTTTCTCTTGTTGTGTATTATTTTTTTCTCTTTTAGCAGTAGTTTTGTTAACTTAACGATACTATAACATTTATTTTAAGAATTATAGTATTAATGACCCATCTATCTAATATTTGCCATCTTTAACAAGATTTGTGGTTAGCCATTTTTGTCGATTTTGTCGATCTAAAAATAAAAGAACATTCATAAGATATGTCTTGTAATCAAACGCCAGTTTATATGTGCCAAAACACAAATGTACAAATCCTTAAAACAATATCATGAACATTTTGTTTTATATAAGACAAGAGGTTAAAAGTTTTTAAAGATTTGTAAGTAAACAAAAATAAAATTACTGAATTGTTTAAAGGAGGTTTGTAATTGTTGTAAACATTTTATGGCATTTTATGATACTTTGAGGACACTAAACCTTATTTAATTTCAACAAAAGTTGAAAGAATTTGTTATTTTTAAAAACAAATGTTTTTGGATTGTAATAAAAATGCTAATATGAAAAAAATCGATAATCTAGGAGTACATTTAAGTATGGGGTTAATAATATGACAAGAAATAGCTTAAAAAAAAGACATAGACCTCTTTTAAATAAATTTTAGGAATAATAATGAAATTTTATGAACTGCATTTATTAGTAAAAATAATAACCTCAGATTCATTAAATTTTTATTAGCTCCACATATTATCTATTATGGTATCTATAAAAGCATAATTATATTTAAAACTAAGTTCTTACAACGTATGATTCAGTTGTCGTAATTAATTTTAAATGGTTAAAATATATTTTAAAAATTCATTAGATGTAATCGAATCAATTTCATATCCCTAAACGAAGTATTGGTATTTGTAATTAAAACATTGTTTGTATTGTGATAATTTAAATAATAACTGTATGTTAGTTACAATAATCAATAAAATTAAATACTAATAATAAAAAGAAAATTAATTCATTATTTACAAAAGAAAAAAAAATATGTTGATCAAATAATTTCTAAAATATAAGTATTTGACATATGTTTTTGAAAAATATTAAATAAAATATTAAAAAAATATAAAACAGAAGAACTTAAATAATTTCTCAAGGAAAAAGATTGGTAAGAGCTTTTTATTTGAATAAATTTAAAGTAATTTATATTTATATCTTTAAATAATTTCGAACTAAACATGATTGGACCCTGGTGGTTACTTTTAACATCAATTATTCTTTTAAGAAACATTTTTAAGAAGGAAAATGAAGAAATAGTAAGGATTGTTAATTTTAGGCGACGGAGAAGTTAAAGAAATTAAAAGATATCTTCGAAAAATATGCAAAAAACTAAATTACATTTACGTATTTTAAAATATGTGAATGTGCACACTAACTCTAAAACTGTTTCTTTTTACAGATATTGCTGGAACAACAACAAAAAAAGCAAAATCTACGACATCAAACTCTCTTCATCCCCCTCAATGCCAATAGTCTACGATCAACTAAAGATGGTACCATTAAAATTTAACATTTTCAAATATTACGGCGTAAAAACCGTTTGCAAAACCCCTCACTACAATAAATACATCATATAATATTTTAACGCATAATAGTACGTTTCAATTTCACATTTTGCTCTGCAATATTACAGTTCATACATTTCTCTTCTCTCAGCGCAAATTCAAAATATTTTTCAAAATGATCTGTATCAAAATTTTAAACTTAACCATCATTTACACGATAAACAATCCCTAAAATAAACAGAAATTGTAGACTTATAATGATTTCTATGCGTACGATGTTTGTGGTTGCCGAAGACATTTCTGCTAAGTCTTGTGACCCTAATGCCTTTCAAGCTTTTATGTCATTCGTTTTTTAGGTAAGAATTATGTCTCACAGCATTACAATAATATTGCTTAACATTGCTATATATAAACTTTTTGCAGGTTTGGCTACAATTCCCCTTCAATAATATTATTATAATAATATTATCTAAAAGACAAACAACAGCTCTTAATCAGTGTACAAGTCAACAAATTAATATAATATTGCAAACAAATTTATCAATTAATGTCAGTATTTATATATGTTCAATATTTATGAGAATTTTTGTAAATAAAAGTATAATATGAAATAATTTTTAATATGATTTTATTATTTGGAGTAGCCTAATGTACAAATGTATATTTTGAGGTTGTGCTAACCGAATTAATTTTTTCCATGCAGTTGCGAGCATCGATATGTATAGTTATTCCAATCGAATTAGAAGATAGTACATGCAACCGACCAAATTCGATTGGCAATAAATTCGGTTGTAACAACGAAACTGTTTTCTCTGTGTACTGTAGTACGTATACTTTATATATTAATTAAATAATAATTATACGTACTGAAGTACAGTGGTTTCAAATCGCTTTTTATAGGAAACTAGCTTATACCGATGAGCTTTGCTATCCCTTTTGATGCGATTACTTATATTTACTTTATGTGGGAGCTACTACTCCTCTTCGATCTATCCGCCCTATTCAAAAATTTATATGAAGATATGCAAACATTTTTATTTTATTTATATTGGAGACTACTTCTCCCGCTGGCCTATCCGTCCTATTTTTATTTCATCAATGCAATATGGTAAGAAAATAGTTCCCACAAATTTTGAAAGCTCTCTCTGTAATAGTTCTTTAGATATGCCACTAAGAATATTTTCTTTGTATGGGGAGATACCATTTCCCCAGGTCCTACCCATCTGTAGTTATGTAATTTATTGCAAAACTTTTCCAATTGTTTTAAAAAAGGATAATATTTTTTTTTTTTTCAAAGGTTATATACAAGTTGCTAAAGAAAAACATAAAATGTTTTATTCAAAATATTAAAATATTTGAAAAACGAGATTAAAAGATATAGTCGGTCAAGTCCGACCATATGATACCCTACACCATTGTGTTACATTATGTGGACTGATACTCATAAGTGTAAAATAAAACATACGAATATCGAATATTACGTTGATGCTGACATTTATATGAATTTATTCAATTTTGGGTGATTCCCAAAAGAGGGCCTTATATGGGAGCTATGGTAAATTATGGACCGATCTTTGTAAAATTTGGTACTATCGTTTATATTCATATAAAACTCATTTGTGTCAAATATTAGCTTGATACTAACATTTTGGTGGGATTTATGCCCGTTAAAGTGATTTTCTAAAAGGGGTTTATATGGGAAAAATTTTAAAAATTGGCACAATTATTTAGACTAATGTGAAACTTATATGGGCCAAATTTCATTAAAATGTTGCTACATTTAAGGGATTTATGATCGTTAAACCCTTTTCCGGGAGAGCATTTGTATGGGGGCTAGGTGAAATAATAAGCCGATCATAACCAATTTCAATAAGCTTCGTCCCTGGGCCATAAGAAACCTGTGTATTAAATTTCATTAATTTTGGTTCAAAAATGCGACTTGTAGTTTGATTACAAAGTTTACATGGACGGACAGACGGTCAGACGGACAGACGGACGGACGGACGGACATCGTTAAATCGACTCAGAAAATGATTCTAAGCCGATTGGTATAAATTAAGGTGGGTCTTAGACCAATATTTTTGGGTGTTTAAACATCAGCACAAACGCATAATACCCTCCCCACCTATGGTGGTGTAGGGTATAATTAATGTAAATACTTAGGTAGAAGTTCATAATTTTTCGATAGAATTTTTTCTGTTAAAGGTTGTGTTATCTTTTCAAAATGCCAGTTCATTGTAGTCCTTCAATTAAGTGAAATGAAGTGGATATCAAATTATAAAAAAAGTACTAAAATTATGCAACATATTACAGCCATTAAAGTGGCAGCAAAAGAGTGTATCGAGGGACATTCAAGGTATAATAAAAGAATAACCTGTAAAGGGATGTGCCCACAATATATAAAATCAAACAAATTGTTTTCTTTGTTAGGGTAATATCAAAACTTTGAAATCATGGTCCAACTAAAATGCATTAGATTATGCGCCACTGCATTTGGTACTTAACCAGAATTTACGATTTCACAATATTCGGGATGAAAATTCATCTTGCTCAGCCAAGATTAACAGAATCGATTTAAGAGACATTTGTGTTTGAAGAAAAACGTGGTGCTGGCAATTATAGAATAATATTATAAATTCTTCGGTAAATAGATAGATTAGAGCTGAAAAGAAATAGTTCATGAGCCAGTTGGAAATCAAAAGTCAATTATCTAAAAAAACGACATCAGATTACGTTGTGTTGAACAGTACTCAAAACGAGTATTAATTTAAAAAATAAAGTGCGAACTGTGGCCCCAGGAAATATGGTCCCAAAACTCTAAACGAAAAATGGCCCCAAAAATTACATGGGATACAACAAAACGCAATTTTGGAGCAAAATTTCATCGTTTTTGGGACCAGATTTTTTTGGGGTGAATTTGCACCAAATTGAAATAAAAAATTGCCCTAAAAAGATCAAATTAAAAAAAGCTCTAAAAAAAATTTTATTTGTACTTTTGGGCTATTTTTCATTCAGCGATTTTTTAAAAAATTTAATTTCACAATACGTTTGAGAGAAATTTCATATTTCGAAGGATAACGACTGTTAAAGAACTTTCCGTACGGCTTGTATTAGCGAAGAAATGTTTTCTTATTGTATTTTCTGAATTTAAAAAAGATTTAATTAATTAGGAAAATATTTTGACCTTCATTTCTTATGAGATAGTTTCATTTGTCAAGAAAAAGAATAATGAAATAAGTCTCTTTTAAAATTTATTTTGGAATTATTTTCATTTCTTAAAAAATTAAGAAATTATTTTTTTTTTTTGTATTTATAATTTTTAAATGTTAAAATGTATTTAAGTTTCGACCTTTTTGATAAACATTATAATTCCTTCCAACTTATAAAAAATGTCCCATTATTTGTGTCATTTCTAGTTTCAGTTTAGGGTATTATATTTCATTTTTGTTTGGGGTAACTTTTCGTTATGAAAATATGTCCCATTAACTGGGCAAATTTTTCATTTCAAGTTTGGGGTAATATTGTATTTTTTTTTTGGGGTTATATTTCCAAAAAATTTGGGGAAATGATTCATTATGAAAAACTGCCCCATAATTAGGACCATTTTTCGTTTAAAAATTAAAATTTTCAAAATTCCAAGTGGGATTTTTATTAGTTTTTATAAAACGATAATTCTTTTTTTAAACAGATAGGTTAAGTTCAGATAGTGAACTATGCTCTAAAATAAAATATATTAGAATATTGTAGAAATATTTTTAATAATTTTGCAAAAATTACCTCAAAAATGGGGTATTTTCGAGATATATGTAGAGTTCTCAAGAGTTATTAGGTACAATTGGGTAAACATTCTTATATAGTGATAAAATATAAGATGTCAGCTTTTATAATAAAGAAAAAAAATTCCAATATTAGCCTAATAGAAAGATATTTAATTTTATATTAAAATAAACCAGTTGAAATTATGCAAAAATCACAATTTATTACACACAAACAACTGTTGCCATTTAAAGTGTTATAGAAACATTTTCACTAAATTTCTCGTAAGCTTGGTTCATTTACTTGCCTAAAATAAATCTTTAATGAAATAAATCGCAATTTCTTGATTTTCTGCCTTATTTTTCCGTTAACTAAAAAAATTGCCTTCATTTGTAATACTTTCAATAACATTAATTCTAATAAAAATGCATTTGTCTGGTTGTTCTTAAAATTATTTTATATAATAATAAGTTAACTTCAATTTACAGTTTGATTTATTAATTTATAGCTTTTAGTTCAAAAGTTACAACAAAAAGTCTAAATAAAGCCCATTTTCCCCGAAAAACAAAAGTAGTCATAACAATTTAAAAAAAAATATTTTCCAAGATATTTTTATTTGAAATTGTAGTATTTTATGTATTTATGAATATCCATTAATAAAATAAATATTTTATTTTTTAAATTAAAACTTCGACTAATTAATCCCCTTTGTCGTTATAGTTCAACCCACTGTGCGCCGTCTGTATAAAGGATCAAAATTGCGTTCCTGACCACTATAAGGAGTGCGATCGAAAAAATCTTAACACACGTTTTGCCTCATAACTTTTTCCGTAATCAATATTAAAAACTTTTTTTGATCTAGTTATCATGGAAAAATATGTCAGTTGTTATTTTCAATAACAACCATGTTGATTTGTCGTGATTTTCGCTAAAATCAGTGACGAAAAGGATTTACGTGCTACAAATTATTAAAAAAATTTCAAAAAAATCCAAATATGTCCTACAAATAATTGGCCACGGAATTAAATTTCTGCCGTCAAACTGTTCCTAATGTTATTTATTTATTATTTATTTATTTATTATATTTAACTACAATTAAAATTATAATTAAATGAAAAAAGCACTAGCAGCTTAGGCTATCCTAATGTTATTTAACAGTATCAGGAGAATTTGACCATTGATATGAAACCTGGTTCGGAAAGAAAAAAAGGACCACATGATATTGGGACGGCCAGAAAATTGAAAGCATATTGAAAGAAACTCCAAACACATCTGGTAGAAAAGCATTTTGAAGCCAAGAATAGGATACGGAAATTAAAACGAAATTTCATACAAAAATATTTAAGTAGTATAATTGACGAAGAAACGTATGTGCTGGCAGAATTTTCTAATTTTGGTAACACTTTCTATTTGTGTTTTAATTATCATAGTTTTGTAGCAAACACTTCAAAATGCCAAAAAATAAGTTTTTCCTACTTTTACTACTTTGTCTTCATAATACAACAGGTCAAAGTTCAGTTTCTTAAGCAAATTTAAAATACGTATAAAAATTGTGCCTTTTTTCAACGGTTTTCAATAACTTATAATTATTGAGTACAACAATTTTTGAAATAAATTTATTATGGAAAATATATCTTGGGATAAGTACTTTTATAATTGAATATGAAATCAGTTAGAACTTGTTGTCATATTAGAAAAATACAGTTTGTTTTACAAAACCCAAAATGATATTGGATTCGTAAGAAATTCTACATTTCATTAGACCTGCAAGTTTTTGGTGAAAATTGGTAAAGAAAAACTAAACGGAAATAAATAAACATATATCTGGGCTATATTTTCCATATTGTCTCGTATTGCGATTTTTTGCGATTTTCGAGAAAATCCATTTTTTCTGTATAAGTTAGCAATGGAAATTCTTATCATTTAAAAAGGTCTAACCAATGAATAAAAATGCCAATATAAAAAATAAAATAGCAGATATTGCCAAAATATAGTTGTGTATCAAAATTAATGCTGCTAAAGCAAAATTCACGCTTTTAGGTTGAGTTATAAATGAAATATTTGCAACTTTCCTTTGGAATGACTTTACTTCTGATGCATAAAAAGTGTAAAAATTAATAAAATTTTTGAAATACAAAATAAATATATTAAATTGTTTTGATTTTCATCTAAATCATATTTTAAACAAGATAATTTGTTTTTTTCCATTTTGGTAGTTTTGGCCAAAAAAAGTGTTCAGCGAAACCATAGTGCAATGCTAGAGATATGTTTAGGACCCAAAAGCAGAAAAAATTTCTTACAAAATTCCGGGTAGAACAAGTTTTTGCAGTTGCGGCATAACAGGAAAGCCATTTGATACATTCGAATCTATAAATACCAAAATATGTATAAAGGAATATTTGCAAAAAAGGCTACTTCCTTTCGCAAGAGAGCACAACATGTCCACATATTTTTGGACCCATTTGGTATCATGTCACTACGGCTTTGGAGTGGTAACAAAACAATAACATAGTTTAGTACCAAAGAGAGGTAAATTTTCCAAATTGTCCATAGCTTAGACCAGTGGAGAGATATTGAGCTCTCATGAATAGTGAATTCAAGAGCACAAAAAAGGTGCCCCAAAATGCCGAAGATTTTAACAGAAGATGTGCACACTGTTCCAAAAAAGTGACTGAAGCAACTATCAAATCTCCAAAGAAAGGGTCTTCAAAAATGGTCCACAATTTTATAATTAGTAGTTAGAACCATAAAAATTATATTTTTCTGTGATCTGTAATAAATTGCCAATTAAATAAAAAATTAATGAAAACTCTAAGGTCAACCGTTTCCAAGTTATTGAATATTATATATGTTAAGATTTTTTCGAACGCACTCCTTATTTAAATTTTAATCGAGATGATACACAAACAGATAATCAAATGCAATGTAAATTAATATGCCAAATGCCTCAACGTTTAATATTTTTCGGAAAGAATAATTATTTTATTTTATTTTTTTTTACATTATAAGAAATTATTTTGTCTTACACCGTCAAATTACTTTAACGCTTCTACATCATTATTTAATTGCATTATATTTCAATTAGAATGATCCACCTCCAATTTTTCTACTGCACACTAAATATATTTAATATATAATTTGTAAAATTATTATAAAAGTAAATTTATTGAAAAATAAAACTCATTTTCTTATAAAATTTGTTTACACATTTGCTTCTTATAAGAGCGCATTAATATATCCCTAATTAACCACTTATGCGTTTTCGCAACACTCGGAAACTAAAATAGTTAGGTACACAAATCTTTCGATTTTAGTCTTAATATTGGACCTAATTTTTTCTTTAAATATTGCTGTGATTTCTTACAAAATTCTAAATAATATTGCTGCGAGAATTATATAAATATTCGATAAAGTATTTATATAACTGAAGTTGAAACTAAAATAAAAAATTATTGTTATTGTTATTATTATTTTTTTTTTTTTTGCCAAAAAAGGTTGTATTATTTTCTCACTTATAAAATTATTTTTGTAATTTTTTCAAAAGGAATCTTAATGAAATGCGTGCAAAGTAGACTCGAAAGCGCTTGGAGCAATAGTCTCCCCACAAATTTGTTTGTAAAATTCTCATAACGCTGGGATCAAACAAAAATAATGTTCGTTAAATACCTGCACATGTTGGCTAAACACACAAATAATATTTTCTGACGGACAACTCTAATAACTACAGGGTGACACCTCCATGCGTTTATCGCTTATTAAGGTCCAAATATAAATATTATTTCTAAAATCATTTCTTAAAATTTAAATTTTAAATCCTTTAGGCAATGGTTTGAAGTAATTTGACCGCTTGTTATTTATTTCTATTAGATGTTATTCTCCTCGATTTTTACAAAGACTATCTACATGTAAAATTGTTTTTTTTTTTTTTTTGCACAATACCCGAGAAGACCCAGTCCTCCCTGATCCTCTAGGAACTTATGATACTCCAAATTAACTCGAAAACACCTCGTCTCTGGCCACGTGAAATTTTCCAATAGTTCACAAGTTACAGAATTGTTTCCAAAAATTTAGCGAATGGGAACACTGTGTGATGTTTAATTTTATTACAAAAAATAAAAAATACTTAACAACAAAATAGAATAAACATTTATTTCAAAAATGTGAAGTGATAAATACATTTTAAACATTTAATTATGTATGTATGTTTTTCTTAATTGTATTAACATTCACATTTAGACCATAAATCCATGGCAATAATAGTCAATACGTAATAAAATATTTGATTCAAAATGGAATTATAAAAATACTTATGTTGCAAATATTTACATAAATTTATGCATTTTTTTAATACCTAATAATGTTTATATGTTTGTGACATTTCATAGCCCTACAAAAAGCTAAAAGGTATTTAAAAATTTCAAATGTTAAATGCAGTATAATTTTTTGTTTTCAAATTAAGTTCTTTCTAAAATATATGTACATATGAATGTAATCTATATATAAATTTAATATTTAAAAATGAAAAAAATCATTTAATTAGAAAACAAAAAATTGCTGTTTCACAAGACTAATTCATTTGAAAATATTTAAACTTATTAAAACTTCTATCATTATCAACTACTACTTAAAAGAAAAAAAATTTAACCGCAAACCATGTTTTTATAATAATAATTTCCACTTAAATATTTTTTCTCTAAGTGGTTATAATGAAAGCTGCTAATATTTATTTTAATGAAACTATTAAAATGTTTAATATATTTTTATACGGAAAAATTTCATTGTAAAACACTATTAAGGTTTTTATTACACGTCCTTGAAATGTATTTAATAAGCCATTAACACGAGGTCAGAGTTATATAAAAATAGAAAATATTTTAAACTACAATGTCTGACTAAATATTTCACTACATACATACATATATTTAAACGAACGTAGTGTAGTGATGGCTTTAGATATAATATCTTTTAACGGTAAGGATATTTAATAGTAATAAATAATGTAATATTCTAGTATGTATATAAACTAGTATATAAATTAGATTGCTTAAAAAAATTCTACTTTCGAATAACAAGATAATATAGATTGTAGAAAATATATTTTGACTCTTTTAACGAATTTGAACAATGCCAACTCTTAAATCAAGAAGGCCAAATGACAAATTTTGAAATATTTGAGATTTTAATTTTTTTTAATAAACATGAATTTACTTACATTTAGGGATCGCAATTTCCTGGACTTTTTGATTTCCCGGGATAGGGGGAAAAATTTTTGACTTCCCAGCATCCCGGATAAAAATCTATAAGTAATACTACTCTCATTAGTTGAACAACTTATACCCAAAAAGGATATGCATTTTTACATAAGCAGATCTAAAACAGAACTGTTAATGCGCAGCAAACACAAAGGTTCGATGTCAAATTGATAATGATTTGAAATCAAATCCTTTCTCAAATGTCAAGCGTTTGAGAATGATTTGAAAATAAGAGCTTTCTCAACAAAAAGGAGATTAATTGTCAAATTTAGAAATTATAATGAAATCATTGTTAAATATAATTCTCAAACTTTTTTCAAATGTGGATTGCGACCACATGTGGAACATAAATTTATATTTTTATTTGTGTGAAGTTTTCTTTTATATATACATGCAATATTGTTTTATCAATATATTCATTAGTTAGAAACTGTTTAATTAAATAAATTAAATGAAAAAATAAAGTTATTTTTTAATATAGAGTGACATTTTCGGATTTGATATCTCCGATTTCAAGGAAATTAGCTACAGATATTAAGTATTGCAAATGTTGCTCAAATCACAATTTTTTTAAGTAAAAAATCAACCCAGTCCAAAAATATGACGTTTCAAAAATCTAAAAGGGGTTGAATTTTTTCGAAAAGTAATCACACTTTATTGCTTATAACTTCTAAAATATACTTTGCACAATTCTTATTTTTATTTCATTAAATAGACTTTAAAACGACAAGTAAAACATTTATATACTTTGAAAGTTCAAAGGTCAAAATCGATAATATAAAAATTAAAGCTTAATATCTCAAAAAACGGTATTTTAAAATTCTTAAAAAATGCATATATCGATAATAAAAACCGATAAAAAAAAAAACACATTTTTTTTTTTGTAAAATTTAAAATATTAAAAAAAAAATTATTTTGAAATTATATTTTTTATGAGCACATGTTTAAAAAAAAAATTCAATTTTATATACAAAATTTGAGTTCAGTTTATATTTTGTTACATAACTTCTAAACAATATGAGTGTTCAACATGAAATTTTGCACAAGTATAAAGTGGAGTTGTAATAATATTATATAATTTTTTTTAGAATTTTTAAAACATCGTTTACGGAGATATAATGGTTTATTTTTTGTAAGTCTTATTTTTACCTTTGAACTTTCGATCTAAAATAACTCACTATATATCATTTTCAAGGTCTTGTCCCTGTTTTTAAAATTGCACTAAAATAAACATTTTATTTTCTATTGCTTAGGAGTTATTAATAATTCGATTATATTTTTTGAATTTTTTTATCTCCAACTTTGACCTTTGAACTTTTGATGTAAAAAACTTTGTATATATCGTTATGAAGGTAATATCTTTGTCTTGAATATACAGCAACAACTAGAGATCTACCATGCATATTTCAGAAGTTATTAAAAGTTAAATAAGTATTCATTTGTTAAGTTTTTAACATTTTTTCGTTTTTTAAACCGTCATATTTCCGGACCGAAAAGAAACATTGGTCGGAAATTTAATATTTTCGGAAAATCTTCCAACGGTCAATGCTTGTAGTAATTCCATTGAAATCGGAGATGTCAAATCCGATTGCAATCCGTTTTGACATGGAATCACTCTATATTATTTTTTTAATTTATTTTAGCTCTTCAAAAAAATATTATTATTATTTTTTGATGGCACATTAAGATCCTTTTGTATGCATATAAAGTGACTCGAATGCATGTAGAATGCATGTAGTTATAGCGGTTTTAAGTTGAACATATACAAATTTTTACAAACTAGAAGTTTATGTACAATTCTTGTCAAAATTATACGTAATATCAAAACCTACTGAGTTATACAAATAAAATTTATAATATTTTTAATGTTTGATGGTATTAGTGGAGTATATTTTAGGTTTTCCTTGTAAAGTTTTAAAAATTTTCTTTTCAATAAAAATCGCGATTTTTAAAAATTTTGTGAAAAATTTGAATCGAATCTAAGTTATTTCTTCATATATTGAATGAAAATATATTTTATTAGAGTTTATTACAAAGAAATGCTTTTTAATATTGTGATCCTTTTTTAACACAAGTAAATATTTTTTGGTCCATAAAATGCTTTCGAAATTTTTTGATGCGCCTCCGAATTTTTATTCAGCATAACAAACACCTACTAATTATGTCAATTATATTTAATTTCATGCTGTCCACACGATGTGCCTTAACGAAATGTGTATTAACAAAAGTGTTCCATTTTCAACTATCAACGACATTTGACTTAAATTTATTGTCCCTATCAATTATATTTATCGCCACTCTTATATCTATATATCCAATATTTGTTTAAATTGCAATTCTCTACATAAAAATACAAAAACAAAAAGTGAAATTTTTGCATAATTCTTGTATTAAATTTATTTTTAATGCTCCTCTGATTTTGTTATGTAAAATAACAAAAAACCAAGCAATTTCATATGAAAATGTGAATAAGCACCGTGAAAAACTGACCTTTTTAAAAATTTTCGCTTTTGTTTTCCAAACTTTGAGACTATCTACTACGTTGACTATTTCGGGCACATCAAAGGGATATAGCGCAAAATACGCACAATTACATCAAGTATCAATCCCTATTTCAAATTTTGTATTTGGATGAGGGGTGCACAGACCCCACCCAAAAAACTGAAAAATTTAAAAAACTAAAAAATTTTGTCATCAAAACTCGACTACCCTGTATTTAAATGTTGAAAGTCTGTACAACAACAAAGATGGTGCAGAATTTATACGTAAAGTCCAATTAGTTTACTTATGATAGAATGAGATTAAAAAGTATAAACGCGCGAACAAAAATTGTAGAAGAATGGGAAAAACTTAAGTTATTTTTAGCCATTTTTCTATTTTTTCGAATTTGAACAACAGTCATGATTATAAAAAGAAACCTGTTGTGCTAAAATTTTGCACTCTATTAGTTTCAAGTCTTGTGAGTTCAGATCTGTAACTAAATTGTTTAAAATATCATTACGATAAAACTTATTAAGGATTTAAGTCAGTTTCAGCCAGGTTAAAAATTTTTTATAATGGCTTATATCTTTAAAAATGATTTGATAAATAACATTTGATATCAAATTGAGAAAATACCATTTTTGAAATATATGTTAACAATTCTTTAGATTTATGAACGATTTTATTATTTAATTATGCTTAAAAATGCTTCAGTATCTATTTTTCAAATAATTTTGAAGACCTTTTTAGGTTTGAGAATGATTTAGAATGAATAACATTTGATATCAAGTTGTGAAAATACAATTTTTCAAACGTTTTTTCTCAAATGATTCTTAATTTGAAACCAAACTTCTGTCTACGTTTGAAACAAGTTTGAGAAACTGGTTTGATATCAAATATTAAAGTCATCATATTTCAAACGTGTCACCTTGTTTTTTTTTTTTTTTTTTTTTTTTTTTTTTTGTGTACTGAGAAAAATAAATTTGATCAATTATTTAATTAAGTCGATTGAATTATGTCGTGAAAGAGTTTTATGGACATGGACACAATATTATGCAGTATTTATAATCTTATTTAAAAGATATGTACCATAAAACAATGTCGTATTTGCGACAAGAATTAGACATATCAGAAATAAAATTTAATAATAAAAATCTTTTCCGAAAGCTTAGAGGTAATTCAAATATGAACTAAAACAATATTAAACTGTTTGCGGCTTCAATAAATAAGATGTGAGGGATTCACTACAAACTTTTTTTAACTTTCTTAATATTTTGTCAAATTTCTATGCGATAAAATCCGCATGTTGTATATACTATTGACTACTTAATTTATAATGTGTGTTTAGGATGTCTAGAGGATTGTTTCAAACAATTTTACTTTTTTACTTGCTGGGTTTTATTACTGACATTTTAATAAGATGTTAAATTAAATTCATGCAATAGAGTAAATCCATATAAATTATCTAATGATATATAAAACCTTATTAATGACTATTGGTGTTCACTGTGAATATTTTCATTCAAAATATTTGTTAAAAATAATTATTTTTATATTTTATTTATATTTTTAAAAATAAATTAACTTCAAATCATTTCATACTCTGTGTAATATGATTTTCAGTTACTTGAAATTACCCTAAAGTAAAGAGAACCGGTTCAAAAGTAGTCAAGTAACAGGTTCTCAGGGATAGTGAACGGTCCCAGTTCTGGAACTTTATATGAGAGGAACCTGTCACTTTTTACATGGGGTTGTCATTGGAGGTGGCTCATTAGTCCCTTGGGACAGGTCACAGGATAGATCTATTTTAAAATTAATTTACAATCTCTACTTACATTTTACCAAAACATTCAAAAAACAAAATCTTGTGAATGAAATCCAACAGAATTTAGCTGCTTGGTTTATTTCCAATAGAAAAACCCATAAAATTTAATTCTGTGACACCTTAAACCGACAAATTCGAACATAAATTCGATTATATTGAAGTTCATGACATCAAAGTGATTTTTTTTTTTTTTTCAAATCCAATTCCGACAACAAATGAATTCCAAGACAGTCCCGACTTTTACTTATTTTTTTTTTTTTTTTTTAAGCAGTCTAATATACATATATTATTAGCAGCAAAGCTTTCTTGAAAGTTCTTGTTTTGTATAAGATCAATACAAAAAAAAAAAAAAAATACTATAAAGAGGAATTAGCGAAAATATGTCATAAAACTAAGAAAATATCAGTATGAAAGATAAGAGGGCGGATCAATATTTCCGTGACTTTTCGAACTTCCCTCGTAGTTATATGAAACTGTTCCCATCAAGTACCACCTGTTAATAGACTATTGTCAAATTTTAAGCAAGTGTCGTCATTTACTTTGCATTTAACAGCTTCTCAAAACATACAATCTCGTGTATTTTTCTAAAAATGGAAAAAAGTGAATTTCGAGTCAAACCGTCAAACAAACCAAGGAAAAACTCGATAAATACTATGGGGACTCTGCACCATCGATTTCAATTTCAAAAAAGTGGTTTAATGACTTTCGTTGTAGTCGCACAAGTACAAATGACGCTGAACGTTCTGGAAGGCCAATTGAGGTCAGTACACCCGAAAATGTCGAAAAAATCCGACCAAAGAGAAAAAGTGCGTGAGATTGTTGATGCCATAGGCATTTCATATGGCAGTGTGGTTTCGATTTTAAATGATCAGCTGGGTTTAAGAAAGTTGTCTGCAAGATGGGTGCCGCCTTTGCTCTCATTTGACCATAAACGTAAACGTGTGACAACTTCAAAGGATTGTTTGGAGTTGTTTAACCGTAATCCGAATGAGTTTTTGTGGCGTTTTGTAACTGAGAATGAAACATGGATCCATTAATGTACTCCGGAGACCAAGCAGCAGTCTAAACAATGGGTTTCTCCCGGTGAACATGCTCCGAAGGAGGCCAAGGTGATGGCAACAGTTTTTTGGAATGCACGCGGGATAATCCACATCGATTACCTTCAAAAGGGAAAAACAATGAATGGCGAATATTATGCCAATTTACTAGATCGATTTAATGAGGATTTAAAAAGAAAACGACTCCATAAGACCAAGAAAAAAGTTCTTTTTCATCAAGATAATGCACGGGTGCATAAGTGTGCAGTCTCAATGGCAAAACTCTATGAATTGGGCTACAAATTGGTACCTCATCCACCATACTCTCCGGATTTAGCAACTAGTGACTACTTCCTATTTCCAAACCTAAAGAAATGGCTCGGTGGAAAGAGATTCAGCTCCAACGATGAAATTATTGACCAAACAAATGCCTATTTTAAGGACCTCGAAAAATCCTATTTTTTGGAAGGGATTCCAAAACTGAAGAAACGTTGGACTAAGTGTATTGAGTTAAAAGGAGATTATGTTGAAAAATAAAATTTTGTTTTGCAAGAAACACTGTGTTTCATTCAAAAAGTCGCGGACTTATTGATCCGCCCTCGTATGATGTATATGCATCAAAATTCGGAGTGGGATTCTACATGGGATATATGGACAATTATGTTTCGATATTTTATATATTAAATTTAAAATTATATATAAGTATACGGAACATTGTACTGTTACTAACAATGGGCCTTATACGGGAGCTATAGTCCTACATAAAATTTGCCATTATTGCTTTTATTTATATAAAATTTATTTGTGTTAATTAAATATTAAGTTGATATGTACTAACATTTGTATGGGATTTATGAACGTTAAAGCGATTTTTGGAAGAGGGATTTATATGGAAGCTTGACCATAACTTCCATATTATGCCACAATGATTAACATTTATATACAACTTTTTGTATTAAAGTTAAATTTGTTTAGCTCATTGTATAGTTAAACATATTACATATAGAAAGTTAAAATTCTTTTAAAACAAAAAATGTGCAAGTTTAAGTATTTATAAGAAATATGTGTATTTCGTAATGTTTCTAACATTTTGTAACTTCATCAACTTTTCTTTGATTTTAAAAAGTCGTAATATACTTTCTAATAAAATTAAAAAATGTATATGGCTTTTAAAAAAATAATAAGATTTTACAAAAAAAATGTTCTTAACAATTTACATAACTGAGTTAAAAACACTTGTTTTTTTTTTTTTTTTTTTTTTTTTTTTTTTTGTTTCATTGGTAAAACAACAATATTTGTATGTATGTTAATATGAGATAGTTTCAGCACTCAAAAGAATTTTAATTAACATTTCAATGAATGTAATAATCTTTATATCTATTTCAAAGTGAATAAAAAAAAAAAAAAACATTTGCAGGAAATTTTTATGTTTTATTCCATCTGTAGGGTATCAAATTTACACTTCCATTCAATATGGTACGTATTATTAATTATAAGAAAAGAAAACAATAACAAATTAAAAAAAAAAAAAAAAAGTATACAAAAGATCCTTTTCTTTAAATAAATAAAGAAGAAATTACAACAACCAAAATATATACCAATGAAAAATAAGCCTTTTTTTCATTTTAATTGACTTGAAATGTACAGAAAAATATAATTCCCAGAGGCAAACTCACATAAACACTAAATGATACCAATTAATGTTTGAAATGTTGGAAATGGGTTTTTTTTTTTTTTTTTTTTTTTAAGGAAATTATAAATGGATTGTTAAATTATTCTAATTAAAGTAAAAATTAATGAGAGACATTCGTTAGAAGACAAGTAAGTACCTTAATGTTGCTTATATTAAATAAAAATAAGTTGCGTCAGAATTTTGATGCGTGTTTATTTAAACAAAGTAAAATCAAACAAATCAATTGTAAAATGTGTTGAGCTGCCATTAATTATAAATTTAATAAGAGTTGAAATTGTTTGTGTTATATAATAAATTTTGCAATGCGGAGATAAATTCATTAGCCTAAATATTTTGAAGGAATAAAAATGTCTAACTTTGTGTCAATATATGTATGTATTTGGATAACTTAAATAAATTTTTGTATTGATTTTACTAATATTATTATTTCTTTAAGTGCTTGAATATGTTTAAATTACAATATTATCTCGACTTAGTTGGACCGATTTGTGGATGATAAAAAAAGACTCGCTCGTATTTTGACAAGAAGAAAATTTTTATATTCATGAACTGCTACTTCATCCAATCACAATAATTTTGGTCAAAAATTTGTATCTCCAAAACTACTAGGCAGATTTAATCGATATAGGCGGATCTAGGCTTGCAGAAAAAATATCTTGTGGTCACCCTGTAAAAGTTTAAAAAAATCAAAAAACTTTTACAAATCAAGTGGAACTTTAACGATTTTTATAATTCTGTAACATTATTACTCACCTAACTTATTTCTTACAGTTAACAAGATATTTATAATTAATTTTTTTTTTCGCCTCGACTTTGTTTCATTTTTCGAGATTGAGTACTGATGTATGTACAAGGGACCATTTTTTAAAAATATTCTGTCACTTCTAATACATTCTGAAATAAAATACTGAATATGTGTTTAGTATCTATATTTGTCTAGCGGTTAAAAATATTCAAAATCACCCCTTTGAAAGGGTGATTTTGAAAGGGGACCTTACACTAAATACTTTGTATTAATACCAAAAATATTTTCAAAAATGGTGTACTTTCAATACTTTGTTTGTTGAAATCTTTAAATTTTTGCAACGTAATTGTATCTCTTAAAGCAAATTGTCTCGGAAGTGTTTTGTTAATTTACTGATACCCAGCAAAAAACTATCAAGGGCTTTCGAAAAAAAAAAAAAAAAATTGTTCACCACTTCAAAAGTGGAACAAAGTGCATATTTTGAACTTTTTTGGAAGTTCTTAATAATTACTTCCAAAAAAGTGAAAATAAATGAATTTTTAACGGAAAAATGGGTTAATAAATTCTAAGAAAATTAAAATTTCGCAAATTTTAAAACATTTTTATTTATCTTTTAATAAGGCTAAAGCGGAATTTTCGTAAAAAAAATTTTATAAATATAGTATTAAGGGAAATACTTAAAAAGAAATGAACAAGAAGTATAAAAGTAGAACATCCTACCAATGACAACCATGGGTTAAAAAAAGGACTTCTGCAGCGCTTTTTCATCACAAAGTACTTACTTCTAATGACAACACAATGTTAAAATCATGACTTTTCCAGTTCTTTTTTTGCTGGGTGGGTACTATTAAATAACATAATATATTTAGATTGATTTGGCACTAAACGCGGTCTAAAACGAATACAGAATTGCAGATATTATTAAAAAAGTAAACTATTCAAAGACTTTTTTAAATTGCACAAAAAACATATCAGCATTATATTTTTCCTAACGCACAGTGGTCCCAAAACGGAATTTTTTGGAAATAATTCTGTAACTTTAGAGCTGCTGGATGTATTTGAATGAAATTTCACATGGGTAATCCTGAGGTGTATGGCAATTGATTTGGAAGAGGAAAGGTTCGTTCAAAATATTTCAATGAAATTTAACATAGTTATTACTGAGATACTTTCCAAATGTTTTGGTGGAGCACAAGGATAAATATAATTTCATTGAATTATATTTATCCGTTCAAAAGATACGCAAAGTTATTTAAAAAAACACGTTGAAAATACTGTGCACTTATGTGTATAGAATGCTTCAACACACATTTACCATAGAAATTGAAGGAAAATGTGCAAATTTTGCAGAAGGGGGTAAAGTTTCATTTAGCTTTTAAACGATTGTGTAAAGTATTTGTACAAGTATTTGGTATCGTTGCAAAGGTTATTACTTCAAAAATAACAATATATAAATAATAAAGAATTCGAACTAAATTTTTTATTGAATTGATCAAAAAACGAAAAATTTTTGTTTTTAGTGTTATTATTAAAAAAAAAAAAAAAAAAAAAATATTTGAATTTATCTAAAATCTATACTAATAAAGCTATCATTCTGAAATTTTAGTATTATATAAAAAAAATGGTTCTTAAAAGAAGAATATACATAAATTTCCATTTTTTAATCCGAAATACTCAAGATTCCTGTTCGGGGAAAACTTACTTCAAAAATTGACTTTTTTTCAGTAAAATGGTCACCCTGTCGTTATAAGAGGCGTGGCTTATTAAAAATTTTTTGTGTGTTTAGCCAACATATGAAGGTAACATCCTACGGTATTTTTATTTTAATATTAGCTTTGGCATTTTTGTGCTCCACAAAAAACTAAAAACACAAAAATTTAAATTAACGAAATTCTGATAGGGCTAGCGGGAAGACTGTTACCCCAACTGCCCTCGGATTTCTTTTACATGCATTTATATTAAGCATTCTTTTAGAAACATAAAAAAAATGTATGGTCCAGAGGAAAATAATGGATTTTAAAGTGAAAAAATTTTACCACCTTTTTGAAAAAAATCACAAAAAAACACAATTTTTTTCAAATTTTCTAATTCAAAATAATATAACTTTTTATCTAAACCACATAGGTATATGATACTTGAAAAAAATGTTTAGAATTTTGTGCAAAATCCAGAGAATATTTTAGAAAAATTTTAAGACACAAAGTGCGTCGCCAAGTTAAAAAAAAAAAAAAAAAAAATAAAAAAACATGTCCAAAAATGGGTAAAAATTTTACTTTGGTCCAAATATCTCTAAAAGTAAAAGAGATAACTCACACATGTAACCGCATTTTTTGTAGAGAATTATAAGGACTATCTGTGTGCAAAATTTTTTTTCAATCAAATCATAAATGAAATTTTGGAGATTTTCTTTAAAATTTTCATACCCGAGGTGACCAAATTTGGAGGTCCACCCCTAGTCCCCCAGACCCGCTACGAACCTGTCCTCTTCCAAATCAATTGCCATACACCTCAGGATTGTCCTTGTGAAATTTCATTCAAATACATTTAGTAGCTCTAAAGTTAAAGAATTATTTCTAAAAAATTCCGTTTTGGGACCACTGTGTATCGGACATACATTTTAAGTTACGAGTTTTTTAAAGTTTTATATACTTGAGGTGGTCAAATTTGTGTTTTTTTTTTTTTTTTTTTTTTGTATTATTACAGGGTGACTACAAGATAATTTTTGTGAAAGCCGAGAACCTCCTATACAATTCTCCCATACATTTACATTTTAATTCGATTCGATCCCCACTGTGAACCATATATATTCATTTTATCACTCAGTTACAATTTACTATTTCCAAAATTAAGAAAGATATTCATCGAAAGCAATATTGCCAGAAAAATTTTACCACATGTCTCTTAACCCGAAACTCAATGTCACCCAAAATCACTATTTTAAAATGTAATTTCCCAATTTGTTCCCAAATATTTTGAATAAAAAATAAAGTACTACCCTTAAAATTTCCGTTTTTTATGGAAAATAATATCTTTTAAATAGAAAACGTATTAAAAATTTTCTATAATTAAACAATAACACAGAGTTACAAAATGAGAAAAAAATTCTGCGGCACGGGATTTCTCAGTCAATTCGGATACACGGTACTAATAAATACCAAGCCTCTAATCCACTTTTTTGAATTGACTTTAGTTCTCGCGATAAATCGCGGTTTGTAAAATTAAGCAGGTCGCACTATGTATTGAAGCATATTTCGAAAACGATTTGTCTGATTTTGTTAAAAAATCAGACAAATAATTTTGTTAAAAAAATTATATATATAAAAAAATTCTAATTAAAGTTATCTTCAAGTCGTTCTTACATTACTTTTTAATACGATCAACAGTTCTTTTGAGAAAAAATGAAATTTTATATAAAATTTCAAGAACAAATTTTTTCAGAAAATTATAAAAATAAAGCGTCAAAAATTCAGATTTTTATTCTTTACTCATAGAATTAAATATGTTACAAATAAAACGAGACATATTTCTTTAAAATCTTTACCTAAGTTTTGATTTTATCCACAAATTAGTGAAAATACTCATTTGCAAGTTACATAGGAAAATGAAAAAAATAAAAAAAGTTATTTTATGAATTTTAAAATTTTTCTATGTAACTTGTAAATGAGTGTTTTCACTAATTTGTATATAAAATATGAAATATGTCTTGTTTTATTTTCACTAAATTTATCTTTATAATTAAATAATAAAAATTTGAATTTTTGATTCGAATTTTTATGAATTTTTGAAAAAACTTTTTCTCGAAATTTTTTATAAAAATTCATTTTTTCTCATAAATGGGTTCAATATCTCCATAACTGTTGACCGTATTAAGAATGTAAGCCGTTCGCTTGAAGATAATTTTAAGTAGAATTTTTCATATTTTTTTGAACAAAATCAGACAAGTCGTTTTCGAGATATTCTTCAATATATAGTGCAACCTGCTTAATTTTACAAACCGCGATTTATCGCGTGAACTATTTTTTAGTTCCTTTATTAAAATATTAAAAAAAAACGAAAAATTAAACAGAAATTATTACAAATCAAACTATAAATAAAAAAGTGTGCGGAAATTTGCTTCAAAAGATGCAATTATGTTTCAAACATTTCAAGATTTTTAACATACAAGGTATTGAAGATATTTACACTGTAATACATTTGAATATATTTTTGGTATTAATACAAAGTATTATAGTGTAAAACCCCCTTTAACAGAATATATATCGAAAATTTCCCACACAGAAAAAAGTTTGTACATAAATATAGAAATTTACTTTCATTGATTTTAGTTCAAATATTTTAAGAATAATTTCTAAACTTTAAAACTTTCTTTATATTTTTTTTAAAGGAATGAAAAGTCAAGAAGACTTAAACAAGTTCTTTAAATTTTATTTTATATTTTAAAATTTGTAGAAAAAAGTTTGAAAATTTGTTTGGGAAATTTTTAGTTTTGAATGATTTTTAGACACGAATTGGGATGAGACAAACAGAAGGGAAAGCTTTCTATTAAAATGATGCAGCAAATTTATAATCATTATATTTTAACCGCTTTTCCTAAGAAAATTTTTTAAATTAAATTAAAAATATAAATTAATAAAAAAAATCTCCATATTTTACGAAAATACACAAATCCCTCCCCATGAAAATCTGACAAATGAAAGTTTAAATCCACAATTTAAGGACAAATCCCTCATCGGGCAACACTGATTGAAAGGAGAATTAGCCCAATATATGAAATTGTTATACAAACAAATGCCTATTTTCACGATCTTAAGAAATCATATTATTGTGAATAGGTACAAATAAAAAAAGGAATAAGCATTTTAAATAGCTCTGAAACTATTAAACAGATTAGGAAGTAACCTTACTTACTTTAATGTTTTTAAAATTTGTATTTTGTGATAAGTATTTTGTTATGATATGATGTTTTGTGTGACAAATATTCGAAATTCGTAGTATATTTTTTATTGAAAATCTTAGTTAAACATTACAAAAGTAATTCAAAAACAACAAATATATTATTACAAACATGTCTATGTTTATAATTGTAAACATTTTCTTTTACGTAGTTTAACAGTAAAAGAGCATGTTTGGCTACTAAAATTTAACATTAAATCAAATCAAAAATCTCTTCATAATTCAATGTTTTAAAAATATGCTTAAAATTCTTCTTTTTCGCCGTAATTTTAATGTTCTCCTTTCATTATTAACAAGAATCTCTCTCTGAATATGCGCCATAAATATTTAAGAGAAATTTTCGCCAAACACCTGTTGCAACAATTATTAAAAAACACATAACACTTACTTTATATATGAAACATCTATTTGAGAATATCTTTGATGTGCAAATGTTTTTCGAAAAAAAAAATATACTAATAATAAATTAATTAATTTTATATCTAGTATAAATTGATTAAGAAGTGGTGTTATAAAATGTAAAATCATAACATTTTAGAAACATTCTCATCGATATACTTTCAATTCAAGACATTTAAGGTCTCAAGCGATATTCACTTTAAGAGTTTGGATTTTGTATCGCATACATTTTTAGAAAGTCTGTTACAGATATATATGTATCTCTTGGTTTCTAATTTCTTTATTTAAATAATTTAACAAAATTTCCTAATTATGTATGTATTTCTATTGAAGTTTACAAAATATAATTTGTATTTCATTATTTCTATATTACATACTTTATTTGCGCCCCCAATAAAACCAAATACCGGAGAGCAAAAAAATAAAATAAATAAAATTAAAAATTTTTATAATTTTGTGATCATAAATCCATAACTTTTCAACCATAGAAAATAAATGAATTTTTAACCAACAATATCATTGTATTACAAAATATGCGGTTTTGAAAATTATGGTCCTTGGTTTGAAGTTCAAGACATTTCATTAATTTGAACAATGCTAATAGAGTTTTCATCGGGTTCAGAGGTAAATTTTGCAGAAAGTCATTTGGATGGATATAATAAGATCATCAGGAAGTTTTAAGTGAACTCAAATATTTAATAACACTGGTGGACAAAAAAATACAACACCATATACGAATAGTTGGACTTGATATATTTTGATGTGCTTAACACGAATCTGCTTTCAGTTTTTTTTTTATCAGGTCTAGATTTTTTATGAGCATGTCTAATATTTCGGCCATAGTAAGGCCATTACTCTAGTATATTTCCTTATAACTTAAAAACGGTGTGTACGATTGACATAAGCGATACACCAAAAGATGCGTACTAAAAATATCTTCAAATCTTCTAAACTTCATTTTTCATGTACTCAATAGTTTCGAAGTTATTTTGAAATAAGTTTAAAAAAAAAAAATACTTTTCATGCAAAATTTTAGATTATTTTGTTACTAAAATTTCTTTTAATAAATAATAGCATCACAAATGTATATGTTTATCACCTTTATCTTAAAGCTGGTAATGCTGCGAATCACGAATCTTTATTTTATTCACAGTTAAGTAAAAATACCCATGTTACATACAATTATATAAAAATACAGTGGTGGGCAAAAAAAAATTTTTTTTATTTTTTATTGAAACAAAAATAGCTGAACTAAGTGGATTTTAACGAGTTAAACAAGGAACTGCATTCACTTTTTTTCTATCTCGTACTGATTTCTTTTTATAGGCATGGCTAATATCATCGCCTTATTCAGCGGTCACACTATAAAATTCGAGAATGGTTTGTCAAATTTAGGCTATAACTCAAGAACACGATAAATGATACAACAAAAGAAGCATACGAAAATTGTCTTCAAGTTATGTCAACAATATTTTTTATTCGCTCAAGAATTTCAGAGTTATGGATCAAAATGTTCAAGATTTTAAAATTTTTTTTTCTACTAATTACCAAATAACTACAGAAATATTAACTGAAAAAAAAAAAATATGTAAATTCAGCTTAAGACAATTTAAGTCGCTATACATTGGAGTTTAATTTATTGTAATAGAACAAACCGTTCTCCAGTTATACAAGTGTGACTGCCTAAAGGCGGGGTCATAGTAGTCATGCCCATAAATAAAATCGATTCGTGATAGAAAAAAGTAAAAGCTGATTCTTATTTAGCACGTTAAATTCTATTTAATCCACCAATTTTTTTTTTTTTTTTTATTTAAGACGAAGAAAAAAAATATTTTTTTTTTTTTGTCCACTAGTGTATCTCCACTTAATTGTAGGTATGCATGGGTATCATAACTTAACTGTGAATGCAATCATGATTTGTGCATAAATTCTTATGATACGTGTTTTTATTTACTCGTAGTTTTGCCAGCTTTGAGATAAAGATGAAAAACTGAAACATTCTTGATGTTTTCGCTTTTAAAAAGAAATTTTAGTAAAAAAAAGAAATCTCGAATTTAGCATGAAAAAAATTTTTTCGGACACTTATTTTGAAATATCTCCAAAACTATTGAGCTGATACAAATTTGTTAGTAGAACAACTTAAAGCCAGTTTTATTTCACATATTTTGGTGTACTATTTATATAAATTGAGCATACCGTTCTCTGAAATATACTCGAGTAATCGGCTTATTTAGGGCGCAATATTAGACACGCCCATAAAGAAAAATCTCGACCTGATGGGAGAAAACTGAAAGCAGATTCGAGTTTAGCATGCGGAATTCCATCAAGTCCACATATTTTTTATTATTATTATTTTTTTTTTTGTTTTTTTGAAGGAGCACGAAAAAACATTATTTGTCGACCAGTGTAAATATATTTTATTTGGTAGTCTATCAGCGTGGGGGTTGTGGGCTCGATTTCACCCACGACTATGGTCTGTTTCACTACAACAGGCTAAAAGTTATCTAATTACAATGGTCGGCATAAAAACTGTAAGCAAATTCGTGTTCATCACCTAACATTGCACCTAATCCACCCCTTTTTGCTTTAACCCATTTCCGACCGCTGTTGCATTTTCGCATCAGTAACTTTAACATCGTCTAATTAACTAATTATGCAGTTAATGATAATTTTTTTACAGTTATTATTAAATTAATATGTTGTCTTAAGGATATGTGAACAAAATCGCATTTTTTATAAATAGGTTCTCCAAAATTAGGTGTTAAACCCACATGGATCGCCTAAAACGCCAGGGTTGCGAAAACGCGTCAATTCTCATTTCGCCGATATTTTAAATCTGCTTTTAAATCACCCATAGCATAAAGTGCTTTTATGATATGGGTGTATTATAAAGGTAAATAGCTTTAATTTTGAACTAAAAAATTTTCAAAATGTTGTTCAGAAAATTTTTCCGGGTCCAAAAATGATACGATTTTTGAAATTTTCAAGGCCCCGTATTTCAGAATGAAAAATATCTAGGCGCTCAAATCTTGTTAATTTGTTATCACAATCACAAAAACAAATTCTGTGTCAAATTTCGTAAAGTTATCTCAACGGAATCGGGTAGTGGTCGGAAATGGGTTAAGCAGAAGAAAACATTTTTATTATTTGCCTCACAGTTCCAACAAAAACTTCCATTGCCAAAAAATGGGTTAAAATGCTATTATATTAATAATATAGAAAGTGAGATCGAAAAAAAATCTTAACACACGTTTTTGAAAATGAAAATTGTTAAAAATAAAAAAAAAAATAAAATTGGTCCTACAAAAAATTGACCAAAGAATTAAAGGTCTGCCGTCAAATTGTTTCCGATGTTATTAAACAGTATCGGGATGAAAAAATGGTCCAAATGATATTGGGAAGAACAAAAAAATTGAAAGTATATTGAAGAGAGCTCCAAACACATCTGGTAGAAAAGCATACACATCTGGTAGAAAAGCAAACACATCTGGTAACTCAGTGCTCTGACTATTTGGTGCGAAAAGTTTAAGCCAACGCGGGCTTGAAAACGTACAAGGTCCAAAAAGTTCCAGACAGAACAAGCTAAACAAATTTAGAAGGGCATGGAAATTAAAATTAAATTTCATACAAAAATACTCATGTTGTGGGCGACAAAACGTACATATGTACTGGCAGATTTTTCGCAGCTTCCGTGTCAAAATTTATATGTTGCTAATGTTGGTGAAAATGTTAAAGATAAGTTTAGGACCCAAAAGCAGACAAAGTTTTCAAAAAAATTACTGGTATGGCAAAATGTATCATTTGTTACAGTGGGCTCTATAAATACCGAAATGTACATCAAAGAATTTTTGCAAAAACGGCTTCTTCCTGTCATAAGAGAGCACATGTTACCACATATTTTTGGTCCGTAAGAAAGCTCTAGAGAAGTACTAAAACAATAAGATAGCTTTTGTACCAAGAGAGGTCAATCCTCCAAGTAAGACCAGTAGGAGGGATATTGGGCTCTTGTGGAAAGTAAATTGAAAAGCACAAAAAGTGTCCCAAAATATCGAAGATATTAAAAGGAGATGGGCAAAAATAAACCGTACGTTATAAAAAATCTGGGGGGAAGATGTTTTATTTGCAAACCATTGTAATATCGATTTTTTAAATTTCACATAGGACTTTTTTTAGCGTTTCAACGATATATTATTTATATACGAATCCAAAAGGTGATTGCAAAATAAAAATGATTGATAGTTTTCAATAACATTCAATGTACAATTTTTCAATAAAAGCTATTTTTTAAATATGTATTTATGTTAATTAATTAGTTAAAATGATTCTTAATAAGCAATAAAATTGTGGCAGTGTTTTCTGAAAGTGACAATAATAGAAATTTAATTGATTTAAGCAACGCCTCAGGGATTACCAGGAAATTTGTTTTCAATATTTAAATTTAAAAGTAATTAATTTTAAATAATATATGAATGTTTAATAAATTCGCTGAATTGGCAAACTACTACTGTTTTGGTGACAATTTATATTTTTACATGGGAAACATTGTTTCTAATATGTTATGTAATTTTACTTTTTCATAGTGGAAAAGGTTTTCTGTTGTCACAAATAATATTCCATAACCAAATATTTCAAAAACTATGATTTAATTTTGTTTTATATATATTAGTAGTAAATAAATATTTACATAACTGCTTACATATAAAGAAATATGTATTATAACATAATACCTTTCAAAAACTTTATAATAGTTTTATAAACATAAGTACAACACATAAAATCATACAGAATATAGAATTGTATTCATCTATTTGATTTTTGCTAAATAAAACCCCCACTTTTTTTCTCTACCATAAAAAATCATGCATTAAAAAACAATTATAATTTATAATTTCCCCCTTTTTATCCATAAAATTTTTTAATATGAAAAAATTTAAATATTTTCAACAATTAAAAGTTTTTCTTTTTTTTTTTGTTTTATTGTAAAAGATACCTTTTGTTTTCATAGGTTTGTTATTACATAAAAAAAGTTTAGTATCGCCATGTTAAACCTTTTTTCCAGATGCTTCATTTAAACAGAAAAAAATAAATACCAAACATATGCAAATTATTTTATATTTAACTTAAAAAAAAAAGTGAAAAAAAAAGAAAATAGAAAAAAAGTTTTTAAAATTTTTTTAAACATTTAAAAGCAGCATTTATTTAAAGTATAAAGTTCTTGGAAAAAAACGATTTGCTATACTAACACCATTTATTCTTATAGACTTTAATGAACTTGCTCTTTGGATTCAAATTAAATATAAAGCATTTTCATTTCATAAATTGAAAAACATCAGCTGCATGGCTACAAACAATGTGATGCTTATTTTTCCTTTTTTTTATTTTCAAGAGTAAGTAGAGATACTGGAAAATTAAATTGTCCTAAGAAGCCGGCAAAAATAATATTTAAAACTTTTAACATTAAAGACAGAACATGCTACTCTATTATAAAATATTTAAGCAGTTAGTTAATGAGGATGTAACATAAGAATTTTTTATCATATATTGATCTTAATATTGAATTAAAAACAAGGGGCATAAATATTATATACCAATTATATATATTTGAATTGATGGAACATTCCATTAAGTGAAAGTTCTGTGGTTTCCTTTTATCTTAAGTTCACATAACTGGGTATAGTGTAATAGGGACTTTAACATTTTTTTTATTTATCTAAATTGGATAGACAAACGAGTTCTTCATAGGATAGGATAGATGCAAAAATTCCAATTTTCTAACACAAATAGAAGCGTTTGGAAGTCCAAACTTTTTCAAAATACACTCCCCGAAATATTTATAAGACCAAAATAGTTTTTTATATTTCTATAGAACTACAAATGCAATTCCAGAAATATTTGGCACACATGTGAAGACAAGTAAGGCAGTTTTTGATATGTAAAAAAAGTTGGTTCCTTTACTCCAGTGCAAAAATAACGGGAGTCTTGAAAAAATTGGCCAGAATGTCAGTTGTAAGCTAATTTATAATAATTGCTAACTATACTAAATATATTTAGTAAATATATCTTGTAAAAATATTTTTTTTATTGCTTTAAAAGCTCCGGAAGTTATTGCATACACGCAATATAATATCTAGCCTTCTTTTATGATTATTTTGAAATAAATTGTATCCAATTTTTAATTCTTGTATCAGAAATTGCGTAAATACCAATAATCAAGAGTACTCATTGGAATATAATTGAGATAAAAGTCCAATAACAATAAGCATAATTCCTACTATGGAATTCATTAAATTGCGCCTGTTTTCAGACCTACTAAAATAGGTGCACTATATTTGTAGAATCAAATTAGCTATTAATAACCATAAACTATCTTGTGAGTACCAAATTGGACAAGGCGTATTGAAATATGATTAATATTTTCTGATTTATTCTCAACAAGACATTCCATTTCTCAAAAATTTTAGGCTACAAATACATTTTTTACGTAGACAATTAAATTAATTTTACATATTTTGATCTTAGTCTAGTCCAAAATTACAAAAGCAATAATAAACAAAATTTCTTCTCCAGATTTTTTTTTTTTTATATAAACAAAAATATAATTTAATTGAGCCTTTAGGCTTATTTCTTGCTTTTTATTAATTATATCATAAAAATATATTTGACCCACTGTACCAAAAATGAACTCTGATCTAATTCAGTACAGTATTTATTAATAATACAAACAAAAAATTTAAAAATTTTGAAAATATATTCCATTTTTTTAAATATTTAAAATACTTCGTCATATTTGGTCTTATAATTATTTCGTTCGAAGCTCAAGTAAAAGACCAGTTATTTTTGCACAGGAGTAACGGAACCAACTTTTTTTACATACCAAAAAACTGCCTTACTTGTCTTCATATGTGTGCCAAATATATCTGGGATTGCACTTGTAGTTCCATAGGAATATAAAAAACTATTTTGGTCTTATAAATATTTCGGAGAGTGTATATGAATATATATATGAAAAGTAGAAAAATATAAAATCGGTTAAAGAAAATTAAACTATTACCAAGACACTCATTGTAGATATCACTATCGTGCAACCGAAATAAGAAAAAACGACTATGCCTACCCACACTACAAACATATGGTATGTATGGTCCGATGAAACTGTCCGATGGTCCGATGAAACTGAAAAAAATTTGTTTGATACTAAGGCTAAAGATTATGTTGGAAATAGAAAAAAGGGTAAAACTTGCTGATATAGGAACTCTTTTTTTTCAACGACGAGAGACCAACAATATACTGGATTTATGGGAAAAAGTATAAGATATACTTCGCCGACATACCAAGGACGAAACTATTTCCATTCACAATAGAAATAAAGCCAATAATACTGGAGTTTTTGCAAGACAATGACCTTAAGCATGTATTCCATCCTTTGAAGAACACGTTTGTCCGGAATACAATGTAGTTAGTGGACTGGCAGCGCAGTCACTTGATTTAAATTTTATAAATCACATATAACGTGTATTATATGCTATTCTCAAAAAAATAGACACTAATGATGGGAAATTATTCGGGAAGCTTCTTATAAATATTATATAAAATAATTTGAATGTTATTACCAGGTCAACCAAAAATATGTAAACTTTCTTCGGAAGCAATATTTTATTGTTTTCTGAGGACTATACTTGTCATCAAAATTTTTTTTTCAGTATTATTGTGTGAAATTTTTAGAAATTTCACACTGTAATGCTGTGACATTTAATTCTTTGGCCAATTTTTTGTAGGACCAATTTGGATTTTTTTTTATTGTTTTTATTTATTTTTTTTTGTTTTTATTTATTTATTTTTTTTATTGAAAAAAAAAAAAAAATAAATAAATAAAAAAATTGGCCAAAAAATTAAATGTCTGCGATCAAACTGTTTCCGATGTTATTAAACAGTACAAAGTCTAAAAAGTTCACACAGTAATGCTGGAAAAAAATTAGAAGCCAAGAATAGAGCACGGAAATTAAAATCAAATTTCATACAAAAATTCTCATGTTGTATAATGAACGACGAAACGTACTTATGTACTGGTTGATTTTTCACAGCTTCTGAATTAAAATTTTTATGTTGCTAATGCTCGAGAAAATGTTGACGATAGGCAGACAAAATTTCATAAAAAAAATTCTAATATGTCAAGCTTAATGCAGTTGCGGCAAAAGAAGTAAGCAATTTGTTAAAGTAGGCTCTTTAACATTATGTCACTATGGTAAGGAAGCTCTAGAGTGGTACCAAAATAATAACATAGTTTTTTTTTACCAAAAGAGATCAATTATCCATGTAGCTAAGACCAGTGGAAAGATATTAGGCTATTGTGAAAAGAGAATTGAGGAGCACCAAAAAGTTGCCCTCAATATCGAAGATTTTAAAAGGAGATAGGCAAACTGTTCCTAAAAAGTAATTGAAACAACTATCAAATCTCTGATTTTGTCGAAGGGTTACCAAAAAAGGTCCACGAGTTCATTAGTAGTGGTTAGAACTATTAAAGTTATATATTTTTCTGTGATCTGTAATATAATATCAATTAAATAAAGAATATGTCAAAACTCCATATTATTGTATTTTGTTAAGATTTTTTTTCAGTTTCACTCCTTATTCGCATATTTTGGGCTAAGCTGAATGTTTTGTATTATTTTTATAGCAAATTCTTATTTTAGAGCATATTTTACCAATTTAAGTGTCATATCTTTGCGTATTTTATAATTAAAAGCATAATTTTCTTCTTATCAATTTATAAACATTTTGTAATTTCCTGATGGAATGTATTAGCTTTGAGTGCGAAGAGAAAATATATTTTATGAGCAAGTTTTTAATTCTAAGTGCTTGTTTTATGGCCATAAAACACTTATTTGTAGAGCATATTTTTGGTTCCCTGGTTATTACAAACTTAACTTACAAAGGGTAAATTTGAAAATTACATTTTTATTACTTTTTTTTAAGAAAATAAAGTACCTCTATCTCTTAAGATGGAATAACAGCGAACTGAGTTTAAGTAAGTAAAAAATGCAAGTTGGAAAATCAAGAACTCTTGTCATCAGTTAATTAAAAACATAAAATATCCATATTACGCACTTCTCCACTGTAAAATAGGAAGTTATAAAAAATAAATTATATTGTTTCTATTACTTTTCCACCACTGTATGTGGGAGGTCTTAATAGATTTGTTGGAAATACGTGCGATTCCAATTTTACCGAAAAGCGTTCCCGTACTTGAAAATTGGGTAAATGAACGCGATTTTGGAGAATAATATTATTTTTCTTTCTGCATGAAACATCCCAAACAATCTGTTCGAGAAGACTGTAAATATAAAATAATCTGAAAATAAACATTAAAAAATTTTATTTTAACGGAAGTAAAAAAATAATAATAATAATTTGTTTTTGTTATTAACAAGAAAGTTTTATTAAAAAAAATGAAAACATTCAAAATATACTGAAAAACATAGAATAGAACTAGAAGTTTATGTAAGAGCCACCCCATACTAAATTTTCCAAAAATTTACTAATTTTTTTGAAAACACAAAAACAAAATATATGTGACTACATGTATTCTGTTGTTGTATGAATTAGGTTTTTGACAATTGAATTAGGTTTTTTTTCTCTCACATAAATATCTAGTTGTTAATCTATGCTGACAAATTATTTACATTTCAATACAAATTAAAAAAAAAGTGAAGTTTTGTTTTTCGGTAAATAATTTTGCTGTTTGTGTTCCCATATTTTTGTAAATTTTTGTATTTTTGTGAGCGTAAATTTTTCTTCTTTTAATTTTACCGAACTTTACCCACAATTAAGGAAACAAATCTAATTTACACTACAATTTATTGTAGTAAAATTTATCGTTTTAATTTATTAAAATTTTGATTTTTATAAATTTTTTCTGAAAAATTTGATTTTCGTTTTTAATTATTAAATTCATTCTGAAATAGAATTTTTATCGTAAAACATAATTTCATATCTTATATATAATTTCAGGTCTTTAAATTAAAATTTATAAATATGTATATCAAGTTATAAGAAACAAAACTGTTTTTGAGTGAATACAATTTCAAAATATAAAATCTAACCTAGAATAATATTTCATCGTATGTAGTCGGTATTCACACATAGCAATTTTTCTGGCTGTAATTTCGACATTAAATAAAATTTTTATGAAATATAATATAAATCCGCTACAGTATATATGGATATTTTCACTTAATTGTGAATAAAATCAAGATTTATGCATAAATTTTGATAGTAAAAGATAAAAAATTGAAAATTTTTTGTGGTTTTAATTTCTTAAAACAACTAAATCAAACAAAGCGTTCTTGAGTTGTGGTAAATATACTTGTATAAACGCCTTATTAAGGGGCAAATATTAAATTAAAGTTATTTTTTGCTTAGACAAAACTCATCTGTGTTAAATTTTATTATTTGAATACGAATATAATTAAGACATTCATGAGCATTTGTCTTATTTTCGGGAAAAAAATTATATTAGGGCTAAGTGAAATTATGACCAATTTTGTTGTGTTACATTATTGGCATAAAATATGTTCAAGTACAAAATTTCATTGTTATACCCTACACCACCATAGGTGGTTGGGGTATTATGCGTTTGTGCTGATGTTTGTAAAGTCGATTTAATGATGTCCATCCGTCCGTCTGACCGTCTGTCTGTCCATGTAAACCTTGTAATCAAACTACAGGTCGCAATTTTAAAGATAAGTCAATGAAATTTAGCATACTATCTTTTATTAGGCCAAGGATGAACTCTATTGAAACTGGTTATGATCGGTCCATTATTTCACCTAGCCCCCATACAAATTTCCTCCCGGAAAAGAGTTTAACGATCATAAATCCATTAAATACAGCAATATTTTAAGCACATATAAGTTCTATATAAGTCTAAATCTGTGCGCCGAATTTCAGGAAGATCGGTCCATAATTGATCATAGCTCCTATATAAACCCCTTTTCAGCAAATCACTTTAAAGCATAAATCCCACTAAAATGTTAGTATAAAGTTAATATTCGACACAAATAAGTTTTATATAAAACGTAAATGATAGTGCCAAATTTTAAGAAGATCGGTCCATATTTTATCACACCTTCCGTATAAGGTCCTCTTTCGGGAATCACCCAAAAGTGAATAAATTCATATAAATATAAGTATCGACGTAATATTCTGTATTCGTATGTTTTATTTTACACTTAATATGAGTATCGGTCCACAATTGGCCTCAAGTTCAATTGAAGACCCCTCCCCGAATTTTGACGTAAACAATGGGGGGTGTCGTATGGTCGGGCTTGACCGACTATATCTTTTTTTCTCGTTTTATTTAAATCTGTGATCTACAAATTAACAGAAATTATAGTTATTGATACACGGACATACAAACGGAGACAGGTTTTTACTAAAAGAAAAATACTATAAATTGAAAAATTATTTTTTTCGATATACTAATGAGCTAATTAATGTAACAATATTATAGACAAAGCTATACATACACTTTCCCTGAATTAACCTTTTTTTTTTTTTTTGCGATTCTACCCCGCAGTTCGTCTATTTGAAAATAAAACTACTTAATAAAGAGAAACACATTTGATTTTTTCAATTGGTCGTTTGGCCGTACTGCATGAAAAATTCGTTTTTTATTCGCAATATTCTTATATAGAATAAACCCCCTTCATAAATATTTCCTGTTACATGTAATTTGGGGAAAATCAAGTGTAATGTCCATAAACACAACAATTTCCCATAACCATATTTGCTTGGTACAAGCAAATATGGTTATAGGTTAGGACGTGGCTTAGCCCTGATTATTACAGAACCACCTTTTACAACATTATCTTAGGCATAGTTATCTTTATACACTAACCACTATCTCGGAGTTAGGCACAAGAGAATAAAGAGGATATCCCAGATGACTAGGCTATAACTGTACCATTTTTTGATAGACGGTTCACGGTGTATCATAAATGGGTTAATTCATAATAGTGACTCAGTTGTGGTCTACACTGATGGAGGTATACTGTAAATGACTAAGTTTGAGCTTCCATATTTTTTGGTATTTTTTGGAAAAGAGTTTCTTTCAATATGTCATTTCAAACTGAAAACTCGGATCTTAAAAGGGAATCGAATTTTATTTATTTGCTTTTTTCGTACTACAGGATATACCATTGAGATATACTAATATGTAGTAATAACTTAACTCTATTATTTTAATCGACATATAAGATGAAGCGTGAATGTCGGGCGTCTCTTAAGAGATGTCGAAACGTTTTAAGTTGAAGCTAATCTGTACCCGTGTTCTGTAACTTTGTGAGAGAATATTATTTCAAAAAATTTATATAATAAATAGTTTGTTTTCTGTTAACATTAAATGTGTTTACTTCAAATATTATATGAATCAATCTGCTAACAACTGGATGACTACTAGAATTGTATAATTGTTTTCATTTCGAAAAAAGTTATAGAACACGGGTACTGGATTCCTGAAGAATTTTGCTACTGTGGGAGGGCTGATTGTAAAAAGGAGGATTCTGTGAAGTGTTGTGAAAATAGTATTGCAAAGTATGCCAATTCCATGCGTCACACGATATTTCCTATATAGAAATCAAGTGAGCGAATTTTGTTCTTTCTAACTAAAACAAACCTATTGTTATAGCAGAGTTCACCTTTATATATTAAATTATTCTCTTTAACCTTTAAAGGATTTTACCATGTCATCTGCTGACTATAATCATTTGACTGATTAATAACATTATATATGTAAGCGTAAATGTCATAAACAAAAACAACCATTCCTTTTTATCAATCTATCACTTTACTCATTCATCCATGTCCCGCCAATAGCAAATTCAAATAAAGTCCTTTTTATATGTCTTTAAAGTGTCACAAACTTGGGGTCTAAACTAATATAACAGCCAAACATAAAGTTGTTGGGGTGTGATATTAGAATATAAATATGTTTGTATGTTTTTTTTTTTTTATTTTTATTTTCTTGTTATAACAATATAAACCCAATTTTATGCTGGAGGTCTATAAAACAGCATAAAATAGAATTGTGTTTTTGTTTGGAAAAAAAAATATGTTTCACATAAAAAGTTTTTTATTTGCTTTTTACCCTTTTTTCAACAACAAACATTTTCGTTGATGAAAGCAAAATATTTTATTTCCTCTTTTTTTTTTTTTGCTATTTTACTTGGTTAAAGTTTCATGTGGCGATTCGGCCAAAAAGATATATTTTTTTTGTTATAAAAGATTAGGTGTCTGGGTAAATAAATCAGTAAAAAATAAAAGAATATACATAAATTTGAAAAAAATATATATCTAGGTATAAAAATTTAAAACGCTTTTTAAATTTCAATACGAAAGTAATCTAACAGCTATGTATATCATTAGTGTCGAAAGGCTATTCTGAAAACGTTAGGACTATAGTCAATATTACAAATAAGTAATATAAATTTATTTTTATAGCATTTTTATTTAGAGATTGCTTTCAAAATGTTTCCTTTTATTATCCTGAAAAATACATATAAGTCAACAAACTGAAACAAACTAAAAAAATTCATATTTCTCTTTGAAACTCGAGTAAATATTTGTTATTAAAACTAACCAGAAGCAATAATAATGTCAGGCAATATAGGACGCTTCAAACACAGACCAGAAATAAAAGTAAAGAAAACCCACAGCAGACACAAGGTACTTGGTGACAACTATAACAATTACAATGACTATAAAAACTATAAGAAAAACAAATAAAAGTTTTGTTAAATTTTTTGTTGTAATCTTTTGTTTACTTATTTTATAATTTTTTTATTTTTTCATTTATCTCCTGGTCTGTCTGCCTTACTGTTTGTCTTTAACCAACAAACAACTATGCAACAATAAATGTTATTTGTATGTTGCACCCTTTCCATCTCTCTGCTTAATGCTATTGCTAGTCAGTGTTGCTAGGAGGTGAAAAAATAGAGGCTAAATTGAACTTTAAAACGAGATAGAAAGATATAGTCGGTCAAACCCGACCATATGATACCCCACATCATTAAGTGTGTGCATCAAAATTCTGGAAGGGATCATATGTTAGACCTGTGTCCAATTGTGGATCGATACTTTTACTAAGTTACAAATACAGACTATTACGTTAATACTAATATTTATATGAATTTATACGCTAAGGGTGATTCCCGAAAGTAGGTTTATATGGGAGCTATTATGAATTATAAACTGAACCTTATAAAATTTGGCACTGTGATTTCGAATATCATCTTTATAGTGACATTTTTATAAGATTTATGCACGTTGAAGTGATTTTCGGAAGGGGGATTTATATGGGATTAACACCTAAACGATATTTAGACCATTTATGATCGTTAACTTAGAAATCGATTCCAAGTCGATTGGTATACTTTAAGGTGGGTCCGAAGATTTTTGCTGTGCGTCAGCACAAACTCATAATATCCCAAATATCTATAGTAGTGTATGGTATAAAAAGGTCGATTATTTTTTTGAATTAATACACAACAAGCGCGAATATTCGGCCCGGCCGAATCTATATACCCACCATCAACCTTTTCAAATTTTACGTTATATGGGAGGGGGCGGTAAAGTGAGCATTAAAGTTTACATTGGTCCCTGAACTATTTGAACACAATTTCGTTGATTTTCACCTTATATAGGAGGTGGGCAGTAAAATGGGCGGACCACGCCCATTTTCGGTTTCCGAGTTTATATCGATCCCCGAACTATACGTACAAAATTTCGTTGTCGTACATGCATTTGTTGAAGAAATATCAGCAGAAAAGTATAAAACGGACACCCTGTATTTCTAGTTTTTAGCCCATAACTTTTTTGTTTATTAACCGGTTTTGCCCATTTTCAAACAAACCTTATATAAGACAAATATTTGTGCCAAATTTCAACAGACGGACATAGCTAGATCGACTCAGAATCCAACCAGGACCCAGAAAATATATACTTTGTGGGGTCTTTAATGATTCCTTCGACATGTTACACACGGAATGACGAAATCAATATACCCCCCATCTTTTTGATGGTGGGTATAAAAATACTTAAACGGATGATTGTGTAAACATAGAATTAGTAAAAGCTTATTTTAAATTATATTCTTTCTTGTTGAAATATTAAGATTTAAGCCTTTTTGAGACAATTTAAAAAATAAAAAATGATAGAAAAAAGCTGGAAGCTAAAACAAAAATTTTGAAGCTAAAAGTAAAATAAAAAGTCTATATTTAGCCTTAAAAAGGATAACCTGGCAACACTTTTTCTAGCTATTCATAAATTATATTATTGTAAATATTTAATTTAAATAAATGAAAAATTAAGTAAATGTTGACAAAATATGAATTTATATAAAATGCTATCAAGGAGATTAGATGTAAACTAAATGACACTCAATTACAGAAACAATTATCATTGATAGCAGACTTTTGTTTTAAAAAGAAATAGCAAATGAATATTTACAGTCTACATTATATTGAATGCTAATATTACTAAAATAAGTGAAAAATCGATACCCCAAATTCAGATCTTGGTCCATCTACGCTAAAATAGTAAGCATATGTATCGAAATGTATTGATTTATAAAAGCTACAAATCTTACTCCACAAATAAAAACAGGTCCATATACAAATTTTTACTTTGATTGCTTTTAAAAACACAACAAGTCATAGTAGGCTAAAAAATTATATGTTAAAAATTTCTGCGTTTTATTCTGAATAAATTTTTTTTTTTTTGCAAAATTTTAAATTAAAGATATTAGTTACTTTTAAGACCTTTTTCAGGACAAAGGTCAAAATCATCTGGCCGGTTTATGACCGGTCGACCTAATTTTCGCACACATATTATTTTTTTAGCCCCATCTACCAGAAGGCATTAAGATGATCATTTAAAATTATACAAATGTATAAAGTTTTAATGTTTTAGTTAAATTTTTTGGAAAAATGTTTCGCAAATTTTAATTTTTTAACAATATATAAAAATTCTATAAACTTTTATAATAAATTAGTCAAATATACAATTATTTACAACTACTTACTTTTCTCCATTTAATGTACAAATTTACTGTAAATTTAAAACAAATAATTCTATCTCCAAAATGTACGCGTATGGCTATATTTTGAATTAAACCACAATTACTACCAAAATGTAAACTATTTTATTTCTTCTTATTTTTGTTATAATTTAGTAAAAAATTACACAGTATAATATTTTACACAAATATTATTTTGATTTTTGTCCGTAAGTCTGTGAAATAATTGTGAAAATATATTTATTAGTTTCTGAGTTATTGCATTTTGAAAATGGCAAAAAGCTCATTGGACCATCCTTTTTTTTTTAGATAAAATAGTTCAACGATTCTTAACATAAAGAACAAGTTTACATGCTAAACTTAATACTAAGTCCAAATTCCTTCTATATTACAAATTTCATTCAAACCATCACCATCATATTCTCTACACCAGACTGAGCATTTATTGGTATATAAAATATGTACTTTCATTCGTAGATATGTTTTTCCAAATCAAGTTAAAAATCCCTCAATTTATTTCTTATTATTTATTTTATTTATATTAAAATTATTTTACTTTTACTTTATAATTTTTTAAAGTGAAGTTTATATTTTTATTTAATTTTTGTAATTAAAAAACGACCTTTAACTACGTATTATAATTTAGGCATATATTCGGTTATTTTTACTAAATATAAGTTTTTTTAATAAAACTCTAATTTGTGGTACCACTTATAGATTGGAAACATTCTATACAAATTTTGAAACATTATTTTTAAGCTAAATTTTTTAGAAAACTAAAATTAAAACATCCTAAAAAGTAGTTAAGAAAGGAAATATTTAAAATATTTTTCACTCGAATTATTCGATTAATCGGCATAATTTGCTCGAATAAATTGTTACTCGAAATTCTTGATTTTAATTTAATCGAAAAATTATTTGATTTTAATTTGTCGATTAATCGAACAAACAATATTCGAGTGAATACCCTAATACGTACTAAGTTTCAATTTTCTATGACAACTCCTATTTTTGTCCCATCATTGAGTGCAGTGTTACCGTTGAGAATTCTTAAAAAGTTTCCAAAAAAAGAGGATTTCAGAAAGTATAGTTGCCAAAAAATTAGACTTTAAAAAAAAGGCAAAACAATACAAAAGCAAAAAACATTGTATTGTTTGATATTTTAAATAGTTGTTCATAAACTTTATCATTAACTTTAGTTTCCAAAAGTTTCAATTTAATTATTAAACATTCGGAGCTTTTTTATAACATCACTATATTTTAAAATTATCTCAGATTAATTAATTTATTTGTTGAAATTAATATGTAATTGATTTTCATTTAGCACATAATCTTAAAAAGTCGACATTGACCAGGTGGTTAAAAAAGGGGCAATTGGCGACTAAAGTCGCCCAACGGCATTGCTGGTTTTATAGGAACAAAGCACTGTGGAACGTTTTTCTGCTGAAAGCATTTGTATTTCGGCTGCCATCAGTACCTGATAGAGATTAGTAGTTTATAGAAGATTTCCAGCTTTTCTTGGTACAATTGAAAAACTTTCGAAAAGTATATTGGGTTTTCCACAAGTGTTAAGTGAAGGAGGACAATTTTTTTAGTAACAAACATTGATAAAAAGAATCTCTTTAATCAACTAATTTATATTTGAATGTAAAAACGGAGATTTTTTCTTCTCACTAACAGACATTTTGAATTTAATAAATTATTTTGCTCGCAAATGATCTTATTGATTCCATGTCAACAATTTTAATTGAACTTGTGCTAATATTTCCCGATATAAACTCCAAAACAATAAATTTTTTTTGTTTTTTTGATGCAAGAAACCAAACATGAACAATATTTTAACGAGAAATATGTCAACATATGATCAGTAATTGATTTGCGAATTGAAAAGGAGCAATTTGGACCAACATTTTATTACTGATTTTGGAAGACTACCTATCTGCAATTATAACAGCAGCATTTAGATAACGGAACTTTTTTGTTTTTGACAAAATTTAATATAAAAATAGAAAAATTACAATGAATTTGAAGACTGAAAAATGTACCAGATATCCTTCTTGATAACGTTTTTATACCATACCATACACCACCATAGATGGTTGGAGTAATATAAAATGTATGTGGTGATGTTTTAACGCATAGAAAAATTTATCCAACACCCACCTTAAAGTATACCAATCGACTCAGAATCACTTATTAAATCGATATATATATATATGTATATATATATATATATTTAAGAAGTTTTACAACATTTGTACTAATTTATCATTGAAAAACTTTTCTAAATTCATATATGAAATCAAGTGACTACATCTGGTTACCGAAAATGCCTTCCTCTGCTGGGTTTAGGATCGCATTCTTCTATACAAAAATAAATCTGATCAAAATGCCTGTATAGTACATAGGACAAATTTTTCCGTAGGCCCCCTACTTATTCATACACACGATATTTATCAAACTGCTAATAATAAACACCACTAACCACTTATTTAAACAAATTATGATGTTTATTGCTCAAATAGTATTTTTAATTAAAAAAAATGTTTTCATTTAGTCATTTTTGTATTGAAAATAGTGGAGGGCCAAAAGTACTGAGAATGACCCAGTGTTACATACACGGAACACTTTCTTTTTTCATTTTTTAGTTTTCATCGGACACGTCTTATATATTTTTAGGCAATTAAATAAACAACTTGGATTTGTTTTTATCTAATATACAAAAAGATTTTTTTCATAAAATTTCAACCCAAAATTTCAGTTTTAAAAATGTTGCATCTTCGATTTTTTTAATTTTTTTTATTTGGTGTGTACATTAAACTAGTCATCGTGCATTTTATGGTGTAGTTGCTAGTTCCATAACGCTTACGGTTCATATTTAATGGTAGGACACCTCAGGCGTTTTTGTCAAAAATGAACTAAGTTTATTATTTAATATCTTTCAAATGCATTATCCGATTTTAACAAAAATGGTGTCAATGGAAAATACTAATATCCCTCTTTATTATAGAGTCAGAAATGTTACACATCTTTCTGGTGCAAGGATCTCTTAAATGAAAAATATCCTTTATCCTTAGATATCCTGAAAAAGGATATTTTTATTTGCCTCATATTTCATATGATGTTTGTAATCATATGGTCGTTATAGTTCATAAATTTCAAAATTGGATCTCAATGGGATCAGAAGTTATTGCAGTTTGTCTATAACAGTACAATTTTACTAACAAATTAATATCATTTTAAATGTTCTGGTCAGTGTTGCCAGTTTACCCTTTTTAACCCATTTCCAACCACTGTCAGTAACTTTAGCTATACAGTAACTAATTTAGTTTCCAATTAATGATAATGTTTTATATATGCACATTTAGCTTGGAATGTTAACTAAATAAAGTGAAAAAAAACTCCGACTTTTACCCCCGGTAGAGCGGATCAAAAAAAAGGTCTATAAAATGGACCTTTTTTAAAATTTAAAAATTCATTCGAAAAATTTTACAAAACATCCTAAATAGCCTTTCAAACGATAGCCAAGATATCAAAAAATATGAAACTATTCACATGTTGACAAATAATTTAGGGAGATAGAAACACCAAGCTCCGAAAAATTGGTGTTGCGAAAACGCATCAATTAGGGGTAGTGCAATTTAGCTACATTACGCAAGGTGGCGTACTGAAAATATTGAAATTTTTAAGGTAATAAGTATGTTAAAATTATACAAAATAATTAAGAAAACCAATATAGATCAACGAATACAGAATTTTTGGAATTAAGACTTAATGTGCAATAGAATTTTTTACTCTAGCCTTATAAAAGTTGTATTCTACATTATTTATGACTTAAGCGCCCCATAGACGCATACTGCATAAGATCAAGCAATAAATATGTATTAGTAAAATTTAGAGAGCTTTTCAGTGAGTGCGTCACACCGACAATGCAGTGTGAAAAATCAAAATCGTTTTGATTTCAAAATGAACTCATACTGCAAACTCATATTTTAAATAAATTTTTGAAGTTTTCTTTTTCATTTATAAAAATTTCAGTTTGACTTTTTAAACTCAAAGAAAAAATAATTAATTATTTAAAATTGTTTCTTTTTATTCGAAATTTTTAGCAAAAATAAAAATTTGATTGATCAATGTGTAGTGAAATCGTCAATCACACACGTATAGGGGGGTTCATCGGCAGTATCTCTCTGCAGTATGTGTCTATGGGCGCCATTATGAAGTAAAAAAATAAGTAATTGTCAGCAAATTACCAGTGGATATATTTTTTGCAATTATTGAGAACAAATGTAAGAAAAAGAATTTCCAAATGATCGACGCTACCTGAATATGAAGTGTATTTTGTGAAGGATGCTATTATATTGAATATGATGACAAAAATTCAAGGAGTTACCTGAAAAACGTTGAAAATTGATGAATGAAACCAATAAAATGATGTAATTTGTTGCTAAATTTTTTCAATTGCCATTTGATGCGTGGGTTCAAATCTCAACCGAGCCAAATGTGTTTTTTTTGTTGTGCGTAAAAAAAACAGCATCCAAAACAGCTCTTTAATTTTGGACATCTCGAACAAAATTCATCAGTTATAGCACCAAAAATGGAAGCAGTTTTTCATACCGACTTCGCTTACAAATTACGTTATTTGGTAAGCGAAGTTTTTGCTGGGACGCCATTTAAAGCGCATAGAAGACTATGTTATGTGTATAAAGTTTCATTAAAATCGCAGATGGTAAAAATCCAAGCTGGGTCGAAAATTTTTGGAATTAACCTACAATAAAATATAAATACTATATGTTGCCAAATAAGTCAAATTGTTTTTTCTTTGTATATAATTTTGAAATAATTAAACTTCATTACATTAATGCAACGACTTTCATTTATATATTATTTTCATTTATTAAGAAATTTCGTTGTATGCATGGAGTTTTTCATTGTATTGATAAAATTTTTCATTCATAGAATTATCAATGAAGATGTTTTTTTTTTTTTTTTTTTTTTTTTTTGACTTAATGAACAATTTTTCTTTCAGTAAGTAATCAATATATGTAATTGATTACTACATGATATATCATTCCTCTCAAAATCACTTTAGAGCTCCTAAATTCTTGAACTAATTTGGTATCGAAATGAAACTCTACGAAAATATAACTTACACACAAAAAAAATACATTGGTAATATTTAATAAAAACTTATAAAATTAACTAAGTGCAAGGGTAGAATAGCAATTTCAAAGTTTCTTAGGTAATATAAAAATAACACTGGCCAACAAAAAAATCCTCCCCCATAGACGAATAGTTGGACTTGATGTATTTTGATGTGCTAAACACGAATCTGCTTTCAGTTTTTTTCCATCAGGTCTGGATTTTTTTATTTCGCCCATAGTAAGGCCATTACTCTAGTATATTTCCTCATAACTCAAGAACGGTATGTACGATTGATCAAAGTGCTACACCAAAAAATGCGGACTAAAAATATCTTCAAATTCCCCAAACTAAATTTTTTTACGTGCTTAATAGTTTCGGAGTTATTTTGAAATTAGTGTCCGAAAAAAATAATTTTCATGCAAAATTTAAAATTTTTTTGTTATTAAAATTTCTTTTAATAAGTGAAAACATCTAAAATGTTACAGTTTATCATCTTTATCTTAAAGCTGGTAAGATAAGGCATGTATCTTCAAAATTGATGCAGAAATCTAAATTTTATTCACAGTTAAGTAAAAATACCCATGTTACATACAAAAAAAAATATATATATATATTTTTTCTTGAAACAAAAATATTAATTACATAAGAATCTGCATTCACTATACGCTATATATTAAAGTTCAATTTATCTTAATTGGACAAACTGTTCTCGAGTAATACAAGTGTGACTGACTAAAGGCGGGGTCATAGTAGTCATGCCCATAAGAAAAAATCAATGCGTGATAGAAAAAAAGTAAAAACTGATTCTTATTTAGCACTTTGAATTCCATACAATCCACCAATTTTTTTTTTTTTTTATTTAAGACGAAAAAAAATTTTTTTTTTGCCCACTAGTGTATTTCCACTAAGTTATAGGTACGCATGGGTATCCCAACTTAACTGTAACTGTTTGATAGTAGAGTGATTTAAAGCTAATTTTATTTCGCATATCTTGGTGTATCATTTATATAAATCGTGCATACCGTTCTCAAGTAATAGTAAAATATACTCGAGTAATCGGCATATTTAGGGCACAATATTAGACACGCCCATAAAAAAATCCCGACCTGATGGGAAAAAAACTGAAAGCAGATTCGAGTTTAGCATGCGGAATTCCATCTAGTCTACATTTTTTTTTTTTTTTTTTGAAGGAGCTCGAAAAAAAATTTTTGTCTACCAGTGTAATTTTAGGTGATTTCTATGTTCGAAATATTACCAAAAATTTTTTGTGAAACACCTCAAGCATCTTGAAAAATTATCTATGATATAAAGTAAATTTATATACATATTTATTTTTTGTAAATTACCTTTTCATTAGTCATGAATTCTACATTTTTCTTGTATTTTATTATATAAAATAGGTAATAACAATTTATTATATTTAAGTATTTAAAATTTTTATTTGCGGCGATTAATCTTCCAATAGATTAAAAATAAATAAGAAATAAATATGAATTAAGATCATTTAATTGAAGTTATTAATTTGTTAGATAACAACCTACCGCATAATTGTTTTTAGTATTTACTTAATTGCTATACAGGCGACCCTAAGGCAGCTTTTTTTGTTCCTTGGGTTAGAAGCAAATATTTATATTCTGCATTAGCTATTGATTATCTCACACAAAAATTTTCACAAAGATTTTAAAGTTATACTGCGTTAAACTCTTTCAAGGGTAATTCACGAATCCAAAAACCTGAAAGTCAACGGAGCAGTGCTGTCCCTCAAAATCAGTCTGATTAAATTTATTAAAATAACTAATATAATTTAATTTTATTATTACCTGTTACATTTATCTTTTGGATCGATTTCAATAGGGAAACACGTACAACGGCTGCATCGTCATAAGCTGGATTAAATAAGCGTTCAATAGACTAACCAGCAGAACTCCAATAAAAATGAGTATGATAAGGATTATCGTAAGAAACATCAAAAAATAATGATTACTACAAGATCGAGAAAGTTGAAAGTTATTAGCCAGAGAAACTGTTTAAACTTAAACTTTGTATTATTGGTGATCATATCATCATCTGAAAACTGTTCACAAATTATTATTACTACCGGTTTATATTTGACCCAAATTCTCATTTTATCAATATGAGGATTAACAATTTGAATATTAATTTTGTTCCTATAAAAAAAGAAGAAACAGAAATAAGTACCCACCTGATAAATTAAAATACATATGTTTAAACGTTAAATATTCAATACCGTCATTCAGTAATTTTATATGTAAAAAAATATTATTCCTAAATTGAATGACATTGTCTTCGATGCGTTGTTGTATATATGTGATATACTCTTTCCACATAATTGTTTTTAAACGATTGAGACATTATAAACTCTGCTTAAAATTTTTTTATTTCTCAATAAATTACACTATGCAACAGTATTTTGGGGACGGAATCATTCCGATTGCAATTGATAGCTCTTGGTATGTGTCATAAAACCTCCAAAGGATTTTTCGCTGGTAGGCAAAATTTTTGTTTTATGACCACTTGAACTTTTTTATTTTTGCACCAAGATAGTTACTGATAAATCGAAAAAAAATAAAATAATATCAATATAGTTCGAAGATAATTTTCCATAAATGTTTAGAGTATTTAACGGGGAATATTTCATTAGAACTTTAAATTCACTTATCTTATCTTATAAGGGGCCATTTCTAGTCCGTTTTAAGGAAATGTCTTGAAAGTCGAGTTAAACTTGAGTTTAATGGGTTAAAATATTCTACCGATATTTTACTAGGGGTCTCCAAAGACAAAAAATTCATCCGACTTATGTTGTTAAAAAAGAAAATTATGAAATTTTCCCACATTTCTTATATAAGCTCCATAAAGTAGGCAATAAAATATAACATAAAATTAAGTTTTGTTCAAATCGTAAACAAAATTAATAATAATTTCATCAATTTCATTTCTTTGGATAAACGCTTCACCGTATGAACTTTTAACCTTCGGTGACCCCTAGTGAAATTTGACGTAGAAAGTTTCTGTAGAATATTTTAACCCATTAAACTTAAGTTTTAATGGACTTTTGTCTAATTTTGTTTAAACAAACTAGAAATGACACCATATAATCAGAGATACTTAGATGAATAGAAGGTTCTAATGAAATATTGGTATTTAAATGTTCTAAATATTTATGTTTAAATATTCAAACTATATTTATATTCTTTTTTTTTTTCTATTTATCTGAAACTACTTTGGTGCAAAAATAGAAAAGTTTAAGTGGTCATAAAACAAAAATTTTGCCTACCAGCGAAAAACCCTTTGGAGGGTTTATTACACATATCAAGAGCTATCAATTGCAGTCGGAATGATTCCGCCCTTACCCAATGATCATCAATTTGTTACATAGTATTTTTATAGCAAAAATAGTTAAGTGTTCAGAAGATTTGTATTGGATAAAAAATATTTTCAACAAGATCACGTATTTACTTTACGATTTAATATAAAAAACACAAAAAACACAAAAATTATTCAATTACATATACATATATCGCAGAATCTAATTCATAAGTATTTTAAATGTTTTCACTTCAATGCCCAAATGAAAAAGCCATAATCAATAATGTGGTAATTACACGTAATTTAGTTTATTTAGTTTGTACTAAAAGCATTGCTAACACCATTTTAAACTTCAATATAATTTTCATTTATTTCAACTAAAAAAAAAAAACAAACAAAGTGGCTTCAAATAAAGAAAACTTACGGATATTTTGCAGTTTTGTTGCATTAAAAATTGCAACTTGTTTCCTTCCATCCTGTAGAAATTCTCTAGCATGAAATTTATTCTGTTTGTAGTTATATATCAAAACACTTCATGGTACAAATTAATTTTTCTTTTTCTCTACAATACTGGCAGAACTTTCATCAATCAATCAAACTAATAAAACGTCATGAAAACTAGACACAGAAAAACCAACGACCATCAATATTCTTCATTTTGTTTGGTTTTGAGGTTTTGAAGTTCAAAGAAAAAAGTTGTTTTTGAAAAATTAAACATGAGTGAGGGAATAGTAATTGAATTGAAATCAATGATTAAAATAAACAAAAAAAGTTATAAAAAGTTTTCCTAAGAATTTAAATTATCAACAAAGTTTTAAACATCGACATTTTTAATGAATAAAGTTTGTAGGCATGATAACGATATGCCAGTTTTGTTTACTAAAAGAAAAATTTGCAAAAAGTTTCATTAAACGTTTCATCAAATAAGGAGATTTATCTTAAGAATAGTTTTGGGTGTATTAAAAACCAAAATTGCATGTTTTGTTAAAAACATATGATAACGTAATAAATAGAACAATATTTTAAATAAAACTAAATATTGTATATTAGGGTAGACCCAAGATAGCAGTTGTTGATCTTTTCAACTCTAATAAAGGTTTGCTTCATTTTAAGATACCATTTTTCAAAACCATTGTCTTTTCATCATTCTTTTTCGAGTTTGATCATTTTTATTTTGTAAGTTCCATAGATTGGAAGGATAATAAGCGTTTGTGCTGATTTTTTTAACACCCTAAAATATTGGTCTAAGACCCACCATAATGAATATCAATCGTCTTAAAATCATTTTAGGAGTCGATTTAACTATGACCTTCCCGTCTTTATAAAGAAACTACAGGTTGAAGTTTTGAAGGTAATTGGATTAAATTTGGTACATAAGCTTTATATGGCCAAGGAGTATTATTTCAAATAGCTTATAAGCATTGGGTGATTTAGCTCTTTTTTTTTTAATTTTAAATAAAACGCTTAATATAAAATAGGATTTCGGAATTTTTATTATGATCCTATAAAATAATCTTTGACATTTATAATTTAATTTAAACGTGGTCGCGACTACGCTGTAGGTGAACAATTAGGAGAATTCAATTTGCATAAATACCAATACCAATTGCAAATTTTAGTCTCAGTGTACGTTATTAGATGACACATGACTGAATAGACCATATCCAGCCAGTAAAGAGAAGAATATTGTGGCTGTAGCGGAGAGGGTGAGGGAAGACCGTAACCAATTGATTCGACGCCGCACTGTGGGAAATGCTAAAACGAAAGAATGGTATATTTTTAAAAATTTATTTGCTGGTAACTGTGGATGTTGCTAGGGCATAACTAAACATTGCCTCTGCGTATAAACGTACAAACGAACGTAATAATATCATCAAAAAGGTTTAAAGTAACTTTGCAAATATACATATATGTACAGTGAAAGCTCCCATAGCCGCACAGTGATCGTCACGCTGATTTTGTCCGTTAACGAGAGATGTCCGTCTATGGTATATGGTACATCATTTTTTTACAAGGGATAATTTAGTACTATATCTTTTTAGTTTCACATTCATAAATGATTGTAAATAATTAACTTATAGATATACATATTCTTATTTATACAAAAATATCGTCAACTAAAATGCAAAAGGCCATATCTACTGAAAAATTAAATTTTGGCTTCATTTACGGGATTACACTGTACTGACCCAATCTGCCTCTATACAATAAATTTTATTTTCATATCTTCGAAAATGACATCAATATTGACAAAAGTCAAAAGATCGTAATATTGACTTCGTAAAAGAAACAGTCGTAAATTGTGTTCCATTTAAGAAAAATCTTATTTGAAAAGTGTTTGAAAAATTTTACTTAACGGCTCAATTTTAAAGCAAAAAATTAAAATTTGTGGTTTCTTTTTTCTTTTGCTTCTGCGCCAAACGACGATTTGCATTTTCATTTAGACGTTATTTGGAATAAATTATCATTTTATAGAATTTATGGCTTTGTTTGAAAGTTGCCTTTTTACCATTCTCTTAAAATTACTTTCTATATTTTTGTAATTTTTCGTACGCGAAGAAATCATTTCTTAACTGGCTTAGGGTCACACTTTTTTCAACAACATTCTTACTTACGATTTCTCCAGAAAATTAAAAAAAAAAAAACAAGTTTGACAACGAAGTCATCTACACAGAGAAAACAGATTAGTAGAGGCAACCGAATTGTTTGCCAATCGAATTCGGTCGGTTGCACGTACTATCTTAAAAATCGATTGCGGGGACCGAATATTTCGTTTACTTATAACATATTATTGGATCCCGTAAGCGAAATATTCGTCAGTATAATTGAATGTTTAGAACAATATATTAGGAACAACTGTTTTAAAAAAGTAATTCGGTGGGAATAACTGAATATTTAATTTAAAGAATGCTTTTTAGTACAAACATATATTTTATTATTTACAATTTTTTATATAAAATTACTAAAAATATGTTATAAAATATACAAATTTATCTGCATAAAGAGATGTAATGGGTTATAAATTACCATATCTTCAAACTCGTAAAAGTTTCAATATATATCGGTGGCCATGGTAAAATGATTAACTCGATTAGAACTTGATTTATCAAAGCAACGAATATTCAAAAGATTCTGCTATTTGTATCACATTTTATCCTATAAGAATACGTAAAATTTCATATATTTTTCATTTTTTTTTAGAAATTTGCAAGATTACTTACTTGTAATAAAACCATTGGTGTTTGAAGTTTTGTCGTGACAAGCCTATTTCGTATTCCTTATTTTTCTTAAATTCTTCACCATACTGGTTTGCTTTACTCCCATAATCTGTAATTGCAATAATATAATACATAAAGAAGATGTGTGAAATTACTTATGTAAATTGGTATTTATGCTTGTCAGGTCTGATATGATAAACTTCGGGAAAAACTGAAAAGAAAATATGTATGTAATTAAAAATCTCTTATTGAACTAAAATGGAAATTTTATCACCAACCTCATAATATACTTTGGGTTTGTTTAAGCGATGAAATGTCTCTTCTTCAAATTCACTCGTATAGGTCCACTTATGTTTTATATAATGTTGTATGGTTTACTATCACAGATCCCAATCTGAAAGAAATTCTTTAAGCTTTCTTATTTCTCCTTTACCTTATGTAATGTAAAAAAATTGCTAAGGATTTTCTGCAATTAGAAATTCGTCTGGAATATTGAAAATTATGCCACGTCTGCTCTATTATTCTGTGGAAAACAACATGTAAAATTTTAACTTCACAATTTTATGGACAATAAAATACTTACATAATATCATAAAGTTAGTCTATTTTTTTTAATTAGCAAAAATAATCAATCAAACTTTTTAAAATAATTTAAAATAAATTTTATTTAATTTTTCGAAAATGTCAAAAAGAAAATTACTTTTTATATTAGAGCCTATTTACATTGGGGATTATCGCAGCAATTTTTAATTATATTTTCTTTTGAAGTTGTTTCCAAATCCCTTCTGCATTTACACATATAAATTTGTATTGTGAAATTTTTTCAAAAATGTTTGACAAAAAACAACAAATCATAAAAATTTAAAATAAATTTAAAAAAATTTCATGAAATTTTTTTGCTTTGCGACGACATGCAACTTTTCTTACCCCGCTTGCTTCTCTATACCTCTTGCATACAAACGTAAAAGTTGCAGCGATTTTTTCCAGGGAAAATCCCCAATGTAAATGAGCTCTTAGTTGGGAATGCCGAATTTTGTTTATTTTATTATAACTAATTTTAAATGTGACCAATTGTTGATTACTGTTATAGAATATATTTTTAAATTTATATTATTTTTCTCATCAAACAAATTTCGATTGCATTCATCAATATTTATTATTAAAATGTGAATACAATTTGGTTGTGCCCGCCGAAAGTGTTAAATTTATTTTAACAGTACATACATTGAATGTGCTAACTGATCAATTAATAGTCGGAACTCTAATTTAATTATAATTATAGTTTCGCTACAATAAACATCAATTTACTATTATTTTTATAAATTTTAAATAGTTACAATATAATTTTAATGTACTGCATTAAATTTTTATAATTGTGACTATTTTCTAACTAATCCTTTTTCTATGTATACATATGTATTTTTGGAAAATGATGTTGGTGATCTGGCCTCGATCCTTAGCAGCATCCAACAAATTTTTTTATATGAATTTCCAAGCCCTTTGTTCCATAAAGTTGTCGAGATTTGTAGAAATCTGTGGCAATTGTGTTGTCATCGAAACTATCTTCAGGCCATAGATAACTGGGACAACATCTGTTTTTATGGATCAAGTTTTCATTTTCTCTTTTCTAGTATGAAGAATTTTTAATCAAGTCTAAAATTTTAAGTTAAATGAAAAACTAGATTTTGCTTAAAACCAATAAAAAGTTAAGTAAAGAACGAAGAGTAAACTGTTTTAACTTTAAAAAATGTAAGTGAAGATGAAATATGAGTGCAAACACAGACAAAAATTAAAATAAGATGCATCTCATTACACGATATTCGGTACATTACTTTTACCGTTAATGATTTCGTCTACGGGAGATGTTTTCTTTAAAAACCGGTGTCCGCGTCCGCCCAAGAGAGCGGAGATTTATTTATTCTAAAATTGACACCTAAACCATGAGACCTAAAAAATTTTCCGCCTACCGGAACTGTCCGGCTATGGGAGCTGTCCGCTAAGGTAGCTTTTACTGTATATGTTATTAACAATTATAACCGTAATATCTCTGCAAATTTTCATTTTCAATTTCAATTGGTTTTGGAGTTATTAAAAAAATGACTTGGTATCCACACATTGTTTCCACTAAATATTTATTTTTTCTTTGTTTTTATACCCTACACCACCATAGGTGGTCTAAGACCCACCTCAATTTATACCAATCGGCTTAGAATCACTTTTTGAGTCGGTTTAACGATGTCCGTCCGTCTGTCCTTCTGACTGTTTGGTTCAGGGACGAAGCCTATTGAAATTGGTCATTATCGGTTCATTATTTCACCTAGTCCCCATACGAATGTCCTTCCGGAAAAGGGTTTAACGATCATAAATCGCTTAAATATAACAATATTTTAATAAAATTTGGCACATATAAGTTTCATAAATAAGTGTGCCGATTCTTAAAAAGATTGGTCCATAATTACCCATAGTTCCCATATAAACCTCTTTTCGGAAAATCACTTTAACGGTCATAAATCCTATTAAAATGTTAGTATCAAGTTAATATTCGACACAAAATAAGTTTTATGTAAACATAAATGATAGTGCCAAATTTTACAAAGATCGGTCCATAATTTACCATATAAGGCCCCCTTTCGGGAATCACCCAAAAATGATTAAATTCATATTAATGTCATTATCAACGTAATATTCTGTATTTGTATGTTTTATTTTACACTTATGAGTATCGGTCCACATTTGACTCCATGTCTAATAAAGGACCCCTCCCCGAATTATACTGTACACAATGGTGTAGGATATCATATGGTCGGGCTTGACCGACTATATCTTTTTCTCTCGTTTTAATTAAAATGGAATTACTTATAAAACCTGTTTTCCATTAAAATATATTTTTTATCACACTGTTGAGATAGTTTCAAATATTATACCATTAACCACAGATCATTATAATGCCATATGGTGACCTTATTTTGTCCGTCCGTCTGTCCTATCGCAAAATTAACATTAAACCATAAATATAGTTCTATTATCATGGTTTAAATCATTTAAAGTATTTACAATGGTAATTCTTCACCTTTTTCTGGCAGAAAATTTGATGATTTTAGCTTTTTGACTCAGATGTGGCAATAAGTGGTTAAAAACTATCGCTGGTTTTTAAGATTATAAAGTTTTTTGAATTCAAAAGCGTCATTGTAACAATTTTGAACCCAAAATTTGAACCCACTTTTTGCATTCTCTTTAACTAAAATGGATAGTCTGTAACAGCAGCAATAGTTACAAACCCCTTCTTCACCATGCTATGCACAATACGTATTCCCAAAAATTTTGAATTTTGTCTGAAAAAAAATGTGAAAACCATTGATAGACCTATTAATCTTAACATTTTTCCATTTTCAATATTAATTTAATTTTCTTTAGATCCGTTTAATATCATTTGTACACTTTTATCCTGCAAAACGACCGTATAATTCAGCGGGATAGGTAAAAGTGTACATTTTCACATCTAGGCGGGATAAATTCCTAGAAATACTTCTGGAATTAAAATTATTTACTTACTAATAACTTCTATAAATCAATGAATAAAAACAGTCAAGGAATAAATTGCAAAAATATGATTTTAGTGGAAAAAAAATGAACTGACCTCATAACTATGACTTATTATGAGGTCAGTTCATTTTCAACATTGTCCATAAAAAGGTAAAATATCAGATAAATTATTCCAAAAGATGTATATAGAAAAACCTTTAAGTAATAAGTATTTTAGCTAGCAGTTCCATCAAATACCCCAGGTACATTTTAATGCATGGTGAAAAGAAAAGTGACCTTATAGTTTTGCCGTGCACCTTTTAAGTCAAGACCCGTTTGCACTATTTTGATATATGATACAGACGAAAATTGACTTCAAGGCACGTCAGCAATATTTCATTATCAGGACTGTTCTGGAATCGCGGTGATTTCAAATCACGAACGATTTTGAAATCACGCAAGTGATTTTCAGCTGTTCTGGAAATCACGTGATTTTAAATTTTCGAAGTGATTTTAATTTGAAGAAATCATGAGTAAACAGCTATTTTTTTTTATTTTTTTTACAATTAAATAAAATTAAATATTTAGGCTTCTGAAATATAAAATATTTAGCCTTTTATTAAAGCAATAATTGCTTTAAAAAGGAAGAAAATAAATAATGAGCGAATTAAAAAACGATATTTGCGGAATCTTTCAAATTCTATGGAAACAGAAGAAAAGTTGTAGGTAAACAGCTGACAGGCAAAGAAAAACTGAAATCTTTCCAAAGTAAAGAAAATTTAAATGCAGAACTAAAGGTTATTTTTAATAAATTGCTATTTATACCCTACACCACCATAGGTGGTTGGGGTATTATGTGTTTGTGCTGATGTTTGTAACGCATAGAATGAGTTATCCAACACCCACCTTAAAGTATACCAATCGACTCAGAATCACATTTTAAATCGATCTAACGATGTCCGTCCGTCCGTCTGGCTGGACGGCTGGCTAGCTGGACGGCTGGCTGTCCATGTAAACCTTGTGCACAAAGTACAGGTCGCAATTTTGAAGATAATTGAATGAAATTTGGCAGGTGGTACCTTTATGATACAAGGACGAAGCTTATTGAAATTGTTTATGATCGGTCCATTATTTCACCTACCCCCCATACAAATGTCCCCCGGAATAGAGTTCTCACACTTAAAAATGCCTTAATATTAGGAATATTTTAATGAAATTCGGTCCAAAAAAGTTTTGTGTAAGTACCAATCTTTGTACCAAATTTTATAAAAATCGGTCCACGATTGACCATAGCTCCCATATAAACCCCCCTTCCGAAAATCACTTTAACGTGCATAAATCACATACAAAAGATAGTATCAAGTTAATATTCGACTCAAATAAGTTTTATATAAGTAGAAACAACATTGCTAAAATTTATGAGAATCGGTCCATAATTTACCATAGCTCCCATATAAACCCACTTTCGGAAATCGCCCTATAATGCATAAAATCATCAATATATTATTATTAACCCATTATTCTGTACTTGTATACTTTATTTTAGATTTAATAAAAGTGTTTGTCTACAGCTCTAATATAAATCCACTTCCCGAATTTGTGTCCTCATACGCAATGGTGTAGGGTATCATATAGTCTTGACCGACTATATCTTATTCTCTCGTTTTTAATTGTTTTTTAATTTCATTTTTTTTTTTTTTTTTTTTTTTTTGTAATACGAAATAGTGTTTGAATTTAAAATAAATATAAAATTGTTTATAAAAAGTAAAATTTTATTTGAATATGGGAGCGTTATTTTAACAAATTGTCATAATCCTTATATATGTCAGAAATTAATTTTAATTTAATATAATTTGAATGGAACTACCTTCTATTTTCATGGTTTTCACTATATAAAAAATATGGGCTAAATATAAGTTGGATGCCACACTTATTTTTCAGTCTACTTTCAGTACATATAAAAAACAAATTATTGAATATTATCAAATTTAATTCGTATACGTAACCCGATTTTTTATTGAGTTTAAACAATAGGCCTTGACCTATACAAGCATTTAATATTTCTTATCTAATGAAAATTTATGAAATATTCATAATTCAAAAAATATGGTTCACTGGGCTAAAAACTGCATAATATTAGATAAAATATCTTTAAAAGAAGGGCGTTGCCATAAATAAAATTTATTAAAAATCAATCATACATACGCCCCCAAAATTTACTTGTTAAACTAAGCGAACAAAACAGCTCAGTATTCAAGTGAACTACAAAGTGTTTAGTGGTTAAAATTGAAAAAATAAAAAATATTGAAATAAAAACAAAAACAACTAAGTGATATGTTTTAAATATAATTTAAATAACAAACAAGGATAATAAAAACCTAAAAAATCCTTACAACAAAATAAAACACATTTAGCTAAAATGTGTAAATTTAAATCAGTGACATTAATAACAATTATTATTTTATATTTTACACCTTCGCTTAATGGATTAGTCAACTCGTAAGCAAATTTCTGCCTAAAATTCTGAAGAATTTTTAAATAATTTTTTTTAAACTTTGTTTACAGACCCAAAATAATTTCCAAAGATGGTCATTTAATTTTCGAATCCGGTTTAGATCGTAATATAACTTTCTTACTTAAAGGAAAATCCCGTTTAAATATTAACGATGAGTTTGATGTTATTGATTTGTTGCTACAGTCTAAAAAGGGGCGTCTCTCACCATCGTTATCATCACAAATTGAATGGACAGAAGAAGAAGATGCCATACTTAAGCAACTAATGGCTGATGTTACTTCATTGAAGACTCGTGTTTTTGGTCCCAATGGTTTAGAATTTCGTTATCGCACATTACAAAATCGTACCAGAAATGCTAATGTGCTTTTAAGGCGCTACAAAATACGCATGCAAAGAGTGGAGACAAGAGTGCAGTCGCTATATGATATTTTAGAAACGGACAATTGTAAGAGTAATCCTTGTCAAAATGGTGGTTCTTGTTTGAATATTTTTGGTAGTTTTGCTTGTAAATGTCCAAAAAATTTTGAGGTAAGTGTGTTGGTCAGAAACTATTTAGTTGATAGTTTTTTTTTTTTTTTTTGTTTTCTTTTTCCTTCTTTTCTTATTTATTATTAAAATTCACATATTTTGTGATTAAGTTCTTCTCAGATGTTAATTCAGTAATTAAGATCATATCACAAAAAGATTTAAATAAAAATAGTTCTTAGCGATTATGTGGTATATACAGTGAAATCTCAATAATGTGGATGATTGATCATACACCACAATCCGAATTATATAACTTTTTGTGTTTAAGTATTTACCCTACACAAAATTAGTTATATTTTAACTGAGATGGCAATCAGCGCCAAAGTGCACAGAAAAAAAAATATTTTGTAAAAAATTTCCTATTAATTTATTAATCAGAATTTTGAAATTAAATATTTTTTAAATAAATAAATTTCTTAAAATCGAAGTATTTGTATATCCCATACCATTTTAGGCGGTTGGAGTGTTATGCGTTTGTACTAGGCTATCCAATTATTTGGGTGTTTACATTAATCGGTTTATTCGACAAATAATTATTCGAGGTTAAATGTTGATCGGTTAATAACCGATTATTGACAAATTATTCGATTAACCGAATAAACTTTGTTATACATGTAAAACATATAAATTACACAAATTATAGCTTTTAATCTATTTAAATAGTTACTTAGAAAAATGATATGATAAATTTTTTTTATAAGTTTATCATTTCGTCATTATTTTTTCCTATTTGTGCGAATAATTTTAATACTAATACTATAAAATATTCTACTTATTCCGCTTAATTTAATATATTTTTCATGTAAGTCTATATTAATATATTTTGGGTGCATTTTGGGAGATGATAATTAAAAGTATTATGACTTGTAAAACTTTAAATTTACTTTACTCAAAGTAATGTTTAAGAATTTCCATTGATACAAGTTTAATTATTTAAGAAGATATAAAATTATTACCTGTTCTTGACGCTTTTTATAAAACATTCTATCCCAACAAAAAAAAAAAAAACATCCAAAGAAGTCAGTAAGAAACTGAATTTGTGATCCAGAAATAGTACAAATTCGTATAATTTTCAATGAATTGAATTTTTTGATACCTGTCTTATGTCATATTCACCATTTTGTGTAAAATTAAAATGAACATCCAAATTTTTTTATCGACCTCAGGAAATTAGTTTTAATTTTTATTATTATCTTAATAAAGAAAATTGCATAACATTGTTTTGTTACATTGTTTTGTCATTTGTTTCAAATTTTCTTTTTTGGAAAAATAATATCCGAATATAGTCTTATAGCAGAACAATTCGTTTAAATCTTTCTATATATATTGAATCCTGTTTTATTACTTTGAAATTTGATATGTGATTTTTTTGATATAAGAACCAAGCCTATTGGTACATTATTTACCCTAGCTCCCATACAAATGCCCTCCCGGAATAGAGTTTTAACGATCATAAATGCCTTAAATATAACAATATTTCAATGAAACTCGGTACAATTGAATTTTGTATAAGTTTCAATCTTTGTACCAAATTTCATCAAGATAGGTCCATAAATGACCATAGCTCCCATATAAAACCCCTCTTCGGAAAATCACTTTAACGTACATAAATCCCATACGAATGATAGTATCAAGTTAATATTCGACACAAATAAGTTTTATAAAATTAAAAATTTACAATAGGAAAAGGAAAAAATAAAAATTCTTTAAGAACAATTTTCTTTAGTAAAAATAAAAGAAGGCAGAATGAATTTATCTTCAACATAGTCTAGGAACGGCCAAACTATGTTTAGAAAAAAGTATTTATCATATTTTTCCTTCGAAAAATTTTAAGTAAATAAATGGGTTTTTAAAATTAGGAAAAATATACGAAATGCAATTCCTATATTTTTTTTTATACCCTTCACCACAGGTGTAAAGGTTATATATAAGTTTGTCATTCCGTTTGTAATTCCCACAATTTTCGTCGGAGAGCAAAAAAGTTTACATTTTCGGGATCCTTGTAAGAAATGATGACGATAGGACCCTGTCCGTCCGTGTGTCGGTTGAAATGGCGTTTAAGAAGCCCACCGATAACTGACATATATAATATATATATCAAACGATCGGAAATGCTTTCAAAAATTTTGCTATTGGAATTCAGCAAGATCGGTTCATACAATGCGGAGATATGTTCAAAAAACCGGTTTTCCAGTTTCTGAAGCCTCTGTATATACTAGGGACTTCGTTTTTACAAAGAAGTCTCGGACATTTTTTTTCTGAATTTTCGTTCTGAAAAAATGAAATAAATCGGTTCAATAATAACTAAGATATCGGACAAAACGCATTTTTTATTTTTTGAAGCCCTGGTTTAAGCTATATATTTTTATTTTTATACAGATCGGTCACAAATATTTTTATAAAATTTCGGTTTTTTGAATCAGTAGGATCGGTTTATAAATGGCAGAGATATGCTTTAAAAACCGGTTTTTGGAACCGGTTTTTCAGTTTCTGAAGCCTTTGCATATACCAGGGACTTCGAATTTTTAAAGGGGGCTCGGAAATTATTTTCTGAATTTTTGTTCTGAAAAAATTAAATAAATCGGTTCAGTAATAACTAAGATATCGGGGAAAACTAATTTTTTATTTTTGAAGCCCTTGTTCAAGCTACAGATTTTTATTTTTATATAGATCAGTCATAAATGTTTTTATAAAATTTCGTTTTTTTAATAAACCAAATTCGTTCATAATCAACAGAGTTATGGCCCAAAAACAAATTTGTTAAAAATATATACACACACAAACATGTATATTAAACATTGTAATGACTATTAGTGACGTTTTTTGTTTTTTGTATAGACAAGTAGTTTAGTTAGAAACAGCAGTAATATAATGAATAACGGTGTTGTTGTTGTTCTTTGTATAGGCACAGCCGAATCTTTTTTCAATTTCATTTTCATTAAATTCAATCTTAAACTTTACATACGATTAAAAATGTATATGTCAATAAAAAAATTATTGTATAAGTGCTAATTTCATCAGTCATATTGAAATTACACTAACTAATGTTTTAATACTACTTAAAAATTTCGACTTCATGAAAAATATTTTTTATTTTATAAATCCGAATCTTTTCAAAATTTTGTGCGAAACTATTTTTTAATATCAAAAATGAACAAAAGCATTTACACAGAAAAAATTAAATAAAAGTTAAAATTTTTTTTTTTTATAAATACATTAATTTTTTCCCAGCTCTTTTACACAAAATATAATATTTTTTTTCTAGATTTAATAAATTTTACTTATGATGGAAATTTTGGTTCACTATACAGATTTGATTTATAAATAAAATAATAAAAGTCTAAAAATTGTAATTTTTCAAGAAAAATCTTTAAAAAATATTTATTGAAAATATTCATAATTTTGTGTTGAGAAAAAAATTGTTTAAATAAAAACCATTCATTTAACATTTTCCCAAGAAAATGTCTACCATTTTCCTAGAGGGCGAAAACGACAAAAATAATACTTTTCGCTTAATTTTCTCCAAATAATTTATTAAACCTTCTGAAAATTGTACTAAAGAAAATAAATTGTTTTTTCTTTTGCTTTCCTGAAGAGATATTGTACTTTTTGTCGCACACCTGTGTGACCAATTTTCATATTTAGAAATAAATTTTTAAATACACTCTATAACATTGAAAAATCACTCGGGAAATGACATAAATAGCATCATAAATAAGTTTTTTAAATGTTCAATGCCTCTCAAAATTTGGAGTTATGCATAAATTTTTTTAGGTTCCTGTATTTTTATACCCACCATCATAAAGATGGGAGGTATATTGGTTTTGTCATTCCATGTGTAACATGTCGAAGGAATCATCTAAGACCCCACAAAGTATATATTTTCTGGGTCCTGGTAAGATTCTGAGTCAATCTAGCTATATTCGTCCGTCTGTCTGTCTGCTGAAAGCAGGATAGGGCTCGAACGGGGCAACGTAGGGGAACGAAATTTGGCACAAATATTTGTCTTATATAAAGTTTGGGATTGAAAATGGGCAAAATCGGTTCTGCTGATATTTCTTAAACAAAAGCATGTACGACAACGAAATTTTGTAAGTATAGTTCGAGGATCGATATAAATTCGGAAACCAAAAACGGGCGTGGTCCTCCCACTTAACCGCCCACCTCCCATATAAGGTGAAAATCAAGGAAATTGTGTTCAAATAGTTCAAGAAACAATGTAAACTCGGAAACAAAAAACTTTATCGCCCCCTCCAATATAACGTAAAATTTGGAAAAGTTGATGGTGGGTATATAGATTCGGCCGGCCGAATATAATTCGGCCTTGTTAAAGTTTAAAATTGAATTTAAAGGACACGAGTATATAATTTTGACCTATCTTTCTTGCAAATATATCTGCAAATCGTATGAAAATTATTTTCTATGTCATTCTGAAACCGATATAAATATTGATTATCGAAAAATATAGCAAAATAGTAATGGTGTTGTTTTTCCCTTTATAAAATGATTAATTGTTACACATGATTAATTTAGGTTACACATGATTAATTGTTCTTACGATACCCTCGAAAATATTTCGCCGTTTATATTTTCTGTAATAAGTTTCTTAGTTTTTAGATTCAATAAAGATTTTATTCACTGTTATAAACTTTATAGTAATGAACAATAATTAACCATAGCTGCTGTTTTAATGAATTAATTTAAAATGTGGAAAAGATTATCATTGATGCAAGGAAAATTCAGCAGACTCCTCGGGAACAGGTTGTCCGATTTAGACAGCTGAAACCAAAAGATGCAGACAAAAATATTCAAGTTATATTAATATTAATATTTTAGTCGCTCAATATTTTCGGAGTTATTAGAAAATTGGAGGCAAAACTTTTGCCCACCAGTGTATCTCCACATGATTGTATGTGGGTATTTTCTCTTAACGTGCTTCAATTTTGATGGTACATGGCTCATTTTATTCTCAGTACTACCAGCTTGATATTATAGATAAAAAAACAAATCTTTAATTATTAAAAAAAAAAAAAAAAAAAAAAAAAAAAAAAAACATGAAACATACATAGATTACCTAGTGTTAACAGAATTTAAACAATAACTTATATTTAACAATGCATTGATTTTGGATAGAATACTGTGTGAATTTTATATCAAAGGGACCAGCCAACTAGGAATTGCCGTATGCGGTGCTCTCTATTTTCCACTGTGCACAGCACTGGACTTATAAGTGTTCTCTTTTCCATATGTAGTATAACATTTTAAAAATTCCAGAATTAATTCGAATATATACATTTTTAAACCGCATTATGTGATTGGTGTTGGAGATTTCATAATCGGTTGTGAATTAAATGATTTTATTCCTTTAAAAATTCCATCATAAAAACGTTTATTAATAAAAAAAAAGGGGCGAATAAATCCAATAAACTTATCATATGTCTATTTTATATGTATCTTTTTACTTAAGGGTCCCGCTTGTGAAAAAGATGTTAACGAATGTGCTCTTTATGCTGGTACTGATTTGGGTTGTCAAAATGGAGCTCAATGCGTTAATCAATTCGGCTCATACAGTTGTATTTGTCAACCTGGTTGGTTTGGTATACACTGCACCCAACGAAAGGGTGATTGTATGCAATCATCTCAATGGGAACTGTGTGGTCATGGTACTTGCGTTAGTAGCAATGATACATTTGGCTATAAATGCATATGTGATCAAGGTTGGAAAACAAATGGTTTAACACCAGCCTGTACCGTTGATGTGGATGAATGTGCTGAAAGTCATACGTCATGTGTAACAAAATGTATCAATTTACCGGGATCATTTACATGTGCACCCTGTGCAGCTGGCCTAACAGGTAATGGTATTAATTGTCGTGATATTGATGAGTGTGCTACTCAAAATGGAGGCTGTAGTCTAAGTCCTAAAGTAACGTGTATAAATTCATATGTAAGTATAAATAATTTATAAAATAAAAGTTAACTTAGGTTGATTTGTAAAACATTTTTGTAATGTTTAGGGTTCTTATCATTGTGGTGAATGTCCCTTGGGTTGGACGGGTGATGGTCGTAGATGTGAACGTTCTACGAATACTGGAACAACATCAGGTGAAACTAGCATTGGTGCTGTAACTAGTTGTACCACCAGCAATATTTGTCATCCTCGAGCTAAATGCCATGAAATTTCTAATACTGTAGTATGCAGTTGTCCTCAGGGATTCGTAGGTAATGGCATTGGTATTAATGGTTGTGTACAGGGAACAGCAAGGAATTGCATTGGTCAACCATGTTTGGTAAGGTAAGCAGATTTAAGATCATAAATATTATTAAATTTATATGATTTTATAGAATGGCGGTACTTGTGTGGATGATGGTGATAGTTACAATTGCATTTGTCCTTTGGGCTTTTTAGGACCTACTTGTACACCTGCCCCTAGTCTTTGTTCACCTAATCCCTGCCACAATGGCGGACGTTGTTTTGTTGTAAATACTTCTGACGTACGCAAATACATGTGTGAATGCAGACCCGGTTTTCGTGGCGAAAAATGTGAGAAGCGTGCAAATGATTGTGGTGGCGTTTTGAGAGGAAAATCTGGTCGTCTTGCATATCCTCCTAGCGCTCAATCACGTTACGATCATAATTCTCAATGTGCCTGGGTTATTAGAACCAATGAAACTTTAGTTTTAAATGTTACCTTTAACAGTTTTGAATTAGAAGATTCCACAGAATGTCGTTTTGATTGGTTGCAAATCAATGATGGTAATAGTGCTGGCTCACAAATAATAGGACGCTTTTGTGGTACCCACAAACCTCAAGGAGGAAATATTATCTCTTCGACACATCAGTTATATTTGTGGTTCCGTTCAGATAATTCAACTTCTAAAGAAGGTTTTGAATTGGAATGGAATTCTATACCGCCTCAATGTGGTGGTATAGTTAATGCTACAACACATGGTACAATATCTAGTCCCGGTTCACCTGGCAATTATCCCAAAAATCGTGATTGTCGTTGGACTTTAAGAGCGCCAAATGGAAAACGTTTAAAATTGACTTTCTTCAGTTTGCAAATTGAAAAACATGATAGTTGTAACTATGATTATGTGGAGGTATGTTAAGATTATTTTTTTGAAGGATTATATTTTATAGTTAATTATTTGCCCTTAGATAATTGATGGCATTGATACGGATAGAACTTTTGTGAAATATTGTAATTCTACTACTCCTCAAACTATGCTCTTACCTACCCATGAAGCTATTATACACTTTCATTCGGATAATATTGGCTCCGATACTGGTTTCCAAATATTTTATTCCACTGAAGAAAGTATACATAACTGTGGTGGTGTTTTTACTGCCAAAGAAGGCGTTATACAGTCACCACACATACAAAATGAAGAGGTTTCTTGTGAATATGAAATTCGTATGACCCCCAGTGAGTCAATAACCATTGAATTTCAGATCTTTAAAATGTCAGCGGAAGATTGTATAGAGGTAAATGAGTTTTACTCTTACATAAATTTGAAATTAAATTCTAATTTTGTATTTAGATTTACGATGTAACAACTTCTACAAGTGAAAATATGTTACAAGCGAAATATTGTGGAGAATATGAAATGATACCACCAGTTATTCACTCTCAATTTAATAAAATTATCTTGAAGTTCTATGGTAAACCAGGAGCTGAATTTAAATTGAAATATAAAACAGGTGAGTTGCATACAATCAAGAAAATGAAGAAACATTAATTATTATCTTATCTGTTTTCCACACAGATTGCTCTTACAATTTTGAGGCTCCTCAGGGTTTTATACAAACACCTAGTTATCCTCAGTTAAGTAACAAGGATCGTTATTGTACCTACAAAATTCTAACAGAACCTAATACTGTTATATCTCTGCGCATAGATGATTTTGATTTAAAAGATTCCAGTTTGGAAGAGACTGATTGCGCCTATACTTCCTTAAAAGTAAATTACTGAGTTTAATTTTATTTAATCACGCCATTATAATTATCTTTATTTCCAGATTAATGATGATTTGGATAAGAATATTATGGGTCCTTATTGTGGTGAAAATGCTCCTCCAGCTGATATTGTATCCAAAAATAATATGCTTATTTTACACTTACAAACTGGCTTGACTACTTCAGGTAGAGGTTTTAAATTATTTTATAAGGCAGTGCCTATGGGTAAAACTGATTGCGGTGGCGTATATACTAAACCAGGCTATAATATACGTTTACCTACCGATGAAAATGGTCTATACATGCACGATATGAAATGTTATTGGATTATCATGGCACCCAAAGATAAATTTATCGTGATTGATTGGATTTCATTTAATTTAGAAGAATCTACTGATTGCAGTTATGATTATGTGGAACTCTATGATAATTTGGCAAGCGAAAATAGTCAGGCATTGGAGAGGTGAGTAAAGGAACAAATTAAATCTAGTGTGAATGGTGTATACAAATGGTTTTAAGATTTAGTTTTATCGTAAATACCTTTTTCTTTTAAAACAATTGATCTGTGTGTTATTATGCCAAGTTTTTTGGGATTTTTTTTTGCCCCATATGTTGTGCTGAAGGAATGAATTCATTAATATTTTTGATTCATTAATATTTGCTTTAAATTGTCTGATTTGACTCGATTTAATGATATCCGTCCGTCACACATTGGGGTAAAAGGGGTCGAAAATGGCGCTTAATTCAGGGAAAGCTTATATATTAAAATTTTAATGACCAAGTTTTATTTCTTTATTGATTATTAGGTAAAAATTTTAGAATTTTACGATTTTTTAGTAGAACGGTAATGTCTGTCCGTCCGTCTATACATTAGAGTTAAATGTGTCGAAAATTATGCATAATTCAGGAAAAGGTGATATCAACACTTTAATAATCACATTTAATTTTTCTATTTATTAGTAAGTAAAAAATTTAATTTTTAAAATTATAAGATGTTTTTTGGCTGAATGATAATGTCCGTCCGTCCGTCTATTCATTTGGGTTAAATGGGACGAAAATGACGCTTAATTCAGGAAAAGGTGATATCCAAATTTTTATGATCACATTCTATTTTTTATATTTATTAGTTATGCATTTTTAGAATTCTAAAATATTTTTTGGCTGCATGGCAATGTTCGTCCGTCCGTCTGTACATTTAGGTTAAATGGGTCGAAAATTCCACGTAAATCAGGGAAAGGTGATATCAAAATGTTAGTACCTTCATTTGGTTTCCGTATTAATTGAAAAGTGGAAAACAAATATTTTTCCAATTTCAAGAGCTTCTTTTTAAGAATTCTAATGTCCGTCCGTCTGTCCATCTGTTTGTTAATTTTTTAAAACTTTCCAATTCAAAATCGTTTAACTATTGACTCAATAAAGATAACGATCATTGTTCGATAGAAAATTTTGCTTTTTAACCAACTATATAAAAAATAATAAAATCGGTTGAAAATATTTGGCTATATATGGAAAAATCTTAACCAAGATCTAGTAAAATTGAGATTATTGAAATTTCAAATGTATATAACTCGAAAAATATATAAGATAAGCAGAACATGCAAGCATGTTTTCTAAAGGACTTATCAAGGGCTTTAAGGATATTTTGAAAATCAGGTGAGGAACAAAAATTCGCTAGTGGTTAAACCTTTTAATGACACTCGTACCCTATTTTGAACCCCCATAGTTCAGCTTCTGAAGCGTGTATTGGATCCTGATTCTAAACTAAAAATTATACCGTCCTTTGCTACGCCTATGTTTACATGCAAATCCATGCAGCCGATAAAAGTTACAAATTTATTTCAATTCTTCCCCACTGTTTCATGTTTGATAAAGCAAAGAAAATGTCTGCATTTAATTTTATGTATGAAATCTGCTGGAGTTTTTTTTTAAAAAAAAATTATTTTCTCAAATCGAGCTAAATATGCGCACGATTTTTTTTCATAATATTAAAGTGGACAATAGATTATGTTTCAGAAAATTTTCAGAACAAACATCCTGTAATATTTTAAGTTGCATTCCATGAAAGTTAAAAATTAGTGTATTTTAGGACAATTTTCAAAAAAATAACAAAAATATTAGGACAAAATATAATTTACAAATACTTGAAGAAAAGTGCACTTAAATACCAGGAGTTGATGGTTCTCTTTCAAATTTTTACTTTTAAGGACTTTTTATTTAAAACAAATACACTGAAATCTGATGAAAATTGAATTTTTACTATTTTTAAAAAATTTTAAAAAATTCTTAACCTTGACAGCTCCTTGTAAGAAAACAACATAAACTAGCTTAAAAATTTTAATTGGTATTGATACATAATTTTGTCTATTTTTATTCGGTACCCAACTTTAGTACAAAATGTTAAATTTTAAAATTAAATAAAGCGCCACTTTTGACACATTTTACTCCAACGTGCGTCAGTCTGAAATTTAAATAAATCTGCAGTTTAAACTTAGATAATTATTTAAAACGATCGTCATATGTTATAGCCAATGACTAATTGAAAGATTACAGTCTGGCAGGAAATCGTTTGGTTTGAGTTGCTTCGAATGTGTGCAATTTTTTTAGGGTTGGGCAAATTTTAAAAGACTGATTATAATTTATTCACCAATAAAAAGTCACATAGATCAGGCGAAGGCGCCCACAACACACCTGAGCAGAGTGCTTTCGGCATTTTCACATAGCTCGGTTTTGTAGTAGAATTAGGATCGAAAAAATGCATGCTAAACTCAAATCTGCTTTCAGTTCTTTTTTCATCAGGTCGAGATTTTTGTATGGGTATGTCTAATATTGCGCCCTAAATAAGCCGATTATTCGAGTATATTTCACTATAACTCGAGAACGATTTATACAAATGATACACCAAAATATGCGGAACAAAATTGCCTTTAAATCGTCCTACTATCATTTTTATCTGCTCCATAGTTTAGCAGATATTTCGAAATAAGTGTCCGAAATTTTTTTTCATGCTATTGAATTGAAAAAATTTGTTTACATGATAGAAAGAAAGTGAATTAGACTCTTGTTTAAATCGTCAAAATCCATCTAGTCCACCTATTTTTGTTTAAAGAAAAAATAACAAAAATTTTTTTTGGGGCCTAAAGCAAAATAAATGGTAATAAGTCTGGAATTTTGAAACTACTGAACCGATTTCGATCAACCTTGGAACATCGATAAAGGAGGAGTCAAGATTTTAGTATATTGTTAGCTAGAGTATGTAGCTGCAACACGAGCACCGCTAGAGTGGGCCAAAGTCGACAACCTCGAGAGTGAAAAACATATCGGGGCTTATAACTTTTACAAATATAAACCGATTTTCAACATTTTTAAATTTTTGAATTCTCATATTATATATCATTTTAAAGGAAATTGTGTCTTCTTTTAAACCTTGTATAACAAATTTTACTATTTTAACATTTTTAGCACACTTTTCTTGAAACAAAACGAACAAATGCAAATTATGTTTATATGGACATATTTAAAAAATTTGAGACTGAATAATTTCTAAATGCCTATAGGTATCAAAATAATTTTTTCACATGATATAAAATTTTAATGGAGAATTGATAAATATAAAAATCAGGAAAATGCATATCATTTTACTATATATTTTTTAAGGTCGAAATTTTTATTATTGAAAATTTCGGAATTTTCGGGAAATTGCCGCGTGTCACTAAGTTTACCGGTAGGCTGTCATAAATTTAGCAAAACCTTTAAGAACATATTGAGCTATATAGTTTAATTCACAGAAGTACCGAAATCAACAATCAATTTTTTTTTATAGACTCAAAAATTTCAACTTCTCATCCAAAATTTATAATTTTTGACCACTGCTGGATGTAGCGTGAACGTTCAGAACTTTTCAAAATTACACTTACACGTTTTTTTGAGATCCCGTCTTTAAGAAAATGTCAAAAAACATTAAACTTTTTAACTAAGTTTTTTAAAAAAAGTTACTTTTTTGGCAAAAAATTAAAATTTTTGAGACCTGTTTTGAAATTTTTACATTGAAAATTTTTTCTTGTTATCGAATTGAGATAACAAAAAAAAAAAAAAAAATTATTTGCATAATTTAGAAAATTATACACAATTTCAACATATTTTTAAAAAATTTTTAGAAATTTTATTTTAAAAAATATTGGGCAAAATCGCAAAAATGTCAAGGCCAAAAATGAGAAATTTTTTTTTTGAAGTTAAATATCTTTTAAACCATACGAGATAATTTAGCACAGTAAGCATGTTTTTTTCCTTGTCTTCAAAAATGTAAAAATGTTTAAAATCGGTTAATATTTGTAAAAGTTATAAGCCCCGATATATTTTTCACTCTCGAGGTGGTCAACTTTGGCCCACTGTAGCGGCGTCCGTGCTGTAGCTACAGACTCTATCTAACAATACTCTAAAGCCTATCTTCTTCTCTATCGATGTTCCGAGTTTCATCTAAATCGATTCCGTGGTTTCAAAGTTCCAGACTTATTACCATTTATTTTTCTTTTGGCCCCACTGTGCACTGTATTTCTACTCAATTGTATGAGAATAAAACAAGATTTATGTATCAATTTTGAAGATACATGCCTTATTTTATTCGCAGAATTACTAGCTTTAAGATAAAGATAATAAATTGAAACATTTTTTATGTTTTCATGTACCAAAAGAAATGTTAGTAACAAAAAAATCTAAAATTTAGAATGAAAAAGTTTTGTTTTTTCGGACACTTGTTTCAAAAAAAAAAAACTCCGAAACTATTGACCACATACAAAAATTAAGTTTGGGAGAATTGAATATGTTTTTAGTCCGCATGTTTTGGTGTATCACTTATGTAAATCTTGAGTTACGAGGAAATATACTAGAGTAATGGCCTTGGCGAAATATTAGACACGTCCATAAAAAATAATCCAGACCTGATGGAAAAAAACAGAAAGCTGATTAAATTTTAGCACATCAGGATGCATTCGTCTTTAGGGGAGAGTTTTTTTTGTGACCAGTGTATTCTATTAAAATAGGCGACTAAAGTCACCTGAGAATAGCCAAGTCAGCTGTGAGTATAATCAACCAAAGTCAATCTCAGTACACTTCAATACACTTCAAAACCTTTTATGTCACGATTATTTAACTCACAGTTTTCTCTCAATAATTTGATCGCTTTAATAATTTCAATCATAATAATTCCGGTTGCCTATTTTTCCTCAATATTCTCCTTAAATTTTGTAAAATCCTACTTACAGATACTGTGATGCTCATCGTCCGCAAACCTTCTTAACACACTCTCGCATGTTAACAGTGAAATTCGTATCCGATTCATCTGATAGTGAAAAAGGTTTTGAATTCACGTACAAATTTATAGATGCCACTAATCAATGTGGTGGTAAGATATACTCATCCGATGGTAAAATACATACACCCAATTGGCCTTCAAACTATACCGGAGATTTAGATTGTACCTGGATTATAAATACACCGCCGGGAACTCAAATGGAATTGCAAGTAGAGATATTTGATGTAGAAATGTCTAGGAATTGTTCTAGCGATTGGTTGGAAATAAGGTAAATGTAGTGTAATGTAATGTAAAAAAAAAATGTTAATTATAAAACAAAACTTTACAGAAATGGTGGCTCGAATCACTCAACATTATTGGGACGTTTTTGTGGCAATATGACCAATATACCGCATACCTTCCCCTCTTTCACTAATCAAATGTATTTATCTTTCCATTCGAATGGTTTTATTAATCGTCGAGGATTTCAAATACGTTGGTTTGTCTTCTCCAATGGTTGTGGTGGTAATTTAGAAGGTGAACAGGGTGTAGTAACTTCACCCTATTATCCTGCACCCTATCCCAATAGGGCTGAATGTGATTGGTTCTTACATGTACATCCCGGATCAGCTATACATATTACTATAACCGATTTAGCTTTAGAAAGTTACTCCAATTGTCGCTATGATACTTTATCTATATTTGAAGGTACCACCATCACAAAAACCCATATAGCTTCAATATGTCAGATGCCAGAGAATAAGAAAACATTGGAATATGTTATAAATAATAACCAAGCATTAGTACAACTCAGAACCGATGAAACAAATCGTGAGAGAGGTTTCTTGCTTTCATATAGGGCAAATTGTTCGGTAACATTAACTAAAAATTATGGTGTAATTGAAAGTCCTAATTATGGAATTCCCTTTAATGAGTACAGTGATGATGTAAACTGTACTTGGACTTTGAAGGCACCTAAAGGCAATAGAATACAAGCTGAATTTACCTACTATGATACGGTGGACAAGAAGTCGTTATTGGATATTAGAGATGGAAATAACAAAACTTATACTATACAAAGACAAGGCCAATTAATTAATACCTCTAGCGATACATTGATTATTAAACAGAATTCCAATAAGTATAATTTTCAATTGGAATATGCCATGGTGGGTTGTATTGATGTATTTCATAGCGATGCTGGTACATTCCAATCACCTAATTATCCCAAACAATATCCTAATAATGTGGAATGTCTATGGGAAATAAATACACAGCCAGGCAGGGGTATTGAAATAGAAATAGAAGATTTAGATTTAGAAGATTCTGTTAATTGTACCAAAGATGCTTTGGTTATATCACCTCATTTGCATAGCAATAATGTCAAAGAACGCCACTGTGGTAAACACAGTAGTTTAGTAATTAGCACGGCCAGTCATAAATTATATATTAGATTCTATAGTGATGGTCAGTCTAACGGTAAAGGTTTCCAGGTTAATTACAAAACTAATATGACTAGTAAGTTTTTTCATTTATTATGTACTGTTTAAGTTGAATTAATATTTAAATTTTTTCTTTCTGTGATCATTAAAGAATGTGGCGGAGTATTGGAAAGTAAAAATGGTATAATCACATCACCAAATTATCCTAATAATTATCCGGAAAATTCTGATTGTGAATGGACTATAACGGTATCACGACATCATGCCATAATCTTTACTTTGGATGAATTAGATTTGGAAGATTTCTATGATTGTGAAATGGATTATGTAGAAGCTTTTGAGGAACGAAGTGATACAGATGCTGAACCATTGCAACTTTTTAAGAAATGTGGTTCTATGGAAACCGATGGTAATAATACTTGGAGAACCATTGGCAATACGGTGACAGTACATTTCCACTCAGATGATTCAATACCAGCTAAAGGATTTAAATTGAGTTATGTTGAGGTAAGTTATATTAGAGATATATTTTTGTAACTTCAATATTACAGTAGATCCACAATATTTTTATAATTATACTTTACAAGCTTGGCCAGAATCGAAATTTTTTGGAAATTAATCTGTAACTTTTAATGGTCCAGTTGGATTAATATAAAATTTCACAGAAGCGTAGCAAAATATAATAAAATTTTAAGTTTAAACGAATGACCCTACATAAATCGCAGAAGTGGATTTATGGATGCTCAAAGTAGGATACCTCTGACATAGAACATTTTTAACCACTAGCCAAATTATTTTTCCTTAAGTGATTTTAAAGATTATTATATCACCTTAAAATTCTTAATAATGCCTTTCAAAATCATAGAACTATAAAAACTATTTATCTCTTATAGTTTTCGAGTTGTATGAATTTTAATTTAATTGACCAAGTTTTTTCTACTATATAGCCCAACATTTTCGACAAATTTTATTAGATTTTGTTTGTAGTTGGTAAAAGAACAAAACTATATAATGAATAAACAAATTTAAGTCGATATTGAGTCCAAAAATAAATGATTTTGAATTTGAAAATTTTCAAAAATGAACATACAGATGGACAGAAGGACGGACATCAGAACTCTCCCAAAAAATAAAAAATAATCCCAAAATTTCAAGAATGCATTGATAAATATAAAAAAATTTAAGTATTAAAATATTGATATCATCTAGCCCTGAATTAAGCGCCATTTTCGACCCCCTTACTCCAATGTGCATCTGTCCATCTGACCGTCCGTGTAAACCATGAAATTTTTAAAATAAATTAATGCAATTTGGTATACAGGCTTTCTATGGTTCAAGGACGTATCCTATTGAAATTGGTTAACCATTAAAAAAATAAGTTTTCAACGCTTATTATATTCCAATTTTAGTAAACATCGGCATATATAAATTTTATAGTAACAATAGATTTTCCCAGTGTGCTTCACATTCGCTCCTGATGCACCTATAACTTCGGCACTGGTAACATCTGTGTGTTAAATTTCGTGAAAATCAGTTCAGCGTGATTAATAAACAAACAAAAAAACTTACATCTCAATTTTATATTCAATTTTAAAGATATCTTGATGAAATTTGGCACGAATAATTATTTTGGCACAAGGACATAGCCCATTGAAATGTCATGATCGTTCCATTATTTCACCTAGCCCCCATTGAAATCTTTTCCTGGAAAAGGGGTTTAGTGGTCATAAATGCCTTAAATATAACAGTATCTTAATGAAATTTGGTACAAAGTTTTATATAAGTGTCAATGTTTGTGCTAAATTTCATTAAGATCGTTCCACAATTGACCATAGCCCCCATATAAAACCCTCTTCCGAAAATCACTTTAACGTGCATAAATAAATACCTTACAAATGTCAGTATCAAGTTAATATTCCACACAAATAAGTTTTGTTTAAGTAGGAATCACAGTCCCAAATTTTATGAGGTTTGATCCATAATTTAAATTAGCTCCCTTATAAACCTAATTTCGGAAATCAACCTAAACCGCATAAATTCATATAAATGTTAGTATAATATATTTGTATATTTTATTTTACACTTGGTATCGATCCACAATTGGTCACAGAGTAATATTGACCCCTCCCCGAATTATGATGTACATACGTGATGGTCTGGGGTATCATATGGTCGGGCTTGACCGACTACATATTTCCATCTCGTTTTTATTATGATAGAAGATATAGGTTATATTATGTGTGAAACAAAATATCGGCCAAATGCTCGCCACGGCTTCGGTTCATATTTTCAATTACTTTGAAACATAATTTAGGTTCAATATCATTAATGTGCCGAATTATCTCATCCCTTAACTCTTGAATTATTCTTGACTTATTGAATGTTTCGTTGGCTGTATGGTAAGTGGCACCATCCAGTTGGAACCACATATCATCCAGGTCCATATCCTCAATTTCTGGCCACACAAAGCCCGTTACATCTCGCGATAGCGAACACCATTCACGGCCGATGACGCAGCCAGCCCATAAACCGCACCAAACTGTCAATTTTGTGGATGCATCGGCTTTACAACAATCACTCGTGGATTCTAATTTGCCCAAATGCGGCAATTCTGCTAGTTAACGAAACCACTGAGGTGGAAGTGTGCCTCACGCATTTTGATTTGAATGTCCATTTTCGTTAAAGTCTTCAACAATCTTAATGCGTTGCTCAATTGTATGCCTCTCCATGGTTGAATTTGTCAAACACTAAAACAAAGAAATGTCAAATTAAGTTGGGAAAAAAAAACATAGTGCATTATGGTTGGACCACCCTTTATAAAAAAGAGTAACTTTACTTGACTTTGATTGACTGACTTACTTACTGATTCATCTTCGCGCAGCCCTAACGGTTAAAGCTAGAAAGATAAAATATCGACTATAGATTGGTCTCCTATTAAATATATCCACTAAAAAGGGATTTTTAAAAATTCGAATGTTTATGGAGTAAAAGAGGGTAAAATTGGTAACCTTGTATCTCCTAAACTAATAGAGATACAAAAAAAGTTGAATAGTCATTTAAAACAAAACGGTCAGAAATCTGTTACTTTTTTAAATTCGACTCTTTCAGGAAGAAAACAAGTAAAAACTATATTTTGATACTTTTTTGGCACCCTAACTTTGTTTCAATCGAGTAAGCATAGACATAAAGTGTGCATAAAATTAGTATTTTATCGAAAAATGGCGAATATAAATTTGGTACTTTTTAAAAATTCAAACGTTTAAGGGATTTTTTTTTTTAACAAAATTTTCTTTTTACTGGCGCATAAATATGAATATTTTAACATTAGAAATTTAGAAATTCCTTGGAAAACAAATCTTTTTACATCTAGAGGGAACAAAAAGTAACAAAAAAGGAATAAAATCAGGAAATTAAATTTTATTCAAATTAAATCATGCATTTTTTATTATATTAAACCTAGAAACATGAACTTAAGCACATGTAGTCCAAAGTGAGTGAGAATTCACAAGATGGGAATTTGTGGTACTTTTTTGTTCCACAAACAAACTGAATGGGAGTCTGGAAAAGAAGACTTGTAGTACTTTTTCGTTCTTCTTTGAATGCTTTTTTAATTTTCTGTAATATTGCACCTGGAAAAATGAAATTAAAGATAAAGGTCCTAAGTGAATGAAAATACATACAAAGAGACTTTTGTGGTATTTTTTTTTTTTTTCAATCTTGTGGATTGAAGCGCCGCAGGCATAAATTTTCGTTAAATATAAATAATTGTGGGATTTAGTAAAAAAAAAAATGCTTGAATTGATAATTCTGTAAAATGAGTAAATTTTTTAAGGCTATGTTAAGAATCAAAAAAAGCTAAAAAAAAAAAAAACGAAAATTTTGAAGCTAAATGCGAAATAAATGGTATAGAGTAATCTATAGTCGGGTTTAACGGATTATTATTATTTTAATATTATTTAATTACATTAATTTATGTGCTTTCAGGATTGTGGCGAAAGTATTATTCTCGATGATTACTATGAGTATATCGAATTAAATAAACATGCCCTAGTCAATCAAACCTGTGAATGGCAATTAATTTCAAAAGATCCTACAAAGCGTGTTGTCTTAACTTTTAGTCACACCCAATTAAATCCTGCTTTAGCTAATCAATACCCCACCGAAGGAGATTGTATAAATAAGGGTGTGGTAATTTATGATGGTTTAACAGACTCATCACCAGTACGTTCTAGATTTTGTAAATCTCATCCACCCGATATAATATCAAATGGTCACGCTTTGACAATGAAAGTTCCCATGGGACTTATAGCTGAAATTGATGCAGTAGCTTATGTGTTAGATACAGCATGCGGTAATATGCACAGATCAATAACAGGAAAAATTGCCACACCTCATTATCCTTCTTCGTATCCGGTGAATATGAATTGTAATTGGTATATATTTGCCAGTAAAGGTAACACTATTGGTTTGACATTTGAATCAATGGATTTGGAAGAATCAGATGATTGCAACAATGATTATGTGGAAGTAAGAGATGAATCTGATGATTTGGGTAAATTATTGGGTTTGTATTGTGGCAAACAAATTCCAGCCGCTATTGAAGGAGCCAATGGCTTAAGAATATACTTTAATAGTAATGATGATATAGTGGGTGAAGGTTTCCTAGCCACATATTACTATGGTTAGTTAAAATGTTATAGAAAATTGTATTTGTTATACACTAAAAACCAATATGTTAATTTTAGTTAAACATAATGAAATTAATGGTACTAAAGGTGTAGTGGAATCTCCTGCCTATCCGTCCAAGTTTCACAGTGATGAATTATATAGCTGGCGTATTACTGTAGATAAAAATTATGTAGTTTTATTAACAATTAAACATATTGTGGATACAGATATACCCTATATAAAGGTGGGTAAAATCAAGTATATTTGTGTTTATATTTCTTTAACTTTAATTAACTTTTAGTTCTATGATGGCTATTCTGATATTGGAGCTCCCATTGATTATGCTAATACCCATGTTGTACGCTCAAATACCAATGTTCTTTACTTCACGGCTACTCGTGGACCTTTCGAATTCGAATGGGAGCAATTATCGAAAGAAGTAGTGCGCAACAATCAGACCGCCGAAAAAATGTCTGAACTTTGTGGCTATCAAAATCTACGTATAAACAATACCTCAATATTCTTTACTTCACCCGGTTATCCTCATGGTTATGATCATAATTTACAATGTTCCTGGACCATAGTGTCTAGCAATCCTGCTACGCATGTGGAATTAATGTTTTTGAAAGTTGATATTGAAGAATTCGATGAATGTTTTGCTGATTATGTGAAAGTTTCGCAAAGCAGTGATCTACAAAACTGGCAGGAGCTGGATAAGTTGTGTAAAAAGGCTTCAGATAAAATAATGAGATTCCAGGGAAATCCCTATTTAAAAATAGATTTTGTAACGGATGCTGGTATCAATAAGACAGGATTTTCTTCTTTGTTGACGAGCAAATGTGGTTCCGAGCTAACGGAGAGAAGAGGCTTTGTTAATATTACTGAACTGAAAAGCAGTAGTGTTAGCTTCCAACAAGACTGTATTTGGACCATTAAAGTCAGACAGGGTAGACGTATACGTCTTACATTCCCTGATTTTTGGTTACGCACTCCCAATACCGAGGGTAACTGTAAAACATACTTTTTGGTACGCAATGGTGTGGCTGAAGATTCACCATTTTTGGGTAAAGGCAAATATTGTGATAATGATATAACTGATGTATTGGAAACATCTTCAAATCGTGCTTATATTAAATTTTCTCGAAGCGGCTTTCCTGCATACCGGGCTTCCTTCCATTATGAAGAAATTACACCAGAGTGTTCCAAAGAGATTATATTAAATGAAAATTACAAATGGGATCGTACCCAGACCATAAGTACACCAAACTATCCCAATATACCTAATCCCCATTCAGAATGTATTTGGAAGATTATAGCACCCTTACATAAGACCATAACACTAGACTTCTTTGGTGACTATGACCTTATACCTGTTAATTCTGACTCTAAACAATGTGAATTAGAATATGTTCAAATTCATGATGGAGCCACCGAAATGGCTCCGATTATAGGCAGATATTGTGGTACTACCAAACCAAATACCATACGTTCCACAAGCAATATATTAAGGGTTTTGTACTTTACCGATGTCTCTGAGCCACACAAGGGTTTCCAGGCCAATGTTAGTATAAGTCGTTGTGGTGGTTTCTATTATGATTCCGAGGGTCTTATTACAGCCCCTGTGCTTCAATTAAAACCCAATGAAAAGGAGTTGGAATGTGTATATACCTTAGAAATGCCTCTGGGTTCCACCATTAATATAAGCATAGACAAAATTAACTTACCCGAGCCCTATGGTGAACACAATTTAAGTTGTAAGGATGAAACCCATTTGGAATTACAAGAAATTGATGCCTTCTCCACGGATACAGAGAATATAACAGATACTTTACTTCTATGTGGCTCTGAGACAAATCGTTATATTGTCGAAACCAATAAACTAAGAATAGTTTTGCGTATAAAAGACGGCTTTTATAACTCGGATAGTTTTCAAATTAGCTACTCGGCTATAGGGGACAGATGTGGCCAAACTATAGAGGGTATAAGAGGTATTTTGCAAACTCCCAACTATCCCAAAGGTACAGGGGCTCCAATACATTGCATCTGGAATCTAAAAGCACCCAAAGGTAGACGTATTAAGGTGGAATTCTTAGACTTTGACATGGGAAATGAACAATCTACGGGACGTGTCTATCGTCGTTTGACTTTTGCTAACGATGCTAAAATGTTTTCTCTTATTGAGCGTGTAACGGACAATGTGCCAGCTGTTATTTACTCTACCGACAACACCATGACAATAGATGCACTCATGTTGTCATTCTACAAGAATCGTGGTTTCAAATTGAAATATTCCGCTGATGAATTATCCACACAGTGTCACAGTATTTTGTGGTACTATGATGAAACCTTTGTGGGTAAAGCACAAACAATAAAATTCAAAAGAGAAGATAGTGAAAAGTCCTTGTATTGTTCATATGATCTCAAGCCTAAGTATAATCGTACCATATCTGTGCAAATATTAAAACAAGAAAACTACAATGTCACCCAGCAATGGTTTGTATATGGTTGTCAATACTCTTCGGCTGTACAATTATATGCCGGAGATGAACGCATCTTACCCATGTTAATGTGCCGCAATGAAACACAACCTTCATTTAGAATGCCATATGCCAGCAAAATGGTAATAAATGGTAATAAACGTAATGGTCTGCGTGACCTCGAACTACAATTTACCACTTATGAATGTGGTGGCGTATGGCCTATGGAATACTATGACAATTTTGTAATAACACAACCGGACATAAAAAATTATACCGGCCATTTAGAATGTGCTTGGGCTGTATGGGGCCACTATAGTAATGGTCAGGATCCTCCAAGATTTGAAGATATTCTTGAAGGTACTCAAGTAGATATTGGTCTTACCACTGATTTCAAGGGCAAGTGTGAAGAGGAATATTTAATGGTTTACAATGGACCCAATCAAAATTCACCTCATCTAGGACGTTATTGTGAACAGTCGACAATTACTAATTTGGTAGCTACTGGTGGTATATTTGTAGAGTTTATTACACAAAACTACAATCCTCAGTCGGTATTCAATTTAACGGTTCACGAGGGTAGTGGCTGTGGCGGAGAACTCAAATATCCTTATAGACAAATATTATTCGACTACCAGTACAAAAATAATGTTGAATGTATATGGGATTTGTCCACTGAACCAGGTTTTCATTTGGCTGCCATATTTACCAATCGTTTCTTTATAGAATCCTCACCAAATTGTACCAAAGATTATCTCAAGATTCAGCAAAAATCTTTAAAAGGAGAATGGCAAGATATTGCTACATTATGTGGACGCACGCCGCCATCAGTGGTTAATACCACCACAACAGAAATGCGTTTAATATTCCGTTCGGACGATAGCGTTACTGCTAGTGGCTTTACTGTTGATTTTGAGCGTAATTGTGGAGGTACTCTTTATGCCACCGATAGCATGCAACAATTAAGTTCACCAAATTATCCATCGGGTTATCCATCAAATTTAGTGTGTAATTATACCATTGTACCTTCACCTACTATCAGCAAAACTGAATCGGATAGTTTGTATATACGATTTATAGACTTTAACATTGAGGATTCTCCACTCAATAAATGTATGTTTGATAATGTTACCATTAATACGCTGAACAACATAGATGAAGTACAGTCAACTACCTTGTGTGGACGCAAAACAAATTATGAAATAAGATCCAAAAAGTCTATAACAATTATATTTAAAACTGATGGCAGTTATAGTCGTAAAGGTTTCCTCTTGGAGTATGGTCACAATAAATGTGGAGCAGTCATTACCAACTCGACCATTATCGAATCACCTAGAGATTCTACTACACAAATGTATCCTCATAGCAGTATATGTTCTTGGCAGTTACAAGCTCCAGAGAATTACAAAATCTCTATTAAATTTGAATATATTGACTTTGAGTCACAAGGTATGTGTACCTATGATGCAGTGGAGGTATATAAAGGGCTCAATACTGTTGAAGATCAGCGCTTGGTTCAGTTATGTGGCAATATAACGGAACAAATGGAAATAGTTAACATACAACAAAATACCGGTCTTATACGTTCCTATGCTGATGATCGTGATGGATCTAGAGGTTTTAAGGCTTTGGTGAAATTTTTGCCCAATTGTGACAAGCACATACATTTGGAGTCTTCTAATTCATCGTATGAATTTACACATTTCTCGGGACAATATGCCAATAATTTGGATTGTTCTTGGCTATTTACTACTACACCAGATCGACAGCTAAAATTGGAATTCACTAGTTTTCATGTGGAAAATTCCTCTAATTGTTTAGATGATTATTTGGATATACGTGATGGTTCGGGTTCGTTTGCCGATCAAATTGGTCAATTCTGCGGTCATGACATACCCAGTCCTATGGTATCCTCCAGATCAGCTTTACTAATGCGGTTTGTTACAGATTCCAAAGAAACTAGCAGTGGTTTTATAGCCACTATTAAAGCAGTACCCAAAATATGCGGTCAACAGAATTTAGATTTGACTTCGAAAAAGGTAATTTTGTTTTCATACAAAGTAAGGAAATTATAAAAAACGAACTTAATTTTTTTTTTAAGGAGGTAACATTAACTTCACCTGACGATGGTTCTGGCAAATACCCCAATAATATGAATTGTATTTGGAAAATTAAAAGTGATAATAATATACATTTACATTTTGAAAAACTTGATATTGAAGGCCCTGATACGAATGGTTCCTGTTCTACGGATTTTGTTAAAATTATTAACAGTGATGTAAGTTTATAAAGCAAGGCTACTAGGAAAATTATTTCTTTCTGTATTTGTAATTACGATCCGAATCAAAACTTTTGAAATTTAAAAAATTAGTGAATAATAACAAGCAGGTGCCTCTGCAGGCTGGTTGGTAGTACGCCAGTCTATCAGTCAGGGGTAGCAGGTTCGATTCCTGCCAGAGACTTTGGTCTGTTTCGGGGATTAGGACCTCTATGACATTGCTGCGATAATTAATTAAATAAATAAATAAATAAATAAATAAATAAATAAATAAATAAATAAATAAATAAATAAATAAATAAATAAATAAATAAATAAATAAATAAATAAATAAATAAATAAATAAATAAATAAATAAATAAATAAATAAATAAATAAATAAATAAATAAATAAATAAATAAATAAATAAATAAATAAATAAATAAATAAATAAATAAATAAATAAATAAATAAATAAATAAATAAATAAATAAATAAATAAATAAATAAATAAATAAATAAATAAATAAATAAATAAATAAATAAATAAATAAATAAATAAATAAATAAATAAATAAATAAATAAATAAATAAATAAATAAATAAATAAATAAATAAATAAATAAATAAATAAATAAATAAATAAATAAATAAATAAATAAATAAATAAATAAATAAATAAATAAATAAATAAATAAATAAATAAATAAATAAATAAATAAATAAATAAATAAATAAATAAATAAATAAATAAATAAATAAATAAATAAATAAATAAATAAATAAATAAATAAATAAATAAATAAATAAATAAATAAATAAATAAATAAATAAATAAATAAATAAATAAATAAATAAATAAATAAATAAATAAATAAATAAATAAATAAATAAATAAATAAATAAATAAATAAATAAATAAATAAATAAATAAATAAATAAATAAATAAATAAATAAATAAATAAATAAATAAATAAATAAATAAATAAATAAATAAATAAATAAATAAATAAATAAATAAATAAATAAATAAATAAATAAATAAATAAATAAATAAATAAATAAATAAATAAATAAATAAATAAATAAATAAATAAATAAATAAATAAATAAATAAATAAATAAATAAATAAATAAATAAATAAATAAATAAATAAATAAATAAATAAATAAATAAATAAATAAATAAATAAATAAATAAATAAATAAATAAATAAATAAATAAATAAATAAATAAATAAATAAATAAATAAATAAATAAATAAATAAATAAATAAATAAATAAATAAATAAATAAATAAATAAATAAATAAATAAATAAATAAATAAATAAATAAATAAATAAATAAATAAATAAATAAATAAATAAATAAATAAATAAATAAATAAATTAGTAAATAAATAAATAAATAAATAAATAAATAACAACTAATTGATTTCTTTTAGGATGCTGACACCATTGATAAGGGTTACGGCAGTAAATTGATATTCAATGGACGCACCTCCTATGTAGGAGATAGTTACAATTATGCTGCTGAACATATTTATTGTGGCAGCAAAGTACCAGACGATTATTTCTCTTCGTCTAAAGCAGTTTTTGTTAAATTTAAATCCAACAATGATGTAACTAAAAGTGGTTTTAAATTAAAGGCCACCACAGCTGAAGGTAAATTATTAAAAGTTTTAAAAATTTACTGTAATTTATTTACTTAAACAACTCTTAAAATATATTACAGGTTGTTTCCGCAATTTTACTGGAACCCAGGGTCGTATTAAACTTTCCGAATCTTCAGATCACTGCGATATTTATATTAAGGCTCCTCAGAATTACACTTTAAGTCTCTATTACAATGATTTAATGTTTTCAGAATATGATTGTGATAAGGAAAATATTGAAGTATTTGATGTCCGTACTAATTCGTCATTACAAAAACTATGTGAATTTGTTGATACTGGTAAATCGTTATTCTCGAACAGTAATGAATTGCGGATGCGTTTGAAATTGAGCGGTTATTATACACAAATTGATGTCACTTATCTGGCTAGCAACAATGGTCCCGGTTGCGGAGGAGATTTTTACAATACCCAAGGCATATTTACCAATCCTTTCTTTCCCAATCATGTGCGCAATAATTCCGATTGTCGTTGGAATATACGTGTACCGGCCAATTTGAAAGTTCTATTGAAATTCCCTGTATTTAATATGGGTGCTAAGAGTACTTGTCGTACGGATTATTTACAAATCATAGAACATGATGACAGTGGTGATGAAAAAGTCGTACGTCAGTTTTGTGGAGAAGTAGGTTTTTTATTGATATAAAAATTTTAAATGCTTAACTATTTTCTTTTTTTATTTTTCTTTAGGATGAACCTCGTTTTTATAAGAGTTCTAAGAGCTTAGTTACCATACGTTTCCATAAAACAGTCAACTATGACGGCACTGGTTGGGTTATTAATTTCAGTGGTGTTCATCCTTCTAGTAATACAAATTATATTATATAAACAATTCTGTTGGATTTTTTGTCAATATGTATTTAGTTTTATGTAAATGATTGAAATAAATGTTTCAGTAAACTATGTATATAAATTATAAATTCTATGTTTTAAGGTGTGCGTTCGAAAAAATCTTAACATATATAATATTCAATAACTTGGAAATGGTTGATCTTAAAGTTTTCATTTTCTTTATTTAATTGATAATTTAGTGCAGATCACAGAAAAATATAACTTTTATAGTTCTAACCAATATTTATGAATTTGTGGACCATTTTTGGTAGCCCTTCCGTTAGAGAATTGATAGTTGCTTCAGTCACTTTTTTGGAACAGTATGCACATCTTATTTTAAAATGTTCGGTATTTTGGGACACCTTTTTTGTGCTCTTGAATTCACTTTTCACAAGAGCTCAATATCTCTCCACTGGTCTTAGCTATGGACAATTTTGAAAATTGACCTCTCTTGGTACAAAAACTTTGTTATTGTTTTGGTACCACTTAAGAGCTTTCTTACCGTAGTGACATTATACCAAATGGGTTCAAAAATATGTGGACACGTTGTGCTCTCTTACAAAAGGAAGAAGTCTTTTTTGCAAATATTCCTTTATGCATATTTTGGTATTTATAGATCCGAATGTATCAAATAACTTTCCTGTTTTGCCGCAACTGCAAAAGGCTTGTTATACCAGGAATTTCGTAAGACATTTTTTTTGCTTTTGGGTCCTAAACTTATCTTTAACATTGCCTCGAGCATTAACAATAAAAAGTTCTGACACATAAGCTGCGAAAATTCTGCCAACACATATGTTTCTTCGTCAATTCTACAACTTGAGTATTTTTGTATGAAATTTGTTTTTAATTTCCGTATCCTATTCTTGGCTTCTAAATTTTTTGCAGCATTCCTGTTTGGCACTGTTTGGACTTTATATGTTATCAACTCTGCATTAGATTTAAATTTTCCACCAAATAGTCAAGGCAGCGATCTAACTGGGCTACTTTTCTACCAGATGTGTTTGGAGTTCCTTTCAATTTTCTAGCTTTCCCAATATCATGTGGTCCTTTTTTTTCTTTCCGAACCAGGTTTCATATCAATGGTCAAATTCTCCTGATATTGTTTAATAACATTAAAAACAATTTGACGTCAGAAATTTAATTCTGTGGCAAATTATTTGTGGCACCTATTTGGATTTTATTGAATTTTTTTAATAATTTGTAGGACGTAAATCTTTTTTGTCACTCATTGTGATGAAAATCACGACAAATCATCATGGTTGCTATTAAAAAAAAATAACTGATGTATTTTTCCATGATAACTAGATCAAAAAAAAAAAAATGCCCAATATTGATTCCGAAAAAAATTATGAGGCAAAACGTGTGTTAAAATTTTTTCGATCGCACTCCTTATATCCCTAGTCTGAGGCAAAAATTACCTATTAGAGAAGATTTAATTTATTTTAATTTTTATATAGGAATACTATATAAAAAAGCTTCTCAAGAATTATAAAATTCCTTAAACACCCACTTAATAAAAAGAGGTTTGTTCGTTACTTTTGGCATATTTGATCATAAAATTTTGTCACTTTAATTAAATTATTATAGAAGAAATACCAGTTTTAAATGTCTTTATGTAACATGATGCTTCTAATAACTTCGTAGGATTTTATTAAATATAAAAATATTTAATTGTATTTTATGTGGAGGAATTAAAACACATTATAAAATTTATTGGATGATGCATTCAAGGCAATAAAAATTTTAAAATAAAAATAAATATAATTTAATAAGATAATCAAAGAAAAAAATAATAAAATATTTAACCTATTTCGAATCAATGTTGCGATTTCGCATCAGTAACTTTATCTATACCGTTACTAATTTAGTTTAAGAGTATTGATAATGTTTTACACGTGTATATTTAGTTTGGAAGGTAAGCTAAATAAATTGAGGAAATAAAATTGAATTCCTAGGAATTTTTACTCCCGGTAGAGCGGATCACAAAAAGGTGTATAAAATATAGCTTTTTTAAAAATTTAAAAATAATTCAAAAAATTTTGTAAAATATCTAAAATAACTATTCATACTATAGCCAAGACATCAAAAAATATGAATCTATTCACTTGTTGACAAATAATTTAGAAGATAGAAACACCAAGCTCCCAAAAGTTGGGAGTTGTAAATTGCAGGGTTCCCAGATTTTTTTTTGGGACATATCCCCAAATAGTGAATTTTCATCCCCAAAAATCCCAAAATAACTACTTATATATAAGAGATTAGTATAAACTACATTTCCTTTTATTTGTGCTTCAATAAATTTTTTCGAAATAGTCAATACTAAAAAAGAAAATTTCATAGAGATTTTCAAAAAAATAAGAATTTATGGAAATTTTTAAACTTATAGTTGATGCAATGACCGAAAATTACGTTTTTATTTCTTCAAATGTATGAAAATATGATAAGAAAAATTCCATTGCTTCAATTATTTTTGATACACTTTCTTTAATTTTTAAACAATTACTTGTTGAAGACAGAAGATCAAATTATTTAAACCAAGGTTGGCTACCGTTACCGCTAAAATACCCTTACCTCTAAAAAACACCCATTCAACTTAACTACCGTTACTTCTCAAATACCGGTAAAGGTATTTACTATCATCCAAAATACCGATAACGCTAAAATATCCCTAACGAAATAGTTCGAAATACTGATAACTCTAAAATAACGTTACCGTTATTTTTAAGTTTGAAAAAAATTATTTCTAATTAAGTTAAACACAACTTTATTTTTATTCCAGCCCAACCTTATAATACTTGGCTCCACTATACATATATTTCATCATTAAGAACCATTTATTTCAAAAATATATGTAAAATACTCTTACCGAAATAATTCAAAATACTATTACCGTTAGCTTTTTGAATCGGTTGCCAACCTTGATTAAACTCTTGTTTTACAATAACAATAATGGAACATCAATTACTCAGAAATTACCTTCAAAGCCAATCCGTAATAATTATTTTGTTCAGGAGATAATTTTTTGGACTTTATAGTAACAATTTAGTATTACAGTTACTTTTTATTGTCTTCAGTGCACAGTTTTTGAAATAAATATAGTTTTATCTTACCAAAAACTTATATCCAACGGGACATCCTCATGTTAAAGTGATTAGTCACGTAGTTAGTAAAGTGACTAGTGGTGCCCTAATGTAGTCAGTCAAGTAACTGGTTTCGGACAGTCACCATAGAAAAAAATTTGACTAACAAAATCTTATAGTTAGTTTTTTTTTTTTTTCGACAACAGAGTAGTTTTCTTTTTGACGAGACTTCAATTCTTGGTATTCTTTGTTTCCAGCTAATATGTAGTGTAAATTTCAAAGAAATTTGACAGATTATAAAATAAAACAGTTTTCTCGCTCTCTTGAAAACCTATCAAAAAATGTTTTTGTCGGAGCAGCGACGATTTGTTTTTTGCATTTTCTTAAAGAATAGCTTTAAGGGACTGTAATTTGATCTTGGAAAATTTTTAATCGAACCATTGGACAAAATAAAAAATTTCGACAGTATATATAATCGGCTGGTTTGATTTGTATAAAAGCACATTAAGCAGAGAAGAATTCTTTACAGTTAAAAATTATTTTACCAACTTTCGAACTTTGACCGTAACTCCTAGAATCGTTCTTTGGGTTGCAAAATGTACTGTGCGAAATATTAGTGAAATCGGATATAGTTAACAAGGCCGCACCAAACCTTGCGTAGGGTGCTTTTATATGTGAAAAAGTTGGCATTTTTACCGTTTTTAGAAAAATTTTGCTATTAAATACTTTGTTTTGCAAGTAAATGTTAAAAAATCGTAATCTGCACACAACAAATTATACACTAAATAAGATATAAAAAGAGAAAATAGTTAAAAAAAATAAAGGTATTACGAATTGCCCAGATCATTCATGTATTTTAGAACACTTGTATGAATATTGCACAAAAAAATTTTTAATTTTTTTATAAATGTTTTAATAAAAAGCTATTTTCTGTTTCCGCAGGATAAATCAAACACCTTTCCATGCTCGGTTAAAAAATTTTTAAATTTCAATGCTCCATTTTCAAACGTTCAAAAAGTTTGTTAAACAAATTTCAAAAAAAAAAAAAAACAAGCGCGAATGTTATATTCGGCCCGGCCGAATCAATATCCCCACCATCAAATTCTTCAAATTTTACGTTATATGGGAGGTGGGTGGTAAAGTGGGCAGTAAATTGGGCGGACCAGGCCTATTTTTAGTTTCCGAGTTTACATTGGTCCTTGAACTATTTGTACACAATTTCACTTTATATGGGAGGTGGGCGGTAAAGTGGGCGGTAAAGTGGGCGGACCACGCCCATTTTTGCGTTTCCGAGTTTATATCGACCCCCGAACTATACGTACAAAATTTCGTTGTCGTAGATGCTTTTGTTGAAGAAATATCAGCAGAAAAGTATGAAACGGACACCCTGTGTTTCTAGTTTTTAGCCCATAACTTTTTTGTTTATTAAACGATTTTGCCAATTTTCAATCCCAAACAAACCTTATATAAGATAAATATTTGTGCCAAATTTCGTTTCCATACGTTGCACCGTTAGAGCTCTATCCTGCTTTCAACAGACGGACAGACGGACGGACATAGCTAGATCGACTCAGAATCTAACCAAGGCCCAGAAAATATATACTTTGTGGGGTCTTAGATGATTCCTTCGACATGGTACACACGGAATGACAAAATCAATATACCCCCCATCTTTTTGATGGTGGGTAGAAAAAAAATCTAATAAAACTGCAGGTTTATAGACAACACTAAAAAAACATACAATTAAAAGAACTAGGTCAATACCTTGTATGACTAAACCGTATGTACCTTCGATTTGAATTCTGCGGATTTCGGCAAAAAGACATTTTTGCAGTTTTTTAGATATAAATTCAACTTTTCTTGAACTTTTGTTCAAACTAAACAAAATTATTATTTAATAATTATGGTTTAAATTTAATTCAAAATAGCTTTTTATTAAAACATTTATCAAAAAATTTAAGATTTTGTTGCACCTCCTTACACAATTGTTCTAAAACACATTAATGGTCTGGGGAATTCGTAATAACTTTAATATTTTTTTATCGATTTTCTCTTTTTATATCTTATTTGGTAAATAATTATGTGTAGATTGCGATTTTTAACATTTAATTACAAAACAAAGTATTTAAAAATTTTTCTAAAAACTGCAAAAAGACCAACTTTTTACCATATAAATGCACCCTACAAACTTCAGTTCTGATGCGGCACAGGTTAACTATATCTGATTTCACTAATAATTCACACAATACGTTTCTGCAACCCAAAGAACGATTCTATGGGGAGCTAAGGTCAAAATTTGAAAGCCGGTAAATTTTGGTGCATTCTACAGCGGGTGTCATAAATAAGTAAACAAACTTATCATTTCTGTTTCGCTTTAAAAAGCGGCAAATGTAACGGTCCATTTTTAAAAATTTACATGTTTTTGATAAAGTCAATTTGTTTTCTCTTACACTGATAACAAATTTTTCAAATATTATTCCATTTTATGTTTCTTTCTAGAGAAAGTTGAAAAGAAGTCGTTTTCGGACGAGTCATAAATAAGTAAACAAGCAACTTTTGGCTTACTTTTGGAAATACATTTCTATTTATAAAATAGGAAAAAAGTGGTACACGAAGGTAAAATAAAATGCCAGACTAACCTTAATCTGTTAAAAGGTATAAAGTTCCAAAAAGTTTTTGTTTAATTTTTGTGGATTTTATCCTATAGTAGGAAAATTCACCCATAAATTAGGGTAAATTTGATTCAAAATATATAGCTGAGGAAATAATTAACATTTAAGAGTTGCAAACTCAAAGTCCAGATGTCTCACCAAGAAATTGCATAAAATTTAATTAAAAAAATGAGTCTCCATAATTAACCAAACTGATGGACTCAATTATTACTAAAACCTCTTAATTTTGTCCAGGGATATGCAGAATATATGTAGTCACTATACCAACACGTTTGGCACTAATGTATCAAAATATAGATGGCTATCAGAAGCCATGTTTACTTATTTATGGAACATTGATTTTTTAGACTTCTTTAAAAACAGTCACATTCATTAAGAAGTAATGTGTTGAATTTATTCTTTTGCTGCTTATTTTACTAACAAGACATTACATATTTGTAATTATATGTTACTTTTGATATCTTCGATCTACAACTTAACTTATTTATGACACCCGCTGTATGTATTCATGATTTCTTTAATAATAGTGTTCACATATTAGTTTTGTTAACCTTGTTACCAAATTAGCAAAATATATTTTGAATAAAATCTTTACTTTCTAATCAAAAATTAGTGCACTTAACTTAAGATTTGTATAGAGCATAAAATTTTCGTTTTTTATCCTATAGTTAGATATTTTAGTAAAAAATATAAAAAGCACAAATTTTTGTACTTTCTCATTAAAAAAATTGACTTTTCTAGAGAAATAAATATTAAGATAGGAAATATAAGTGATTACAGAACACTCCTTCCTGTACTACGCCTGTGCGAAATTTTATGTAAACCCAATCAGTCAATAGAAATTTATTGATTTATTACCAAAGATTTTCGATTCTGCCCCACTATGCAACACTGGGCCGAAAGGTTTTAATTTAAATATAATTATTATTAATTTTTGTAAATGATTAATATTTTTCGAACTTATTATGAATTAATCAATTTTTGAATTTTTATTCAGGCTCAAGTTAATTATTGTAATAATCGTAGCGGATCAGAAAATGCATTCCATCCTGCTAGTGTCTAATAAATCTTTTTCTGTATTCTAGAAAAATTATTACAATAATTAACTTGAGCCTGAATAAAAATTCAAAAATTGATTTATTATTATTAATTTTTTTTTTTTTTTTCTATGTAACAAAGTCTTATTGACTAAATAATAGAATATACTATTGGATTAATCATTTGCTAATTGTCACAATAAATTAGTGTTTTTATATGAAACATATCAATTTTAAAAATTTATTATAACGAAATTTTACCTTTATTTTTATTAAAATCTTTAATACAATAAATTATACAAATAAAAGTACATTTGTTTTAATTTTAAATTTGCTGACGTTTCAATTTTCAGCCCATTAAATATTCTTTAATTTAATGAAGAATTTCAGGAATTTTTGCAATAAAATTTTACAACTGACTTAACATATTCATGAGAATATCTTAAAACCTTGAACTGTCTCATATAAGTTCGCGCATGCCTCATTTTTGATTCAAATCCAAAAAAGTTGTTGACTTTAATACAGGTGATTTTCACATTAATATGTTCATAAATATATTTATTGCTCCTATTGATTTGTTTTAAATTTTGTTATAAATTTTAATTTCAAAGAATTATAAGGGGGAAAATAATATTTGTTTTACTGTGTTCATTCCAAGAATAAATCACTCAAGTGTTAAAAGATTGAATAAAAGAAAAACTAGGATTTTAAGAATTAAGGGGTGTTGAATAAATGGTAAGAGGCTTCACTACCTTCTTCTTTATCAGGGGAATAAAAGTTTGATGAAAATGATTTTTATACTAATTAAAATTGAAAAAGTTTTCAAAATACTATAGTTTGCTGTTGGCATATTTAACACTTTTTATATAAGTATTTTACATAAATATTTAACACTATTGTGAGCTTTTGTGGTTTACTTGTAATTTTGTTGTACTTGGAAAGAAATATACCTTGACTTTTTCCATTGTTTTAAATTAAGAGTTTTAAATATGTTTAAAAATTTTGAATATTTTAAGGTTTATTCTCATATTCATTAGAATATATAGTGTTAATTCTTTTAACTTAACAACAAACTTTGTTCATTTATAATATTATTTTCATTTTTAACCACTAAATATTAATTTTCCATTTCAATTATTGTTATTGACATTTTTGTTTTTCCTGAAAAATCCTTAAGGCAAGACAAGAAGCTCTTTACTGCTTAAATATTCTCATCGATTTTATTGCGTAATTCAAGGTTTAAAGGAAACTTTTTTAATCGTTCTTTTAACATATTTGAGAAACCTCAACAATTTATGATTTTAAATTAACAAGAAATTATGTGATACCTTGAAGCAAAGAAAATTGTCTTTAAGAAATCGTAATGAAATTCGTAATAATTTAAATTGGTTATTGTTAAATCAATTTTGGTTTTTGTCAAAAGTAATTTGAATTAATAAATTAATAATAAATAATATCCAAACAAATTGTATGGAGTTAAGCTCATTTACCATCGTCAGCAATGAACGAAAGTTTTCCAAAGAGCAACATAATTTGGTTGATTTATTAGACTGCTTCAAGAAAAAGGACCCACGTATTGTTAAAATTAAAAAGACAAGTTAAAGAATTAATTGTTATGAGTACATACCATACACCCAGAGAAAAATCGATAAGGATAACATTCTGTATCGATACGGCGCACTATGTGTTCAAATTCAACACTGTGTTCAAATCAATAACAAAAATTGATACTAATTTCAATAAATTTGACACCATTTCACTTAAATTACATTATGTTTATTTAAAATTTGTAAACGAACGGTATCAAAAAGCCGATAACGTAAAAATGTGGCAACAAGCATCACGAATTTTGAATCGAATTTTTTCCCTCAGTATATTCCCTTCTCCTTAGTATAGTTTAATCGCAATATCTATATATATAAAAATTAATGTGTGTTTGTTTGTATGTATGTTTGTTTGAAGTCTATAGCCGCCTAAAAGGCAAAACCTATTTTCTTGAATTTTTCACAGAATGTTCCTATATGCCTGGGAGGAAAAATAGGCTACTTTTTATTTAGAAATTCCATGTGGGCGAGATGCCATGCCCACTTACTAAATAACTAAAGTAATATATCTCGGGCAACAAGCATCGCGATTTTTGAATCGAATTTTTTCCCTCAGTATATACCCTTCTCCTTAGTATAGTTTAATCGCAATATCTATATATATATAAATTAATGTGTGTTTGTTTGTATGTATGTTTGTTTGAAGTCTATAGCCGCCTAAACGGCTAAACCTATTTTCTTGAATTTTTCACAGTGTGTTCCTATATGCCTGGAAAGTATATCTCGGAAATTGGTAATACTAGAGTCCTCAAATTTTGCACGAACAACTTTGACACCTATATGAACATTCTGGAAAAAAATAGGCGAACTAGCAATAGGGAGTGTGGCACATCCCACGCCTAATATTGCTTGCCAATACCAAATGCCGTAAATTTAGAAAACTATTACATTTCCCAAATTTTGCACAATAAACTTAAGTGTCAATGTGAACATTTTGTGCAAAAATGGGCGGAAAAGAAATAGTGGGCGTGTCATCTCTCATATAAAGTTAATACCAAAATTTTTATATATGGGAAACTATAAAAGTTAGAGAACTCAAATTAGCTTCAATATGAATATTTTGGATAAAAATTGTTACACTAGTAATAGTGGGCGTGGCACCTCCAATATAAAGAAAATATTAAATTATCATATCTGAGAAAATATAACAGTTAGAGTTATAAAATTTTGTCGGAGCCATTTTGGTATCAATATTAATATTTAAGAAAAATATGGGCGGACTAGAAGTAGGGGCATAGTACTTCTCATATGAATTAAATGCAAAAATTGGAGTTGGAATGCTCAAATTTTGCACAAAGAATTTTGACATTCATGAAAGCATTTGTCTAATAAATTATGGATTATGGGGGTATGGTCCCTCCCATAAAAATTAAATACAAAAATTAGTATATCTGGGAAACTATTAGAGCTTGAATTTTCAAATTTTGCACGGGAAACATTTATCTATCTATCTATCTATCTATCTATCTATCTATCTATCTATCTATCTATCTATCTATCTATCTATCTATCTATCTATCTATCTATCTATCTATCTATCTATCTATCTATCTATCTATCTATCTATCTATCTATCTATCTATCTATCTATCTATCTATCTATCTATCTATCTATCTATCTATCTATCTATCTATCTATCTATCTATCTATCTATCTATCTATCTATCTATCTATCTATCTATCTATCTATCTATCTATCTATCTATCTATCTATCTATCTATCTATCTATCTATCTATCTATCTATCTATCTATCTATCTATCTATCTATCTATCTATCTATCTATCTATCTATCTATCTATCTATCTATCTATCTATCTATCTATCTATCTACCTATCTATCTATCTATCTATCTATCTATCTATCTATCTATCTATCTATCTATCTATCTATCTATCTATCTATCTATCTATCTATCTATCTATCTATCTATCTATCTATCTATCTATCTATCTATCTATCTATCTATCTATCTATCTATCTATCTATCTATCTATCTATCTATCTATCTATCTATCTATCTATCTATCTATCTATCTATCTATCTATCTATCTATCTATCTATCTATCTATCTATCTATCTATCTATCTATCTATCTATCTATCTATCTATCTATCTATCTATCTATCTATCTATCTATCTATCTATCTATCTATCTATCTATCTATCTATCTATCTATCTATCTATCTATCTATCTATCTATCTATCTATCTATCTATCTATCTATCTATCTATCTATCTATCTATCTATCTATCTATCTATCTATCTATCTATCTATCTATCTATCTATCTATCTATCTATCTATCTATCTATCTATCTATCTATCTATCTATCTATCTATCTATCTATCTATCTATCTATCTATCTATCTATCTATCTATCTATCTATCTATCTATCTATCTATCTATCTATCTATCTATCTATCTATCTATCTATCTATCTATCTATCTATCTATCTATCTATCTATCTATCTATCTATCTATCTATCTATCTATCTATCTATCTATCTATCTATCTATCTATCTATCTATCTATCTATCTATCTATCTATCTATCTATCTATCTATCTATCTATCTATCTATCTATCTATCTATCTATCTATCTATCTATCTATCTATCTATCTATCTATCTATCTATCTATCTATCTATCTATCTATCTATCTATCTATCTATCTATCTATCTATCTATCTATCTATCTATCTATCTATCTATCTATCTATCTATCTATCTATCTATCTATCTATCTATCTATCTATCTATCTATCTATCTATCTATCTATCTATCTATCTATCTATCTATCTATCTATCTATCTATCTATCTATCTATCTATCTATCTATCTATCTATCTATCTATCTATCTATCTATCTATCTATCTATCTATCTATCTATCTATCTATCTATCTATCTATCTATCTATCTATCTATCTATCTATCTATCTATCTATCTATCTATCTATCTATCTATCTATCTATCTATCTATCTATCTATCTATCTATCTATCTATCTATCTATCTATCTATCTATCTATCTATCTATCTATCTATCTATCTATCTATCTATCTATCTATCTATCTATCTATCTATCTATCTATCTATCTATCTATCTATCTATCTATCTATCTATCTATCTATCTATCTATCTATCTATCTATCTATCTATCTATCTATCTATCTATCTATCTATCTATCTATCTATCTATCTATCTATCTATCTATCTATCTATCTATCTATCTATCTATCTATCTATCTATCTATCTATCTATCTATCTATCTATCTATCTATCTATCTATCTATCTATCTATCTATCTATCTATCTATCTATCTATCTATCTATCTATCTATCTATCTATCTATCTATCTATCTATCTATCTATCTATCTATCTATCTATCTATCTATCTATCTATCTATCTATCTATCTATCTATCTATCTATCTATCTATCTATCTATCTATCTATCTATCTATCTATCTATCTATCTATCTATCTATCTATCTATCTATCTATCTATCTATCTATCTATCTATCTATCTATCTATCTATCTATCTATCTATCTATCTATCTATCTATCTATCTATCTATCTATCTATCTATCTATCTATCTATCTATCTATCTATCTATCTATCTATCTATCTATCTATCTATCTATCTATCTATCTATCTATCTATCTATCTATCTATCTATCTATCTATCTATCTATCTATCTATCTATCTATCTATCTATCTATCTATCTATCTATCTATCTATCTATCTATCTATCTATCTATCTATCTATCTATCTATCTATCTATCTATCTATCTATCTATCTATCTATCTATCTATCTATCTATCTATCTATCTATCTATCTATCTATCTATCTATCTATCTATCTATCTATCTATCTATCTATCTATCTATCTATCTATCTATCTATCTATCTATCTATCTATCTATCTATCTATCTATCTATCTATCTATCTATCTATCTATCTATCTATCTATCTATCTATCTATCTATCTATCTATCTATCTATCTATCTATCTATCTATCTATCTATCTATCTATCTATCTATCTATCTATCTATCTATCTATCTATCTATCTATCTATCTATCTATCTATCTATCTATCTATCTATCTATCTATCTATCTATCTATCTATCTATCTATCTATCTATCTATCTATCTATCTATCTATCTATCTATCTATCTATCTATCTATCTATCTATCTATCTATCTATCTATCTATCTATCTATCTATCTATCTATCTATCTATCTATCTATCTATCTATCTATCTATCTATCTATCTATCTATCTATCTATCTATCTATCTATCTATCTATCTATCTATCTATCTATCTATCTATCTATCTATCTATCTATCTATCTATCTATCTATCTATCTATCTATCTATCTATCTATCTATCTATCTATCTATCTATCTATCTATCTATCTATCTATCTATCTATCTATCTATCTATCTATCTATCTATCTATCTATCTATCTATCTATCTATCTATCTATCTATCTATCTATCTATCTATCTATCTATCTATCTATCTATCTATCTATCTATCTATCTATCTATCTATCTATCTATCTATCTATCTATCTATCTATCTATCTATCTATCTATCTATCTATCTATCTATCTATCTATCTATCTATCTATCTATCTATCTATCTATCTATCTATCTATCTATCTATCTATCTATCTATCTATCTATCTATCTATCTATCTATCTATCTATCTATCTATCTATCTATCTATCTATCTATCTATCTATCTATCTATCTATCTATCTATCTATCTATCTATCTATCTATCTATCTATCTATCTATCTATCTATCTATCTATCTATCTATCTATCTATCTATCTATCTATCTATCTATCTATCTATCTATCTATCTATCTATCTATCTATCTATCTATCTATCTATCTATCTATCTATCTATCTATCTATCTATCTATCTATCTATCTATCTATCTATCTATCTATCTATCTATCTATCTATCTATCTATCTATCTATCTATCTATCTATCTATCTATCTATCTATCTATCTATCTATCTATCTATCTATCTATCTATCTATCTATCTATCTATCTATCTATCTATCTATCTATCTATCTATCTATCTATCTATCTATCTATCTATCTATCTATCTATCTATCTATCTATCTATCTATCTATCTATCTATCTATCTATCTATCTATCTATCTATCTATCTATCTATCTATCTATCTATCTATCTATCTATCTATCTATCTATCTATCTATCTATCTATCTATCTATCTATCTATCTATCTATCTATCTATCTATCTATCTATCTATCTATCTATCTATCTATCTATCTATCTATCTATCTATCTATCTATCTATCTATCTATCTATCTATCTATCTATCTATCTATCTATCTATCTATCTATCTATCTATCTATCTATCTATCTATCTATCTATCTATCTATCTATCTATCTATCTATCTATCTATCTATCTATCTATCTATCTATCTATCTATCTATCTATCTATCTATCTATCTATCTATCTATCTATCTATCTATCTATCTATCTATCTATCTATCTATCTATCTATCTATCTATCTATCTATCTATCTATCTATCTATCTATCTATCTATCTATCTATCTATCTATCTATCTATCTATCTATCTATCTATCTATCTATCTATCTATCTATCTATCTATCTATCTATCTATCTATCTATCTATCTATCTATCTATCTATCTATCTATCTATCTATCTATCTATCTATCTATCTATCTATCTATCTATCTATCTATCTATCTATCTATCTATCTATCTATCTATCTATCTATCTATCTATCTATCTATCTATCTATCTATCTATCTATCTATCTATCTATCTATCTATCTATCTATCTATCTATCTATCTATCTATCTATCTATCTATCTATCTATCTATCTATCTATCTATCTATCTATCTATCTATCTATCTATCTATCTATCTATCTATCTATCTATCTATCTATCTATCTATCTATCTATCTATCTATCTATCTATCTATCTATCTATCTATCTATCTATCTATCTATCTATCTATCTATCTATCTATCTATCTATCTATCTATCTATCTATCTATCTATCTATCTATCTATCTATCTATCTATCTATCTATCTATCTATCTATCTATCTATCTATCTATCTATCTATCTATCTATCTATCTATCTATCTATCTATCTATCTATCTATCTATCTATCTATCTATCTATCTATCTATCTATCTATCTATCTATCTATCTATCTATCTATCTATCTATCTATCTATCTATCTATCTATCTATCTATCTATCTATCTATCTATCTATCTATCTATCTATCTATCTATCTATCTATCTATCTATCTATCTATCTATCTATCTATCTATCTATCTATCTATCTATCTATCTATCTATCTATCTATCTATCTATCTATCTATCTATCTATCTATCTATCTATCTATCTATCTATCTATCTATCTATCTATCTATCTATCTATCTATCTATCTATCTATCTATCTATCTATCTATCTATCTATCTATCTATCTATCTATCTATCTATCTATCTATCTATCTATCTATCTATCTATCTATCTATCTATCTATCTATCTATCTATCTATCTATCTATCTATCTATCTATCTATCTATCTATCTATCTATCTATCTATCTATCTATCTATCTATCTATCTATCTATCTATCTATCTATCTATCTATCTATCTATCTATCTATCTATCTATCTATCTATCTATCTATCTATCTATCTATCTATCTATCTATCTATCTATCTATCTATCTATCTATCTATCTATCTATCTATCTATCTATCTATCTATCTATCTATCTATCTATCTATCTATCTATCTATCTATCTATCTATCTATCTATCTATCTATCTATCTATCTATCTATCTATCTATCTATCTATCTATCTATCTATCTATCTATCTATCTATCTATCTATCTATCTATCTATCTATCTATCTATCTATCTATCTATCTATCTATCTATCTATCTATCTATCTATCTATCTATCTATCTATCTATCTATCTATCTATCTATCTATCTATCTATCTATCTATCTATCTATCTATCTATCTATCTATCTATCTATCTATCTATCTATCTATCTATCTATCTATCTATCTATCTATCTATCTATCTATCTATCTATCTATCTATCTATCTATCTATCTATCTATCTATCTATCTATCTATCTATCTATCTATCTATCTATCTATCTATCTATCTATCTATCTATCTATCTATCTATCTATCTATCTATCTATCTATCTATCTATCTATCTATCTATCTATCTATCTATCTATCTATCTATCTATCTATCTATCTATCTATCTATCTATCTATCTATCTATCTATCTATCTATCTATCTATCTATCTATCTATCTATCTATCTATCTATCTATCTATCTATCTATCTATCTATCTATCTATCTATCTATCTATCTATCTATCTATCTATCTATCTATCTATCTATCTATCTATCTATCTATCTATCTATCTATCTATCTATCTATCTATCTATCTATCTATCTATCTATCTATCTATCTATCTATCTATCTATCTATCTATCTATCTATCTATCTATCTATCTATCTATCTATCTATCTATCTATCTATCTATCTATCTATCTATCTATCTATCTATCTATCTATCTATCTATCTATCTATCTATCTATCTATCTATCTATCTATCTATCTATCTATCTATCTATCTATCTATCTATCTATCTATCTATCTATCTATCTATCTATCTATCTATCTATCTATCTATCTATCTATCTATCTATCTATCTATCTATCTATCTATCTATCTATCTATCTATCTATCTATCTATCTATCTATCTATCTATCTATCTATCTATCTATCTATCTATCTATCTATCTATCTATCTATCTATCTATCTATCTATCTATCTATCTATCTATCTATCTATCTATCTATCTATCTATCTATCTATCTATCTATCTATCTATCTATCTATCTATCTATCTATCTATCTATCTATCTATCTATCTATCTATCTATCTATCTATCTATCTATCTATCTATCTATCTATCTATCTATCTATCTATCTATCTATCTATCTATCTATCTATCTATCTATCTATCTATCTATCTATCTATCTATCTATCTATCTATCTATCTATCTATCTATCTATCTATCTATCTATCTATCTATCTATCTATCTATCTATCTATCTATCTATCTATCTATCTATCTATCTATCTATCTATCTATCTATCTATCTATCTATCTATCTATCTATCTATCTATCTATCTATCTATCTATCTATCTATCTATCTATCTATCTATCTATCTATCTATCTATCTATCTATCTATCTATCTATCTATCTATCTATCTATCTATCTATCTATCTATCTATCTATCTATCTATCTATCTATCTATCTATCTATCTATCTATCTATCTATCTATCTATCTATCTATCTATCTATCTATCTATCTATCTATCTATCTATCTATCTATCTATCTATCTATCTATCTATCTATCTATCTATCTATCTATCTATCTATCTATCTATCTATCTATCTATCTATCTATCTATCTATCTATCTATCTATCTATCTATCTATCTATCTATCTATCTATCTATCTATCTATCTATCTATCTATCTATCTATCTATCTATCTATCTATCTATCTATCTATCTATCTATCTATCTATCTATCTATCTATCTATCTATCTATCTATCTATCTATCTATCTATCTATCTATCTATCTATCTATCTATCTATCTATCTATCTATCTATCTATCTATCTATCTATCTATCTATCTATCTATCTATCTATCTATCTATCTATCTATCTATCTATCTATCTATCTATCTATCTATCTATCTATCTATCTATCTATCTATCTATCTATCTATCTATCTATCTATCTATCTATCTATCTATCTATCTATCTATCTATCTATCTATCTATCTATCTATCTATCTATCTATCTATCTATCTATCTATCTATCTATCTATCTATCTATCTATCTATCTATCTATCTATCTATCTATCTATCTATCTATCTATCTATCTATCTATCTATCTATCTATCTATCTATCTATCTATCTATCTATCTATCTATCTATCTATCTATCTATCTATCTATCTATCTATCTATCTATCTATCTATCTATCTATCTATCTATCTATCTATCTATCTATCTATCTATCTATCTATCTATCTATCTATCTATCTATCTATCTATCTATCTATCTATCTATCTATCTATCTATCTATCTATCTATCTATCTATCTATCTATCTATCTATCTATCTATCTATCTATCTATCTATCTATCTATCTATCTATCTATCTATCTATCTATCTATCTATCTATCTATCTATCTATCTATCTATCTATCTATCTATCTATCTATCTATCTATCTATCTATCTATCTATCTATCTATCTATCTATCTATCTATCTATCTATCTATCTATCTATCTATCTATCTATCTATCTATCTATCTATCTATCTATCTATCTATCTATCTATCTATCTATCTATCTATCTATCTATCTATCTATCTATCTATCTATCTATCTATCTATCTATCTATCTATCTATCTATCTATCTATCTGTCTATCTATCTATCTATCTGTCTATCTAATTTTTAAGAAAAATGTTATATTTTAATTACTAAACAAATATATTTTTGTAATCCTTTAATTACTATGTATTTCATTTCGGGGGGTGGCGAAGCACACCGGGTATTAGCTAGTTTAATATAAAATCAATTTTTATAAATATGGAGACCATAAAGAAATTAAATTTTCGCTCAATCTTAAATGGGAAGAATTCATGTTAAACAATAATTTTATTAAAATTGCAATTATTAATACAATCCTATTTCAGAATAAATATTATAGTGTTTTATTTTTAAACAATTAAATATAGTATGCAAAAATATCCCATTTTGTTCTGCCAACTTAATTCTATTAAATAAAATTTTTCGTTTTTTTATTTCGCTCGCTTTCTTTATCCTTAATAAAAACAATATCGTTCAAAGACGTTCATTATGAATAAAATTCAAATTAAATTTTATGTTCATTATCTTAAGTAAAATAACCGTTTTGTGCATTTCAATGATTTTTATTTTTGGGTCGATTTTTAGCATTCTACTTTTTTTTTCTCGCCTTCACTTTTAACTATTAACAAGACCATGACCCTTTTTCTTTGTAGAAATAAAGCCAATAAAATAAGTTAATGAAACACTAAAAGAAAAAGAGTTAATTAAATTGTTTAAAATTAAGGTAAATCAGTAAAAGATTTTAGTTTATATTAGCACTTGTGCCGCTAAGTTGTTGAAATTAAAATAATTTTTTAACGTTGGCGTTTTTCTTTTTGATAAGTAGAACATACAAAATGGACAAAATATAAAAGAGGAAAATATATTTTTTAAGTACAAATGAAAAAAGTGTTCTTATTTTCATATAACCTATTAAAACAAAGTTTTTTAATAATGCAAAACTTAAGTAGGTACATATTTATTAGGTAAAAACAGTTTTATCTATAATGTGTTTTTACACGTGTTGCGCTGTGGGGCAGGATGTAAAAAAATTGTTACAAATATATGTATATCTACAATGCTACGGGTCTGCAGTATAACATTTTGATGATTTAGCCGGCAATTTATTTTTTTTTTTATTTTTTTATTTTATAATTTAATTCTACGAAAAGAACAAGTTATATATTTAAAAAATCTGTATGTTTACTACAATTATGATATCATAACTGTATAACGACGCTTCAAAGTGAGATATTTTTATGATTTGGAAAACTTTGCTTTGTAGAAAATTGTTTATCTTTAAAACCGCTTAACGTTTCATTGGAATCGAATATTTTCAATTTGTATACCCTTCACCACAGGTGTAAAGGGTATTTATAAGTTTTTCATTCCGTTTGTAATTTTTGCAATATTCATCTGTCCGACTGTCTGTTGAAATCAGTTTTTAGAAAGCCCCAGTTATCGAATATATATGTTATTTACATCAAATTGTAGGAAATATCCCTTAGAAAAACGCTAATAAAAATGAGCAAAATCGGTTTATAAATTGCCAAAAATATACCTCCAAAAATCGTTTTTTGTTGTCGACTTTCCTATGCTTCTAAACAAGCTAGCGACTTTCGAAATATTCGGAATCTTTTTTTCTAAATTTTAGCTAAATAAATGAAAAAAAATCGGTTCATTAATATCTGAAATATCGGTCAAAACGCGTTTTTAGATTTTTTGAAGCTCCTATATAAGCTACACACAGAAAAGAAATTGATTGGAATGGTTACTGTTATTAAAATTCAGCTATACAAAATGTATTATAAATATTAAATTATTATCATTTCAATATATTTTCGTTCTTTATAGAAGAAACGTTATTAATATAATCATATTAGAGTTCATGTAATTATAAAATTAGTTGCCTCTATCAATTTATATTAGTTGAAATCAATTGGTCAAGAAAACTGAATTAAATTCATACTTCAAAACAAAATATTACTGATAGCAATTAAAAATTTATTTGTTTTAACATAATTTAAAATCGAATCATATTTTTAGTTGCAGTACCTAATAATTTTTATAAAAATTCAGTCATATTTAATATTATAAGTGTAATTCGGTTTTCCCCACCGACTAGAAGTTGTATTAGTCAAATAAAAAGAAAAAAAAATTATTCTGACATTTAAAAAAAAAAATAAAATAAATTAAATTTAGTTTAAACTGAAAAATTATCATTATAAGATGGTATATTTTAATCTCCTGCTGCTATTTTCAATTGGTAAGTAAGAACTGTATTATTTTTCGTAAAATGTGCATGTGTGATATTGTTTTATTTTGTACTTATTTTAGATATCTTCCTTAAAATAACAGCTTATCATCAACAGCTTTCTTGATGATATTTCACGATCATTACATACCACCTGTATTATATGAGCAGGATAAGAAATGTTGCCAGGAAGTCCTTCCCAATTGTAAATTTGGTAAGTTTTTACCTTACAACCTGGAACGGTTTTTTTTATAGTATATCTTGTTTATATTACCTTTTAGGTCGTTCAGAAATACCAAGTCGATCTCAGCTATCGTTTATCCAAAAGTCACAAGATATCAGTGCAATTTCCGGTAAGAATTTCCGAATATATTTGGCCGAATAATGGATAAATCTGAAGGAGAATGCTCTAAACATATGGTAAATAATTAAATATTTGGTTTGTATAAAACATGTTCACTGTCTACAAAGGTTCGAAAGGCTTAATTCTTTAATTCATTTTCTTAAATCGAATTAAATTTATTATCCTAATCATTTTTTAAAGCATTCAAATTAATTTAATTCATTGAATTAAATTCTTTGTACTTCATATGAGTTGAATTAATTCAGCTATGAATTAATTCCTTAAAGAATTCATTCATCAATTATACAATTCAAGCTTAAATCATTAAAATTTTCGTCAATTCAAATCTATTACAAATTAGCTTTAGAAAATATTTTCTAATTCATTTTGTAAAAGATTAAAAAACAAAATATTACAAATTGAATGAAAGAAAAATATTTTCATTCATTTTGGAAATGATTTGAATTAACAAAAATTTAATGAATTCTTTATGAATTAATTCAATAAGGAATTAATTATATTCAAACAAAAGCCATTGAATTAAGCTATTGAATTATATTTTTAAGAATGGTATTATGGAAAGAAAAATTCATATTTCTTAATTCAGAATTAAGATTTAAGGGAATTAAGCTAGCATTTAATTAAGTCTTTCGAAGCTCTGATTGTCTATTATAATAAAAAATATTAAAAAAATTTAATTCTATATATTTTTTTAATTGGTTATGCCTAAAAGTATACTATACTAAGTAAATATATTTAGAAAATATTTCAAACGAAAAAAATGAAAATTTGGCAAGTGATTTTAAGCACTCGTATCTCCGACCCTGAGGGGTCCTTTCCAAACTTAACATTTTACACTCCTCTTTCACTACTATATCAAATTTCACGCAAATCCAACCAGTCGATTAGAAGTTACAGACTTATTTCCAAAAATTTTCGATTTTGCCCCACTCTGCGCTTTAGCTAACTAATCCGTTGCAAAATTAAATGATCTTGTTATTTACCGGTAACCACTTAAAGAAATGAGGAAAAGAATAACTCTAATAAGTAATAGTGATTACCAAAAGCCAGCAAATTTTTTCTGGTTATACAGGCATAAAATATCGAGTTTATATATTTATATATGCACGACGGACTAATGCATAAAATGACCACGTTGCTTCCACAGAACGTTCATAAGTTACTAAAAAACTATATAATAAATAGATCTTTTCAAATAAGATCGAAAGATGTGATTTCTTCACTCAGAAAAATTTCCGCAGGAGTACCTCAAGGAAGTATTTTAGGGCCTCTTCTTTATATACTATATACGGCAGATATGCCCACGAGCCCTATGACTCATACATCAACTTTTGCAGATGATACTGCTTTTGTAAGTATGCATACAAATCCTGTGATTGCATCCGAAAAACTCCAATACCATATCACTGAGCTGGAAAAATGGCTATATAAATGGAAGATCAATGCGAATGCTTCGAAATGTGTCCATATAACATTTACCTTACGCAGGGAAAGTTGTCCCCCCCTTCGAATAAACAATGTCCAAATACCTGAACAGGATAAAGTAAGATATCTTGCTATTCACCTGGACTGGCGTTTAACATGGACTCGTCATATAGAATCCAAAGTTACTCAAATAAAACTAAAATCTGCCCAAATTCATTGGTTAATTGGTCCAAAGTCAGCCCTAGACTTGGACTATAAAGTACTGTTATATAAAGCAGTAATAAAACCTATATGGTTATAAGGCATACAGCTCTGGGGAACAGCCTCCTCATCAAACATTGAAAAATTACAGAGAAGACAGTCCAAACTCCTAAGAATAATAACAGGTGCACCATGGTACGTCAGAAATAGCAACATCCACAAGGATCTCAATATTCCTACAATTCGTGAGGAGATAAAGAACAGTAGCATCAAATATATGAAAAAATTATCTGAACGCTAGGGATCTGCTAACTTTTGAGGGTCACAGACGCCTAAGAAGAATGGAAACACTGTATCTTGGAAGATAACACTACTAATGAAAACTCTACGTTGGATTTTGCAGTGGTAATATCAACAATAATTTAAGTTTAGGTTAAGATTTTAATACTTATTGTAAATTTCTGAAAAAGAAAGATTCAATAAAAACTAATATATATGTAAAAAAGAAAAAAAAAAGTAATATATTTATAGAACTTTAATCATATAAAATGAACCCTTATGTTGACAACCGCATACCCGGGTATGTTTTTCATTTTTAAATTAGCATATTTGAAGTTTTGGTTGTCATATTAAATGGAAAATTTAGATGTTTGTCAGCAATATTGTTAGGTTTTTAAATGCACATGGAACAAATGAAACCGTTACACCTTAGAATGAAGGGATAACCCTATTATACTTGAATAGGAAAAAACTTAAGGGTACTAAAAAACCCTTTTAGATCTTTCTTTTTGTATTTTTAGTAACACTCAGTCAAAATAAGGTAAAAACGGTTGTATAATAATTAGCAAAAAATCATAAAAATTTAAAAATCCAATTTGAAATTTGAATGCAGGAGGAACAAATAAAACCGTCATGCCCTCGGATGATGAGAAAGTCTGATTTTATTTAAGTGGAAACAAATCAAAGGTTCTTAAAAAACCCTTGTATTTTTAGCTTCACTCAGTCAACATTAGGTAAAAACGGTTATATTTTTAGCAAATGATAATAAAAATTGTAAATTATATAATACCTTACAGAAAAATATTATTATCAAATACCATAACCAGGTATGTTGGTTGTAAGGATACGTATAAAATTTTGGTTGTAAAAATAAAGGTTAAATGACGTTCATAAAATAAAAATTATAAGGTTATTTTCATTTAATTAATGGGCAAGTTGGCTATCCACATCAAAGGCGGTAACTACTCATTACTTTTATATGGCGATGTCCATGAATTTATGTCAAAATAATTTGACATTCTCCTGTAATAATTTTTAATCAACTTTGATTTAAAATCATTTTATATTAAGAGGTTGTCCTTTTCGCGATATTTTTGAAATACTTAAATTCTGATTCAGCACAACAATAAAATTGTTTGAAAATAAAATTTGTATAAAAACTATTCAAAAAATATTTTAAAAAATTAGTAATTTTCATACAAATTTTATTTTCAAATAATATTATTGTTGTGCTTAATTAGGCTCTTAGATACAAAGACTCAAAATTTAAAAATATTGTAGCTGAAGTATGTGACTTAAATTTTCACCAATAAATGAAACCAAACTCAAAATGTGAATGCATTTCTAATTTCCTGGGTCAATATTTTTTTCTTATTAGGAAGTAATTTTAATCATTTTCTTGCATTTGCGCCTATTTAGCTAAATTTGAAATTTGTTTAAATGTTCGACTTTAAACCTTTTTAAACCCCCACGAATTTGATTCATGCCAACGGATTTTAAAAGCTTAATTACTGTTTTTTTTTTTTTTTCGTCCAATGTGCCAAGATAAGAAAGTCCAACAAAAATTTTGTCAAATTTAAAATTTGATTTGAACTAATTTTCTTTTTTGTCGTACATACATATTAAAGTTAAATTTTATTGAGCCTTTTTTATAACAATAATTGATCATAAAGTTAAAAATAATTAAGAAATATTTAAGATTATAATGTATTGTCTTAAAATATATAAATATATATTATAATCAGTACCAATCTTAACTATATTATGAATAGAAAATATAATTTTAGATAAAAGAAAAATGCTCTTGTTCCCGAAGCTAACTTTGTCATGATAATATAATATCTCTTATAAAATAAAATATACTTAAAATTAATACTTACATACTGAAAACAAACCTACAGAATAAATATAGCTAACCTCTGTGAGTGCCAGGATATGTCTTTTTAAAAAAATCTGGTGAAGAATTTGCAAAATCATAAACAATATTTTCATTTTGTAAACCAAAAGGAGATAGATAATTTGTATTTGTCCAACTGTAATCTCTTTGAGAAGCAATTATCTCTTTAAGAACAATATTTTCGTGCAAAATCAATCTGTTAATATAATTTTTAATTAAATCAATTACATAAAAATTCAAAGGAGTTACTTTTGATTCTTTACAGATCTCTCAAAAATTTCAAATTTTTTCATAAGAGTTGGTGAAATAAAAAACCAAATTGGAAAACCGTACAATAACACGGGTCTTAAACAAGTTTTGTAAATTAACAATTTAGTTCTAACCGGCAAAGATTTATGTACTAAAATTCTGGCAAAGTATCGTTTAACTTGATTAACTTTATTTAGTGTAAATTTGCCATGTTCATTAAATTTAAAAAGTTTATTAAAGATTATACATAGATATTTAAATTTGTCTTTAAAAGGTATTTCAACATCACTTAGAAAAGGCTTTAGTCTTTTACTTTCAGGTACAACAAAATAAGCACATTTGCCAGATGCGTTTCTCAAACAAATTGCCTCACTTTTAGAGGCATTAATTTTTATTCCCCAAAAATCATAGAATTCTTTTACTTTACCTAAATGTCTAGACACAATTTGAAGAGCTTTTAATGGAGACTCGCGATGAGCATAGAGTAATGAATCATCTGCATAAAGAATACCAGTAGAATTTAAGTAATTATGAGGAAAATCGTAAATAAAAATATTATATAAATGAGGCGCTAATATAGACCCTTGAGGCACTCCACATGAAACTTGACCAAAATCAGATAAAGTATTATTCAATTCTATACAAAAACGTCTATTATTAAAAAAGCTTCTGAAAAGTTTTATTATGTGAGAATTAAATCCAATGTTATTCATTTTAAAAAGTATACCATTATGATATGCTCTATCAAAGGCTTTTTCTACATCAAGAGAAACTGCAACAGTACAATAACGTTGTCTTAATTTACAAATAACATCATTTTGAAACTTTGAAAGAGCATCAACCGTAGAATGTCCCTTTTTAAAACCAAATTGTAAATTTGATATGTAATTATTATTTAAACCAAAATCCATTTTTTCGCGAATAATTTCCCCAAATTTGAAAGTAGAGAAATAGGCCTAAGATTGTTTATATCATTACAGTTTGTTTTCTTTTTAATAGGAACAATTTTTGAAATTTTCCAGGAGTCTGGAAAATAGGCATTATTTAAACAATTATTAAAAATTATAACTAAAAACTCAAAAGCTTTAATAGGGAATTTTTTAATTTAAAAATTTGAAATTTTATCTACACCAGCAGACTTTTTATTATTCAGATTCTTTGAATAATTTAAGATATTATCCAGATTTATAAATCTACAACAATTTTAATTATTCAGAGATGAAAAACTAATATCGAAATTATACAAAACATTAAAGTCCAAAGAAGACAAGTAAAAATCTATTTCTGGAGTGTTCCTATCTAAAAAATGCCCACTATAAAAACTAGAAAAATGATTTTTTAATGTATTTAATTTAGTATTTTCATCATCAATAAATAAACCATTAACAGACAAATCTCCTAATGCAGTTTTACGTTTATACCCCAAAAAACTATAAATTTGTTTATGTGCAAGAGGACCAGGTTTAATTTTGTTAAGTTTTTCACTAAAATTATGTATATTTTCCTTACTAACTCGTTCCTTTACCAAAATATTTAAAAGTTGAATTTGCTTAGAAAGTAGCTTGTATTGATTGTTATTTCTGTTTATTGTTCTATTATAAATCTTTCTTAATTCTTTTTGCCAATTATATTTAATTTTGAATGATTTTTTAACAAAATCTGAACTTTCAAATTTTCTAAATTTAAATTCAGTTTTCTTAGTATGCATATCGATGCATGTGTTTACAGTAGAAGTAAATTTATCAATATAAAAATCTATTTCATTGTTAATCAAATTTCTAGAAAAAGGTGGAAAATTGTTTAAAAGATTCATTGTTAAATCATTTTTAAAACTATCCCAATTAGTATCTTTATATGAAATTAATGAATTTGGTTGTTTTAATATAAAATCAAACTCCAATAATTTTAAATTTAAAATCAAAGGAAAATTATCTGAAAATGTAGCAAATTTTCAATACTAAAATTGGGATCAATAAAATCAACAACGTTAGAACTTAAAACAAAATGATCTAAAAATGAACGCCCATTTGGAAACGAAGGAATATTGTTACAAATTCTTACAAATGAATGTGAGTTAATATTCAGCCAATTAGAAAATGTATTTCCGTTTAAATTGTTAAAAGTATCCCCCCATAAAACATTTTTAGAATTAAAATCTCCACTTATTATCAAAGCATCAAAATCTTTTGAGAAATTTGAAATGTATTGTAAACCATCCTCAAACAGATTGGAGTTGAAGTTGCAAGGAATATAAATTGATCCAACTAAGATTTTTTTAACCAAATTATTAACTTTAATGTGCATCTCAATAAAAACATTTGGGAAAGATAAACTAGATAAATCTAATCTTAAAAATGAATATTTTTTTTTTTTTGAATAGCAATGCCAACACCTTGTGATGAGTAATCTCTTATAAAATAAAAATTATCAAAATAAACTTTATGATTTGATTTTAAATGAGTTTCCTGAATGAAAGCGAAGTCAATACTATTATAGTTTAATATATTAGACAAATCAATTCCTCTACTTGTTTCTACAATCGATCTGATATTAAAAGTTAACATTTTCAAAACTTTATGGACCATAAGTAGATAAAACTTCCTGTAAAAGACTTTTACATTCAGATATTGCCAGAGATTTTGACATTTCTTTAAATGTTTGACAATTAAAACAAAAAGGTTGATCATTGACATTTGAAGTAAGTAAGCATTTACCAGGTTCATGATTAGAAGAGCATTTAACACAAACATATGAGCGATTGCAATTCTTAGACATATGACCAAAATTTTGACATCGATAACATTGAACAACTTTATGATTTCGTCTTGGCTTTTCCCAAGTTATTACTTGGTTTAATAAAAAACGAATATTAGATAAATCACTTAATTGTCTACCTTCCTTAAGAGTAATCAAAAATAAGCCTGTTTCATATTATTCTTTTTAGAAAAAGAAGTTTTAAATTTTGAAACCGATTGAACTGTATCGAGTACTAATTTATTCAATTCAGACTCTATTTCAGAAATAGTAGAATTGTAATAAAGACCTCGTAACACTAATGACTGGCGTCTCAGCTCTAAAGGTGTAAAGGAGTATGATTCAATATTCTTTTCTCTAAGTAGTTGCATCATTTCTGTATGTGCCGAGACATTTTGTAGATAAAGTTTGCTTTTAAAATTATTAACATTAACAATTTTAAATTCAAGACCCTTTGATTTTAACTGATCAACTAAAGATTTAATATTAACTCCATAGAGGAATATAGGTGGACAAAATTGTTTACTATTTTTTTGCTTTTTCGTCACCGGATTAATTTTTACATTACTAGTTACGTTTGATTCTACTGTTAGATCTTCTAAAATTGCAAATCTATTCCGACTACAACTAGGTTTGGTATTAGAATCATTACTTAAATTAGTATTAGTATTACTTAAATTAGATAAATCTATTTTTAAATCGCCACATGAATTTCCTTTGTATTTTTTATTTCTAATTAGTTCAAAATTATCATTATCACCTGCAGATCTTGTCATTTCAAAATTATTGTCCTAATTCAAAACATTAGATTGAGTATCATCATTGTTATTGGATTGTTGACGGAAATTATCTGATTGTAAGCTTTGACAATCCATTTTTAAAACATCATTTTTTTCAAATACTTCAATTGAATTAATTGCAAAAGAAGCAATCGATTTATTAGGTTGATTGGTACTATTAACAGCATTTCCAGAAATATCGATGTAGTTTTGAGTAATAGAAGAATTCAAGGCTGAATTGATCAGTCCTGATCCAATGTTAGCAGATTGAGATGTATTTTTAGCTTTTGCATTCATATTATTTTGTGTTGAATTATTCGTTGGATACATCAAAGTTTTATCTGGCGGCTTTTTAACTTGATTGCCCAGAGGCACAAGCGGTTTATCCATTATAAAGATAAATAAATTGAGTTAAAAGTTTTTATTTTTTTAATATGTTTGAAATAGAAAATATATATTTAAAATTATTTTTATTAGAGCAAAACACGTCTGCCTTCTATGAAATCAAAATCGAAATCCCGTACATACATATATTTGTATATTTTGAAAATATTTATTTCATTTTTAAAACATTTATTGTTCTTTAGTAGCAATCCATCAATCACATTTGGTGTGAGCTCACTTTGTGAATTACCTTAAAGTTTCATTTCATACATTTTCAATTAAAAGATGACATTCTTCAATAAAAATATTTTTTTTTTAGGTTTTTTATATTTTAATATAAAACAACAAACTTTATGACGGTATTTTTCAGCATGACTGTCAATTTTGTAAGTTCATTTATGTACTCGTTATCAAATATAAATAAAACATCAAATAAGCTTTACCCCACCAGCAGCACTTCCCATTGCTTCAGGATTCTTAAAATGTTTAAGGACTATAAAAAGTTGTCAACAAATTTTTATATCACTTATAAAACAAATAGTGAGCATTACCATAGATTTTAAGGTAATAAATTTAGTTTTCTTTGGCTTTTATTTGTAATGTCCACACGAAAATTTTCAATAAAAAACGTGAAGGGAAGTAGGAGGAACAACAGCAAAAAAGTAAACAAAGCTTTAAATAAACTTAAATCATAGAAAAATGTTTGCCAACATTATTCAGTAAGCAGTCTGTGTGTGTTCTGGTACACTAAGCGAACTTAACTTAAAAGCAGTTATAATACTAAGCATAAATATTTATTTGTTACAACAAAAATAATGTGTATCTAAATGTAAGAGACTTAGTTTTGCATTAGTGATCTTAACAAAATTTCCTTCACTGTTACTTTTTTGTCCTTGTCTACTTTATTTAGGTAAAAAAAAATTTTAAGCTATTTTTCTTAACTAATGTCTTTATTTCCTTGATGTTTAACGATAATGACAAATTCCAAACGTAAAAGTACAAAAGACCAAAATTTAGGTCATACCTTGTTATTTTAGTAAAAGATGCTAAAGAAACCCAAAAAAATTTCACAATAAAAACTTGTAAAGGAAGTAAAAAAAACCTTTAAAGTGAATATTTCTTTGTCTAACATATTTCTTAGTTATGTACGGTAGCCTCATACAATAACACAGTCATAAATAAAAAAAAAGAAACCTGTAAAAACAAAGTTTTAAATGCCACAGCAAAACCAGCAACAAACTTTATAGTTCGTACTATAGAAAAAGTTTTTACTTCCGTTTTCTTTAGTTTTTCTTTTATAAAATTAAAAACTACTAAAGAAGTACTGTATAATATATAGTGTATATAAGAGGAATTTTGATTAATGTCCGCAAGTAGTTTTAACGGTAGTAAGTTATTTTTGCATTGAAACTACTCAAATAATAAACAACTAATTTAAGATTTTTAGATAGTTTAGATAAAAGTAGTAAATTTGTCACAAAAAAAATTAAAAAAATTGTGTATAAAAGCTATTTATATCCATTGTAGGGTTAATTTATTATAACCCGACTATTAAAAAAAAATAACAGGTTAGGATGCACTGGAATAATTACTATTTAAATATACATATTTTTCATTAATTTCCATTGTAAAGCATAAATAATTTTGAACATGTATTTATGTTTTAATGAATTTTTGTATCGGCGAATTTATGGTTTGATAAATTTATGAAAATATGAGCATAAAAATATGATTTTTCCATTCATTAAAATTACAAAATAACTTTTATTTCTACTCGAAGAAATAAAATCACGAAATAAATGTAATTTTTACTAAAAAAAATAAAAATCACAAAATAACTGTAATTTTTATGATAAAAGTTATAAGTGTTACGGTCCACAGTGTGGTCAAACGCTTAGTTTTTGGTAATAAATCTATATCTTCTAAACTACTGGTCGGATTAAATTGAAATGTATGGAAGAGTTATAGAGAACCTTTCAGAAAAATATTCTTGTAGTTATCCTGTGATAACACGAGGTAAGCTAAATGGTGTCAAATTTGGCTACCTCGAGTATGTAAAAGTTTCAAAAAAAACCGTAACTTCTACAAACGATGTGCCATTTTAAAGATAAAGTGATTGGCAAGAAAAAAAAATAAGCTTACTCACCTAAGTTATCTCTTACAGTTAAAAAGATATTTACACTTGAATTTTAGATTTTTGATTTTTTGACTCGACTTTCTTTCGTCCTGAGGTATATGAGTCCTGAGGTATATGTGGTAAAAATTGTTAAAAAATATTTTGTAATTTTCTATATATTTCAAAATAATATGCTGAAAGAAATTGTGGATTATATCAATTCGTCTTGACGTGAAAAATATTCCAAGTCAGCACTCTGAAATTAGAATGAAAAATAGCTATATTTTTACAAAAATACAAAAGGTAAGGCTTAATAAATGGTTAATAAAGAAATTTTGAATTGATTTAAGTTTTCTCCCTACATCCAGCAATGGTCGAAAATGGTGAATTTTAGAAAAAAGTTTAATTTTCATCGATTAATAAAAAAATATCACCCGAGCTTTTTTTAAGTTTATAGACGATATTTGATCAAAAAAATAGATCTAGAATGATTTGACACTAAACTGCTTCCCGCTCGGCCAAAAATGAATGCAGGAGTGTAGATTTTATGAAAAAAGTCATTTAAAAAGCTTTACAAATCAATTTTTGGCAATTTTTAAAAAACAAACAATATTTAATAAATAACAATCAAAATGCGCCAATACAGTTGTGTGTTACGTATACGCACATATGGAAATAAGTCGTCAGCTTATATAATGCTTCCAAAATGATCTATATATACATAATATACATCAATGAATTGGAAAATAAGTCTATTTTATATTCCTTTAATATTTTATAAGCTTTTGGAAAGTAGGTGGAGTTTTGCTTAACAAATTTTTTTTTGTTTTTTTTATATCTTTTTTTTTTTTTTTTTGTTATTTTTGAAAAATTGCCAAAAATCGGTTTTTAAAGCTTTTTTAATGATTTTTGCAGAAGCGAAAGACTGGTATATATTTTATACATTACATAAGAAATAATGGCGAAAATATTATGCTAATATGCTTTTTTATGTATTTAAAAACAAATTTAACATTTTTTTATTAATCGATAAAAATTAAACGTTTCTCTAAAATTCACCATTTCCGACCATTGCTGGATGTAGGGTGCAAACACAAATCAATTCAAAATTTCTTTATTAAACATTTATGAAGTCTTATCTTTTGAAATTTATGAAGAAAAATGTTTTTTTTTTTTTTTTTTTTTTAACGGAACTTTGAGAAAAAAGTGAAAGAATTGTGCTATATTCTTGTAAAAGATGGCAATTTTTCATACTAATTTCAGAGTGATGACTTTGAAAATTTTTCACCTCTATACACATTGAGATAATCCAGAAATTCTTTCAGCATTAAATTTTGAAATATGTAACAGATTATAAAATATAAAAGAAAGTCGGGGCAAAAAAATCAAAAATTCAAAATTTAAGTGTAAAGGAAATATAAAAAAAAATCTTTAAAATCGGACTTCATTTGTAGAAGATACGATCTTTTTAAAACTTTTACATACTCGAGGTAGTCAATTTTGACACCCTGTAGCTTATCTTGTGTTATCACAGGATAACTACAAGATATTTTTTCTGAAAGTTTAGGTCCTCTCATACAACTCTTCCATACATTTTAATTTAATCCGACCCGTAGTTTAGGAGATACAGACTTATTACAAAAAAAAATTTGCGTTTTACCCCACTGTGCGGTCCTTGAATAAAACCCAATTTGTATGGAAAACATTTTTTAAGTATTTCATCTTTTTTTGGGATTAATTTAGTTTGGGAGTTATTTAACGGTACCTGCAATGTTGACTTTAATGACAGGTTTTAAAACTTTTAAGTACTATGGAGAAATGTCATCAATCTATTGTCCAATTTAAATCCGCATTAATTATTATTGTGTCATTTTTTATATTCATATTCCTATGAACTTAAATGTCAAGTTTGGGGCCAAGTGCTAAGTTAAAAACGATATTTCCTTTACTAACCAATTTCAAAATCCTTTCGCCAGATTTTACTCCTCAATAACTTTGGCTGAAAGTAATCCATTTGGTTCAGTGTAAAACCAAACCAAAAGGTACAAACCAAAAAGGTACATAAATACAATGAAAAAGTTCATTGATTTAATGAATTTGTGCACTAATTTTGACTCTATGTACAGGTTCATTGAAACAATGTATAGCCATGTTTAAAATTTAATGTACAGGTACATTGATTCAATTTATTTTTACATTGAATCAATGAACAAGTTCATTATACAAAATAAATAATTCCAGTGAACAGTACATTGATTTCAATGAACTCATATTTTTCCCCAAATGAAATAATACATTGGAAATGTATTGTTCTGTATTTTTGGTTTTTATTTTATTTCAAATTAAATGATTAAATTGTAGTTAATATAAGAAACAATAAAATATAATTTTTTTAATATAGATCACATAAATATAATACATTAACATTTTACTAAAAAATTTAAATAAACAAAATACATGTTACAGGAGTGATCGTTGACTTCGAGTTTTCTTTAACATTTATTTTATAAAGTACCCAGCAGGCCATATGTCCATTAACGACATTTTAACGATTTTTTAAAAGTCACCTATATTGTCATCTTACCACATTTTCGGCGACTTCAATAACAAAATATACTGAATTGTCGTACATATCTAGTTCGGTGACAACATGAGTAAAATGTCCAGCGAGAATGTCGTGAGTTAAACCAAATACACGACATGCTGCATGACAATGTGATAAATATAAGCATTAATAAAACCATTAAAAAGTAGAGAATGTTGTAGCTGAAGTGGTAAGTGCGCTTGACTATTCAATAAGGAAGAGAGAAATTGGTGGCCTGGGTTCAAATCTCGGCGGAACCCAACTTTTTTTTCATTTATTTTTCATAAAATGGTTGACGAAAATATACATGACACTGTCGCTCAAGTTATCGTTGATGACTTAAGTGCCCTTTGTTCGAAAATGTCACTAATGTTTGTTCGGAGCTGTCGTACATGTGTCATCGAAGACTGTGACAAATCATCAAGACATCGTCGATATTTTCTACTAGACATGGCCTGCTGGGTACTCCCTGTTGTCCGATATATTCCTCAATGGTGGTATGGAATATCCATTTAGACACCACATTAATTGCCAGCATTGTCCTGAACAAAAAAGTTTTATAAATAAAATTTTTAAAATTGACTTTAAATTTTTTTTAACTAGTTACCTTTGAGTTTTTTTGTTTATAGAAATTCCCATATTTTCATAAAATGTTCCCGATAGTTACAAACAATTCTATGACGATCACCAGATGTAACATCCAAATTTTGATTAGTCTGTAAAATATTTTAATTAAAAATTAAATCATAATATTTTATATATTTATGAATACTTGCGAATAGAATACTCTTGGTTTTTGAATTCACCATATTTTTTGAAACCCTGGTATTTGAGGCTAACAACCAAGGACCCAAAATAATTATTATCATAATTTTCGAAATCCAAAAAATTGGCACTTTTTAAGAGTTATTACAAAAAATTGATTTTTAATAATTATTGAATAATATAAAAATATAAGTTACTCATAACTATAATTTTTTTTAACTAATATTTTAAAAATTAATTCAAATAATTATTGATGAGCAAAAAAATATAAATTTTAAATAATTATTATTTTTCGATATATATTAAATAATAATTATAATAATAATTTTTTTATAATAATTAATTGCGAATATCATTACAATTTTATCATCTCAAGCCTCACGTGATATTAGAAACCTAATTGAACATACGTATATTGTTTTTATCAAATTTTAAAGAAAAAAATACCCAAATAAAATATTCATGAATTTAAAAATTATACATAATTTTAACTATTATGGATTAAATTTTTCAATAACTATTAAAAAATGATTTTTAAATAAAAATTAAAAAATAACTATTATTAATAATGTATATTAATTTTCTCAATCTAATTATTATTATTTCGATAAAAATATATTAATTGAAAGCAAATAATTATTAATAAGGAAAAAAAATAAAAATTGCATAAAATAGTTACAATTTAAGAAATTTTACATAAAAATTGTAATAATTAAGACTTCGCTAACAACACATTCCTCTGCGTCCTAATTGTTTTATCTACACCAGGGGTTCTCACAAGAACTTGCTTCGCGACCCCTTTTTGGCATATCAATGGTAGCGCGACCCACCGCAACTTTTATTGGCTTATAAATATAAAATAACCTAACATAAAAATGAGTAAATGCTTCTAAAAAGATCATTTTCACCACTTCAAAAGTAGAACTAATCGCATATTTTGAACTTTTTTGGATGTTCCTTCTAAAAAGTGAAAATAAATGAATTTTTAGCGCAAAAAATGTTAACTATTTCTACAAATTAAAATTTCGCTAATTTTAAAACATTTTTATTATATTTTAATAAGAATAAAACTGAATTTTTATTAAAAAATGTTATACATATAGTTTTAAGAGAAGTACTTAATGCACACAAAGTATACAAGAACATTCTACCAATTACAACACAATGTTATATTTATGACTTTTTCAGTTCCTTGTTTTTGGTTCATGATATCTTTGTATAAGAAAGGAGATAGTTTTACATTAAAATATTTGTTGATGAAAATTATCCTAATATTTTTAGGACTTCGGACTCACATACGGATAAACTTTTCAGTATTTCTAAAAAAATGGTTTGAAATCAAAATAAAATTTATTTCATGAAATACATACTTTTTTAACTCCTTTTGAAATACATAAATATGGAATATTAAATATCGTTATTCATATTAAATGAATTGTTACGTCTTCAAATTATAAAAAAATTTTATTGTTATAGCCAAAAATTTCTCTGCGAAATAAATGTTTTGATCAGCAGTAAGAAGTCGCACTGCATCTTTCAAGAAAATTTTAACAATCTATTTGCACAGATATTATTCTGTGATTGAAATTCGGAAAGCCATTCAACTTTAAAAAATAATTCTACAAAAAATTATTATTAATACATTGAGTTAATATTTTTACATATACTATATTTTTAAATCAATGAACTAATACATTAAATTAAATAATTTTATTAAGAACTAAATTTAATGAATGGTTTCAATAAAATTTTCACCTCGGATAGGTATGTAATTTTTTTTTTTTAATTCGCCAGAAATTCATTTATGACTTGAATGTTTTTTAGGTTTCAACGAAACCGAAATGGATAAGACACCACGAATACTGATGAAGTATGTAGCGGCGCAGAAAATACGTATTCCATTCTGCTGGTGTCTAATTATAGTCCACAAACTCTGCTTTGGTACCGCCAAACAGAGATAACAAGGCAATTTACGATTGCAAACTTGTTTATGGTCCTTCGAGCCGGATGTCGGCTTACGACACTATGTAACCACATCTTTAACAGCGTTTATAACGTTAGGTTCAACCTCTTTTTTACTTGCCCAAACGCCTGGCGCTGCTGAGTCCCTCAAAATTGCACCCAGTGCAAGGCGGGTGCCATGTTTAGGTTTCAACGAAACCGAAATGGATAAGACACCACGAATGCTGATGAAGTGAGTAACGGCGCAGAAAATACGTATTCCATTCTGCTGGTGTCTAATTATAGTCCACAAACTCTGCTTTGGTACCGCCAAACAGAGACGACAAGGCAATTTACGATTGCAAACTTGTTTAAATGTAAAAATGTACAAGTAGTCCTTCAAACCGACGCGAAATTACGTACTTTCGTGATTTCAGCCGAAATCAAGTTAAAATTACGTAATTTCCCAAACATTTTAACAGTTGCGAAAATACATAATTTTGTGTAATTTCGACGAAAAAACTCTTACATGGTTGAAAATGTAAATTTTTTGTACGACATATTTTAAGATGGAGATGTAAACAAAAACAGCTGACAGCTTTTTTTCATATTTACAAAAAAATTTAAGTGAAATTCAAATTTGGTTTTGTTAAATTTTTAGCAAAATTATGGCAAAAGAACAAACAATGAACTTAAGTAAATAAAATAACTTTACAACCAAAAAATATATTTGGGGATTCACAAAGTGTGCTACCATGTCGTATTGTCATAATGTCATACAATTTTACAAAGGAAAAGCAATAACAATATTTTTTATACATTGAAATATCCCCCATTATATTGACAAAAATAATAATTTTTAATCAATGTACACAAGAAATTGGTACATAGAAAAAGTATCAGCTGGTCAATAAATAACATCAAATGTCAAATACGTTAGTACGAACAGTTTACATTTCATTCGTAATTTCAGCATGAAATTCAATATTTTAATGATCACGTATTAGTTAAAAAAAAATCAGCTTTAGAATTTGAAGATTTTTTTTAGCAGAACGGAAATGTCTGTCCGTCCGTCTATACATTAGAGTTAAATGGGTTGAAAATTATGCATAATTCAGAGAAGGGGGGTATCAATACTTTAATTATCATGTTTAATTTTTCTATCTATTAGTAAGTAGAAACATTTATTTTTAGAATTATAACGTGTTTTTTGGCTGAATGGTAATGTCCGTCCTTCCGTCTATACATTTGGTTTAAATGGGACGAAAATTACGCTTCATCCAGGAAAAGGTAATATACAAATTTTGATGATCACTTTCAATTTTTTCTATTTATTAGTTAGTAAACAAATGCATTTTTAGAATTATAAAATATTTTTTGGCAGCATGGCAATGTCCGTCCGTCTGTCTATACATTTCGGTTAAATGTGTCGAAAATTCCACTTATTCAAGGAAAGGTGATATCAAAATTTTAATACCTTCATTTGGTTTTCATATTATTCGAGAAGTGGGAAAAAGATATCTTTCGAATTTGTAGAATTTTTTTTAAGAATTCTAATGTCCGTCCATCTGTCCGTCTGTTTGTTAATTTTTGCAAACTTTCCAATTCAAAATCATTTAATTTTTGATTTAATAAAGATAACGACTCAAAATTTTCTTAATTCGATATATAATTTTGCTTTTTAACCAACTACATGAAATATAATAAAATCGGTTGAAAATATTTGGCTATATATGGAAAAATCTTAACCAAGATCTTGTAAAATTGAGATTTTTGAAAATTCAAATGTATATAACTCGAAAAATATATAAGATAAGTAGTACATGCAATCATGTTTTCTAATGAATTTATCAAGGACTTTAAGGTGATATAAAATTCTTGGAAATCGGGTAAAGAACAAAAATTCGCTAGTGGTTAACCTTTTCCATTACACTATTTGTCTATTTTGAACCCCTATAGTTCTGCTCCTGTTGCGAATATTGGCTTCTAAACTCAAAATTCTACAATTCTCTGCTACGCCTGTATGAAATTTCATGCAAATCGAACTAGAAATCCGATTAGAAGTTATAGATTTATTTCGATTCTTCCCCACTGTTTAATGTTTGATAAAGCAAACAAAATGTCTGGCACTTACATGCCTATTCACAGAAAAATTGTGACTGAAAAATAGTCATAAAATACAAATTGTGACTATAGTCTTTAATTTTCTGTTCACAAACAAAAATATATTAATATTTCGTTTTCAAATTAAGACCTGATATGTAGACAGTCATAAGAATTATGACTATCATAAAAAGACATTTTAATTAAAAATAAAAAATATGAAAATATAAAAAAATGTGTTGTAGAAAAAACAATGCATACAGTCATATTTGAAACATTTAAGGGCCTAAAAGCGATAAAACATATATACAACACACTCTTAATCACATATCCTGCAGATTTTCATAGAATTTTGCAGTATTCTTTGCAAATTATCATATTTTTCTAAAAATTTCAAATTTTTTAAAAAAAAATTTATTTTTAATTTTTATTTTTAATTGACAAGAAAAGTCAGCATTTTTAAATGTTAAGCATGTTTTGTGACTATGTTAACAGAATATGAAGTTATGACCGAGTCACAAGTATAGTCGTAACTTTTTGTCATAATAAAATTGTGACTTTTTTAAGACTTTTTCTATGAATAGGCATGTTAAGCTGTTTTTTGTATGAAATCTACTGGAGTTTTTTCAAAAAATGTAAATTTCTAAAATCGGGCTACATATGCGCACGATTTTTTTTCAGAATATTAAAGTAGACAATATGTTATATTTTTCAGACAATTTTCAGAACAAACATCCTGTAACATTTTTAGTTGCACTCCATGAAAGTTGAAAATTAGTGAATTTTTGGACAATTTTCAAAAAAATAACAAAAATACCTGGACAAAAAATAATTTACAAATTCTTGAATAAATGTAAACTCAAGTACCTGAAGTTAATGGTTCCATTTTAAATTTTTCCTTCAAAGCACCTTTTATTAAAAAAAATTCACCGAAAGTGAATGAAAATTTAATCTTTTGCTCTTTTTCCAAAATATAAAAAAAATGTGTACTTTGGCAGCTCAGTACACAAAAACAACGCAACCTAGGCTAATGATTTTTATTGTTATTGATACATAATTTTGTCTATTTTTATTCGGTATCCAATTTTATTACAAAAAGTTAATTTTAAAAATTCAATTAAAAGACACTTTCGACTCCTTTTACCCCAACGTGAAACTTAAAAAATAAAAAATAATAATAATAAAATGTTTGTAGGTATTTTCCAAAAATGTGATAATATTCTTTCACTTCTAACATGGTTTCAAAAGAAATCTTAACGTCGCATATTACCTATGGAGCCATTTTATTATTTTCAATTTTGAAAAATTCGCGAATTTATTTACGATTTTCATTTCCCGAAAAGGGACCACTGTGACCATTGTGCATCGGTTCTTGATCTATTTGTACAAAATTTTGATATTTTTAAGAGAAATCGGCTGAAAAGTTAGAATTGGAGTTCCATAATTTTTATATTTTATATATTTATATTTTAATTTCTTTTAGTATTCTAATCGTTTGGTTAATTAGTTTACATAATACCCCTGTCAAATAATTATATGTGCAATTTTTGTTTTCTGGTTTTTATATTTTCCAAGAGTGATATACATTTCATTGGTTTATATTTTTTTTCATTCTTACCTAATGTCCCTATTTGCAAAATTTTAGCTTCCTCTTGGCATTGTATTCAAAGTACCTTTAAAATAAACATATCATTCTCTAAATTTTAATAGAAAATAATTATATGTGCAAATTGACACTTTTACTCAACAGACTTACATGAAGGCCACAGTTTGAACCGTTTAACCAATTAAAGTTAAAATTAAAGTTATTTCGGGAATATTTAAAATGATTAAACCTAAATACCAACATTTTTTATTTATTTTTTTTTTTTTAATTTATAGCCAAAATATGTCACCAGGTCATGAACTGTCAGTTGAAGTGCTAAAATCATTAAAGTAAGACGACAATTTATATAAAATTCCAAAAAATGGTGTATACAGAAAATGTTTATAATAATACTGTTGAAAATTTCCAAAAAATCTGAGAAATTGCTATCATTCTAGGAGCGGTAACCCATAATCAATTGCTGATTAGCGGGACTTAAGGACATTTTTCGAAGAAAAACAACATATGTTACAGAAAAATAAAGGCCAAATGAACGGGTTTTAATAATTGGACGTGAGCATAAAATAATAAAAGAGGTTTTAGATTAAAATTATGACCTTAGGGTGGCAAAAACATAACTAATAGAGCGGTACAAAAATCCACACGCAGGATTTTATGATAAATATAATTTTTTGGTTAAAAACTTTAATTACACCATGAGTTCATGTGCATAAGGAATGAAAAATATTATATTTAAATTATCCAAGTGTTTATTAAAAATATTACATGGGTATTCGACGTCTACAAAAGACATGATTGAAGCGTAATTATAGTGTCGAATCGCACATAATATAAGTCAATTTTAGTTCTAGATAGAAGTTAAAAATATTTATTGGACGTAGCTAAATTAATTCACAGCACAACATAAATTTACTGGACAAAAAATCCAATAGCTTCGTTGATGAATTTCCTACAAAAATTAGATTTTTCAGTAAATTAATGTGACGATGTTACTATATCGGGCCTCAAAATCGGTTTTTAAGTCACAAAGTATTATATTTCTGCAGCGACCAGTAATGATCCTCAGACCTTTATGACATAAGGATTTCCAAAGAATACTGAGTGCTGAGATATATTTAGATTCAGAGCTATATGACAATATCAAATGTTTCAAATTGATTTTGTATAAGTATACTACAGTTTTGACCTATATATATGTAAAGGAAAAAGGACGAATCGGTATAACGAAGGATGCATCTGGTAACGTTATATTAGGATAACACAATTCCTTAACAGCTTTCATGAATATTGAAAATTAACTTTATTTAAATAAAGGATTTTTATAAAATTCTTGTCGTGCACATATAATTATTTTCTATGAACAATTTTAAAATCAAATAAATTTTGCCACAAAATACACATAAGAAATAAATTTTTCATTTGACTTATAAAGCTCTAATAAACATTAAAAATATAAAAAAGATTTGAATTTGAAAATCCTATTTTTGAAGAAAATAAATTACTTTATAGGTATGCACATATAATTATTTGACTGGGGTATATATATAGAAAAGAGTAACGTGACTGACTGACTGACTGATTCATCATCCCACAGTCCAAACGGCTGATGCTAGAGAGACGAAATTTGGAACGTAGGTAGGTCTCCCATCATATAGATCCACTAAGACGGGATTTTTGGAAATTCGAATGTTTAGGGGGTAAAAAAGGGTAAAAACGGGTAAAATCGGTAACCTTATAACTCGCAAACTAATAATGATACAAAAAAAGTTGAATTAAAAAAATAATTGGATAAGTGTCTGGTACTTTTTTGAAAATCGGCCGTTTTAGGTAGAAAACGGGTAAAAACTGTATTTTGGTACTTTTTTGACACCATATGTATCTTTGAAACCAATCAAGATACAGATAAAATTTATGTCGTATTCAAAACTCATCAAAAAATTAGAAATACAAATTTGGTACTTTTTTGAAATTCAAACGTTTAAGGGGTAAAAATCGTACCTATTTTTGGTACTTTTTTCATAAAACATTTTTTTTTTTTTTTTTTTTTGTAGATAAGAATTCACAAGAGTGATGAGAGATGTAGGTAAGAATTCAAGAGGATGGACTTCGTGGTACTTTTTTCTTCTTCTATTGGTACTTTTTTGCATTTTCTATAATATTTAACATGAAATTAAATACGCATGGTCCGATGTTGGAAAGAATTCACAAGGGGGGACTTTTTGGTACTTTTTCGTTCTTCTTATGGTACTTTTTGAATTTTCTATAATTATGAACCTAGAAACATGAAATTAGGGATATATGGTCCTTAGTTAATGAAGAGGGGACGTTGTGGTACTTTTTTGTTATTTTAATGGTACTTTTTGAATTTTCTATAATATTTAACCTAGAAATATAAAATTAAGGACATGAAGTGCTAAGTGAATGAGAATCCGTAAGTGAGAACTTTGTGGTACTTTTTCTTTCTATAATATTTAACATAGAAACATAAAATGAAAGATATTTGGTCCTAAACGATGAGAATTCATTAAAGGGGACTTTATGGTACCTTTTTGTTCTTCTAATGGTTCTTTTTGAATTTTCTGTAAATATGAACCAAGAAACATGATATTAAGGATATGTGGTCTTAAGGGAATGTGAATTCATATGAAGGGACTTTGTGGTACTTTTTTGTTCTTCCTATGGTACTTTTTTAATTTTCTATAATTGTGAACCTGGAAATATGAAATTAAAAACATGTGGTGCTAAGTGAATGAGAATCCATAATAGTGCACTTTGTGGTACTTTTTTGTTCTTCAAATGGTACTTTTTGAATTTCCAATATTATTTAAAGTATAAACATGAAATTAAATATGCATGGTCATATGTGAGAAAGAATTCATAAGAGGAGTCTGTGTGGTACTTATTTTGTTCTTCCAATGGTACTTTTTAAATTTTATATAATTATGAATCTAGAAACACGAAATTAAATTATGTAGTCCTAAATGAACGAGTATTCACAAGAAGGGACTTTGTGTTATCTCTTTTCGTTTTTCTAATAGTACTTCTTGAATGTTCTGCAATTTTTATCCTTAGAAACATAAAATTGTAGATGTAAGGTCCTAAGTGAATCAGAAACCTTAAAATGGTTTTTGTGGTCCTTTTTCTTTATTCTAATATACTTTTTCGTAATTCTGATATTTATTTTTCGTTATTCTAAGATTAGAAACCTGAAATTAAAGTGAAATTGTTATTTATGGATGACATAACATCATTATTAAAAATGTTCCCAAGGGAGTAAAGAATCTTAGTTTAAATTTATTATATAGTATAGTTTTTATAAAAAATTTCCGCTAACGAAGTTGCGGGTCCACAGCTCGTAAACTATATATCTTAACCTATAATCTTCCACAAATTATACACTTATTTTATTTTTAATCTGAAATTTGATTTTATACTGCTTGGACCGTTAAAGAGTTATTGGATTCAAGATGTATGTATGTATGTATGTATGTATGTATGTATGTATGTATGTATGTATGTATGTATGTATGTATGTATGTATGTATGTATGTATGTATGTATGTATGTATGTATGTATGTATGTATGTATAGCTGTAACAAGAAAACAACTACATGTGTATCTAAATTTATCATTTTGATTCTCTGAAAATGTGTCGAATTATTGGCAATTATTTTAATATGCTTTTCTATTCCTTAAATACATACATGCGTGCAAAGCCTATAAATAACTAAAATGTTCATTGAGAATAATGAAAACATGTCATTGCATTTCAATGCATGCATGTTTTTCATGTATTTTAAAGAAAACATTATGAACGTGATAGAAAATATTATTAAATTCAATGGATTTTATTGTCAATATTGTATTTCTATTTCGCGTAACAAATATTAGAATTATACAGTAGAACAAAGATATAGTGGTGATATTTTAAAAAGAATTCGATTTCGACTTTTTAGATTAAGTTGTAACAACTATGGCAATATAATTATAAAAATATTTTTTTTTGCTTTTTATACCCTTCACCACAGGTGTAAAGGGTATATATAAGTTTGTCATTCCGTTTGTAATTTCTACAATATTCATCTAAGACCCCAAAAAGTATATATATTCTGGATCCTTATTGATAGGGGAGTCGATATAAAGATGTCCGTCTGGCTGTTGAAATCAGTTTTTGGAAAGCCATAGTTATTAGATATATATGTTTAATACATACAATTGTAGGAAATATTCCTTAGAAAATCGCTAATAAAAATGAGCAAAAACCGAAGATACTCCCAAAAAATCGTATTTGTTGTCGGATTTTCTCGGATCCTATACAAGTTAACGATTTCGTTTTTGCATGAAAAATTCAAAATTTTTCTTAAATTTTTTTTCTGGAAAAAAATCGGTCCATTATATCCCAGATATCGGCCAAAACTTATTTTTAGACCTTTTGAAGTTCCCATATAAGCTATTAAACAGGTTTCGCTATTAAACAGGTTGGTCATAAATATTTTTATAAAATTATGGTTTTTTTTAATCAACCAAATTCGTTGCACAGAAAAATATTTATATTAAGCATTGTTGTTGTTTTTTGTATGGGCAAGTAGTTTAGTTAGCTACAGCAGTAATATAATGATTAACATTGTTGTTCTTGTTTTTGTTTGTATATGCAGTCAGTTTGTATATATGCACATCAGTGTTGCCAGGACTTGAGAAAAAAAAAAAGCTAAATTGGACTTAAAAAAAGGTCAGAAAAGGCTAAATGCCCCAAAAAATAAAGCCAGAAAAAAGCTAACATATTTTTTTATTTAAAAAAGCATTAATTTTTTTGTTCTCATTAGATTTTGGTATTTGTTAAATATATTTTAGTGAATTTGTAAATATAAAGTAATTAGTTTAAATGGGTAATAAAGTTTGTCAAAAAATCATTGTAATTTTTTTGTAGAATGAAGCGCCGCAGGGGAAAATTTTCATTATATATAAATAATTTCGATAATTTTGTAAGAGTTAATATACACAAATGCTTAAATTTATGATTTTGTAAAAATAAAATTTGTAAAATTTTAGCCTTTTTAAGGCTATATTAAAAATAAAAAAGGCTAACAAAAAAGCTAGAAGCTAAAACGAAAATTTTGAGGCTAAAATCAAAATAAAAAGGCTAGATCTAGCCTTAAAAAGGCTAAACTGGCAACACTGATGCACATACAGACATACATACAAAAATATATAAATATTCAATTGTTGTTGTTTATTATTTTTTTAAAGCAATGCTTGCTATGACTGTTTCTTTTCGTATTCAAATGTTGGTAGTTTGGAAAAAAAATTTGATTTATAAATGTGAAAATATGAAAGCATACGTTAAGGCGAAAATTTTATTATTTGTCGGTAATATGGTAAGATGGTAATAAGGTGAAGGGTACCAAAGTTTCGGCACAGCCGAATCTTTTTCTAATTTCATTATTATTAACTTTCTTTTCAAATAAATTAAAATATGTTAGTCTATGTAAGTAAATAAAACATCACATATAATACAGTGAAACATCATCAAAATAGTGTGACATAATAGAAGTAATTAATAATAAATAAATAAGCTTTATTTCAACTTTTCTCCAAATAATCCTTTTTCAACTTTACCCTAAATCTTATTAATCAAGCTATTCATATTATTCCATCATTTACATGATCTACTGTATACTGACAGAACACATTTACAACTGAATTTGTTCTTTTTGAAATTTTTGTTGAATTGATATGACGACATGTTAGAACAAATATTGTATAAATTTAATTTAATACCAAAAATTAATGTTATGTTCGGCTAGTTAAAAAAAAAATAGGTCAAAATGGGAAAAAATTTGCTTTGGCCTAAATATCTTTTAAACTGAAATAGATTACCCACAAAGTGTATGTATTTTTTGTAGAGATTTTTAAGGACTTTTAATCTATACAATTTTGACAATCAAATCATACATATCCCAGACCTGCTAAGAGTCGGAATTTTTCCAAATCAACTCGAAAAAAACACTACTCTGATCAAGTGATATCTTATTTAGATACTAACTTTTACCAGTACATTCGCCGCCGCTTCTGAAGCAGTAATTAGTATTTATTTTATATGGGGACTACTACTCCCCCTGGACCTAACCGCCCTATTCGAAAGTTGATATGCAAATTTCTACAACTTTTTAGGACATTCACTGAATTATTCCTTTACATATGAGAAAATTAGTATTTACTTTGTATGGGAGCTACCCTTCCTCTGGTCCTATCTGAAATATTTTCAGTTCGTCAATGCAATATGATAAGGAAGTAGCAGTTTTCCTAGTCCGTTCCATTTTCATCTTAAATTATGGAGTTTCTTGAGAAAGTTATTCACGCAAAATGTTAAGACTTTTGCTCTAAATGTTCTTAAAATTTACAGTATATGATATTTTCATTTTATGGGGAGCACCATTCCCTCTGGTCTTACCCGTCCTATTTCATCTTAAATTATGGATATTGATGAGAAAGTTATATCTACAAAATATTAAGACTTTTGCTGTAATAGTATTAAAGTTATCCCATATTTAGAATTGTCTTTGTATAAGGGATACTATTCCCTTTGGTAGTTTTCATTTTCATCTCATTTATAAAGAATGATAAGGAAGTTATTTCGCCAAAATTGTAAGTCCTTCGCGAAAATAGTTCTGAAGTTGAGATATAAATATTTTCTTTGTACGGGAGGTCCCACTCTCCCTGCTCCTATCGAAAAGTAAAAATCTTTTGAAAGCAGGATAGTGCTCTGAGGGGACCACCTAGGGTGACGAAATTTGACTCAAATATTTATCTAATTTAAGGTTAGTTTGGTATAGAAAACGGACAAATTGGTTAATAAACAAAAAAGTTTCGGCTGATATCTCTTAAACAAAAGCATGTACTACAAAGAAATTTTACAAATAGTTCGAGGGTCAACATAAACTTGGAAACCAAAAATGGGCGTGGTCCGCCCACTTTACCGCCCTCCTGCCATATAAGGTGAAAATGAACAAATGGACCAATGTAAACTCGGAAACAAAAAACCACTTTACCGTCCACCTCCCATATAACGTAAAATTAGAAAAAGTTGATGGTGGGTATATAGAATTGGCCGAGCCGAATATAACGTTCGCGCTTGTTTTGAAATTGAAAAAATAATAATGAGAAAGACTAAACGACTCTGTAAGTTACAAACTGGTCAAATCCAGCTTTGGACCATAAAATGATAATGTGTCCAAAACTGAAGCGTATATAAATATTCGCCTATGCCGAATTAAGCACTCTAAATTGTTAATAACTATTAATATAATATTTTCCAATAAACCTACTTTAATTTCCATTTAAAGCAATATTGAACTTAAAATCTACGTTTATATAGTTTTACAAAATAAATTTATAAATTTTCCACTTCACTTCGTTTTTTAACTTTTTCGCTGCCAAATTGGCGAAAAGAAAAGTTTTTTTTTATAAAAGAAACTAAAACTAATAGAACCAAAGTTTTTTTCTATTTTCAAATTGCATATTAAAAGTTATTGAAAATTGCATGATTACAATAGAGCTAGAGTAGCTGCGGGTGTATAATGCTGATGGTTTATGCAACAGAAACGTGACGTACGTGATAACACGGTTAAAATGTTGTAACAGGTATATATTGGAGGACATGTATAAAATAAATAAGTAAATATAGTATGAAAAAGTTAATTCTATAAAAGTAATTTTAAAATAGTTGTGAAATGTAATTTATTATTACGAATAAAAAAAGGTGGAAAAAATTATAATAATTTTAAGTTTATCACTAAGGAATTGTGTACCTTTTAATTTTATGGTGTCATTTCTTGGTAACTTTTTGTTCTTTCCAGCAATTTTTATAATTATTTTTCTTAGTTTGCAGCAAAACTTTTAGTGAGTATGTTTGAAGTCAATGACTTTTCAAATGAATGCGGTAGAACTTTGTGTTTTTAATCCTTCGTAAGAGAAAATGTATGTTTTAAATTTATTATCTCTAGAGCTTAATAGGGGAAATATACCGCTAAATAGGATAACATTACACAGAAAAAAGTAAAAATGGACTTCAATTACGAAATTTGTAATATTAATTAATTTTTAATTGATTTTGCTCCAATCATCAAAATGATAATATTAATAACTAGAATAATTGATATTATTATTACTTCTATTCCTTAAATAGATGTAATGAACTGAACATTTTTGAAAATTTACTTAAATTTATTTTATTTCTGTACTTTTATAGACAAATATTTAATTTTTCCTTATATTTTACTAACAGATGTCAATTTATTAAAAAACAAAAGTGAAAACCAATTAGAAAATTAATTATATTAATAAATCATATAATTAAATTTCAATATAAATTTAATTAATAATTTTATTAAAAAAATATTTGAAATATTTTTTTCTGTGTAGGTTTAGAAAATATAGAAAATTTTTTTGTTATTTTAGTAATTGAAGATTAAATGCGTATCCGTGTAAAATGTTCATCCTTTTTAAATAAATATATTATTTTGAAGTAGCACTCATCCCTTCAACTTTAGTTTTTGGCATTCATAACTAAAATTGAGAACATTTTTAATAAATATTATGGAATAAAAATTTACTAAATACTGTGTCATTCCCGTGGTATTAAAGTAAAACCATGATGATAGTGACTTTAAAAATGTTTGATGTTATTAAAACTCATATTTTAATTATATTAATTTTGTAGGGAAATAAAAACTAAAGCTTAGGTCCTGTTGATAAGCATGTAACTAAATGGAAAAGTGAAGCTGAATTCAGAAAATTATATAAATAACTTAAATACTTTATATAACAATATGCAATAGTATTTTGCGAGCAAAATAATTCCATATGCTGTTTATAGCTCTTAATAAGTGTAATAAACCATCGAAAGGATTTTTCACTTGTATGCAAAATTTTTGTTTTATGACCATCAAAACTTCTATTTTTGCACCAAAATAGTCTCAGATAAATCGAAAAAAGTAATGTAAATATACTAGTTCGAAACTTAATTATTATACCCTTCACCACAGGTGTAAAGGGTATATATAAGTTTGTCATTCCGTTTGTAATTTCCACAATTTTCGTCGGAGAGCAAAAAAGTTTATATTTTCGGAATCCTTGTAAGAAGCGATGACGATGACCATGTCCGTCCGTCCGTCCGTCCGTGTGTCGGTTGAAATGGCGTTTATGAAGCCCACCGATAACTGACATATATAATATGTATGTCAAAAGATCGGAAATGCTTTCGAGAATTTTGCTATTGGAATTCAGCAAGATAGGTTCATACAATGCGGAGATATGTTCAAAAAAACGGTTTTTTGAACCGGTTTTCCAGTTTCTGAAGCCTCTGTATACACTACGGACTTCGTTTTTACAAAGAATTCTCGGACATTTTTTTCTGAATTTTTGTTCTGAAAAAATGAAATAAATCGGTTCAGTAATAACTGAGATATCGGACAAAACGCATTTTTTATTTTTTGAAGCCTTGGTTTAAGCTATAGATTTTTATTTTTATACAGATCGGTCACAAATATTTTTATAAAATTTCAGTTTTTTGAATCAGGAAGATCGGTTTATAAATGGTGGAGATATGCTTTAAAAACCGGTTTTTAGAACCGGTTTTTTAGTTTTGAAGCCTCTGCATATACCAGGGACTTCGAATTTTTAAAGGGAGCTCGAAAATTATTTTCTGAATTTTTGTTCTGAAAAAATTAAATAAATCGGTTCAGTAATAACTGAGATATCGGGGAAAACGAATTTTTTATTTTAGAAGCCCTTGTTCAAGCTATAGAATTTTATTTTTATATAGATCCGTCATAAATATTTTTATAAAATTTCGGTTTTTTTAATAAACCAAATTCGTTCATAATCAACAGAGTTATGGCCCAAAAACAAATCTGTTAAGAATATAAATACACCAACAAACATGTATATTAAGCATTGTAATGACTATTAGTGACGTTTTTTGTTTTTTGTATAGACAAGTAGTTTACTTATCAACAGCAGTAATATGATGAATAACAGTGTTGTTGTTGTTCTTTGTATATGCAGTCTGTACAAAAATAAATAGATATGGAATTGTAGTTGTTTATTTTTAAAAACTAAAACATATCTGTTAAGAATATACATAAATACATACACAAACATGTATATTAAGCATTGTAATGACTATTAGTGACGTTTTTTGTTTTTTGTATAGACAAGTAGTTTAGTTAGCAACAGCAGTAATATAATGAATAACAGTGTTGTTGTTGTTCTTTGTGTATTCAGTCAGTTTGTACATACAAAAATAAATATATATGGAATTGTTGTTGTTTCTTTTTTAAAAGCAAAGCCTGTTATAATTTTTTTTTTTTTTTCATATTCAAATTTTCGTAGTTTGAAAAAAATTTAGATTTAGAAAATATGCAAGCATACGTTAAGGCGAAAATTTTATTAATTGTCGGTAATATGGTAATATGATGTCGATAAGACGGTAAGATGGTAATATGGTGAAGGGTATCAAAGATTCGGCACAGCCGAATCTTTTTTCAATTTCATTTTTGCATAAGAAGTTCGAGCATTTTTTGTAAAAGTCATAAAAAATCTATGTAGCCTAAATTCGAAAAATTCTATATTCGTTTATCTATCGTATTTTTCTTAACTATTTTCCATTTATTTTGCATAATTTTTTAATTTAATAATTTAACATAATTTAACCTTAACAACTCCCATATTTTCAGTGTGCCACCTAGCGCAATGTACCAATTGACGCGTTTCCGCAAGACCAATTTTTGGTAGCTTGATGTTCCTTTTCCACTAAAATATTTATGAAAAAATGAATATTTCTTATTTTTTGATGTCTTGTCACTTGTTTAAAAAGTTATTTGAGATGTTTAGAAAAATTTTTCGAATGATTTTTTAAAATTTTAAAAAGGTATATTTTCCTTGGAATTCTAATTTTTTAAAATTTATTTAGTTAACATTCCAAGCTAAACATTCATGTATAAAATGTTATCATTAATCTTAAATAAATTCAGATACGGTATAGGTAAAGATATGCGAAAACACAACAGTGCACTATGTTTCCAAAAGCCGAAATTGAGGCAAAAATTATTTACGAATGAGCTAGCATCATAAAACTTGGTGTAGGCACCCCTGTTGCTAAAATAAGCATTTTAACAAGTCGGTCAAAACCGACCATATGATACCCTGCACCATTGTGTGTAAGCGTAATAATTTAAGAAGGGAACTTATATATATTACACCTGAGTCCAATTGCGGACCGAAACATTTACTAAGTGTAAAGAAACATTTACAAATATAGAATAGTGCATTAATACTAACATCCATATATACGGGAGAATTATAATTAAATCGCCCGATAAATCATGGACCTATTCTCATAAAATTTGGCAATATTGATTCTACTTATATAAAACTTTTTTTGTGTCGAAAACAATTCAATTTATGCTTATACAATAAAAACCCCTTTTATACATTTGAATAACTCCAAATTTTTAGGATTTGAAAAAAAATCTTGAAATTTTGTATAAAATTTAATTTTTGCTCAAAAGATGTAATGTATAAACGACTTGAAGATAAGATATTTGTAGAATTGTCATATTCCATTAAATATTGTGTAAATTTTTAGAGAAATCTGTCCATTACTTTAGGAGATAATAGTCTGAAAAACAACATAATTCGGTTGATTTTATTTTTTTCGAAATGTAAAAAATGTATAAGTTAACATATGCTATTTTTCCATATTTTCTATATTAAAATTCATGATTGAATTTAACACACTTATTTCAAATATGTACTTTTTTAAGACATACATTTTATTTTTATAATATTTTGGAAATGGAATAAGTACATAACTCAACATAATCATATTATATTTTAAAATTTAATTTTGGAAAAAAGGTACGGTCAGATTAGTCAAATGTTTGTTTCAAATATGTTTGCCCGAACGTAAACAAAATTATTCCAAAGCAATATGAAATTTATTTTATGGTCACATTACTCACATTTATTTTCCCATTTTTGTTTGTTCAAACAGACATTGAATATAGGCAAATAGGAAAACATGTTTTCTCATCGGTCACACTTGAAAAATTATTTGTCTTCAAAAATTATTTCATCAAACTGTCGAAAGCAATAAATTTATTTTTAACAGCCTTAGCAGCGACCTCACCACCACTCATCATCGACTTAAGCGATCCCGTTTGAACCACTTGCTCAAGTCCACCTCATACACCCCCGAACTGGACGATTCCAGCTCACATTGTCGCTACATAACCATAACTGACAACATAACGTAGTCATACTGCTAAAAGTTGTCTATATTTACGTTTTTGCTACACTAGTTATTCTTATAGGGTAGATCTCCAAAGTAGATCACCTCAAGTTTTTGCATGTGGGTAGTCATTGAAAATCTCTACAAAAAACGTGCTTACATGTGTAGGTTTTCTTTCTTTTATTTTAAAAGATATTCGGGTCGAAGTAAACTTTGGCCTCATTTTTATCCTCGTTTTGTTTTTTAATTTTTTTAATTTGAACCCTAAAATTTTAAATTTTGAAAATATTCACAAGATTTATTACAAAATTCTAAATAATTGGGGGATTCACAAGGTGTGCTATCATGTCGTATTGTCATATGTCCTAAAATATTTCAATGTATACAAAATATTGTTATTGCTTTTCTTTTTTAAAACTTTATGTCATTATGACAATACGACATGATAGCACACATTGTGAATCTCCCAAATATTACTGCAATAATCATATCAATATATCTATCCAATAAAAAGTTATATTAATCTGAAATTGATTGAAATTGAATAGAGTTTTTGAATTTTTTTGATTTTAGAATAAGTTTATCTTAGGGTTCGTCCTTGATCTAATAGAAGATTGTACATTTTTTGTTTCCGCGTTCACATTGGTCCTTGAACTATTTGTACAAATTTTCGTTGATGTTTTACCTCATATGAGAAGTGGGTGGTAAAGTGGGCGGACCACCCCCATTTTTGGTTTTCAAGTTTATATCGACCAACTAACAATCTGTACAAAATATCGTTATCGTACATGCTTTTGTTTAAGAGACGTCAGCGGAAAAGTATGAAATGAAGCTACAGCAGACATCCTGTGCTTCTATTATTTAGCGCATAGCTGTTTTTAACAGACAGACGTACAGACATAGCTAGGTCGACTCAGAATCTAACCAGGACCCAGAATATATATACTTTATGGGGTCTTAAATGATTTTTTCGACATGCTACAAACGGAATGACAAAATCAATATAGCCCCATATTTTTGATGGTGAGTATACAAACTGTAAATCAGCTATGCTTACGAACTCACTTTAATAAATCGTTCGATGCAAACAAAATTTTGCATATAATTCACACACAAAACGTCTGACTAAATATTTACGTCTATATTCTCACTTTAGAATTGAAATAATAATAATTTATATAGTTTTCTAATAAAAAGTAAAAAACTTAGCACTGCAGGCGGTCAACTAAATGCAACATTAAAACCAAAAAGAAAAAAAAAAAAAACTAAACTTAGCGCTAAAACCACAAACAACACATAATTTACTTAATCCAATTTTACCCCAACTAAAATCCAACTAATAACTAAACTCAATGCAACTCAGCTTAATTTTGAAAAGTAAATTCTACCATAAGTTTACGCTAAATTATTCGAAAATAATCAAACATACTAAGTACAAAACTTAAAACATTAATCCCGAACACTGGCAGGTCAGTTAAGGAAAACTGACACGTATGTAATATGTATGTATGTATGTACGGTTGGTGGTATTAGTGATTGGGTTGCTGCTATTTACAACACAAAAAGATATCTTTCCTTTAATACAGCAGAATTTTCTACATATTGTCAAAGACAATTGAGATGGTTTAATAGAGCTTAAAGACGACTGCAGCTTAAACATGCCAAACAGACAAACGATAGAGTAATCTTTTAAAGAGAGAAAAAAAAACCTTAAAAACAATACCTTGTATAAAAAATAAAACAGCAACTACGGTAATAACATTAAAAAAAGGAATGGACAAAACTTACACATGCATGGTTCAAAGTTCATAAACTCTAATGGAATATGCAATGAATGAAGAAAATTCACGTAAAACAAAAAGAAAGCAAAACAAAAGAAGATGAATTGAAATGAAAACAAAGAAGGACACGCAACAATAGGAAATTATTGATTAGCTTTTGTAAGTGAATTTTAAATCTTCTAAATATGAAGGCATGAGGGTTGTATCATAAGTTTGGAAAAATTTGTTTGACTTTTATGTAATTAATATCATTTATATAAAAGCTTTAATTATTAGTTTTAAAATTTGTTAATATTTTATAAAAGTAAAACTCTTTTTAAGATCTAAGTAGTATTTTCAAACTTTTTTAACCACCTTTCTTAAGATGTTATAACAAATCCATCATGCTTATTTATAGTATATCAATCATAATTTGTAGCAAACCAAAAGTTCAATTGCTACAGGTCTTTCACACTTGACTTTGAAATGTTCTTTATTAACATATTAAGATAAGTAAATAGCCCACGTAATTAATTGTAACAAATATGATTGACCTTTTATGTAATTTGATCTTCATACATATTATAAAAAAATCTTAAAAGTCATTAACACTTATAAACAATTTGTCACTTTAAACCAAGTAAGTAATTACTAAAAATATAAGCAATTTAATAGAAATGTTGTATATTTACCAGAGTTGGGGGTAGTGCACTAAATTGTGAATACATTAAACTTTTCACTAAATAGCACTATAGTGAACAAAAGTTTTTAGTGATATTGAAATTTTTTTCTAAATAACTAAATTTAGTGGTAGAGAAAATATTTGCACTATACTCAATAGTTCAAAATCTAAACAGTCACTACACATAAACTTCAATTAAAATTTTTTCACTAAACGTTAAAAATATATGTGGCTATTAATTCATTCCAATAAATCACAATTCACTTTTTTTCATTTATTTCATTTCAGATAAGATATTCATACATGGATGTTTTTTGTAGACCTCGACTAGCAAAATTCTCCTATACAAACATCTTTGAAATCGGTTTAGATATAAGTAATCAAAATCGTTTTTAAAAATTGTATACCCGAGGTGTCTAACTTTAGGACCCTGTGGACTCGCCGCCTGTAGGTCTATATGTTTCAAGCTCAAAACTTAAACTCGCCTACACCTCTACTATCACCGTGTAAAATTTCATGGAAATCGGACAATCAATATATATAATTTCCATTTAATTTTTTGAATCGCACACCGTGCATCGCGGAAATCAAGCTAAAACTCGGCATTTGCGTTAACAGCGTCATTTGGATGATTTGTGGAAAAAATGCAAAATTTTTCTGCATTATTATAAACAAAACTATACAAATTTAAATAAATATATCGTATTATTTATTAACTTTTTTTTTAATTCATAAAATATTGAGTCTAGGAATGCCACTTACCATGGTTATAGAAAACATTTTCACCATTAATCTCTATTCTTTCACCTTTTTAAAATAAATAAGCGTGGCACGAAAATTTTTTGGTAATAAATCTGTATCTCCTAAACTACTGCTCGGATGAAATTGAAATGTATGAAAGAGATGCAGAGAAGGATTTAAGCTTTCAGAAAAATTATCTTGTGGTCACCCTGTGATAACATGAGATAAGCTACAGGGTGTCAAATTTGACTAACTCGAGTATGTAAAAGTTTAAAAAAATCGTAACTTCTACAAATGAAGTCCGATTTTAAAGATTTTTATATTTATGTAAAGTGCTTTGAAAGATAAAGAAAAAGTAAATATATTTACTTAAGTTATCTCTTACAGTTAAAAAGATATTTACTTTTGAATTTTTGATTTTTGCCTCGACTTTCTTTCGTTTTTCAAAAATAAGTCCAGAGATATATGAGGTAAAAATTTTTTAAAAATATTTTGTAATTTGCTATATATTTCAAAATAATATGCTGAAAGAATTTTTGGATTGAAAAATATTAAAATTCAGCACTCTGAAATTAGTATGAAAAATGGCCATTTTTTACAAAAATATAGTACAATTCTTTCAAAAAAAATTCTTTCAGCTTATTATTTTGAAATATATAGCAAATTACAAAATATTTTTAAAAAATGTTTACCTCATACATCTCCGGACTTATTCCTGAAAAACGAAAGAAAGTCGAGGCAAAAAATCAAAATTCAAAAGTAAATATCTTTTTAACTGTAAAAAATAACTTAGGTGAGTAAGTTTATTTTTTCTTTATCTTGCAAAGCACTTTACACAAATATAAAATTCTTTAAAATCGGACTTCATTTGTAGAAGTTACGATTTTTTTAAACTTACTCGAGGTAGTCAAATTTGACACCCTGTAGCTTATCTTGTGTTATCACAGGGTGACCACAAGATAATTTTCCTGAAAACTTAAGTCCTCCTCTGCAACTCTTCCATACATTTCAATTTAATCCGAGCAGTAGTTTTGGAGATACAGATTTATTACCAAAAAATTTGCGTTTGACCCCACTGTGCGTGGTTCAGCATTTGGAAATATGTATGTATATGCCAATTTTATATATATTAGTAGAAATAAATACCAGTTGATAAAGTAATCAGTAATAACATGTAGCAATTAGTTAATTTTAGCGATTGGATTTATTGGTTGAAAATGATTAACATTTTCCCAAAACAAATATTTACCATACTTATAATATTTAGCCTTATAATTTTTCTTTTGTACAAAAAAAATCTGCTAAAGGAAAAATTCATAAATACAACTTAAATAGTAAAGCTTTTTATTTTACATTGAAAAATAATAAATACATAAATTTAACTTGCAATTAAATCCAGTTAGGGCATGCTTGAGTAAAATTTAAATAAACTTTTTAACAAAACTTTTACTGACAGCACAAAATCTATAAAAAGAAAATAATTCTTTTTAAAAATATTTTTCTGGAAAAGTTTGCCAATTGTGGCAAACAACTTGTTGTTTAATGCAAATTTACATTAAGTTTCCTCAACAAAATATTCATATTAATGCTAATTAGTCCCATGATAAGTCATTGGAAAACACTTATAAAAATATTTTTCCAAATAGCTGTTTTATAAGAACATAATTTTTTGCTTCATTGTGTGGAAGATAATAATTTCTTTGAAATTTAACTGAAATAATTAAATATTCATAAATAAAATAACACTAGAAATTAAAGTTTCAGACCGTAATTTTCTGAAGCAGGGGGACATTTATATATAAAAATTAAATATTTTTTGTTGATTAGAATTTAAAAATCAATTTATGTTAGTTTTTTCATTATTTTGGTATTCGCTTTTTTTGAACATACAGGCAAAATAAATATAAAATGTAATTGTACTGATTTCTTTAAAACAAACATAATATTTTGTATGTAAAATATGTTGATAAACTCTGATAAACTCATTTTTTTTTTTTTTTTAACTTTTATATTATTTAATAACCAAATGTGCAACTGACAGAAATTTATTTGTTCAGTCATTTTTGTATTTACTTAAAATTTAAATTAATTTTATTTTTATTTTGTTATTTCTGTTTTTCATATAATTCCAGCAAATTTACTCTTGAGAGTAAATGTTAATATAAATATTAAATGTACAGTAGAAGAAAAATTATACTTTTTATTATTTGTATTCCTATGCTAAAAATTTGTACAAAAATCCTCTAGTATAAAGAAAAATTTCATGGCCTATTTTCTCACAAATTTGATATCCTACTGTAGTGTTTTCATACAAACAGTGAAAACTTTTTCTTAGTATTTATTTCTACACTGACTACAGCTAAATACAAACACTCTTACTCCTTCGGGATAATTTTTTTAAAAGCTTTTGTATTTATTAATTTAAAAGTACCACTACTATACTGGTTGTAACATTTAATACTAATGTCTTATTGCAAACATAACCAACAAATTTTATGCGCATGCATGATATTATAAAAATTATACAAATAATAAATTTAAATTTTTTAAGAGTATAAAACCACAAACTTTAAAATTTGAAAACATTAAATTAATTGAAATAACTTTAAATTAATTTAATGTTTTCAAATTTGGTGACAAAAGAAAAAAAAAACAAAAAAAAAAAGAAAGCATAGATATATAGTTGATCTCAGAAGTTAAAGCAATAATATATACTGCACAGTTTGCAGATTCGATATTTTTGGAAATAAATCTGTAATTCTAATCTACTGGTTGGATTTATATAAAATATCTACTTATACGATATTTTTACATCCACATAAAGCTGCACAGTGGTTCCAAAACGATTTTTTTTTTTTTTTTTTGGAAATAACTCTATAACTTTTGAACGGTTGGAGATATCTCAATAAAATTTCACATGGTCAGAGCTGAGGTGCTTTCGAGTTGATTTGTAATGAATTTGGAGAATCATCCCGCTTTTTAAACTTCGATCCCACTTTAAAAATTTTTCCAGATTTTTATGAAAAAAATTTAGCTTTTTAACTTTAACCATTGCACATAGGTCCGAATGACCACTTGTTTTGGCCCAAAATGTTTTTTAATTGTACCCACCATCGAAAAGATTGATTTTGTCATTCCGTGTGTAACATGTCGAAAGAATCATTTAAGACCCCATAATGTATATATTTTCTGGGTCCTGGTTAGATTCTGAGTCGATCTAGCTATGTCTGTCCGTCTGTTGAAAGCAGGATAGGGCTCGAACGGGAAAACGTAGGGGTTCGAAATTTGGCTAAAAAATTTATCTTATAAAAGGTTTGTTTGGTATTTAAAATGGGAAAAAATAGTTATGGGCTAAAAACTAGAAATTTAATACTTTTCTGCTGATATCTCTTAAACAAAAGAATGTACCACAACGAAATTTTATACAAATAGTTTGAGGGTCAATATAAACTTGGAAACAAAAAATGGGCGTGATCCGCCCACTTTACCGCCCACCACCCATATAACGTAAAATTTTAAAAAGTTGATGGTGGGTATATAGATTCGTTCGAGCCGAATATATCATTCGAGCTTGTTTTAATTAATTTTATAACTAATATGACCAGTGTTACTAGGAACTTCATATAAAAAAGGTTAAATTAGACTTTAGAAATGGTCATGCTACACCCTACATTTGGCATCAATATTTGTATAATAAGTACAAAATGTATACCCCAAATTCAGATTTTGGTCCATCTACCCTAATATATTAAGCAAATGTGATAAAACTTATCGATTTATAAAAACTACAAATCCTGCTCTACAAAATAACAAAAACCGTTTCTAGCAGGCTAGGCCCATATTAAAACCGGGGCGTTTTTAAAAAAAGTTCGTTAAAAAAATTTTACTTTGATTGCTTATAACTTCACAAGTCATAGTAGGCTAAAAAATTATATGTCAAACATTTTTGCATTTTATTTCGAATAAAAAAGCGTATATAGTATTTTATCGGAAAATGTTAAATTAAAGAGTTATAGCGCAATAAAAATATTAGTTACTTTTAAGCCTTGTTTTAGGACAAAGGTCAAAGTCGACTGGCAGGTATACGACCGATCGACCCAATTTTTGCACACATATTATTTTTTTAGCCTCATATATCAGAAACTGCCGGTGGAGCAAGTAAAATCAAACATTTTGTATTCATGGGTAATCTACTATACAGTCATAGTCATATATATTTACACTTTTTAAAAATTTTTGAATATTTGAAAAAGAAGTCAAATATTTTTGTTGTTATAAATTATTTTGAAATAATTTTTTTGTTGTTGTGTAGCCTAAATATCCAGAATATATAGTGGTAGTTTCTGAAAAAGTCGCGGCATTAATTTCTAAAATAAAACGAAAAGCTCGTATGAACTTTTCATTTCAAAAGTATACACATTTTTTACACTTCAAAATTATTTACACAACTTCAAAAATCAATTAATTTTCGCACAATATTACAAAAGATGGCTTAAAATCTTGTCTATAAGATATTATATATTCTTGAGACTCAAATCCAACTTTAATAAGTCGCAAAAATAAAATCCTAGTGGCAAAAATTATGAAAAAAGTTATCAGAGCGATGTTGAGATTTAAACGAAGTTTTAAAATGCTACATCGTCATTATGGTTCGAAAAAAAGAATGGAAATAGTTAAAGGCTGGTATAATCCCTTATAGGAAGATATAATTTTATGAAAATGAAAACATTTTAAAGAAAAATTATGAAAAATCTGTCAGAAAAATTTATCATAGCTTAGAATATTTCCAAAATTCTCAATGTTCATCCGTTTGTTCAGCGATAAAGTATGATATTTTAAAAGGTTATAGTGTTTACATTATAAAGAGTGTAACATATTGATTCAATATATGTTTTTCCGTAGCAAAATTAGCGATTTTAGAAAAAATTTTAAGTAAAAATATTTGATTTACTTTAATTGCATAGAAAATTCAATACAAAAATAAAATTAATAATAATGTAGTCTGGTAATATTTGGAAATCGCGTATTATATTACAGAAAAACGAAATTTGAAAATATTGATTTACACGTTCTATAATGCGGACATCATAAACATTCTAAAAATCATACATTCTCGCCGAAAATACCTACGATTGCAAAAAATTTTGCAAATATTCCTAGATATGTTAAATTTTTCGTACAGATTTTATCTAATTTCTCTTTAAAATGTTTTTATTTTCTTAAATTTATATCTTTTAATTAAAGTTTATATCAGCCTTTAACTAATCCCATTCCGTTTTTCAAACCATAATGACGATGTATCATTTTAAACCTTCATTTAAATCTTAACTTGGCTTTGACAGTTTCTTCATAATTTTTTCCACTATTATTTTATTTTTTCGACTTATTAAAGCTGCATTTGAATCTAAAGATTATATAATATCTTATAAACAAAGTTTTTAGTCATATTTTGCAATATTGAGCAAAAATTAAAATCAATTAATTAAATTGTGTAAATAATATAAAAAATGTGTGTAAATACTTTTGAAATGAAAAGTTCATACGAGTTTTTCGTTTTATTTAAGAAATGAATGCCGCGACTTTTTCAGAAACTACCAAAACATATTCTAGATATTTCAAGCTACACAACAACAAAAAAATTATTTCAAAATATTTTATACCAACAAAAATATTTGACTTCTTTTCCAAATGTTCAAGAAATTTTAAAAAGTGTAAATATATATGACTATGACTGTATATGTCTTTTTTTTAAGAAATCTAAACATTTTTAAACAAAATTATTTTCAGCTGAATTCATAAACATAGGTTTCATATTATTTTTAAATTCCATGTAAATTTTCAAAAAAATGCTAAAAGTATGTTATTTTCAATAACATATAACACAATAACTCAAATAATATATTTTGTGAATTGGATAAGTGTTTTTTTGCCCACTAGTATAGATTTTCCCATATGTATTTCACTCTTTATAAATGGAATACACACCATCTTCTTCGATTTCTGTAAAAAATATTTTATGGTATTGTGCTCTAATTACAAAAACAAATATTTAATAAAGTTCACTATAAAAAAAATATTTTTATTAAAGCTAAAGCTAAAGCGAAATTATTAAAAAAAAAAAAACGAAATGCAATTTTTGTTTAACTGATGTGTATACCATTACACTGCAGTAAAAAAATTTTGTTTGCGCTAGTTGAGTTTTGGCCAAAAAACTGTATCTTTGGACCTATGTGTATTGCCTACTTGATTGCCTTATTAACGTTTTCTGTAACAATCCACAGTGGGGCAGAATCGAAATTTTTTGGAAATAAATCTGTAACTTCTGATCGGCTGGTTTGATTTGCATGAAATTTGGTATATGCGTAGCAGAAGAGTATATTTAGAAGGGGGACCGTACATACCTCTCAGGGGCGGAGCTAAAGGGGCTCAAAGTTGGGTATCTCTGACATACACATTTTTTAATCGCTTGCCAAATTTGTTCCACGTCCAATTTCAAATATTTTTATATTTTATTGTAGGCACTGATAAGACCTACAAAAAACATATTTATCTCTTATAGTTTTTGAGCTATTTTCATTTAAATTTTTAAATACCTAAATTTTGAATGTTCTTGGTCCAGTTTTTCTCATATATATCCTAGTGCTTCCTACCGATTTGACTTGTTTTTCTTTAGCTAATTAAAAAACGAAATTATCTATTGAATAAAAAAATTTTAAGTCGATATCTTTACCGAGTCCAAAAATAAACGATCTTGAATTTGAAAATTGCAAAAATTACGACTTTTTGTGTTTATTTATCTGAAAAAGTATTTACAATCTTTTTTCTCTAAAATAAAATTTTCTTTAATAACATATATTAATTTTATACTTTTCTGAAAGGTATCTTCACAGAGAAGATTTCCAAGTAAGAAGCAAGCCCAATAACTCAAATGGTCAAGGTACACACTCTCCCGAAATCGACCCATTTTATATGAAAGTTTTGACTTTAGTCTATATTTTCTCAAATCCCAAAGCACGAATCGGTAAAGAGAATGAAGTTTAAGAATCTGCAGTATGTTGTTAAAAGTTTTCAATCAAAATCTACGGGACTTCGGAAAAATGTGGATTTTATAGCCGAAATTCTTCGTTATACAGAAAAAGAATGAAATGAATATCTTTTACAGAAACTATGCCACTTTAAATTTTACTAAGTCACGGAAAATTCCAAATACATTGTACTATTGCGGATGTGAAAAAGCCATAACAACATAAATAATTTATTCCCGTAGCCAATGTTCGAATATGTGTTTGAGCAAAAATACGCAAAAAATGGAATTTTCCGTGATTTAGTAAATTTTAAAGTGGCATTGTTTCGGAAATTTTGTTTCTTCAGAGATATATATTTTCAGTTGCATTGTGATAAAACCTATTAAAATGGACCTAAATTCCTGCAAATACATTTTGGTATTTTTATATACAAACTGATAATAGTAAGTATAATTTCTTCTTCTATTTTTTGTAAAGAATTCCTTAATGTTGCAACAACTTATAATTACATATTTAAAACTTCTAATCTTGTTTTATTTGCACCAAATCTATCTTTACGATTAAAGAATTAAAATTTGAATTTTTAACACTTTTGATTTTTAAAATTTTACAAAGAAAATTTTTCTTGAAATTTTGTATAAAATTTAATTTTTTCTCAAAAGATTGGCCTAATATCTCATAACTTCTGACCATATTAAAAAGTAATGTAAGAATGATTTAAAGATAATTTTAATTAGAATTTTTCGATATTTTTTTTTTTTTTTAAATCAGACAAGTCGTTTTCGAAATACGCTTCGCTATATAGTGCAACCTCCTTAATTTTACAAATCGCGATTTATCGCGAGAACTAAAGTCAATTCAAAAAAAGTGGGTAGTACTTATTAATACCGTGTATCTGAATTGACTGAGAAACCCCGTCTCGCAGGAATTTTTTCTCATTTTGTAACTCTGTGTTATTTACAAATATCATATTGAGAAAGTCTCCCATTTTTTGTTGAATCTCTATTTAAATTCAATATTTAACTTGACTAACAAATTTTAATCAAAATAAATAGTATTTAAATACTAGTATTAAAATTTTCACATACAACAAATTTTCTATTCGTATTACTTTTTAAAAATTATTAACATGGAGTTCTTACTCAAACAAATTTTGGCTGCTCAAACTAATTTGAATATTCTAGAATTTTTTAAAAGATATTGAAAAACACAATAGAATTGTAATATGTAGTGTTGATTATTGAAATAAGGAGTGAGATCGAAAAATTCTTAACATACATAATATTCAATAACTTGGAAACGGTTGATCTTAGAGTCTTCAATATTTTTTTAATCATTTGATAATTTAGCACAGATCACAGAAATATATAATTTTTATGGTTCTAACCACTAATTATAAAATTGTGGACCATTTTTGAAAACCCTTTCTTTGGAGATTTGATAGTTGCTTCAGTCACTTTTTTGGAACAGTGTGCACATCTTCTGTTAAAATCTTCAGTAGTTTGGGACACCTTTTTTGTGCTCTTGAATTCACTTTTCACAAGAGCTCAATATTTCTCCACTGGTCTAAGCTATGAACAATTTTGAAAATTTACATCTCTTGGTACTAAAACTATGTTATTGATTTGGTACCACTCCAGAGCTTTCTTACCGTAGTGACATGATACCAAATGGGTTCAAAAATATGTGGACACGTTGTGCTTTCTTAAGAAAAGAAGAAGTCTTTTTTGCAAATATTCCTTTATGCATATTTTGGTATTTATAGATCCGAATGTATCAAATGACTTTCCTGTTTTGCCGCAACTGCAAAAAGCTTGTCATACCATGAATTTTGTAAGAAATTTTTGCTGCTTTTGGGTCTTAAACTTATCTCCAACATTGCTTCCAGCATTAGTAATAAAAATTTTTGAGACACAAGCTGCGAAGATCCTGCCAGCACCTACGTTTCTTCGTCAATTATACAGCTTGAGTATTTTTGTATGAAATTTGGTTTTAAATTCTGAGTCATATTTTTGGCTTGTTTTTTTTTTTTTTTTTTTTTTTTTGCAGAATTCCAGTTTGGAATTTTTTGTACTTTATATGTTATCAACTTTCTCATTAGCTTTAAATTTTCGCACCAAATAGTCGAAGCACTGCGAAAACTGAGCTGATTTTAAATTTTCTGGCCTTCCCAATATCATGTAGACCTTTTTTCTTACCGAACTAGGTTTCACATCAATAGTCAAATTCTCCTGATACTGTTTAATATCATTAGAAACGGTTTTACGGACGACATTTAATTCTGTGGCCAATTATTTGTAAGACCTATTTGGATTTTTTTAAATTTTTAATAACTTGTAGGACGTAAATCTTTTTCGTCACTTATTTTGATGAAAATAAGTACAAATTAACATGGTTGTTATTAAAAATAATAACTGAAGTATTTTTTCCATGATAACTAGATCAAAAAAAATTTTGAATATTGATTCCGAAAAAAGTTATGAGGCAAAATGTGTGTTAAGATTTTTTCGATTTCACTCCTTAATAAATTTATTTCAAATGTAAACAAATTCGTTTAGAATTAAAAAGAATTAAATTCGGTTCTCCTAACCGAAAAAATTTGTTCTTATCGTTTTTACATTGAAAATATATAACAATATAATAAGATAAATACAAAAATTTAAGAATATTGTGTTTAAATATAATTTAGTAACTGAAAATAGTTTAAAGATGAAAACAACAATACGTTAACGATTTATCAAACAATTAGTATTAGCATATCTTATTTGTTTCTTTTGAAAGTAAAACTGGATTTAAGGATTCAATTACAAACTCTTATTGGGAAAACATTTGTAAATAAGAAATCACTAAAGAATAATTCAGCAAATTAACTAATATCCATAAGCTGAAAAAGCAGTAAAACATTTTTGGCCTTAAATTGTAACAAAAATTCATTAAAAATATACAATTCACAATGGGGCCAAAAGCAAAATATATAGTAATAAGTCTGGAACTTATGGCGTCCGTGCTGCAACTACAGACTATATCCAACAATATTCTGAAAGCCCAACTCCTCCTCTATCGATGTTCCAAGTTTTACCTAAATCGGTTCAGTGGTTTCAAAGTTCGAGACTTATTACCATTTATTTGCAATTTTAAAAATTGGCAAAATTTGATTATAAGTTCTATTTAATCTCAAGTAATGAAATCAGGATGGCGCACAGTGATTCGTTCCCATATAACGACTGAACAAAAATAGAAGGTGTTATCCTAGACTAGAACTCTTATACCCTCCATACATCCCGAAATTTTAAAATGACATATTTTCCACAAACTTAAAATCAAAATTCTAAAAGTTGATAATATTAGTACCTTTATGCCTATAATTATGTGTACGATTTTTATTTCTAATCGGAGTAAGGACTATCGTAGCTGTCATATATCTTTTTTACTAAAAACTGCGTAAAACTGCTAAAACGACACGTAACATAAAGTAACTTTTGAATAGACTTGCAGTTGGCAACGTTCTTATCCGTACCAAATTTTGTTGAATTTGGACAAATAACATACAAATTATGGAAATATATATTTTTTTAATAATATAAATATTAGTAAGGAATACTAGACAATACGTGTTATAAATAACGTGACCAGAGGGTTTTTGTCAAAAAGCGGGACCCGAACGACTAAAAAGCGGGATTCTGAACAAAATTTTATGGAAAAAGCGGGATTTTTAAAAGCTTTGTAAAAAAAGAGGGATTTTCTTTTTATATCTCAATTAAAATCTTAATCAGCTGTTCTATTGCAAGCACTTGGTTCACGACCCAGTTAAAGAATTACAAATTGAGAACGACTCTTCAAAATTTTGAAACATCGAAATAAGTAAATATATCGCTACAAACTGAAACATTAAAAATTCTAATTTTAACGTGTTTCTCGAAATGTTTTCAAAATATTCCTACATAAATTTCAGTTTTTGAATTTAATAGCAATAGTTTTTCTTAAATAATTCTTAGACAATAAAACCAAGGTTGGTTGCCGTTACATCTAAAAAACAATTTAACTTGAATACCGTCACCCCTAAAATATAGTTATCGAAATAATTGAAAATACGGTTACCGCTAAAATATATAGCGCTAAAAATCCATTACCGAAATAGATCGAAAAATAACGCTAACGCTAAAATACCGTTAGCTTTATTTTTGGGTTTAAGAAATATTATTTTTAATAAAGTTGAAATAAAACTTGTAATAAAGTTTAGCTATCCCAACTCGTCATTCTAATACTTGACTACAGATTATATTTTATGGTTCTGAACCGATACTTTGAAAATTCTGAAACAACAGTTAGCCAAAAATTACCATTACAGAAATAACTAAAAATGCCGTTACCTCTAAAAACCCGTTATCAAAATAATCCGATATACTTTGCATCGGCTGCCAACAAGTAAAACACTAATATTCAGTTAAAAGAAAAAATTAAAATAAAATCATTAACACAAGGTTTTCGTTACCACTAACTTTAAGTAAATTTAATAAAAAACATTGTTCCAGATATTTCTATAACTTTCAGTTTATACAAAAATAAAGCAAAAGCACATCGTTAATATGGTTCCAGATATTTATATCCATGTTAACCTTGAGATAAAAGTTCATGTCAAAACATCTTTTTGAAATGGCACATTTTGGCAAATAAAATTGGTAAACATTATTTAAATAGCCCCCACACAAATGTTCTCATGAAATGAGTTTTTAAAATCTAAAAATCTCTCTGAAAGAACAAAAATCTCTTTCTCCAAATGTTTATTTATATTTTATTCTAACGTTCTTAAAATAATTAAAATTTTAAACCTATTTCTGGAAAAAAAAAAAAATTCTAAACTTTTTTGTTCAAAATATACACAGAAAAAAATATTTCAAATTATTTTTTAATAAAATTATTAACTAACTTTATAACAAGCTTAATAATTACATATCTGCATCAGTCATCAAAAAATACACACAAAGTACATTTAAGATTAGTCAGTAGAGAAGATAATCAGCATAGCAAAATATTTAAAACCTTTAGTTATAAAAAACGATTTGTAAAAAATTATCAACTTTCCAGTGCAAAAAATTATTTTTAGTTACACTTAAATATTGGCAAGAATATTATAGAAAACGTAAATAAGGAAATCGAATAAATAATTGTTAGAGTTAGAAAAGCGGTAAATCATAATAAAAAGCGGGAAAAATATTTTAGGCGGGATCGAAGTTTAAAAAGCGGGATAATCCCGCCAAAAGCGGGATGGCTGGTCACGTTAGTTATAAATAATATATATTACTCATACGCACGGTTGTACATGAAAGATATACAAATATTACTGACAAAGTTATATTAGAGTGCAAAATGTTTTTAAATGATTATTTCTCTTTAATGAAATTAAAATAAATTAAATTTAGCTTTGCTAACTACAGATAAGACCAAGTGTTAAAAATTTAAATTATTTAATGAATTTTTACATTCATTTGTACTAGAATAATTTTACAGAAAATTGTAGTTTTTTGTTCCTAAAATAATATAAATTACAAAAATACTGAGCAAAAAGTGGTTCCGTTCTTTATTGATTACTATTAAGGAGAAAAGGGGGAATAAAATACAAAAAAGAAGTTTAAAAACCATGTACTAATGTTACTTATATATTTCATCAAACTTTGTCAATTTTATGTTTTTAGCACAAAATAAAGCCATATATAAAATTTATAAAAATATTTAAATTTTAATAGAAATTAAGTACAAACGTCTTATTTTGTTAAAACTTTTATTATGCTGAGCTAAACTTCATAAAAAAATGCTGAAAGAACTATAAAAATACATTAATTTATATTTTTAATTGTTCACTTCAAAAATGTTTTAATGAAAAATGTAATTTTTTCCCTTCTACAAAATATTTTATTATATAAATTATAAGCAAAAGGTGATTGCGTTTTTCACTGTTTTAAAAATGTCAGATATTAAGCTATAGTATCAGTTTTAAAAAATTAAAATCCATGAACTAATCTCCTTGAAATAGTTTTCCAAATTTAGTAAATTTTTATATTTTTCGTGTAAATTGAGTTTTAATGAAATCCAAATTTCTAAACAAATTTTAACAATAATTCACGAAACAATCAGGAAGATAAAATATACTGTTTTTAGGTTAAGTTATAGACTTACGTTTTCAAAAGAAATAACCAAAAAAACTGTTGAAATATATTTTTACCAATTATTTAAGTAAAACCATCAAAATTAATTTTTTTAATAAACACATTTTTGCTATATATCTGCTGATTTTGGCGCCCTCTAGTGGCATGATTATGTTCTCTAAAAATATGGGACATACTTTATTAAAAAGCTTATATTATTAGCTATAAGAAAAATGTAAAATTTCTTAAAATTATTACGTTTATATTTTTGCCAATGAAACGAATCACTGTGCGGCGTCAGATTTCTCTCGCACCAACCATACTGTTTTGACTTTCTTTTGCCGAAATTTGTTGTGTTAAAAAATAATCACCCTACTTCAAGGAACCTTTTATTGTATGCTCTGTACGGTTGTGACAATGAATCTGTTTTCTATGTGCATATCTTCCAAAATGTGAAAAAAGTAAAACTATTATGAATTACTGTAAAATTGTCATTGGTGAATGGTAATGAATTCGTATTAGAAGAGAAAATTATGCTTCCTATTCATTGAATTGGAAATTGTGAACTTAATATAATTTTTTGGATAGGAATAACTTATCTGTTAGCAACCATATATTTCGATCATCACAACTATAAAATTTAAAGAGGACATTATATCCAGGGTGATCGAAATCACTCTCTTAAATATTTGTATACATATGTATGTATGTATATATGTATGTATGTACGTTAGGGCGAAGTTTTGCATTTATTCCTTATGTTCCAATCAAACTTCTTGGCAAAATCATAACATATTTAATACAATTCTATAAACCTTCAAAATGAATTTTATTAAATTTAAACAAATTATTTACATCTGTGAATTTATTGCTCTAAGTTAATGTCTTAAGGCTTCCCCAGAGACATCTATAGCCTCTGGAAATTTGTAGCTATTTTATATTTTCTGTAAACATTTTAAATTTCTCTAACAAACAAAACAAAAAAAGAAAAAAGTCAAGTTTTTCGTATAAAAAATATTTGTGCATGAGTGTGTGTGTGTTAGCAAAATTTATGGGTGTATGCAAATTTTTTGTGTAAAAAAAAACACACACAAATACAAATACATAGTTGTTTTGTTGCTGTTGTAAATATTTGTCATGAAAACCACAAAATATTTTACAAAATTGTCAACACCTTTCGATACCAGCGAACGTACAAAGTCTAAAAGTAATAAAATTTTCGAATACATTATATTTTACGACTGTCATACTTGTCGTACATACACAGATATAAAAACCAGGATTAATATGTAAATGTGTGCGAACGTATATTTATGTAAGAATTCTGTGTGTGCTTCGTTGAATATATAAATTCATGCATTAATAAATTGTAAATGACACAATGTGCATAAAATGCCAACAAAATACCATAAAAATTGCCAGCAACATTATGAATGATGTTAACTACATAATGACAGATGGAGTCGAATTAGATGTGCTCTCTGATGGGCACTTCCGTAAATCGATAATTTTGTAATGTTCCATTAACAGAAATCTATTAATACAGTGACAGACCTTTCGCAAAACAGAATCCAAAACTTTATTGAAAAATTTTATGTAATTTTTAAAATTGGAATTGTTGTTATTAATATATTCACATTTTAAAAATTTTTAAAGAAATTGGAGATTTTGAGTTGCTTTTTTGGCAAATTATTATTTCAAATTTTAATTTTTTTAAATCTCCAATTTTTGAGAAATCATTGGTTATAAAATATGTTGAACTTTTCCCATATTAAGAGATGTATTTACACTACAAATGACATGAATAAACTGACAAAATTCAAGATCGAAATCATCCAAAATCGCGAAAATAGAACTCGTTTTTTGTAAACTGTCGCGATTATAGAACCTGCAATTTTAAAAATTAAGCCGTCGCACGTTGGGGTAAAATGTGTCAAAATTTTAAAATTTAAAGTTTTGTAATAAAGTTGGATACCAAATAAAAATAGACAAAATTATGTATCAATATCAATTAAAACTTTAAGCTGTATCAATATCAATTAAAATCTTTACGTGTTGTTTTCTTATAAGGAGCTGCCAAAATTAAGAATTTTTTTACATTTTTGAAAAATAGTAAAAATACAATTTTCATCAGATTTCAGTGTATTTATTTTAAATAAAAAGTCTTTTAAGGTAAAAATTTAAAATGAAACCATCAACTTCATATTTTTAGGTGTACTTTTCTTTAAGTATTTGTAAATTATATTTTGTCCTAATATTTTTGTTATTTTTTTGAAAATTATCCTAAAATACACTAATTTTCAACTTTCATGGAATGCAACTTAAAATGTTACAGCATGTTTGTTCTGAAAATTTTCTGAAATAAAGTACATATTGTACACTTTAATACTATGAAAAAAAAGCCCGATTTGATAAAATATTTTTTTTTTTTAACTCCAGTACATTTCATACAAAAAACAGCTTAAGTGTAAGCGAATTTTTGTTCCGTACCCGATTTCCAAAATTTTTATGCCACGTTAAAGTCCTTCATAAATCCTTTAGTAAACATGATTGCATGTACTACTTATCAGGCTTGGGGGTTAATGATTACATTCAGTAATCTATTACATGCTCAATTACAATTACGCTATAATTGTAATTGAACATTCTCAATTACAATTACAAGTTAATTGTAATTGAGAAAAATACAATTACAATTACATGTAATTTTATTTGTCTTTTTCAATTACAATTACCCCGTAATTGTAATTGAAGTTTTTTAATTATAATTACTTACAATTGTAATTGAAAATTTTCAATTATAATTAACTCCAATTATAAGTAATTGCAATAATTTGAAAACTACACACAGAAAAAAGATTAGTTGGAAAACTGTCACACATAACGATATTTGATTAAAAATATTAAAATTTTATTAGAATCATTAAATTTTTATTAGCTCCACATATTATCTATTATGGTATTTATAAAAGCATAATTATATTTAAAACTAAGTTCTTACAACGTATGATTCAGTTATCGTAATTAATTTTAAATGGTTAAAATATATTTTAAAAATTCGTTAGATGTAATCGAATCAATTTCATATCCCTAAACGAAGTATTGGTATTTGTAATTAAAACATTGTTTGTATTGTAATAATTTAAATAATAACTGTATGTTAGTTACAATAATCAATAAAATTAAATACTAATAATAAAAAGAAAATTAATTAATTATTTACAAAAGAAAAAAAAAAAATATGTTGATCAAATAATTTCTAAAATATAAGTATTTGACATATGTTTTTGAAAAATATTAAATAAAATATTAAAAAAATATAAAACAGAAGAACTTAAATAATTTCTCAAGGAAAAAGATTGGTAAGAGCTTTTTATTTGAATAAATTTAGAGTAATTTATATTTATATCTTTAAATAATTTCGAACTAAACATGATTGGACCCTGGTGGTTACTTTTAACATCAATTATTCTTTTAAGAAACATTTTTAAGAAGGAAAATGAAGAAATAGTAAGGATTGTTAATTTTAGGCGACGGAGAAGTTAAAGAAATTAAAAGATATCTTCGAAAAATATGCAAAAAACTAAATTACATTTACGTATTTTAAAATATGTGAATGTGCACACTAACTCTAAAACTGTTTCTTTTTACAGATATTGCTGGAACAACAACAAAAAAAGCAAAATCTACGACATCAAACTCTCTTCATCCCCCTCAATGCCAATAGTCTACGATCAACTAAAGATGGTACCATTAAAATTTAACATTTTCAAATATTACGTCGTAAAAACCGTTTGCAAAACCCCTCACTACAATAAGTACATCATATAATATTTTAACGCATAATAGTACGTTTCAATTTCACATTTTGCTCTGCAATATTACAGTTCATACATTTCTCTTCTCTCAGCGCAAATTCTAAATATTTTTCAAAATGATCTGTATCAAAATTTTAAACTTAACCATCATTTACACGATAAACAATCCCTAAAATAAACAGAAATTGTAGACTTATAATGATTTCTATGCGTACGATGTTTGTGGTTGCCGAAGACATTTCTGCTAAGTCTTGTGACCCTAATGCCTTTCAAGCTTTTATGTCATTCGTTTTTTTGGTAAGAATTATGTCTCACAGCATTACAATAATATTGCTTAACATTGCTATATATAAACTTTTTGCAGATTTGGCTACAATTCCCCTTCAATAATATTATTATAATAATATTATCTAAAAGACAAACAACAGCTCTTAATCAGTGTACAAGTCAACAAATTGATATAATATTGCAAACAAATTTATCAATTAATGTCAGTATTTATATATGTTCAATATTTATGAGAATTTTTGTAAATAAAAGTATAATATGAAATAATTTTTAATATGATTTTATTATTTGGAGTAGCCTAATGTACAAATGTATATTTTGAGGTTGTGCTAACCGAATTAATTTTTTCCATGCAGTTGCGAACATCGATATGTATAGTTATTCCAATCGAATTAGAAGATAGTACATGCAACCGACCAAATTCGATTGGCAATAAATTCGGTTGTAACAACGAAACTGTTTTCTCTGTGTACCTAATGAATAAGTTTGAATTTTAATTAAACATATTATGTACATAAAAAAGTAAAAGTAGTAAACATTTCAAGAGAGAATATTTTTCTAATTTGCTATATTTTACTTGATTATTTTGTACGAGCAAAAGTAGTAAAACATTTTTATTTTCAAATTTCTATTGAATTTTATTTTAAAACAGAACAATTAGAAAATATGTTTTATTTTTTAAACGTTTTTTGTTAAAACCAGCGGTCAATTTTAAATGAAGAATTAAAATTTTGGATTTACGATTAATAATTTTATAAAGCTTACGTGAAGGAAATTGTATTGTGATACTAATTTATGCACATTTAAGGGGTGTTTGGAAAAGGCCGTGGTCAAGTATGGACTGATCCTTTTAAAATTTAGTACATTGACATGTATTCATGTACATATTGACATTTTTGACATATTTATCATGTTTAAGTAATTTAGGGAAGGTGTGAAGCTTATGGTCAATTAAAGTCCAATGTTAAAAGATTTAATGTGGCGGTTTAAGGTTACAAAATATTTTATTTGTGTTATATTTTTTTACATTTATCAATTTTAAACAGACGTTTGTTATTTGGAAGCTATGTGAAATAATGGACACGTTTTGAACAATAGGCTTCGGTCCCAGGATTTTACCAGTTCTGTGTACCAAATTGCATTGTTATCTTCCAAATCTACCTGTAGTTTACATGGGCGGACATGAACTATTGATGATATTCAATAAGGTTAAAAATCATACATGTCAAAAAATTATCTGCAAAGGAACATATGCGACATTGAAGCTACTATAGCATCATGAGTGTCATCACTTAGGTAGAAAAAAAAACAACAAATTTAAACAAGTTAGAGTGCTAAATTACGTTTTCTATAACTATTAGTACTGTAACTTAATAAACTGTAATTGAAATTTTCAATTACAATTACTGTAATTGTAATTGTCATTTTTCAATTAAAATTATATTAATGGTAATTGAAAAATTCCAATTACATGTAATTTTAATTGGAATTTTTCAATTACAACTATATTAATTGCAATTATATGTAATTGTAATTGTAAAATATTCAATTACCATTACGGTAATTGTAATTGCAAATATTTCAATTACAATTACTTGTAATTGTAGTTTAAAAATTTCAATTACAATTACATGTAAAGTGATTTAATTGAAAATTTAATCATTAACCCCTAAGCCTGCTACTTATCTTATATATTTTTCCAGTAATATACACTTAAAATTTCAAAAATCTAAATTTTAAAAGATCTTGGTTAAGATTTTTCCATATATATAGCCAAATATTTTCAACCGATTTTATTATATTATACATAAGGTGCCCGTCAAAACTATAAGGTCACTTTTCATTGCAATGTGTGTTAAAAAGTACAAGAGGTATTTAATGGTTCCTTGACTATCTTTATTTATTGATTTATAGAAGTGATTAGGAAGTGAATTATTTAAATTCCAGAAGTCTTCCTAGAAATTCATCTCGCCCAACTTTTAAAATTTCCCCTTTTACCTATTCCTCTGAATTATACGATCGTTTTGCAAGATTAAAGTTCACAAATAATTCTAAAATGATCTAAATAAAATTTAATTAATGTTGAAGAAATGAAAATGATAAGATTCCTGCATAACAAACACTCTAGGTTCCTCAAAACAGGTCTAAGTATATCTTCTACCAATGATTTTCACATTTTTTAAAGAAAAAAATCAAAATTTTTGTGAATATTGCGCATATCATGGTGAGTATGGTGTTAGTAACTATTCCTGCTATTCCAGACTATGCATTTCAGCTAAAGGGAATGCTACAAGTGGGTTCAAACATATTCCAAACTCCTAGGGAATTCCCATAAAATTTAGTTTTTCTTAAAAAACATGAATTTTCGTATTAAATCTCTTTCATAGTCTTACAGATTATTTAAACTATCAGAAATATTTTTTTATCTTAAGAAAAAAATAAATTCTTAAAAATAATGTAAGCATTTTCTAATGAAGAAGAATTTTCAAAATTGTTACCTGGTACCACTTACGTGACATGACGATTTTGAGTTAATCTCAAACAAAACCCACTTCAAAATATCGCCTTTCAATAAAATTAATAACCTTGAATACCAGCAATAGTTTCTAAGCACTTATTGCCACATATGTGTGCAAAAACGCTAAAAGCATAAAATTTGTCTACCGGAAAATGGCGAAAACCATTGGTAGGACCTGTTTTGAGGACCCTAGAGTGTCTGTTATACAGGAATCTTATCGTTTTCATATTTTCAACATTAATTCAATTTTATTTAGATCATTTTAGAATTAGTTGTGCACTTTTATCTTGCAGAACGGTCGTATAATTCAGAGGGATAGGTAAAAGGGGAAATTTTTAATGTTGGGCGGGATGAATTCCTAGGAAGACTTCTGGAATTTAAAAAATTCACTTCCTAATTACTTCTATAAATCAATAAATAAAGATAGTTAAGGAATAAATTGCAAGAAATATGATTTTAGTGGAAAAGAAATGAACTGACCTTATCATTTTGACTCACCGGAAAGTTCACATTTTCAACACTTTTGTCTATAAAAAGATCAAATGTCAAATAAATGATACCAAAAGGTGTATAAAGGAACAGCTTTAAGTAATAAATATTTTAGCTAGTAGTACCATTAAATACCCCTTGTAATTTTTAATACACGGTGCAATGAAAAGTGACCTTATAGTTTTGCCGGGCTCCTTAGTTGGTTAAAAAACAAAATTATCCATTGAATACACAGAAAAAATTATTACCGTCTTTTTTTAATTAACAAAGTTGTTTCATTTTTCATCGAAATTTAATAAATTTATTCAAGCAAAAATTAAATAAAAATAAAATTTAACTATACTTTTATATCCTATATACATTTTTAATTCATCCAATCAACTACTTGATTGACTTAATTAATTTATTAATTGGGAATTTTTTTCTGTTTTGTATTTTTTACAGTTTTTAGTAATTGATATAATCATTTTGGTGAGAGGTGCAAATTTAAACAAGTTTTTAATTGAATGAATTATTTTCATATATATTTGTTAACTGGTGACTTTTTTCTGTGTAAAAAAAATTTTTAGTCATTACTTTTATTGAGTCAAAAGTTAAACGATTTTGAATTGGAAAGTTTGCAAAAATTAACCAAACGAAAGTATTAAAGTTTTGATATCGCCTTTCCCTGAATCAAATGGCATTTTCGACACATTTAACCCAAATGTATAGACGTACGGACAGACATTGCTATGCTGCCAAGAAATATTTTAGAATTCTAAAAATGCATTTGTTTACTAACTAATAAATAGAAAAAATAGAAAGTGATTATCAAAATTTGAACATCACCTTTTCTTGAATTAAGCATCATTTTCGTCCCATTTAACCCAAATGTATAGACGGAAGTACGAACATTACCATTCAGTCAAAAAACATCTTATAATTCTAAAAGTACAATTTTTTACCTACTAATAAATAAGAAAATTAAACAAACGTGATCATTAAAGTATTGTTACCACCCTTCTCTGAATTATGCATAATTTTCGACCCATTTAACTCTAATGTATAGACGGACGTACAGACATTACCGTTCTGCTAAAAAAAAGACCTTAAAATTTTAAAACTGAATTTTTTAGTTAGTTTATTTATTTATTTAGTTATGATATTTTAATTGAGGATCTCAGCTTCTAAATAAGGCTCAAATATTTCATTCAATATTTTTCGTTGATGGAAAAAATAATTTATTTATCTGGTCTTTAAAGACTAGTTTGAAATTCTTTTAAATATATGTATAACAAAATTTAACACTCAATTCATTATGTTGAGCTGTATATTGCCAACATAATATATGTAGTAGGGACGAGCAATATTTATTGAAATTATTAAAATGCAAATAACAGAATATTATGATTTTGGCAACACTTGGTATAAGTCGACCACAAAACCATCATATTGCATCAACAACCTAACAATTCGAGCGAAATTTACAAATTTTATTTTATAAAGTTTATATTTTTGAGGGAAGAAATACCAGAAATACAATGTGGGTTTAAACTGAAATCACACTCAATACTTATGAAGAAAATCATAAATATTAAGCTTTCCAAATAGTTCTTCATTTCAAATTCATCTCAAAACTTAAATGATAGGAGTCCTTTTAAAACTTGTCTTTCTATTTAAAGCAAATTTTTATAAAGTTTCGTCCCTAACATCAAAAATTTACTTCTCATCAAAACATGTTTTAAACTAATTTAAAACCCAAGTATTCAAGGTAGTCTCCATCCCTTTTTAATGTATTTTTATATTTAGTAAAAAGTTGTCTTTTATAGGAAAAACTTTAAGTGTGCTGTTAAATTGTTGTGGAATGTTTTTGATTTATTTGTTATTTATATGACTTGAACATCTTTTACAATTTTTTCTAACGCTTCTTACACTTGCCTTTCCTAAAAACTTCTAAAAAAAAAAAACATTTCCCTTAACGTTTTAAATGCAAATTTTGTATTTATTTTCTAGTTTAACATTTTCAAGTTTTCTCACGCGCATATTATATTTTTGGACTTTTGACAAAACAACTTAAATCCAATATTTAAATTTTTCAGCACATCTAAAAACTGTTTAAAAAATCAAAAATTTCTCTGGAAATGTTGAATTTTAACCAACTATATTTCTAAAACTAAAAGTCATAAGAAAAAACCAATTAGTTCAAAATATGTGTCTTTAACATATTCATTTAATGATTAAATAATGTAAAAATTATCTTATCTCGACTTAAGATGTTTTGTCAAAAGTCCACAGATAAAAACATTTAATATTTTGTTCCTTTTAAAAGAAATTTTAATAAACATTTTTCTCTTGCCAAGTGTAAATTTAAAATATTCAATTCATACTTTTTACTTAGTTGTTTTCAGTTTTATTTTAGCCCAGCAATTGTTTTAACACAATAAAAATGCTAGGTAGGTAGACAAATAAAAAGGGACGACAAAAAATTCGTTTAAAAACTTTTGGCAACTTTTAAGAGCAATGGAAAAAAATGTGAAAAAAAAATCTTTGAAAAAGTTGTTAATAAGCAATATAAACGCGTATAAATACAGGTTAATTTTAATTTTAACAAAGGAGTAAATAAAATTATGAGAAAAAAAGTTTGTTAAAGTTTAATAAGGAGAATAAAAATAATAAATACTTAATATTGTCCAGATGATGCAGAAAATAAGAAAGAAATTTCATAATATAGAGCGAAAGTGGTATCTTTTGTATATTTTTATTTAAACAATTTAATTTACATCTTACAGATCAGAAAATATGAATTTTTTTCTTTCATTTTATAAAATTCTGTTAAAAAAACAAAGGTTACACCATTCCAAATAAATTAATTTGCATCACATTTTGATTTATTCTAAAGAATAATTTACCCACACACACTCTTTACGACAGTTCTTTGTTTAATGAATTTTGTAAAAATTATTGGGAAAACTACACAGAGAAAACAGATTCTTTGTGGCAACCGAATTTTTTTTCCAATCAAATTTTGTTGGTTCCATGTACTAACACAAATTCGATTACAATTACTATTCGATTGCTGAATTTACTGCACGCACAACTGAATCATATAAACAATTCGATGATGAGAACAGAAAATATCAATTGGAAGGATTTTAGTTTTTTATTTATGTTAGTTAAAAAATTTTTAGTTTTCTTTTCAGATTTATGTATTTATAATATTAAAAGAACAAATATAATTATAAAAAATACGAATTAAGCATACATTTTTAGATTAAGAACAATTTGTAGTAAACTTATAAAATCTGCCTCCATCATACATCAGAATCACGCTTTTCCATTTTTTAATTGAGATTAATCTGTGGACATGTAAAATTTCTTTGTTCTGGAACACATGCACTGGTCCCGTCGAGAAGAAAATTTATTTTATATAATGGATGCAGCCAGTGTTATATAGTACATAAGTTGTTAGGTGACCAAGGTAATCTTTAAATTAGTTCAAAGACGTCTGGTTTCTATATTAAAATTATGTGCACATACATATAATGAGAATGAAAGTTTGAAGATTTCGTTAAGAAAAATTAATTAACACTAAACTTATTAAAATAATCTTAATATTAAATAGAATACAATATTGAAAAGACACGCATATATACCTTTATATTTTGGAACAATATTAATATTAAAAATTAATTTTTGATATTTGCCTTAAATCAATTTAAATTATTTTTGTATTTCTAATTTATTTAATTTTTCTTGATTGTAACTTTTGTTTGAATATTTTTTCAGAATTTATTTTTTGTATTGTATTATTTGATTGCAATCACCAATATTTGGAAGTAGCACATAAGTTGCTGAATTTAATACGATTGTAATTTTCAAATAAGTTACAATAAGTTATATTAAGTTTAGTAACGACAAAAACTAAATGAAACAAACGATTTTCAATTCTAAGAACCTTAATTCAATCCCAATAATGTTTTTACAATGCTAAACAAAGAAAAACTTCTACAGTTTTAGTTTTTTAATAATTATAATCAAAGGTTCGAAAGAATTAATTCTTTAATTCCCTTTTTAAAATTGAATTAAATCATATAGAATTATTAATTCTTTCAAATAAATTCATCACAATTAATTCTGTAGCTTAATTCCTAAAGCTTTTGATACTATGGAATTAATTCATTTATGAATTAATTCTTTGGGAATGCTTAATTCTTTTGATTTCATTCAATTTTGTTTAAGTTCAAACTATAACAAATTGAATTAAACAATTTTTCAACCATTCAATTTGTACTAGATTGAATTAAAGTTTTATTGTTTAATTCTTTAGATTTTAAACAAATTTATATAATAGCAAAAATGATTTATAGTAAGCCAAGTTTATGCACACACATGTTTCAGGGCGTGCATCACATTTAGTATGAGATATCTATTATTTTTATTAGCTTTGTATTGAACGTGTACTAAATTGCCTCTGTTATATGCACTGAGGTTATTCTGAATCATGGGATTTATCCTTAGATCTCACAGAGAACGTATTACTAGTATCATTTGTCTTTAAAACTCTGAAGTGAAGCTTCTTTACAACGTTTACTTGGGCACAATCATCATCTATTTTATGTGGAGTTTAGCTGGATGTTGATTTTGTATTGATTTTAGCAAAATACCACTGACTTTCGACTCTTTTAATACTTATTTTCAAAATATATACAAAAATAGAATTGAAGAAAAATGTTTTCATTCAATTTGTAGTAGAAAAGAATGAAAGAAAAAAATATATCATTCAATTGAATTAAATTTTATAGGGAATTAATTCTACATATTTTTCATTCAATTTGTAATAGAATGGAATTAAAGAAAAATTTAATCATTCAAATTGAATTTTCATTCTCTAAGGAATTAATTCTCTAGGGAATTAATTCAATACAAAATTAAGACTAAAGAATTAAGCTTAAGAATTAATTTCTGAGGAATGATCTTAAAGAATGCTAAATAAAATTTTTATAAGCTGAATTAAATTTATACGTGAATTAATTCTAAATAGAATTCATTCTTTCGAAGCTCTGATTATAATACAATTTCGATTCATCTTATTAAAATTTAATAAAAATATCGGATTCCAACAAAACTTTTTTTTGCTAAACTATTTATACATGCAATAAATTTTGCGTTTACTTTATGGAATTTCAAGACTATTGTTCAAAGACTATATTTATCCTCTCTCCCATAATATATTTTATTTATACCGACATAAGCACTTTATAATTACGGGCCACTAGTTAATCGAAAACAAATTTGAAAAAATTTCATGAAATTTTTAACTTTGAGCCCATTTACATTGGGGATTTCCCTTGGAAAAAATCGCTGCAACTTTTATGTTTGTAGGCAAGAGGTGTAGAAAAGCAAGCGGGGTAAGAAAAGTTGCACGTTGTCGCAAAGCTAAAAATTTCATGAAATTTTTTCAATTTTATTTTTAATTTTTCTGATTTGTTGTTTTTTGTCAAACATTTTTTAAAAAATTTCACAATACAAATTTAAATGTGTAAATGTAGAAGGGATTTCGAAGCAACTTGAAAACAAATTATCATAAAAAAACGCTGCTATAATCCCCAATGTAAATAGGCTCTTTGCTACGACGTGCAACTTTTCTTACCCCTTTTACAAACGTAAAAGTTGCAGCGATTTTTCCCAGGGAAAATCCCTAATGTAAATGAGCTCTATTTCTTTGTGATTTTTTAAATTAAATTATGTTTATGTAGTTTTTTTATTTACTTACAAAACAAAACATACAAATAATAACATTTTGTATTAAAAATAGGTATTTTAGGAAAAAGGGAAACAATTTCTTGAAAATAGGGGAAAAAAGGGAATTTTTTTACAATACGAAGAGATTTGTCATAAATTGTATCTGGAATCACTAGCCAATTCAATCAATTACACTGGTCGACAAAAAAAATCCTCACTTAGAGACGAATGGTTGGACTTGATAAATTTTTTGTGATAAACACGAATCTGCTTTCAGTTTTTTGCATCAGGTCTGGATTTTTTATGGGCGTGGTCAATAGAGATAGAAATTAGTGTTCGAAAAAAAAATTATGAAAACATCAAAAATGTTTCAGTTTATTATCCTTATCTTAAAGCTGAATGAAATTTCCAATATTTAATGAATTCTTTTGAAGCTCTGATTTTTATGTTAATTAGTTTTTCTTGCTAAAAAAAAATGAAAAAAAGGTAAACCCTTACCTATGCCATAAATTTCATTATAAATTGTTTTTCTTATCGTCTTAAATCGTTCTACAACACAAATCAGGAAAACTTAAAATTGGTTCTCAACAATATTGTTCGGAAATCTGATAAAAATTTGTTTTCATTTAACATTTGAAAGACATTGTTAATCATTTCAAGACGAATATTTTTTAAAAATAAAATATATTCATAGTGAAATATATTTACACATTTTAACATTATTGAAAACTAGAATTGTAATAATTTTTGAAAAAGTAGCGCTATTCAATTCTGATATTAAAAGAAAAGTTCTTATCCATTTTTTGTTTCAAAAATATTTCATATTTATTTTTTTTACATATTTCGAAATCATTTACACAGCTTCAGAAATTAATTATTTACGTTTTATATTGTCAAAGATGGTCCAAGATAGTAGCTTTTAAGATAGTACAAAATCGTGTGATATAAGCTCAACTTTAATATGTCGAAAAAATTTAAAGATATTGGCAAAAAAAAATATGAAAAAACTCAGAGCCAAAATGAGATTTAAATGAAGATGTGAAATGGTACACCATCATTAAAATATTTAAAAGATTATAGAAATATGTAATTAAAACGCGTGTGAAAAATAGTCAAATAAGACTTTTCATCGGCGCTCCGATGAAATATTTTTGAATAATATAAAATATCACTTGTATCGAATTTCTAATATTCTGTATTAACATCTAAAAACGTTCTTCGTAAGTAGTGTTTTTACATTAATGTAAAATGTTCACTGAGGCGTTACAAACAGTTACAGTTTTTGCTATAGGATTATAAAACTACGTGAATATTAAATTTCCCGTTTTCCAGGAAAAAATTTAAAAAATTCCCGGGAATTCCCGACAAAAATTCCGGACCCCAAAACCCTAGCTATAGCTCAATAACTGTTTACACGATTTTGTTAAATGTTACACTAAAAGATGAAATTGAAGACTTACAAGCTTTGAGATAAAGATGATAAACTGAAATATTTTTGATGTTTTCACTTTTAAAGAGAAATTTCATTTAAAAAAAAAAAAATTTAAATTTTTGAATATGTCAGAAACTATTAGGAGGATAAGAATTAAATATTAGAACAACTTAAAGCAGAGACCGGATTTTAATACTAAAAAAACAATCTTTTTATATTTATTTCAATCGAAAAACAATCTTTAATGTTCAAAAAATTATAAAAATCCATCATGATTTTTTTATTTTCATCAATATTTTAATTTTTTTCATCATGATGGAAATAAAAATATAAATATCTTTTGTGATATTTATTTCAAAAGTTGAAAATTATTTTGAACTTTTTTCATCGGATGGAAAAAATTTTAAACAACAACAATTTCATTTGAATAAAAAAAATATTTTGAAAACAAAACAAAAGTATGAATAAAAAAAACAATCATTTGAATTTTTTTTCGAACTGATATTTATCGTTAAAGATATTTATCGTTAAAGATATTTATTTTTTTCATCATTGATGGATATTTATTTTAAAAATAAAAATCCCTCACATATTTTTTTCAACAAATGAAAAAACATTTTGAACATTAAAGATATTTATTTTGATTGAAAAATAAAAATAAAACGTTTTCGGGTGCTTGACTTAAAGCCAATTTTATTCCGCATATTTTGTATTTGTATCACTTATAAAAATCGACTTATTTAGGGCGAAATATTAGAAACGCCACATAAAAAAATTTCGACCTGATGGGAAAAAACTAAAAGTATATTCGCGTTAAGCATCTAGTCCACGTATTTTTTTTTTTCTTGTCGAACATTATTAATATTGAACTCGAGCCTGAATGAAATTCAAATAATAATTATAACCAAAAAGTTCAAATAAAAATTATTAGGGGTTTTCATTCAATCACATATATGCCTCGTAAAGCTCATAAATATGAAAAATATACAAGCTCGTAAAAAATTTGTCAAACTTTGTTTGAAAAATTATTTACACAACTTATAAATGTTTACGCTTCAATTTCAATGTGTAAACGAATACGTAAACTTTTATATTTGAAAAGTCAGATTTGAAATAAGAAAATTTTATTAATTTTAAATTTTTTATATTCAAATAGATAAAAAAACAAAGCATAAAAATAAAAAAAATTGGAAACTTATTTTATTTGTCAAAACTTCCGAAAAATTAATAAGAGAATACCAATTATTTACAAGGGGCGTTCATGCAACATGTAAGTAATACATTTACGAGTTATGTAGATTTATCCGGTTGAATGAAAACCCTTATTAATTAAATTAATTTTTAAAAACCGTAAAGATTTTCTACACAAAAAAACACAAATTAAATTTTTGAAGTAATAAATCACTTTTTAAGATGAAATGAAAAAAAAATAAAAATAGAAGAGGGAGAGCGTTTTCAAAAATGCATCTGAAAAATGCTGCTGCATTATAATGCAAATCTTTTTAACAATATAATTTCTCTTAATTGTTTTCTTTAAAGAGGATATACTTTCTTCTCGTTCACTTTTTATCTATCGGATTTCAACTTAAAATGTTGTTAATAAGTATTTAAACCTTGTTACTTTTTACCTTTTTGACCATTTTATATAAACAAAAATTGCGATTCAATTTTAGAGAAAGAAAAATGTATATATTTTTTTCCGATTTATTTCCTAATTTTGTAAAACACTGCTCCTCACTTTGAAAAAATTTCAAAATAAATTGTTTTTGTTTTCAAAACTTTATATGGAAAATTTTTCAAAATGAGGTGAAAGGATTTAATTTCAAGAAAATTGTAGCTCATAAGTAAAAAACTACTTTTTTATTTTTTCTCCTGGAATTTATGATATTTAAAAGCAAAGAATACTAAGAAGAGAAAATGGTACTCTTTCCTACAACAACAACATTTCTCTCTCTTCACATACAAGTTCTGTGTGAATTCAACACACTTGTGAGAGAGAGAAACAACACAAAATAAACAAATATTTTCCTTAGAATTTAAGGAAAATTACACACGCGACACATTTTTCAACAAACACACGATATTTTTATTATTTTTTCACACGCGCTTATAGTATTTTAACTCACGTTAAACGAATATTTTCCACAAACTGAAAAAATATTTTTTTATTTTATTTTTGACATTCCTTTTTTGTATGTTGAAATTTATATTGAACGAACAATGTTGCTACTTTTGGTATTAAAAATAAAACAGATTTTAAAATAATTTTAAATTATTTTCATATTCATCAACAAAAAGCAAAGAAATGTTATTATATTACTATTTGTGGATGTAACCCGCATCAAAAGATAAAAATCTGCGAATATAATTGTGATGAATTATATTTAATAATTTGTTAATACTCTTTTGTGCAACTATGTATGATTATGATGTGTGGTGAAAGTGGTTTCAGCACTAATACATATAAATAAAATTTGACTAACACAATCTTAAAGTTAGGTTTTTTTGACAACAGAGTTAGGTTTTTTTGACAAGCCTTCTATTGATAAAAGTATCAACAAGTTGAAACTTTCCATTATTGTAAGTATTTTTACCATAATATTCGATTTGTTTACTCTTTTAATAAGCAACAAACACGAAACATTTCCTTTGGAACATATTATCAATGATTTATTTTAGGAATGTCATTGTAATGTAAACCAATGCTATTAGTATACGAGTATATAAAAAAGCAAATGCTGTACTTTGATGTAGTACAAAAACAAAATTTAAGCCGTTTTATATTTAGAACAAAAGAAAAAAAATATCCTTAGACATAATTTAAAGTAGCAAGTACTAAAAGCGGATTAAGGGATAACATTTTTGAACTACAGACATTCACAAACTACACATAAATACTTATACAATATGCGTTATGTTTAAAATTGCCAAAGGATATTTGCTACTCTGCAACAATACCGAGAAAATGTAATATATTAAAAAATATGTTTTCTACTTAAAAATTTCAATATTTAACTCATATGTTATAATATGAGATTTTTGTTTTTTTATATATATATTTTGTTTTAATATTTTTATTTTAAATAAACTTCAATATTATAGATAATATGATTTATTAAACAGAATATGAAATATTTTACATATAGTCCAGGCAAGCACGGAATTTTATGGAGTAAAACGAATTTTGTCATATAGCTGAGACTTATAGGGAAGGTACTCCTACTTACTAAGAGCCTAATTCAGCAGGATAACGAAATTGTTTGAAAATAAAATTTGTATGAAAATGACTCATTTAAAAAACGAGAGAAAAAGATATAGTCGGTCAAGCCCGACCATATGATACCCTACACCATTGCGTACATTATAATTCGGGGAGGGGTCTTTTATTACTCTTGGAGTCAAATGTGGACCGATACTCATAAGTGCAAAATAAAACATACGAATACAGAATATTACGTTGAGGCTGACATTTATATGAATTTATTCACTTTTGGGTGATTCCCGAAAGAGGGCCATATATGGGAGCTATGGTAAATTATAGACCGATCTTTGTAAAATTTGGCACTATCATTTATGTTCATATAAAACTTATTTGTGTCGAATACTACCTTGATACTAGCATTTTTATGGTGTTTATGCCCGTTAAAGTAATTTTCTGAAAAAGGGTTTATATGGGAGCTATGGTCAATTATGGACCGATCTTCTTGAAATTCGGCACACTTATTAAGACTTATAGGGAACTTATATGAGGCAAATTTCATTAAAATATTGCTATAATTAAGGGATTTATGATCGTGACCCTTTTCCCGGAGGACATTTGTATGGGGGCTAGGTGATATAATGGAACGATCATAACCAATTTCAATAAGCTTCGTCCCTGGGCTATAAAAAACATATATACCAAATTTCATTAATTTTGGTTCAAAATTGCGACCTGTAGTTTGATTACAATGTTTACATGGACGGACAGACGGACGGACGGACATCGTTAAATCGACTCAGAAAGTGATTCTAAGCCGATTGGTATAAATTAAGGTGGGTATTAAACCAATATTTTTGGGTGTTACAAATATCAGCACAAACGCATAATACCCTCCCCACCTATGGTGGTGTAGGGTATAAAAATTTGACTAGTTTCATATCGAGGGCTTATATTCAAATTGGGCCTCATGCAGATTTACAAATATTTTTTTTATTTTTTTTTTTTTTTTTTTTTTACGTCAGACTCTTAAGTTTTCTATTTTTTATGTATGGTGTTAATTTTAGAGTCAAAAGTTAATTCTAACACTATGGTTTTCTCTTTTTGTTTTTTGGGCTATCTACAAACAGTATATTTTTTTTTAAGGAAAAAACAGGCTATATACAAGTTTTTGTTTAAATTTCAAAGAAATGTATAAATAAAAATTGATAAATAATGAGAATTTTCTTTGCGATTTGAACTTTTTTAAACTTTTTGAATTAGAGTCTTAATATATCTCACAAAAATTTTGTTATCTAAATGCAGTCTGAAGAAAAAAGCCATTGAAGTTAGATTTTTAACCTTTTTTAGATGCTTATAGATCATACACCTATCAACATTTTATGAAGCTAAGTACCATAGATTTAAAGACAGGAATGAAAAAAATTTAGTAAAATTGGTGATTATAAGCTAAATATCTTAGATACCAAAAGCAGTTTCTTAAAAAAATGATAATTAAATAAAAAGTGCAATAAACATCGTCTTTAAAGGTTTTAATCATTTTGAGTTGTTGATATCCAATTTAATATAATTTTAATTGATTCTAATTTTTTTTTTTTTTTTTGCAATTTCTTTCGCATGTAATTTTTTTTCCAAAATTTAATTTATAATTTTTATTTTGAACACATTTTTGTTCTTTTAGTAAACATATCTGTTATTTGAAATTTCTAACGATTAAAAATGGTCCAGCCAACCACAAAATTTCACTTTTTTTATCTCCTGATTGGTATGATATCATAAATTTAACATATTGTCAATTTCTTTCTTTTTTTTTTCCAAAAATATTATGTTTTACTTCTTTAATTTCCAATAAACAAAACGGGAACATTTTATAATTTATTTTAGAAATAATTAAGACAAAATGGGCTATCTACCATAAATTCGCGAATTATGTGGTTAAAAGATTTATTTCGTAGTGTGAGGCTTAGTAGATATAATATTAATAACTCGTAGAAAAACGGATTGCAAAATATCGAAGAATGAGGGAAATAAACCGTTTTTGTGTTCTCTTGAACAATTGGTGCTTTGCATGAGGTTCGTTTTGAATATAAGCCCTCAATATACATTATAATATTAAACAATTTTCTTTTTGTACTGAATTAGGTTCTAAATTTTAATACCCGCCTACAAAAAATGATAGGGTATATTGGGTTTGTCATTCCGTGTCTAAGATGTCGAAAAATCATTTAAGTTTATATATTCTGGATTCTGGAAAAATTCTGCGTCGATCTAGCTATGTCCATCTGTCCTTTGGTCGATTTGTCCATCTGTCTGTTGAAATCAGGAAGGGCTCGGGGACACAAAACTTGGCTTATATATTTATCTAATATAAGGTTTGTTTGGTATTGAAAATGGGAAAAATCGGTTAATAAATAAAAAAAAGTATGGGCCATATAACACATGGTGTCCGTTGCAACTTCAGTTTATACTTTTATGCTGATATCTCTTAAACAAAAGCTTACATGATAACGAAACTTTGTAAATATAAAGGATCGGTATAAACTAGGAAACCAAAAATGGACATGATCCGTCTACTTTACCGCCAACCACCTATAAGGCAAAATTTTTAAATTTGCAGATGGTTGGTATGTAGATTCGGCCAAGCCGAATATATACTTGTTCAGTTTGAGATTGTAATTTTAGCATGAAACATTTTATTCTAATTAAGCTTCTTTCTTTCTCTAGTCCTGGCAACACTGAAGCGGACACTCTAACATGTACCAGAAAGTGATTTCTCTACAAAATGTGCAAAAAAAGGTTAGTAAAAATGATATGGTGTAATTATCTTTAGATCTTTTGATTAACAAGCTCTCAGGGTATGGCCCCTACACTTATGTGTTGGTATCAGGAAAATAGGTTATGGGAGGGAGGAAAGAGGGAGTAATGTTTGTGGGCATTAGACTTGAATTTCCCTAAGTTGCAAGTGACAGGAAAGACCTCTGCAGGGAGTTTGTTCCACATGCTTGCACTACGTCTAAAGAAGGAATTTTGCCTATAATGAGTCATGCGATCAAATGGCTAATCGACAACAAATGGATGTGCTCTCCGAGATAAACGTGTATTGCATATAAATAAAGGCGTGTTGGGGATAAACTCTCTAATTTCATCAAAACAAATTCCATTGTAATATCGATAAAACAGTGAAATACAGCCCACATAGCGAAGATGTTTCAGCGAATCAATAGAGTTGAATACCCTACTGTCATCGATAAGAACCTTAACCTTCTTCTGTACGCGATCGAAAAGCTTCAAAATGGACTTTGAATCACCGGCCCATACATAAGAGTTGTATTCTATTTAAGGTGGAATATAGGTGGTATACATATTAAGAAGGTGGAGTGAAGTATCTTTTACACCGTTTCAAAAAACCAAGGCACTTGAATGTTTCTTTCGATACTTCAAAAATGTGCTCAGTCCAACGGACATCACACTGTATTCTCATGCCAAGAACATCAAGAGCTTCTGATTCTTTTATATTTATACCAGATGAAGTAACATGATCCGCTACGCGTTTGTGTGTTAATATACAACATTCAGCTTTACTAGCGTTACAGTCGACTCTAATGACGCTACCCCATTCAAAGATTATTGCGATATCACGGTTAAGTGTATCATTCATGTTCTGCCTCATTGTTTCAATCTCTAACGGGCTTGATTTATAATTGAATGAGTATAAATGGCATATGTTGCTGTCAACTGTAAAAAAGTTGATAGAATTGAACGTTTAATAAAGAAGATCGTTGAGAAAGATTAGATAATGAGTAGGAGAAAGAACGAAACCTTGCGGTACACCTGAATTGATCTTGAACTCGTTTGATGAAACCCCATCTATTACAATTCGTATAGTTCGATCTCTAAGAAATCTTGATATAAACCAAGAGAAGTAATTGCCGACACCGAAAGCTGTAAGTTCTGATAAAAGTGTACCATGACAACGTCTATCAACTCCTTAGAAATATTAAGGTCCACAACTTTACTCCACCAAAACGGTGAATGGAACGACATCATCCTTCCTATTAATTTGTATGCATAATACGCTAGATACACTGTCGGACAAAATAAAATGCGGTTTTTTACTCTAGCTATTTAGTTCATAATTATTGTCTTCTAGGTGCATAATGGGTTACTTTTTTGGTGTCCAGGTATTTGTCGTATTATATTCTTTAAATTAATATACAAAAAAAGTTTTTGAAATAAATGTAGTTTGGGAAAAAAGTTTTGTGTTGGTCATGCATTTTGTGCGACTAAATAAAGTGACACTTTACTTAATTTCTTTAATTGGCTTACAATTTTCGAATTTTTTTATATAAAACGGAAGGCATATTTTTAAGAAGTATTTATCACTTCTATTTTCTATATTATATATTATATTTTTTGAATTATACTAAAATTATTATTAAGTTTAGAAAATAAGGATGAATACGGCCATATTATCGGAAAGTCTTCGACTACAATCCAGAAAGATTTTTTTGACTCCAGATAAGGAAAATGAAGGAAAAATTATGTATTTGTCTTTAAAGTGCAACATTTTAGAATCTGAGGCTAAAAGAATCATTTTGTTATACAAAACAACAATTCAAAATGAAGTTTAGAAGAAATTGAGGGGGCAGAAACCCTAAGACTACGAAGTAAAATCGTAACGATATCAATATTATCGCCAAAAGAGAATGAGTTTCATCATCTATAGTTATAAAGAAAGAAGAAGTAATTATAACTCTTATTTTAGCTCCTACAGTCACGAAAAAGCTCAAATATATGAGTTTTAGAAGTACCTATTCTAAGTAAAAGTCACGTCTATGTTGTGCTAATATAATAAAGCGACTCGTAATAGAAAAATAATCGTTAAAGTCCCAGAACCAATCTAAACTACAATTACTTGGATGAATAAATAAAAATTTTATTAAAACTTTTAAAATACTGAAAAAATTTTGGAAACTGCCATGGAAAAGGCTGAAGTCTTAAATTTTTGTAATAGGAGATCATATAAAAAATGTTTTCTTAAAATTGGTACATATTAAATTCATTTGTTTGAATCTTGTCTGGACAGTTAATATTAAAATTACATCCTCCTATATCTATCCGCTTAGAAAAATTAATTTCTTTTTGGCGAGAATTGCGATATAGCTACGATTTTACTTCGCAGTATTAGGGTTTCTGACCCCTAAATTTCTTCAAATTTTCATTCTAAATTGTAATTTTGTACAATGAAATGGTTCTTTTAGCCTGAGATTGTAAAAAGCTGTAGTTTAAAAACAAATACATTAATCTTACTTCATCTTCTCTATCTGGAATCAAGAAATCTTACTGGATTGTGGTCGAAGACTTTCCGATAATATGGCGGGATCTATCCTTATTTTTCAAATGTAATGAAGAGTAGAATTTAATGAATAGAATATTAAAATGTAGCACTTTTTAAGCATATGTTTTCCATTTCCTATCAAAATATTCGAAAATTGGAAGCCAAATTTAAGAAATTAAATAAAGTGTCACTTTATTTTGTCGTACAAAATCCATGACCAACACAACACTTTTGTCCCAAACTAGAAATGCATATATTTCAATAACTTCTTTTGTTTATTAAATTAAAGAATGTAAAACGACAAATACCTGGACAACAAAAAAGTAGACCATAATGAACATAGAAGTCAATTATTATGAAATAAATAGCAAGAGTAAAAAACCGCACTTTATTTTGTCCGACAGTGTATATGCCAAAAACTGATGTCTGTGACCTTTAACTGCGTACCGTATACGTGATTATCGGTGAGTATTAACGGCATATGTTAGATACCAAGAGGATGCCAAAATTTGACTACCTCCATAAAACTCCGAGGTTAAGTCATTTTTTTTTTTTTTTTTTTTTTTTTTTTTTTTTTGTCTTATTTTTCTGGGCTAATAAATTACATTTGTTTCTTCCAATGGATTTAAACCAACTTTGAGATACTTTTTACGAATACAGGGTAAATATAATTTGGTTGGTTAAAGGATTTCAAAGTATAACTACAGCATATATTATGAAGAATACTATTTACTTACTTATTATCCTTGAAGTTTATTAAAAAGGTTTACTGAAAATTGTTTTTATTTTTCACTTAAAATCTTGTAAAAAAATTTAAATTCATACAAATACTAATACAGCCAAACAACTACAAAACCATTTTTATTCCTATCTATAGGTATTTAACCCTTGACAGAAAGCCACAACAAAAAACTTATATTTATCGAAAGTCAAACGGAAAAGAAAGTTTATTATAGTTTTTTAAGGCCTTTGTAAACATAAACTGACGGCCGTAAAATATGATAAATTATACAACAATAAAAAATTTAACCAAGCCTTTTATTACTAACCACTATCTAGGTGTGCAAAAAAGTAATCAAATCTTTTTACATTTTTCATATTTATCATATAATTTTTGTGGTTTATCAAAACTTTTACTTCAATGTTCTGACCTTTTATCAATGTCGAGGTTATATTTTTGCCATCAAGCATTAACATTTTATTATTATATTTTTTTTTTTTTTTTATTTACATTTTGTGTAAACAGTTTGATTTAAATATATTTATATAAGTATGTATGCATGTATATAAAAATATGTTGCATATTTTAATGGGTATGTTTTCCTAAGAATTATATTGCATAAGTTTAGGGCTGTAATTACATTAAATTTATTTACATATTTGTTGGAAAAATAGTTTTAAATAACATTCATTTTTAAATATACAAGTGTGGGTGCTAAACTATTTTGAAATTTAATATTTTAATGTATAGTTGAAAATAATAGATGTTTAACATTATTTCAGGGTTAAATTATATAAGTTATTTTATATTTTACAAAAAAAAAAAATACTAATAATAATTTCTTAAAATTCTATTTCAATATAGATTTAAATTAGATCTTTGGAAATGCGTTATATAATTGTAAATAACAGAGTAGGCAGTAATAAATGCAGAAAGTGTAAAAAGGTTTTAAAAGGAACAGAAATACAGTTGGATGAACATTCACGTATATATTTATGGACAGTATTTTTATTATTTTGAAATATAATCTTCTAAATTGTATAAATTATTTTATTTGAATTATATATCACAAAAAATAAAATTTGATTTTGTTAACGATTCACAGTGGTCCAAAAACACTTTTATGGGAAATAATTCTGTAACTTGTGAACCTTTGGAGATCTAAACAAAACATCACATAATCATAGCTTAAGTGTTTTCGAGTTGATTTGGAGAAGCAAAGTTCCCTAGAGTCCAAATTATCGGGCGTAAAAAGTAGACTTACAAAGTTAATCTCATTGGGAATGTATTTATGACTTCAATGTAAAAAATATATATATATATATATAATTAGTCCTTGTAAATCTCTTCATATGTAAGTTATCTCTTTTAGTTTAAGAAATATTTACGCAGAAGCCAAATTTACCCTCATTTAACATTTATATGTACTTATGCACTTTTGGGTCATTCCCGAAAATGGGCCTTATATTATAGCTATGGAAAAATTATGGATTAATCTTCACTAAACTTGGCATTGTCATTTAAGCTTATTCGTGTCAAATATTAAATTGATTCTTACAAACTTAAATCGACTCCGAAAGTGATTCTAAGTCGATTGGTATAAATTAAATGGGTCTTAGGCCAATATTTTTGTACATTAAAAACATCAGCACAAACGTATCACAGCCGGAAAAAGAAGGGTTGAAAAGACATTGTAAAATGCAAAAACAAGAATTATTACCAAATTTTTCTAAAGGAAGCCAAGGCTTTCTTTGAGGAATTTTTATAGAAGGAAAAGTAAAATGTCTTTAAAATTTGTTTGGAGAGGTGTGAAAGCATTCAGAAAGGCCTGCAAAGAGAAAGCACGAACATATTTTCCTGTTGGGATCATAACATAACCACCTATGTTGGTGTAGGGAATAATTACATACTCTAAAGCTATGTTCATATATGTCAAATATTTGATAAAATTTGCGTGACCACTAGTTCTACAAGATAATTTTTTGTCGTTGTTTAATCTTGCAAATGTTCTGAAAGAGAAAACAGCATCAAACAATATTCGGTTAAATGTCAGTTGTTATTAATTATAAGTAATAAACATTTTCCCGCTAAAATGGAGTAGTTAGAAAATATTTTATATAGTGGTTACATTATTTTGGTGAAATATTTGACTTGTCTTAACATACCTTAAGAATAAAAACTATTTTTTATACTCTACACCACCATATGTGGTTTTGTACTGATGTTTGTAACACTCAAAAATATTGGTCTGAGATCCACCTTAATCTATACCAATCGGCTTAGAATTACTTTCTGAGTCGATTTAACGATGACCGTCTGTCCGTCCATGTAAAGGTTGTACTAAAATTAGAGATGCCAATTTTGAACATAAATTAATGAAACTTGGTACACAAAAAACTTATATTTACACATTAGGGTTTCTTATAGCCCAAGGACGAAACGTATTGTTCATTATTTCACCCAATGTCCCGTTATAGGAGTTTAATGATCATAAATCCCTTAAATATTGCAATATTTTAATACAATTTGGCACAAGTATAAATCTGTGTGCCGAATTTAAAAAATATGGTTCCAAAATTGACCATAGCTCCCATATATAACCCTCTTAAAAAAATCCATTTAAAGGTCATATAAAGTTTGTTTGATATTGAAAATTGGCAAAATCGGTTAAAAACAAAAAAATTATGGGCCAAATATTAGAAACACAGGGTGTCCCTTGTAACTTCATTTCATACTTTTCTGCTGATATCTCTTAAAGCAAAGCGTATTTTAGCACAAACATACATTCGAACAATGGCTACGTGAACAAGTTATTTATTTTGTTAAGGCTTTTTCATACCCACAATATAAAAATGTGTTTGGAATTTCCCTTGACTTTTTAAACTTTAAAGTGTCATTTCAACCGATCAGAAGTTAGAGATTTATTTCCAAAAATTTTCGATTCTGCCCCACTGTGCTTTGTAAGCTAGGAAACAAAAAATGGGCATGGTCAGCCCACTTTACCACCCACCTTCCATATAATGTAAAAATTGAAAAAGTTGATTGTGCACGCAAAGAAAAAATATGGTTCCTGTGACCATAAACTAAGAGCAACATACTATGATTGTAATATATGATTCCAGGTTACAATAAGTATATTTGTACGTAATCATTATTATGATTCCAATTTATAATTAATTAGTAAGGTTCATAACCTTATTAATAACTTTTAGTAAGTTTTATAACCTTTTCTTAAGTATTGCTTTCAATTTCATCATGTTTTTATCATTTAATAATTCCATGTTATCATATATATAAACTAATTTCATCATATATATAATCCCATGTTATCATATATATAATTCCATTTTGTCATATATATGAACTATCATATATATAATCCCATTTTATCATATATATAATCCCATATTTTCATATTTATATCCATTTGTACCACGATATGTGGTACATTTATCATACTCAATAAAAACAAAACTTGTCAATTTATATTTGTAAATATATAAACTAAATGAGAATTATAACTACTGGACTGATACACAAAAATGTGTATTCAAAAGGCATTAAAAGTTAATGGCTTAATGGTTGTAGAATTAACCAAATTTGTAAAATGAAATGAATGGTTATGTAAATAGCTAAATTGTTGTAGAATTTACTAACTGATTGGATTTATTCATAAATATGATTTCATATAAACATATTTAAATACATATTATAATTCAGTGAACCATATTAAAATTTTGATTGTGGACAATCATTAAATGATTAAACAGAATCATAAACGTTGCTATCATGAACACAGTATATTTAAATCAATGAAAAACGGCTATATAATCATTGAATAGTTGTGGTGATCATGCTGTAACCATGTTTTTTCTCTGCGTGTGGGTATAAAGATTCGGCCAAGCCGTATATAACATTCTAGCTTCTTAATGTTAAAAATTTCACTTTTATCTGACATTTTCCGAATTCAAAAAAGCATTTTAGTGTCATTTTAACTAGCCCCCACACAAATATCTCCCGAAATAAGATTTTAAAGCTTAAATAATGCACTAATTCAATAAGCGCCAGGTACAGCGGCTAATACATCAAAGATAATATGTATTTATTTGATTTTTCTCACCAAAAAATATACCCACAAAATATTGCTTTTACATTTTTTTATGTATTTAATTCACATTATAAAAACCACGTGCAATTTGATATCAATTTACATTCATATGGGATTACCTATGCATTTACAACAGCATTTTATAATTAGAAATATTTTTTTTTTTTTTTTTTTCATAAAAAAAATATAAAATAATAGTCTGTTTTGCATTTTTTTTTTTTATACATTATTACAAATTTGAACTAATATCACTTAAGCCCACGGGTATTTTCTTTATCTTCCTTTTTTTATAACACTTGCATTTTTGATGTCCTAAATATAATATTAGTAAGTTTATGTAAAAAATAAAACTATTAAAAATAATGTTTGTAATATCATTAAATTCAAAGTGATTAAACAAGTAATGTCTTAAATAAATTACGCAAAAAAATAAAAATTTAACATTAACCCTAGTTGGGTATTGCTGGTCAATTCGAACGATGTTAAACGTACTTCTTGTAATATCAATATATTTATAAAAAGTACAATTATATTACCAGATTTCATACATATTGGTTCACTTTAGGCCATACTACCTATATATGTAAGTTCATCAACTTTTAACGCCTAAATTCCAAATAAATTTGAAATAATCTGAAATGACCCTATAAAATTTCAAAACTTTTGATCATAGATTTTGCACAAGTCTTTCTTCCTAAAAACACTTTAAAGTGAATGCAGTGTTGTACAAATAGAATCGTACTTCTAAGGTTTAAAATGCTTTTCTTACTTTTTTCCATTTAAATCCACTTGGGATTAACGCTTATTTATAAACGCCTGTAATATTAAAACAAAAATATTCATATTTAATAAAAACATAACATATAAAAAAATTTTATTTACTACAATCTCTGTGAAAATTAAAAATTTATTACATAAATGAGCTATAAATGATTTACCTGTTAGCTCACTTAAATATACCACGACATGTACAATTTAAACATTGACTATTAAAATATAAATTATGTTTGTATGCATGTAAGTGTGAGAGTTTATTAATTTCATTATATGAAGCGGCAAAGAAAATTTATTTAGTCAAAAATAAAAAATACAAAAAATGGGGTACTAAAAGCACGTAATATTTAACACATTTTCATTTACATACAGTTGTGTATTATAAAATAGAACCAAAATGGTTTTGTTTATTTTAAATGGTTGATTATTTTATATTTAAAGTTTGAAAAATTGCCGATTTCATCTGGGTGACCAAAATTAAATCCAATTTTCAAGAAAAAATATTGGTTTTCCAATCAAAACCTTGATTGTATTAGGATAAACTACTTTAGAAAAATACAATACTCTTTTTTGGTTTTCCTATCAGCCGGGCAAATACTTACACAGAAAAAAGCAAAAAATAAAATCAATCATCAAATATGTTAGTAAATAATTAATTAAATTAACAGCTTTATTAAATTTGCACCTCTCACCAAAATGATTATATCAATTACTAAAAACTGTAACAAATTAAAAACAGAAAAAAATTTTCAATTAAAAAATTAATTAAATCAGATTTTGGTCCCCCGCAAATCGGAAAAATAAAATTTCAAATATTATCAACAAGACAGTTAGGGCACCTTAATTTACCAAAGCTCCCATATAAGACCCAATTGCATGATTCACCTAAAAGTGCATTGTGAATGCTAGAGCCGATGTAATGTAAACTAAAAAAATCCTTTTTTTTTTAACTAAGAAACGGGGAAAATCTTTTTTTTTTTAAAAAAAAAAAAAAAAAGTTCAAATGCACATAGATTTTAATTTTGTAAAGATATTTTAATTTTTGATTCTTCACGCGACTCTGTTATTAATAAGATAAAAACTATTTAACATGGAATCTTGTGGACCAGCCCCGTACTTCTTTGTGTCCCAAATTCAAAACTTAATCTACACTGCACTTTCACTATCACTATGTAATAATTCGTTGAAACCTATGGAACACATCCACAGCATATAATATTTCAGAATTCATTCGTGTATATTAATCAGTAGATTAAGCAATTGATCAAATTTATCTGTCTCAGTACATTTTCAATTCTGTTTTAAATCTCATCCGATCACGGTCTCAGTTGTTAAACTAATGGGTGTAGTGGTATCTATTGTTTTTAGTCCGGGATCAAGGGAATTCAAAAAAGGCCAGAAAATTGCAATCTCTATTGAAATCGTAACAGCCGTTCGCAAACTGCAGATTTATTTCCATTTAATTTTGAAATGGCATACTATGTGGCATCATCCTTCATAATTTTAGATGCGTTAAAATATACGATGCTTTTTGATTTGTGATCGTCATCGAAAACTTTGAAATGTTTAATTTTTCAAAATCAAACTTTATAAAAATTTAACAAAATCGATTTAAATCTACTCATTTTAATTTTATTATTTTTTTCTCTTTTAATTCATAAAAGTGACCTTTGAAGATTTTTTTAGTTCATATCAATCGATATCATTCTAAAATTGTTCGATTTTGAAATATAGTTCAAATAAAATCAACTTAGTTATCGTAACTGTTGATAATTTAAACAAATTATTAGTTAAAATTAATTTAAATTTAAAACAGTTTTTACAAACTTTCAGTAGAATCAGATTTTTTACAAAAACATTGCTGCAAATTTTTGTCATAGTCATCACAAAAATATAAATTTATGGGAATTTTAATTTTATTTCTCCAATTTTTTGTTTTTTGTCAAACCTTTTTTTAATGAGAGGTGGTTTCCGAGTTTATATTGGCTATTGTAAAAAATTTCATTGTCGAAGCACATGGTTATGATTAAGAGATATCGGCGAAAAAGTATAAACTAAAGTTACGTTGCACAGTGGTTCCAAAACGCTTTTTTTTAATAATTCAGTAACTAAAGAACTGTTAGAGGTATCTCAATAAAATTTCACATGGTCATAGCTGAGGTGTTTTCGAGTTGATTTGAAGAAGTACAAGCCCCTAGGGGGTAAGGGGGAAGTGAGTGGTCCTCCAAAGTTGGTCATCTCGGGTATGTAATTTTTTTGAAAAATCGCCAAAAATTAATTTATGATATGACAGAAAAGTAATTTTATATATAGATAGTCCTTGTAAATTTCTACAAGAAATACGCTTACATGTGTTTTTAAATTCGTCATTCATTCAATCATCTACTTGATTGATTTAATTAACTTTCTAGTTGATTTTATTATATCAATTTAGTAATTGATAAAATTATTTTGTTGAGATGTGCAAATTTAAAAAAAGTCTTCAATTGAATGAATTATTTACTAATATATTTGGTGATTGGTGACTTTTTTCTGTGTAGTATGCTAAATATGAAAATAATCTGATGACTCCTGGTTAAAAAAATAGCACCTTTTAAATATCTTTCCTAGAATGGACGATATTTATATTGAGAATACCGAAGGGATGGAGGCAGGTAATTATCCCCAAGGCAGGAAAAATAAACTTTGTCATAAGTCCGTCATCATTTTTATTGAAAACTCTGGAAAGACTTGCGAATACATATGTCAGGAGTAATCTCTCATCGCACAGTGTGCGATTCATAAAATGAAATGGAAATAATTATGGAACTTCGGAACGGCTGCTCCGATTTCCATAAAAGTTCACATGGTGATAGTAGAGGTGTAGGCGAGTTTAAGTTGTGAGCTTAGACCAAATAGACGTACGGGGGCGAGTCCACATTTATTTATTAAAAACGATCCTGATTCCTTATTCCGTAATTATATCCATTTCATTTTTTGAATCGCACACTGTGCATCGGTCAACTTTTGTATGGCACAACACGCCTACCAAAAGGGTGGAAACAGCACCACATGATGTGGTCGGTACTATTGAGAATATACTTGACAGAAAGGAATATGTACTGGCAGCCTTTTTAGATGTAGAGGGTGGCTTTAACAATGTGAAAATATCATGGATTCTAACTGCTCTTCAGAATTTGGGGCTAGATCAGCGGATAACAAACTGGAGCAGTAGGGCTTCAAGCTTGGGTCTGGGGATGATAAGGAAGGTTGTGACGGGAGCCACTCCATAGGGCTTTGTAATATCACCTCGTCGTAAATGAAATCCTTTTACGACTATTCAGGAAGGGCATCAAAGTAGTTGCATATGCGGATGATTTTGAGCTCCTCATTAGGGGAAAATTTCTCCCCACACTGAATGGAATCGGCCTTGAACGAACTACTTAGATGGGCAAATGCGAATAATCTTTGAGTAAACCCATAAAAGACCGAATTAGTACTTTTTACCAGGAAATATAAAATTCCAGCCTTTAAACTTCCCAGGCAGGAAGGTATTTGTCTTGTCCTTTCCAAAGAGGCCAAATACATCGGTGTGATTTTGGATTCAAAGCTCTCGTGGAAACGTAATGTTGAGAACAGGATGCATAAGGTTTTATGTGCCTTCTCTGCATGCAAGAAGACTTTCGGTAAGAGATGGGGACTCAATCCTTACATTGGACAATTAATGTACACAGCGGTAATTAGACCTATTCTTACCTATGAGGCACTTGTCTGGTGAAGTGCTGTCAATACAAAGACCTATCTCTCCATTTTGGGCAGAGTACAGCAATCTTGCAATTACCGGAGCGATGTATTCCACTCCTCAAGCTAGCCTAGAGGCATAGCTCTACTTAATGTCTATATCAAATATGTCTCGGCCAAGTCCGCTTTAGAACTCAAAGAGTCAGGCGAACTAAAGCATGATCGTAGTACACATGGCAAAATCCTATAAGTAGTGGGCCGGTGCAATCTGAGTATCCGAACGGACTATATCATCCCCAGTTGCGCACGCAATGTGTAAGACTAGTATGGGTACCAGGGCACGAAGGCATTCTTGGCAACGAAAAGGCGATATTCTTCTTGTTGAACTGTCGAACTTGATAGAAGACTGGACGTTTAAGGAAAGGTCCCGTAGGTGGTCCACTATATTCACTTGCAGTATATCTAAAACCCTTTGACCCTCAATTAATAGACAGAGAACTAGGACCCTTCTGGCTCTTAGTAGAAGGATGATCTCATTTCTAACAGGTATCATCATGGGACACTGTATAATAAGACGCAGGTCAGAATACATAGGCTTTCCCGAACTGATTTCTACAGAAGTTGTTTATATGAAGAGGAGATAGAGTCAATAGAGCGTCTTCTATGCGATTGTCCGGCACTGCAGGAACGCAGACTCAATTATTTGTGCGAGCGCTCCTTTCAGAATCTTGACCATCAGGTGAAATGTATCATTAGGCAGTATTTTATGTTTTATCCAAAGTACACGGTGGTTTATTGGAAATCGTGTACTCGAGGCACCTACGTGAGAAAATCAGTAATGGTGGGATTTTCTTCTCTCTAGGGAAACACAATGAACCACATTGAGACTCCGAGTGAGCTCGCTAAATTTGCGAGCTATCCACGCAACCTTACCTAATCTAAACTATATTGATAATGCTTTTTTAAGATATGCCCAATGAATTGCTTACTTTTTATATGTTATGTTTGTACAAAAAAATATTTAAAGAAACTTAAAAAATCATAAATATTTTACTTTATTATTTTTCTTCAAATTATTCAAATAATTTGAATAATTTTAAATACGTGATAATAATTTGAACAAGGGATTAAAAAAACTACTAAATTAGTAGAGAAATTGCTTTCTGTATCATAATTAAAAATTAAATATACAAATTTTTTCTTAAATATATTCATTTTAATAATATTCAAATTTAAATTATCAAAATTTTTAATTTTTTATTTATGCTTTAGCCAACAGAATGAAATAATTATGCTTTTTCACATATTCAAATTATAATTGTTTATAATTTCAAAGAAATAAAAACTAAAAATTTATGAGAAATTGAATTTTTATTACTAAAAAAATGAGAATGAGAAATTTAACAAAATTTTCTAAAAAAAAAAATTTAAAAATTTCATTTAAATAAAAAATATAAATACATTTTTTTATTACTAAAATAAAATCCTTATAATTATGTAAGATAATTAAAAATTAACTTATTTGATATAAACCAAATAAGAACCAAATTGAATTGCACTTGTGGCAGAAATTTTTTGGTTTAAATGGTTGACTTCATTTTATCTTTTACCTTCTTATGGGCTTAAAAAACTATATTGCATGTTAAATATATTAGACAAAAAACTCAAACATATTTATCTAGAAGAACTACTTTTTAATATTTGGTGCCTTATAGTTAATATTTCACAAAATTTTAATATAAAAAATTTTACCAAGAATATGAAAATTCAACAAAACTAAGGAGTGCGCTAGAAAAAATATTAACACATAAAATATTGATTAACTTGGAAACATTTGATCTTAGAGATTTCAATCTTTTTTTTATTTAATTGATAATTTATTACAAATTACAGAAAAATATAACTTTTATAGTTCTAACCACTACTTATGAACTTGTGGACTATTTTTGGTAACCCTTCCGTTAGAGAATTGATAGTTGCTTCAGTCACTTTTTTTGGAACAGTGTGCACATATTCTTTTAAAATCTTCGGCATTTTGGGACACCTTTTGTGTGCTCTTTAATTCACTTTTCACAGGATTTCAATATCTCTCCACTGGTCTAAGCTATGGAAAATTTTGGTACAAAAACTATGTTATTGTTTTGGTACCACTCCAGAGCTTTCTTATCATAGTGACATGATACCAAATCGGGTCAATAATGGGTGGACACGTTGTGCTCTCTTACGAAAGGAAGAAGTCTTTTTTTGCAAATATTCCTTTATGCATATTTTGGTATTTATAGATCTGAATGTATCAAATGACTTTCCTGTTTTACAGCAACTGCAAAAAGCTTATTATACCAGGAATTTTGAAAGAATTTTTTTTCTGCTTTTGGGTGCTAAACTTATCTTTAAAATTGCCTCAAGCATTAACAATAAAAAGTTTTAACACATAAGCTGCGAAAATTCTGCCAGCACATACGTTTCTTCGTCAATTATACAACTTGAGCTTTTTTGTATGAAATTTGGTTTTAAATTCCGTGTTCTATTCTTGGCTTCAAAATTTTTTGCAGCATTCCTGTTTGGAACTTTTTGGACTTTATATGTTATCAACTATGCATTAGCTTTAAATTTTCGCACCAAATAGTCGAAGCACTGAGATAACTGAGCTCTTTTTTACCAAATGTGTATGGAGTTAAGTATTTTCAATCTGCTTTCGATTTTCTTGGCCTTACCGATATCATGTGGACCTTTTTTCTTCCCGAACCATGTTTCCTATTAATAGCCAAATTCTCCTGATACTTTTTAATAACATTAGAAACAGTTTTATGGCAGAAATTTAATTCTGTGGTCAATTACCTGTAGGACCTATTTGGATTTTTTTGAATTTTTTTAATAATATGTAGGACGTAAATCTTTTTCGTCACTCATTTTGATGAAAATCACGACAAATCAACATAGTTGTTATTGAAAATTATAACTGACGTATTTTCCCATGACAACTAGATCAAAAAAAAAAAAAAAAAAAAAATCAATATTGATTCCGAACAAAGTTATGAGGCAAAACGTGTGTGAAGATTTTTTCAATTGCACTCCTTAATTTCTCAAAAAATACGAAAATCCAATATTTCACCAAACATTTTAAATTCCACAAAAATATGAAATTTCAACAAAAAATACAAATTTTACCAAAAATACAGAATTTCGAAATGTCACCAATAAAATCCAAATTTGCCAAAAAATTCGAAATTTCACCAAAAATTCAAAAGTCCGTAATCCCATCCATACTCCGAAATCTCTTCGAAAGTTCCAGATGTCATAAAAAATCCGAAATTTTGCATAACCCCATAAAAAAAGCTTAGATAATTTCATTTTTCTAAATTGAACAAATAATTCTGCATTTATAGTTAAACATTTTTTGACCACCATATTTGACATGCTATAAAAAATCTGTGACAGACAAGTTCAAGTATTCTTTTTCTGCAGACCAACAAATTTGAGTAAAAAATTATCGAAGATTATTTAAGCAATTTATGAGACAAAATTTCGAAACACTTTCGATTGTCTCACTTAAAATATATTTCATTAAACACTTTTCAATTGTGAGAAGAATTTTTGTCTCTCAAAATACGTAGAAAAATCAAACCAAAGTTATCATAAAATTATTTAAAAAAAGTCTGCCAGATATATTTAAAATCTTATAATTGATTTTACGACAGATTTTACAAAACTGTATTCAGTTTAAAAAATATTCCATACACGCAAAGAAAAAATATGGTTCCTGTGACCATAAACTAAGAGCAACATACTATGATTGTAATATATGATTCCAGGTTACAATAAGTATATTTGTACTTAATCATTATTATGATTCCAATTAATAATTTATTAGTAAGGTTCATAACCTTATTAATAACTTTTAGTAAGTTTTATAACCTTTTCTTAAGTATTGCTTTCAATTTCATTATGTTTTTATCATTTAATCCCATGTTATCATATATATAAAATAATTTCATCATATATATAATTCCATTCTATCATATATATGAACTAATTCCATCATAAGTATAATTCCATTTTATCATATATATGAACTAATTTCATCATATATATAGTCCCATTTTATCATATATATGATCCCATATTTTCATATTTATATTAATTTGTACCACGATATGTGGTACATTCATCATACTGAATAAAAACAAAACTTGTCAATTTATATTTGTTCATATATAAACTAAATGGGAATTATAACCACTGGACTGAAACACAAAAATGTGTATTCAAAAGGCCTTAAAAGTTAATGGCTTAATGGTTGTAGAATTAAACAAATTTGTAAAATGAAATGAATGGTTATGTAATTAACTAAATTGTTGTAGAATTGACTAAATTATTGGATTTTTTCATAAATATGATTTCATATAAACATATTTAATTACAAATTATAATTCAGTGAACCATATTAAAATTTTGATTGTGGGTAATCATTAAATGATTAAACAGAATCATAAACGTTGCTTTCATGAACACAGTATATTTAAATCACTGAAAAACGGCTATATAATCATTGAATAGTTGTGGTGATCATGCTGTAACCATGTTTTTTCTCTGCGTTTATTAACATAGTTTGGTTTAATTTCAGTTAATTTATTGAGAAAAATATATAAAATACTTAAATATTTATTCTTATAACGTGTAAATAATTTTTAATTATGTATAATATAATAAAAATTTTCTGTTGGCAGCAAAAAAATTAAGTTAAATTTTTAGTAATTTTAATTTACATTTTTAGTAAAAAAAATCATTTCTCATAAAACTAAAATTTTAATTTTCAAATTTTAATTTCTCATAAATTTAAAATTTTTCAAATTTTCATTTCTTGGTAGTAAAATTTTCTATGCTAAGAAAATTACATATTGAAATTATTATTTTTATTAAACTAAAAGTAATTTGAAATATTTCATATTTACAAACATATTTTTTGTTCAATATAAGTGACAGTTAAATAAATTTACATATTTGAAATTACTTTCCTTTTAAAAACTAAGACTACTCATATTGCTGAATAGTTTTTAGTAATTAAAAAAATATTTAATAAATAATTTTAATCCCTTATTTAAACAAACTAAAATGTCTTATTTGAATTATTCGTTTTGTTCGAACAATTGGAATATCCAAGTATCTAAACTTTTGTAAAAATTTTGGATTTCTAATTGTCAAAACATTTTGTACCGGAAATAGTTTATATTGGTTGCAAATTAACAATTCAAATTTCAAAAAAACCTAATAGTATTTGTTTGTTCACAACTGTATACTAGTACATATATTTATAAAAATGAATTCATTTTAACATCAAACAAAATTATTACACGGATAAAATTAGCATGTACTTAAATGGGTATTAAAATACCATCATAATTACTTTGTAAACAGCATCAAAATGAAGTAAAACACAGCAACCAAAAGAATGAACATTAACAACATTAACACCAACAATATCATCCAATAAAATGAACAATATTTTACATCAACATATTCCTGTAAAGTAATAAAAAAAATCCAACATACACACACATATTTATACACATTAACACAAAATTAGCATTTAAAGTGGTCGTTTAATGCAAAACACCTTTTGAAAATTATTTTTTGTTTTCCTCTCCTCTTACCATTTTTTTTTTTTTTTTCGAAAACGAAAAAAAAAGTTTAAAGGAAAAGTTTTTTTCGACAAAACCAGTCAACATTTAAAATTCATAACGTACTCGTACCTGTGACAATTTTCACTTAAATGATAATGACGATAAATAATTTTATTTAATTTTTTTTTTTTTTTTTTTTTTTTTTTTTTTGTCGAAAAAAGTTTAGAAAAATCAAAAAATGGTTTTGGTTTAATTTTTTCTAGATCAAAAGCGTAACTACATTAATATTAATGAAGTAGAAATTGTAACAAAGTTAAATTTCTTAGCTTGTGTTGGTTTTTCTTCTTTCTTTTTTTTTTAACAAGTCAAATATTGTTTAGAATTCTAATGATTAATTTTGGGAAGGAAAAAAAGTTTCGATTTAAATACCCAAAAAGGTGTGATTTTTATAAATAAATTAAGGCGGAAATAATGACTTGAGGTAAATTTTTTTAAATTAATTAAGGGTAATTTTAAATATGTACTTTTGGAATAGAAGACGAACTAATTTTGTATGATACAAAAGAAAAAATAATCTTTTGAAGTGACTAATTATACCAAGAAGTTCAATTATTGGATAAATTTGTTGTATACTAAGTAAATTGAAATAAGTGTAATAGGTTGCATATTTTTTGTTTAACTTCTATAAAACATTTATTTTTGGTTTTTAATTGTCTTAACTTTAAGGAAAATAGAAATGAAATAAAGAGGGAAAGTCAAAACAAATATCATATTCATTATCAAAGTACTTTTTTACTATTTACTTAATTAAATCACAAATCATATTTCTACCTAATTTCTATGACCATTTCGTTTCATCTAAATCATCAAACAAACTATAATATTTTCAAAGAAAACTAATATATATTTTCCCATAATACTGCATTTTCAACTTATATGTGACTGTATTAAATACACACGTATATCACAGAATCTGCATAAGTACTTTTATAGCTGTTGACAGCAAACACGTGGATAAGTATATCCTCCTATTAACGTTTATCTGTCCAAGTTTTCATGTGTTTGTATAAATGATAAGGTATTCTTATATAAAATAAAATGTTCCAATCTTTTCTAATTTTGTTTTTCATTTTCATAATTATATTGCTGTACATTTTGTATAAAACCACATTGTCAATTTACACGTTTTGCTCATTTGAAAATATCTCTATTAATTTGTATTTTGTAGTGGAAACTTAATTAATGAGATCTTTATAATAATTATTTGTTTGAGGTTTTTATTTGATATTCAAATTAAAGAAAGAATTTGAATCAACAAGTAAACTGAATATTATTACATTAATACATATATAATAAGGTTTATTTAAAATGATTATATTACATAATAATCATATGCCTTGTACCTACTCATAAAAAGTAAAGCTATTTACTTTGTACATCAGTGCCCAGCAAAAATTGCTGCATACCCAGAGATAAGAGAACTCTCCCTTACCAACCTGCTTCAAGAAGGCATGAATTTTGTTCGTGATGTCCCACTCGCTGCGTATTAAGTTCATACAGTCTCTATTATTCACAATATATATGATGAATAGATGTGATGAAATCATGCCTATTTTATGTAAATCTTTAAGTGATCCCAGAAGCAATGAAATCATGCTTTTTTGAATTAAAATAATGCATTTATAAAAACTATTATTATTTTTTTATTTATTTGATTTATTTTATAATCAACTTTTTGAATAATAAAAATCTGAAATTTATTAAATCAGTTCAACTAAATTGATTCAAATGGCTTTTTTATTGCAGTAATTTTTAATTGTTGAATTTGCAAAAAAAAACAAGTAACTAAAAATGTGTTATTATTTGAAAAAAGAAAAATTATCACAAAAAAACATGTACGTACCGTACAAAATAAAAACGAAAACACAAAATTTCTCCAAAAAAGTCAAACTGAGAATTAAAAATAATAAAACACAAAATACGTTAAAAATATATCATTTCTTGTATATTAAAATGAAAACGATAAAAAACATATTTGAAGCTTTAATACTTTATTTAATAAATAGTTTTATTTTGTTTTTAATGTAAAATAATTATTAAAAAAATATATAAATTCACTTACATTTGTAATAGGTTTTTAAGTATATTCTTATTTTTTCTGACTTCCACGAATAAACTTACTTCTTAATACTTTGAACACACGATCACAACTAATCAATGCAGTTGAAAATATTACTTCATCCAACTAAGCAGAACTTTTTTTAAATCGTAAATAAAAATTAGATGAAGAAAAGTCAATCGCTTACCATCCTGCATCCACGTAAGCGAGAGAGGATGCAGGTTGTAATTCGGTAAAAAAATATGAGCCTAATGTAAATTTCTCGCTTCCTTTTATAGCATACTCGAAAGCGCATCAAAGATGTGCTATCGGCAGACATGAATAATTTTTTATTGCTTACCAGTACCTAAAAAATTTTTGGGTGAGTATGCAATTTGTTTATATAAATTAAATATTACTCATACGTAACGTATTACATATTGGAATTTTTGTTGTAAAACTAATTGCAACTCAAATACAAATTTAGGTGATTTCGAAAATGTATAAAACAAATCATAACGAAAATCGTGTTTCTTCAAATTTTGGGCCAAAATTTCTAAAATTTTTTCTTCATTACACCCTTAGAGCTACGATTTAGTTATTTAATATTAGAGCAAGAATCTTGTATATTATATGGGCAATTATCAAAAATTTTTAACCTGGCTGAAACTGACTTAAATCCTTAATAACTTTTGTAGTAACGATATTTAAAACAAACTGGTTACAGATTTGAACTCACAAGATTTTAAACTAATAGAGTGCAGAATTTTAGCACAATAGGTTTCTTTTATTTATAAATTTTTTTTTTTTTTTTTTTTGGTGTTGGTTTTAAATGGAATGACTCTATACTTACTATATAATAATCTTTTTGTTTAAAAATTATTATACCCATACTTCGTAATTTTTGGAAAAAAGCAAACGAAATATTTACATATTTCATATGAAAGAAAAAAGGACATTTTATATAAAAATTGTTGGTAAAGTTATGAATATCAATTACTTTTTTTCATTAAAATTTAAAGCTATTTTTGGAAAATATAAAATTAAATATTCCCCTTTCATAATTTTAGGTACATTTAAATCTAGCTCGCAAAAAGGAATATTAAACCACCCTGTGATGTGCCACACCCCCTATTGCTAGATCGCCTCTTTTTTTCCAGAATGTTCATATAGATGTCGAAGTTGTTCGTGCAGAATTTGAGGACTCTAGTATTACCAATTTCCGAGATATACTACTTTTAATAGTTATTTAGTAAGTGGGCGTGGCACCTCGCCCACATGGAATTTCAAAATAAAAAGTAGCCTATTTTGCTTTCCAGGCACTTAGGAACACTCTGTAAAAAATTCAAGAAAATCGGTTTAGCCGTTTAGGCGGCTATAGACTTCAAACAAACATGCATACAAACAAACACACATTAATTTTTATATATATAGAAGATAGATGCAGTATTTGAGTTCATTTCCAAATTTTTAAACAGAAAAAGTGTTAATATATTTATCTATGACTGTATATATATATATATATATATATATATATATATATATATATATATATATATATATATATATATATATGTATATAATTCATTCATCTGTATTTATTGAATCTTCACGATATTAGGTGAATTAAGTTTTTTCGTCCAACCACTGTCGCACGAAAAAACTATATTTATTCAAAGGGTTTAGCTTCTGAGGAGGTCTGTTGTGTTCCTTCTTCTCAAACGGTTGTATCCATTGCTTCTTATTATGTTTCGAGCAAGTGGGTTTGGGTGTACTTCAAGCTTCCTCAAATACGATTCTGCGTATTTACTTATTTAATTTTTGACAATAGGGACACTGAGGTCCTTGTGAATGTTATCATTTTTCACATACCAGGGTGCTGCTGTTATCATTCGTAGTATTTTATTTTGGAGTCTTTGAATTTTTTCAATATTTGAAGCAGAGGCCGTGCCCCATAGTTGGATATCATAGCACCATATAGGCTTTATAATTGAGTTATAGATCAACAGTTTACAATCTAGACTTAATTTGGAATTTCTACCAATTAACCAGTTAATTTGGAGTAATTTCAACTTAATTTGTGTTAATTTTGTTTCTACAAGTATATGTGTTTTCCAAGTAAGACGTCCATCTAGATGCATACCAAGGTATTTTACTTCCGTTTGTTGGGGTATAATCTGATTATTTATCAAGATTGGGGAGCACAAATCTCTTCGCAATGTGAAGGTAATATGTATGCATTTTTGTTCATTCACTCTTATTCTCCTTTGCTTTAGCCTTTTTTCTAGACAGAATATATGATCTTGCAAGAGTTTAGATGCTTCTTGGGGGGTTTTCATGCACGCCAAAAATATCTGTGTCATCTTCAAATGTTGATATATAGGTTTGACTACAAGTTGGCAGAAGTGAATATTAAGTATAGAAAGGGACCCAGTATACTTCCTTGGGGTACGCCTGCTTCAATGGACTGCGGTGAGCTTATAAAGTCTCCCTCTTTAAGAACAAACTTTCGATGAGTTAAATAGCTTTCTAACAGCTTATGCGTATTTGTGTGTAAATATTGTTTAATTTTATATAATAATCCTTCATGCCATACTTTATCGAAGGCTTAAGAGACATCAATGAAGAGAGCGGAACAATATTTCTTTTCTTCAAACGTCTTAGATATAATATTTATAAGTCTGTGTGTTTGTTCTATGGTGCTATGTTTTTCTCTAAATCCAAATTGATGTGTTGGAATACATTCGAAACGATTCACTATCGGTTTCAACTTGTTCATCAATAGCTTTTCAAATAGCTTTGATATATTCGACTTAGGCTAATGAGCCTATACAATTCTACTTTAGTGTGATCTTTTCCAGGCTTAGGAATCATTGTGACCAATGAGACCTTCCATTCTGGTGTATATTATTCAAGGCGTAATATAGCATTAAAAATAAAAAGTATTATTCTTATTGCTATTCGGGGTAGCTCCAAAAGCTACCCCGTGCTTTTTTGAAGTTTAAATCAACAATAGCCTTGTCGATGTCTCGAATCTCAAAACAAAGGGGTTCAACTGCTCTAAAATTGGGTATAACTGGTTGCAACTCTATTATATTATCTTATAAATTAGGAGTAAACACGTTCTTTAGATGGTTAAAGAATAGATTCCACTTTTCGCTATCGTTTCTTGCCCAGCTTCCATTTATATTACGTACTTGTAACTGGTCTTTTCAGATGTTTCATAGCTCGCCATAGTGAGTAATTCGAATACGAGATAGCATCTAGATTTTCCACATATTTATTTAGTGATTCAGTTTTTCGTACTGAATCACTCTAGCAGCTTATTAAGACGTTTTTGGCATTCTCTTAGCTTTGTTTTGAGTTGAGGGGATCTGTGGAGTTGCCACTCTCTTCGAACTCTTCTTTTTTCAGTCAAGAGCCGTTCGACATCAACAGAATAAATTCTATTGTATCTGTTTTGTCGGGGGGTTAGGGTAGCATGTTCAGCAGCAAGTTTTAAACTTTTTTCAAAATTTTTGCGAGAGATACCAGTGAGGTATACAATTTCTCGGGGGTTCAAAATAGTAACAAAATGATCTGAGGATAATTCTAATGAAGATTTGTCAAGGATTAGATTGAATATATCGATGAAATCACTAAGTTTCTATAACAATCATCAATACAGATTGTTGTAGCTTGAATATAATCTTCACGAAGATCACACATTAAGTAATGTTTGATACGGGTTTTTATTAGAATGCCAGAACCTCCACATGCTCTATTTCTTGGATCCCTAGTGTCATAAAAAGCATATCCATTTATCCTAAATAAGCTTCTTGACGTCAAATGTGTTTTCGAGACTAATATTATATCTACTTCATGACTTTTAAGAAAATATTCAATTTCGTTTTTGTGTTGGCGAATGCCGTTGGCGTTCCAAAAGCTTCCCTGCAGTCAAAGGTGACTGTCCAAAACCGGTTACTTGACTGACGAAATTGGGTCACCACTAGTCACTTTACCTATCACCTGACTAGTCACTTTAACATGGGGTGTCCTAGGAAGGAGTGTATCGCCACCAAAGGACCAAAAGGTGACGATATAATGACTAGTACGAAAAAGTCAATTCATACTAGTCCTTTTACTGGTGAAATTGAGTCAGTCACCTGACAATCTTTTTAACTGGTCACTTTACTAATCACCTGACTAGTCACTTTAACATGGGGATGTCCTAGGAAGGAGTGTATTGCCACCAAAGGACCACAAAGTGGCGATATTGTGACTAGTACAAAAAAGTCAATAAAAAAAAAACACAAATGCAGAATAATTGATTTTTTTATTAATTGTAAAATCCTAATTAGCAAGACTAGTACCGCAATTCCGTAACTTTTTCATTTACTACCGATATCGTTAATTAACGAAATTTTTCGGTTCTTTTTATACCCACCATCAAAAAGATGGGGGGTATATTGATTTTGTCATTCCGTGTGTAACATGTTGAAGGAATCATCTAAGACCCCACAAGGTATATATATTCTGGGTCCTGGTTAGATTCTGAGTCGATCTAGCTATGTCCGTCCGTCAGTCCGTCTGTCCGTCTGTTGAAAGCAGGATAGCGCTCGAACGGAGCAACGTAGGGAGACGAAATTTGGCACAAATATTTGTATTATATAAGGTTTATTTGGGATTGAAAATGAGCAAAATCGGTGTACAAACAAAAAAGTTATGGGCTAAAGACTAGAAACACAGGGTGTCCGTTTTATACTTTTCTGCTGATATTTCTGCAACAAAAGCATGTACGATTGCGAAATTTTGTACATATAGTTTGGGGATCGATATCAGCTCGGAAGCCAAAAATGGGCGTGGTCCGCCCACTTTACCGCCCACCTCCCATATTAGGTGAAAATCAATGAAATTGTGTTCAAATAGTTCAAGGACTAATGCAAACTCGGAAACAAAAAATGGGCGTGGCCCGCCCACCTTACTGCCCACTTTACCGCCCACTTTACCTCCTTCTCTCATATAACTTAAAATGTGAAAAAGTTGATGGTGGGTATATAGATTCGGCCGGGCCGAATATTTGCGCTTGTTGATTTTGATATTCTCTACTAAAGTTAGCGATTTTTTTCGTAAGTATATTTTTACGACAAATATCGATAGAAATGATAGAACGTCATTATTTGAAAAAAAAATTAAATTTTAATTGGATTTTTATTTAAAAACAAAACAATTGTCTTGAAAAAATATGAGAAAAGTGTAAATATTATATAAATGTGTGCAGATTTTTCCAACAATTAACCAATATGAGTATATGTATGGTATGTTGTTGGAAATATTTTTAAAATTAATTTAATGTTAAATGTTTCTTATATTAGACCCGTTCATTAAAAATTTGCTTTAAACTTTAAAATAACATAACTATGGAAACTTATGCTTAAAAACTCGTTAATATTTTTCGTTTAAACAAATTATTCAAATATTTTATTTCATCTAAAAATACCAACTCTCACAAAAGTTCTAATATTTGAAAAATTAAATTTTTTTGCAAATAAATTAAAGTTTTCTAAAAAGGAGAAATCTGAAATTTTTCTTAAAATTTAATATTTTATTAAAAATTAATAATTTTACCAAAATTCTGTATTTTCAGTAAAATAAATTTTTTCACTAAAAAAACTTTCACTAAGAACTGAATGTAATTAAAACTTAATAACAAATCAGTTTCAAAATTCTTAAAACTCAGTTATAAACTATCATTTGAATCTCTACATTTTTGCTAAAATTCAGTAAAAACATTTAATAAACGAAAACTTTAACGAAAAAAGAATCGCCACCTCCACGCTCACCAAAGGGTCAATAAAGTATAAATCGCCACTTCCACGCTCTCAAAAGAGTCAATAAATGGTGCTATCGCCACCTCAGCGCTTTCAAAAGAGTCAATAAATAGTGCTATCGCCACCTCAACGCTTTCAGAAGAGTCAATAAAAGGTACGATAGCTTAACTATCGCTCACAATATATGCGAAGTTAGGGTGTATAAAAAAACGTACACATTTGAATGAGTCAGGTGGGTAGTCACAAATGGACTTTACTGTGCTAAAGCGGGTGAATTGACACCGAAAAAACTGCTGGGTTATTTTAAGACAATTCATGGTTTGTTCAGCACAGCCTGCAATAACATTGATTGCATTTTAAGCATTTCTTGCATCATATTGCTAATTGAATTTGTAATAATATTTACCGATTGAACAAGAGAATCGATTGTAGCTTCTAGCCGGGTAAAATTGAATGTGGGTATTTGCTCTATTACCTCTGGGTTCAAATTGTTATTTAATTTATTTTGATATTGAAAGTCCTGTGATGAGGATTGGTTTTTCTTTAGGACATTTGCTTACGATGATTTATTGTCGGATGACTGTTGTAACGGGGGGTAATTAACGTCTACTGGTTGGATGGGGGGAAACTCTCTTAGTTTGGCTTAATGGTTTTTTAACGAATGAATATACGGAGCTACGTCTATAGTTTGCAGTATGGTTTCCTCCGCAATTATTGCATTTTTCCATTTTGGAGTCATCTTTAGGTTTACTACATTGAGATAAATTATGTAACTCACTGCAGACAACACATACGGGTGGCAATCTACAATAAGCCTTGGTATGACCATATTCTTGGCAATTTATACATTGAACTGGGCCCGATCATTTGTGTGGTTCTTCTACCGTAATTTTTCGATGTAATAATTACTTATATATTGGGTGAGTTTCATTCTCTTTCAGTTTCATATCACAAGGTTCCAGTTCTACGCGGAAGAGCGGTTGATTAATTTTTTCACAATTTCGAATGTTGATAACATTTTTGTCCTTCAAGCTTTTTCTAACCTCTGCAGGTTCTACATTAAAGTCAATACCCTTTAGTACGATCTGCAGGTCTTTGCTACCTTTAGTTGATAGGTATAGAAACTTTTCTTACGAGTTTCAAGATCTGTCACAACCTTGCGATAATCGTTTTCACAATTTACCTGTATTTTGGTTTCATTAATTGTACCTCTATTAATGGGGATTACATAAAAAGCGTTTTCGCCTATCAATGCGATCAAATTTTGTACCAAAGTGTTAGAGTTCATTTCTCTTAAATAAATTGGGGGTGGTTTGCAGGTCTAATTATACTACTGCGTTCATTGCCTTCACATTGTAAAATAGAATAACGATTTTCAGAATTCGGTTTAGCAGAGTTACTATCTTTAGATAATTTCGGCAAGGATGCTATTTTCGAGGACTTCGGGCTTCGTCCTCGTTTAAGAACAGAACAGGTCCATTCCAACTTGGATGTGGGATTTATGGTCACTATTTAAAAATTGCCCAATCTTGGGTATAGCGCCAGTTGAAGGGTTAATTGTCTTTGTACTTACTGCGGTTGAACTACTTAGAATACTTTCAGGCAAAAATAAAAAATTTTTGTTATCTGGTAACCTTCTATTGACAGCTGATTTGTTTTCTTTTGTTGGACAATCATTAATTGTCAACAAAGCAGGGGAACAAGAACGAGCAAGATTCTTTTATTTGTTTTATTTATAGGATTCTCATCAACATTCACTGTCATATATGCATTTTTGTCGATTACACTAAGCCTTCGCTCGTTAGTATTTGCATCTAAGAGACTCATAAAGAGTAGTTGCAAATACTTTTATTATAACTTGTGCTCTTTATTATTTTTTAATTAAGATTAACAAAATAAACACAAAGATATATGAATAAAGTGGCACAGATTGTAATATAAAAATTATTTATTTTTGATTAAATCGGGGCTTTATTTTATATTATATTTAAATTATTTTATAAAAATAAACGCGTTTATATTTTTAACCAATATTATCATTAGAATAACGAATTAACTCGGAATAAAAATAAAACACGTCTGTATATTTAAGAAACATAATTTAAAAAATACTACACAGAAAAAAATATTTCAAATTATGTTTTAATAAAATTATTAACTAACTTTATATTGGAATTTAATTATATTATTTATTAATATAATTAATTTTCTAATTGGTTTACAATTCTCTTTTAAATAAATTAACAGCTAGTAATAAAATATAAAGAAAAATTTTAAATTTGTCTATAAAAATATAGAAATAAAATAAATTTAAATCAATTCCCAACAATTTTTAACCAGAGACCAAAAATAACTATTAAATTTTATTTCAAATTAAAAAAGTTGAGTACAAAATAAGAAATATTTTTTATGTTATTTGATAACAGTTATTGTCGAAAAAAATTGTTTCTATAGTTCTATAACGTTTATTTTTTAAAAATATTTTTTTACGTTGCTTGATAACAGTTATTATTAAAATATATTTTTTTCTATTGTTCATAATTTTTATTTTTGAATTTTTTTTTTTACGTTGCCTTATAATATTTATTTTTGAAAATAAATTTTTTCCGTTGCTTATAATTTTTATTTTTTAATATATATTTTTTACGTTGCTTGATAAACGTTAAAATATTTTTTTAGTTTGTTTTTAACTTAAATTTTACAAGAAGAAGGCCTTTCTTCAGAGGTGCAGGAGATTATTGTTGCATTACTCTCACGTTCACCTTGTAACAGTTTGAATTACTTCTCTTTTCGTTATTTTCATCAATTGAATTTTAATTTATATCCATCTATATTTAATCGATTCAGCGTTTTTGGCGTAATTGCGTAACAAACAAATACAAATTTGATTTTATAATATTAATATAGATATATTCGTCACCAAATGTCCAATCGGCCTATTTAGTATTTCAAAATTTCAACAAACGGTAAAAAGAACTAATTAAATAAAAATTTGTGTGCATAGTGTTCTATTTTGATAAATTCTACATGAAGTATACTTATATATCTTTTAATATGGCTAAGAAAAATTGCACTTTGGTGCATTCAAGTGTTATTAAATGTTAGAAAGGACCGGTTACGGTTTAAGTGTCGATTTGCAGTTAAATAGGGATCCTGATATATTTTACGCAATTGCCAAAAAGTCCGTTGTACATCGTAAAAATTACATATGTGGAATAGAATGATTTTGATCTGTTGAATAAGAATTGGCTTTAATTTGTTTGCATAAATTTTAATATCGTCACCTAAAACACAATAAGCCGTAACCTCTTGGGTTGGGTTTTTACTGTATTATAATGCACTGACCCAAACAACATCTACACAAAAAAATTTCATATTCATGTCTTCAAAAATTACGTCAATAATCTATAAGGCCGTAACATCAATTCCATAAACGAAAAAGTTGTAAAATTTTAGAAAAAGTTTGAAGAATATGGAAATATTGCAAAAAATCCCCTTATTCTTATACATCGATATGTAAATGTTTATATTATAACGGAATTATTTATAAAAATGCAAACAATAATAGCTGTTAAATTAAAAAAAAAAAAAAAATTAATTTATAAGTAACGTAAAAAAATATATTTCAATCATAACTGTTATCAAGCAACGTAAAAAAATAATTTTTAAAAATAAACGTTATTGAGCAATAGAAAAAAATATTTTTTAGAAATAACTATTATTAGGCAACGTAAAAAATAAAAATCAAAAATATAAATTATAAAAAACGGAAATTTTTTTAAAATAACTATAACTGTTAAGGAAGACGAAAATTTATATTTGTTAAAAATAACTGTTTTTTAGAGACGTAAATTTTTTTTTATATTATTTAACAGTTATGACATAACGTTTTTACATAAATCTTATAACTGTTATGTCTCTGTTTTTAACTCATTATATCTATTTAAAAAAAGCAGTAATAATAAAATTTATTATTCTAGTTATTAATATTATCATTTAGATGATTGGAGCAAAATCAATTAAAAATAATTAATATAAGTAATTTTGTAATTGAGGTCCATTTTTACTTTTTTCTGTGTATTTTTTAACTTTAAATCAAAGCTGAGCAATAATGTTTAACATGCCAGCAAAAAAAAAAAAAGAACTGAAAAAGTCATGATTTTAACATTGTGTTGTCATTGGAAGGAAGTACTTAGTGGTGATAAAGAGCTTCAGAAGATCTTTTTTTAACCCATGGTTGTCAATGGTAGGATGTTCTTCTTTTATACTTTTTGTTCAGTGCTTTTGAAGTACTTCTCTTATAACTATATTTATCAAATTTTTAATAAAAATTCTATTTTTGCCCTATTAATTAACAATAACGAGAAAAAATATCATCATTGTGTACATCAAAATTCGGGAAGGGGTCTTTAATTAGACTTGTGGCCAATTGTGGACCGATACTCATATTAACTGTAAAATAAAACTTACGAATACAGAATATTATGTCGATACTAATATTTAAATGAATTAATTCACATTTGGGTAATTCCCGAAAGAGGGCTTTATATGGGAGCTATGGTAAATTATGGACCGATCTTCGTAAAATTTGGCACTGTCATTTATACTTATATAAAACATATTTTTGTCGAATATTAACTTGATACTAACTTTTTAATGGGATTTATGACCATTAAAGTGATTTTCTGAAAAGGGGTTTATATGGGAGCTATGGTCAATTATGGACCGATCTTCTTGAAATTAGGCACATAGATTTAGACTTATATACGCCAAATTTAATTAAAATATTACTATATTTAAGAAATTTATGATCGTTAAACACTTTTCTGGGAGGACATATGTATGGGGGCTAGGTGAAATAATGGACCGATCGTAACCAATTTCAACAGGCTTCATCCCTGAACTATAAAAAACTTTTGTGCCAAATTTCATTAATTTTTGTTTAAAATTGCGACCTGTAGTTTGATTACAAGGTTTACATGGACGGACAGACGGACGGACGGACATCGTTAAATCGACTCAGAAAGTGATTCTAAGCCGATTGATATAAATCAATATTTTTGGGTGTTACAAACATTAGCACAAACGCATAATACCCTTCCCACCTATGGTTGTGTAGGGTATAAAAATGCTCTAAAATTTGTAAAATTTAAATTTTCTTAGAAATTATAAAAAATTTTTTTTCCGCAAAAATTAATTTATTTTCACTTTTTTAGAAGCAATTAAAAAAGTTTAAAATATGCACTTTTTTACACCTTTGAAGTGGTGAAAATGTTATTTTTTGGAAGAACTTCAACTTTTTTTGCTGGGATAAGCTGTTCTTTTTTTTTTAACAAAGAAAAGATGGAAAATTAATTAAGTTTGTTTAAAAAGACAACTAAAAAATAAAAACAGATAAAAAAATTTAATTTTCGTTTAAAATGACAAATTAACATAAAGTTGGAAATAAAGGTTTGTTGCCGTTATTCAGCCGACGTTATTTCTAATGTTAAAATAAAAATTTCTTCATGGAGACGTAGAGTTATAAACAAGTAATTAGAATTATTATTTTATTTTATTTTTTTTAAATCATTAATATTTTATATTATTATAACCAATGTGTGCATATCGCGCCTTTGGTCGTTAATTCAAAAAAGTATATACAAAAAGAGTTATAATGCAAGCATTTACTCGCAATTAGTAGAAACTAATCAATCCAGTATCATTGATAAATAAATTCATTTGTACGTTAAAGTTTACCATAGCTTTTTGCTTACAAAGCTTTATTTATTGTTGCCACTGTTGTTGAAAAGAGCTTTGCAAAGAGCATTCGTAGTAGTGAGTTCTTAAACCAGTGTTATAAAAAGCATTATTTATAGGAAGGACTTTTATTAGGATGCTTACTTATAGCGTATCTGTAAAAGCTTTAAAATTCTTATTTACAATAACGGGCAAAAGTGACTATATGTTAGTTTTGCATGCTTAAGCGTATAACAAAAGATCTAATGTGCTTAACAACAAACTGCTTTAAAATATCACAATTTACATCTCGGAAATAGACTCAATTATTTATTACCTATTATACTTTGTTACCTTTTTATTGATTGGAGATTTATGTATATGGGAGAATTAATATTACAACAATAGTAATAGCTGACAATGGTAGTAGAATTATATGGCAATAGCCTAAGTATAGTTCTTAAGTTCAAATATACAATTTTGCAAAAGGAAGATCATCTGAATATTTTACAAACTTCCTGATTTTGTACATAAATTTCCACTGCACCAAATTAGTTTTCAAATATATTTCTCCTGGTTTTCAAGGGTTTGTTTAAGCAATGGTCATAAAACTTTTTTTAATAATCCTGTAACTTATGAACCGTAGGAGATATCTAAATTAAATTTGACATGGTCAGAGCTGAGGTATTTTTGAGTAGATTTGGGGGAGCACAGAATCCTAGCGGGTCCAAAAAAATTATGAGCAAAACATTTAATTATTTTTTCCATAACACCTCCAAGTTAGTAAATTTTCGATACCAATGTTAAAACTTTTCTTGGACCAAGATGTGACATACTCTTGATTTTTCAATCAGTGGAAGGGAACTGATTATTTATTTTAAAGAGTTTTAAATATATTTCATTATTTAGCACACTGATACCCTTCATTTGAGTTGTGTTCCTACATCATTTATTCCAAAGAAAACACTTTCTAGGTACACTCTAAAGTATATTTATTCGCATTAGTTTTGGCACACTTAAGATGCCAACAACACAAATTTTCCATAATGAAAAATTCAATATATTCACTATTTATAGGGTAATTGGCTTAAAAGATAGATTTCAGTGAAATTTGTTTATATTTACTTATTAAAAACGCCATGCCGACTATTGGATCAATATATGCCGAATATTGGGATATGCATACCGACTATAGACAAATTCGATGTATTTTATGAAATTTATTAATTAGGCAAATTTAGCAACAAATTTTTAGCAAAAATCTTTGCAAAATTGAAACAATACCTTCAGTGTGGTGCAATATCTATTTGTCAATCACAAGCAATGTTTACATTTGTCCACAGATAACTTCAAACTAAGACAAAGCGATAAACTGCCGACTACCGGTACACTTAACCTATTACTATTCTTTCAGTTTTTTGTCAAAGTTATTTTAATAAAAAAATTTTCTTTACATACTTATTTCCAAAGGAAATGGGGAATTTTAGAAAAAAGTTTCACTTTTATCGTTTAATAAAAAACATGCCACGCTTTTTCTTTTTTTATTTTTTTTTTATTTATTAACGGTATTTAATCAAAAATGCATTAGTGCAGATTTTATGAAAAAAAGTAAATTATTTAAACGACATTTTTATAAAATAATGTATAAAATAAATACCGATCTTTCATTCCTGTAGAAATCATTTAAAAGGCTTTAAAATAAATTTTTAATAATTTTTTCAAAAATAAACAATATTTAATAAATTTAATCGATTATTACGAATATTGTCTTGTTCAACAACTAACACGTTACGTATACGCACATATGGAAAGATTGTTAAACAGTGAATTTGGTGAGATTTGACTTAAGTCGTTAGAATTGAGGCCATGAAGTAATGTTTTTAAAACAATCTATTTATATGTATTACACATCATTGAATTAGCAAATAAGTAAACTTTTATATTCTTGTAATATTTTATAAGTTTTTGAGAAGTAGTTTTGCATTAAAAAGCTGTTATTTTTTATTTTTTGGTTTTTATAATTTTTTTTATATTGTATATTTAAAAAAAAAAAAAATTCAAAAATGGGTTTGTAAAGCTTTAAATGATTTTTGCAGGAGTGAAAAGTCGATATGTATTTCATACAGTATATAAGAAATTATAAGAAATAGTAGTGAAAATAATATGCTTATCTGTGCAATTAATAAAAGTCGTTTAAAAAGTTTATTTTTTTCATTCATTCGTTTTTGGCCGGGCGGGAAGCAATATAGTGTCAAATAGGGGGTTTGCATTTAATCGCAATTTTCCATATGTACAATTAAACGCAATTAAAGATTAATCGCATTTTACTTAAATACAGATATAATAGAATAATTTTTGGCAGTAAAACATATTTATTATATAGATCAGAATTGCAATCTAACTACTTAATTAGAAAAAATATTCATACACGCAGAGAAAAAACATGGTTAGAGCATGATCACTACAACTATTCAATGTTTGTATAGCTGTTTTTCATTGATTTGAATAATACCGTATTCATAATAGCAACGTTTATGTTTCTGTTTTATAATTTAATGATTACCCACAATTAGGGATGCCAATCCCGAAATCCCGATTCCGAAAATCCCGGGAAATTTCCGGGATTTAGTGTCATAAATATAGTGTTTATAAACCGGTTAACCGGTTAACCGAAAAACCGATTTTTTCTTCAAATTTCGGTTATTTGCAAACCGGTTAATTTGAAATATTCAAATTCGGTTAACCGGTTTACCCGGTTTTTCTGTGTCGGTTAACCGGTTTCAAAAATTTGCTAAAAATTTCAGAAAATTTCGTCCTTTAATTGCTTTTTTCTGAATTTAAAATATAAGAAAATATTTTTATACTACTAAAAATGCTTGCTGTTTGAGTTAACAAGTAGCCAGGTGATATATATTTACTTGTTGGAAGTTAACTCTTTTAAAACTGTATGTATAATAAATCAGATAGATAATTAAGCATTCCATTTACAAAAACTTTAATTTCATGCGAATGAAATTTTCCAAAAGAAGAAAATACTTATGTAACATTACACCTACTAATGTATAGCTTAAGATAAAAAGAAGATTTTATATAGGATAATAGGAATAAAGACTTCAAAAGTAGAACTAAATAAGTGCAGAAAATGTACTTTTAAGTGATTTATAATCTTCTAAAAATTAAAAACAAATTTCTTTTTAGCAGAAATAATGTTAATTATTTTTTTTTTGCAATTTTATGCAGATATTTTTATCACATTTTTTTATAAAAATTATATAAACTTTTCCTTGAGAGAAAAACTTTAAATGCGGTGAATATAAATCATAATATGAAGTACATTATCCTAGGTCTAAAGCTTCCTTTTTGTAAAATTTCGATAATTTAATTTTATTTTTAACCTAGAAAAATTAAAAAAAAAAAAAACTGAAAAATACTTTATAGAATAATTTTAGATCATTATTAAGCTTCAAAAGCTGTGCTAAAATATGCCGTAAAAGTTGTTTTTATAAATTATATTAAAACTAGTCTAAAGGCTGAAAAAAAAAGTATTATAAATTTTCGATGTAAATCAATCGCAATATATAAAGAAAAGTGCAGTGCACTGTTTATTATTTGGTGCATGGTTAAACCAATAAGTTGAAACACTTTTTTAACCAAAAATATTTTTATTAAGCTTCAAATTAGACCAATTATTAAAATGTCGGTTAACCGGTTTAACCGGTTTTTTAGTAGACGGTTAACCGAAAACCCGGTTTTTTAATTCTACTCAATTTTCGGTTAACCGTCAAACCGGTTTTTTGAAAAGTCGGTTTTTTATAAACACTACATAAATACAATCAAAAAATTAACTCAAGGCAATACAAAGCATTAAAATATTTACAGAAAATTTTCAAAAATATATCAAAAATCGATTACGTAGATAAGAACATTATAGGTCTATTCGTTTGTATGCTATTCTTACTAGTTTTACTATTTTTGCAAGTATTTTACTCGAAAAGCGTTTCTGTGTACATAAAAATAGTAAAAGCAGTAAACATTTCAAGAAAAAATAATTTTCTCATTTGCTATATTTTACTTGAATATTTTGTACGAGCAAAACTAGTTAAATATTTTATTTTCAATTTTAATATGAAACGGAATAATTAAAATATATGTAATTTTTTTAAAGATTTTAGTTGGAACCTGTGATTAATTTTTAACAAAGAATTGTAAATTTTGGATTAATGATTTGTACTTTTATAAAACGTACGTATACGTATACATAATTTTATTGTGATACTAATTTATGCACATTTAAATGATCTTTGGAAAGGACCTCTTTATAGGAGCTGTGGTTAATTATTTTAAAAATTGGTATATTGATTTGTATTAAAAAATATGTGCCAATTCGTCTTCACATTGACATTTATGCCTGGTTAGTGAACGTTTAAGTAAAATAATAGAGGTCCTTGTATGAGGTTTATGGTTAATTATAGTCAAATGTTAAAAAAATTTGATTTGATAGTTTAAGGTTACAAAAGATTTTATTTGTGTTGAACTTTATCACATTTAGGAAATTTACAAGGATCAAACTCTCTTCTGGAAAGACATTTGTATGGAAGCTAGATTAAATAATAGGCAAATGTTGGATTATACAAGTTCTTGAGATCGAAAAAATCTTTACACACATTTTGCCTCATAACTTTTTTCGGAATCAATATTAAAATTTTTTTTTTTTTTGATCTAGTTATCATGGAAAAATACTTCAGTTATTATTTTTAATAACAACCATGTTAATTTGTCCTTATTTTCATCAAATTAAGTGACAAAAAAGATTTACGTCCTACAAGTTATTAAAAAAATTTAAAAAAATCCAAATAGGTCTTACAAATAATTGGCCACAGAATTAAATGTCATCCGTAAAACCGTTTCTAATGTTATTAAACAGTATCAGGAGAATATGAATATTGATGTGAAACCTAGTTCGGTAAGAAAAAAGTACCACATGATATTGGGAAGGCCAGAAAATTGAAGGCATATTGAAAAGAACTCCAAACACATCTGGTAAAAAATCAGCTCAGTTTTCTCAATGCTTCGACTATTTGGTGCGAAAATTTAAAGCTAGTGGGAAAGTTGATAACATATAGAGTTCAAAAAATTCCAAACTGGAATTCTGCAAAAAAAAAATTACAAGCCAAAAATAGGACTTGGAATTTAAAACCAAATTTCTTACAAAAATACTCAAGCTGTATAATTGACAAAGAAACGTAGGTGCTGGCAGAATCTTCGCAGCATGTGTCTCAAAAATGTTTATTGCTAATGCTCGAAGCAATGTTGGAGATAAGTTTAATACCCAAAAGCAGCAAAAATTTCTTACAAAATTCATGGTATGACAAGCTTTTTGCAGTTGCGGCAAAACAGGAAAGTCATTTGATACATTCGGATCTATAAATACCAAAATATGCATAAAGGAATATTTGCAAAAAAGACTTCTTCTTTTCTTAAGAAAGCACAACGTGTCCACATATTTTTGGACCCATTTGGTATCATGTCACTACGGTAAGAAAGCTCTGGAGTGGTACCAAATCAATAACATAGTTTTAGTACCAAGAGAGGTCAATTTTAAAAATCGTCCATAGCTTAGACCAGTGGAGAGATATTGAGCTCTTGTGAAAAGTGAATTCAAGAGCACAAAAAAGTGTCCCAAAATACCGAAGATTTTAACAGAAGATGTGCACACTGTTCCAAAAAAGTGACTGAAGCAACTATCAATTCTCCAAAGAAAGGGTTTTCAAAAATGGTCCACAATTTTATAATTAGTGTTTAGAACCATAAAAATTATATATTTCTGTAATCTGTGCTAAATTATCAAATGACTAAAAAATTATGAGAACTCTAAGATAAACCGTTTCCAAGTTATTGAATATTATGTATGTTAAGAATTTTTCGATATCACTCCTTACTTGCCGTTTTCTTTTCAAGTAAAAGCTTGGTTTTTAGATTAATTAATTAAAATATGTAAAAAAAGATGTATCCATATATTTCAAATGTGTCTTCATATGAAATATCAATCCCGAATCACGAAAAATCTCGAAATCCTGAAAAATCCCGGGATCCCAAAAAATCCCGGAGTCCCGAAAAATCCCGGGATTTGCAAAATCCATTCTCGTTTGGCATCCCTAGCCAAATTCTAAAAATTTAGTTATTTCGACAACCAATATTTTTAATTGCTTTTAAGCAGGGTCAGAAAATAATCATTATTCTTGAAATTTTAAACAAAAAAAAAAAATCAGATACAAAGAACAACCGGATAAAAGTGTTAAATACAGAAATGTAATTTTCAAAACAGGTTCTATCAGAATCCGGAATGATTCTTATTTTTTTGATTTTTAAAATAAAGTCTAATAATTTTAAATTAAAAAATTTATTAACTAAAAAGTTTTGAAATTACTTTTCTCACTATATACTTGTATGTTCAAGAAGTAATTTTCTAATATTTTTACTAAAAGTTAATCACAAACAATTCTTCATAGGTTAATTTTCAATAGATATTGAATTTAATTTTACATTACTTCTTTTAGTGTATGGAATTGGAAGTGATTTTTTATTTAATTCTTGAAATAAAAACTTATGCAAGCAGTGGTAGAAACATACTATTTTCTATCCTCGTCTTAATATTAGTAAATATTAAAACCAAGAAAATTTGACTTTCTGGATCTTTCCAAATTTACTCACGAGATCTTCATTAATTTTTCGCCAAAACTATTTTTTATAACAATTTAGTTCTATATTTGTTTTAATGAAAATATTAATATCCTTCTTAAAATATAATACATACTAATGTAGCTTCAATACATTTTTATTATTTTGATTATAACCATAATAGCATGTAAAATACTGCGATTTCGATTACGATTATAAGTAACGTGACCAGACGTCCCGCTTTTTAAACTTTGATCCCGCATAAAAATATTTTTCCCGATTTTTATAAAGAAATCCCGCTTTTTTAACTCTAAGAGTTACTAACTATATTTCCTTATTTATGTTTTCTATAACATTATTACCAATATTTAAGTGCAACTATAAATATTTTTTTCCACTGAAAATTTGATAAACGTTTTTACAATTAACAGTTTTGAACTTTGTTACTATGATCATCTTCTCTACGGACTGATCTTAAATGTACTTCGTGTGTATTTTTCGATGCTGGAAGATCCCCAAAGCGATGCGCATTGTTAAGCTGAATATGGACAAAATATTATTTTTTCAAAAAACAAAATCCAATTTTTGCTTAATAGTTTGGGAGAGTTGAGTTTTGGTCAAAAAAAAAACTGTGTCCTCTGACCTTTGTCCAGTGATTGAAAGATATTAAGTTTAATATAGATTGGAAGCAAAATTTTCAATTTTTTTACCCTACACCACCAAAGGTAGTTGGGGTATTATGTGTTTGTGCAGAAGTTGTAACGCAGAGAAAAAATCTTCGGACCCCACCTTAAAGTATACCGTTCGACTCAGAATCACTTTCTGAGTCGATTTAACGATATCTGTCCGTCCGTCTGGTCAGCTGACTGGCTGTCCATGTAAAGTTTGTGCGCAAAGTAAAGGTCGCAATTTTGAAGATAATTTGATGAAATTTGGTACTTATTGGTACGAAGCCTATTGAATTTGGTTATGATCGGCCCATTATTTCACCTAGCCCCCATACAAACGTCCTCCCGGAATAGAGTTTTAACTCTTATAGATGCCTTAAAAATAGGAATATTTTAATGAAATTTAGTACATATAAATTTTATATCAGCAAAAATCCGTCTGCCAAATTTCATGAAGATCGGTCCATAACTGACCATAGCTCCCATATAAACTCATCTCCCGAAAATCACTAACGTGCATAAATCCCATACAAATGCTAGTATTATGTTAATATTTAACACAAGTAAGTTGTATATAAATAAAAACAAAATTATGTGGATGGTAATGGTGTAGGGTATCATATAGTCGGGCTTGACCGACTATATCTTCTTCTCTCGTTTTTTAATAGGTTTTAAACTTTCATTATGTTCAGAATGTTAAAATAAAATATAGATTTTTGGAAGAAGACATTTTGTTCTTGCAGAGAGATTTTTAGATTTAAAAAATCATTCCGGGAGAACATTTGTATGTGAGCTATTTAAATAATGTTTACCAATTTTAATTACCAAATTAACTTCTAAAAGATGCTTTGACCAGAACTTTAATCTCATGGTCAATAATATAATAAATAGTTTGAACTGTATAAGCAATGTGCCTTTGTTTCGAGTTTGGTATGCATTATATTTTATTTTCTACTACTTTTGAATATTCGATACTACTCAATATTTTTTTGTTTGGGTGCTCGATACTTAACGGATTTTTTAATTTGAAATATAATTTTCAATAAATCTTCTTTTATTTAAAATTATAACAAATGTATTTAACTGATTGCCATTAAATTTTGTAAATAAAATACAAAATAAATAAAAACGTAACTTTAAATTCAACATTAATGAAAATCAATGAAACCATCTTTTAATGATTTTATTTTAACTGAATGTTAGTGTTTAACGGACCAAAGAATTATTTAAGAAAAACTCTTGCTATAAAATTTGAAAGTATCAAGTTTTTCTATTAATCCGAATTTGAATTCGGAATTTGGAAAACATTTCCAGTAACACGCTAAAATTATAATTGTTAAGGCTTCAGTTTATAGGGATATATTTAATTAATTTGTTGTTCCAAAATTTCGATGTTTCAATTTGTAGCGTCCCAAGTGGGTCGTAAACCAACAGCTTGGAAGAATCGCTGATTTGGATTTGTAAATAAGACATAGTAAGAAAATCACTCTTTTTTAACAAAAATGTTCAAAATCCCGTTTTTTCTATACAATTTTGTTCAGAATCCCGCTTTTTAATCGTTCGGGTCCCGCTTTTTGACAAAAACCCTCTGGTCACGTTAACTATAAGTGACTTGCAAACCCTAATCAAATTAATTTCGATATATTTTTTGACTAAATATCTTCAATAAAATAAAAAAAATACCGTAACATGCTTTTTATTAAAAGATAAAAATGAAACTGTTTTCTAAAATTCACCATTTTCGACCAATGAAATTCAAAATTACTTTTTTAACCATTTATGAGGTCTTGTCTTTTGAAATATGTAAAGAAAATTTTTTTATTTAAATAACTTTGAGAAAGACTTTTACCTCTTTAATTAACAGTGCCATATATATTTTTGTAAAAAAATAGTATTTTTTCATATATTGGAATATATTCCAAATTACACAATATTTTAAAATTTGTTTCCATAATATACCTCAGGTAGGGTTGCCAGACGGGCTTGAATGAGCTTGATTGTCAAGATATTTTAGGTCTTGTCAAGTTTCAAGTTAAAATACAATTTGTCAGGCTAAAAATATTCTACACTACTTTAAAATATTCTACGATTTAAATTTCTTAAAAAATTTAATAAATTTAGTTAAATATAAAAAATATGGTTTTTCCGTTTTCCCATCACTGACAATAAATCCAAGAAATGTTATTAAAACTTTATTTTATTGTGAAATTTGTGAGTAATTAATATCAAATATATTTGTGAGAAAAAATTAAAATTAAAAAGCGGCATTGTTCAAAAAAAATTTAAAAATCCATTTAAAATTTTGTAGTACCGGCAGTATTAGTGGATGAATCACTTGATTTAAAGGATCAATTATTACTTGTTTTCCATAATATTCATGGACTTAGTTATAACAGCTTAGATTGCCATGTCAAATTATATTCATATTTATACTGCGATAGTAAAATTGCTAACAAAATTACTTGTGGTCGTACTAGAATAGAAGCAATTACAAGAAACGTATTGGCTCTATATTCACAAAAAAAGTTTCTAGTGCCTTAAAAGAAAGTTTATTTTTTGAAATCTGCAGTGACGCATCAAATATTGGAATAAGACCCCTCAAACAATGCGTAAAAATTAGCTTTATACGAAAAAATTATTTAAAAAATTTTTAAAATTCAGTTCCCTACCAGCGATTGAAAAATCATGGGTCCCATACATTTTGGTCAAAAAAAGGTTCAATTTTTTAATCGAAATGGGTATCAAAAAATTTGTAATTTAATGCTGGTTATGAAAAAATTTTAAAACATTTTTCCAATGGGATTTTGTTTCGCTAGAAGACTTTTTAAAGTATTTTGATGAACAATTTTTTTAAAAAAATCTGGAAAATTATATATTAACAACAGTTTTTACTACAATGCAAATTTTTAATATTTTAGTCTTAAAAGGAACAAAATTATAAAATTCTTATTTATTTTTTTTTAAGAAAAATATCGATTTTTTTTTTTTTTTTGCATGATGTACTATAATGACGGTTATGGACCAAATTTTTTTCAAAAATGTTTAAAAATATTTTTGCTATAATTGGCTTAAAATTACCATTTCAAAACAAAATTTAATACTATTTTATGTACGTAATGCTCTAGACTCGTGACTTTTAATCGCTGGTAGGAAACTGAAGATCAATTTTAAAAAATTTTTTTATATTTTTCCCATATTCAGCTCATTTTTACGCGTCGTTTGAGGGGTCTTTCTACAAAATATTTGTCTACGGGACACTCTAGTGTCCATAATTCTGTGTTTCAAAAATAAAAAAACTAAAACAATAAAATAATAAAAGCTAATTACAACTGCCACGTGATAAACAATTGTGTAAAAGTGCGTTGTATGCTTTATCAGTCGACGTGGAAAATATCGTAATAAAAACATTTATATTACTCTGAGTTTTATACATATATTTTTTGTTTAAATTAATTTTTTAGTTCCTAATAAAATTTTGTTGAAAAATTAAATTTTTTTTTGGATATAATTTATGCGTCTACAATTTTCTTCAGGTTTTAATTTTTTTTTAACATTTGTGGTTATGTCAAGTTGATTTATTTAAAATCAAGTTGAATTTTTCGAAATGTCAAGTTAAACTACCAAACAATTCTGGCAACCCTAACCTCAGGACTTATTCCCGAATAACGAAATAAAGTCGAAGCAAAAATCAAAAATTCTAAGTTTGAACGTAAATATCTTTTTAACCCTAAGAAATGACTTAGCTGAGTAGCTTTTTTTTTCTTCTTGTCAAGCATTTTACAGGAATATAAAAATCTGAGTTAATTTGTAGAATTTAGGATTTTTTTGAAACTTTTACATACACGAGATAGTCAATTTTGACACGTTGTAGTTTATCTCGTGTTATCACAGGGTAACTACAAGATGATTTTTCTGAAAGCATATGTGTTTCTCTACATTTCTTCCGTACATTTTAATAGCATCCAATCAGTAGTTTAGGATATATAGTTTTATTACCAATAAATTTGAGTTTGGCTCCACCATGGTGTAGGGTATAAACGCCCTTTTGGAGCCTTTTTATTGAATTCTAACTTTTTCTATTATTTCAACTTTCAGTAGTCTCAGAATCAATACTTTTAGAATAATTGCCACAAATTTTCTGTGAGAATAGAATAAAATACAGAAATTTCTCCTCAAGTATTCAGTTTTTAATCACATGTTCTGAAAATAATATAAACTGTATCAACTTGCAATCAATGTCGTTTTTAAAAAAAGAAAAAAGATAATCATTAAAGAGAAAGCACCTTTAATCTCCTTTAATAAATAAAACTCTTCTTTTTTAACATTTTTGCATAATATATATTTTTTTTGGTTTATTTTATTCATACAATTTTTCTTTGTTTTAGTTTTTATATTTCTTTTTTTATATATAATACAATATTACAACAGATTATTACGAGTATTAATTTGGTTTATTATATATATTTTTTTAACCTTTATATGCAGTTTACTTAATAGCTATTTTATATAATATATATTATTTTAATTAGGTAGATGTAGATTTCTTCTTTTTTTTATATTTTTCTTAAATTTTTTATATATAATTTTTTTCTTGGCTATATAATTATTGCATAAATTAAGTCTCATATATAATATATATTTAATTTAATATTTTTTATAAGATGTTTGCTTGTTTTATTATAAATATATGTATATAGTTTACTTTATACTTCTTTATTAAAATTAAATTTAAACATACTCATAAGTAATTAAGTTAATTTATTACTTAAAGTAATTGAAAATATTGCTAAATTTTGTATAAAAACATGTTTCTAATTAAGAGATGTTTTAGTTAAATTGAAAATTTTTAAATCAAAGAATAAAATATTATTTAATTATTATTATTAATAATTTGTAAATTGTTTGAATTTATTAAATAAAAGTATTTTAATATTTGAAAACTTACAAAAAATCTTATAAACATTGAAAAGCATTTTGTTTGAAAATTAATATACATAATTTGTAAAATATTAAGTATCAAGGCTTAGTTAAGAAATTGAACTATGATTTACATGATCAATGAATTTATTATAAAAACACTGAAATTGTTTAAACAACAGGTCAACATTTTTCCACCGTAATTTGAACTTAATATTACGGTAAAAATTTGTTTCTTTAGAGTAAAAGGTAATAGATTAGTTAAAAGAATCTAATAAATTTTCTTTAAAAATGTAATCAGTAACCAAAATCTTACAACCTAAAAATTTTGTATTTTCCCTCTTTTGGTATGTGTGATATTTTGATACTATAATCAAGTTCATTGAAATCAGTTAGAATGGATCTATAGAGTTTTAATGAAATAAAGATTTAACGTTCACAAATGTCTAAAATGAGGTAAAATGTCAATTAAATTAAATCTATAAAAATTAATCTATAAAATTTTAAAAAATTCAATCAATAACACAAGTTTACAAAATAAAAATAAAAATAAAAATCTGCGGCTTGGGGTTTCTTATTCAATTCGGATACACGGTATTAGTAGAACTAAGCCTCTAATCTACTTTTTTTGTATTGGCTCTAGTTTTCGCGATAAATCGCGATAAATGATTTATAAAATTAAGGAGGTCGTACCATACATTGAAGCATATCTCGAAAACGACTTGTCTGATTTTATTCAAAAAAATATCAAAAAATTCTAAATAGAATTGTTTACATTACTTTTTAATACGCTCAACAGTTATGGAGATATTAAGCCTGAAAAACTTTTTCTGCGACACGCGATATCTCAGTCAATTCTGATACATGTTATTATGAAGTACTATGCCTATAAGTCACTTTTTTTGAATTGACTTTGGTTCTCACGATAAATCGCTATTTGTAAAATTGACGAAGTTGCACCATATATTGAAGCATATCTCGAAAACGACTTGTCTAATTTGGTTCAATAAATCATGAACAAATTTTAATTTAAATTGCCTTCAAGTTTTACTCACATTATTTTTTAGTATGCCCAACAGTTATGGTAACATACTACCAATGACAACAATATTTCTGCAGTTCTTTTCAGCACAATGTTAAAATCATGCAAATGTAGTCAGGGGTTAAGAAAACATTGACATACATTTCACTTTGCGCCGGAGGTAGAAACGGGCGTCATTATATCTTCGCGAAGGTTCATAATATCACAGAAAAAAAATGTATTTATTATTATAATTTTTAAGATTTTCTTGATTAATCAAAATATTCTGGTATATAATTGTTTTTAACACAATACAATTTAATTTTTTTAGTTAAAAAATAAAAATAATTTAATTAATCATTAGAACGTTATTTCTAATTACTCAAACCAATTGATCATCACGAAAATTGTATGGAAGACTGTAGGATATAATACCAAACAACATACAATTTACTCCAACAAATGTTCCATTGTCATTGTTCAAATTAATCAAACTTTTCAGTCGAAATATTTTCAGTCAAAGGCAATAACGTCTCTTTTCGTATTTTTTTAACCCTCAAACGGTCAAGGCTGGCTGAGAGTTAAATTTTCTTCGAACTAAATAACTCTTAAACTAAAAGAGATAACCCACACATGTAACTGCCTCTCTCCATCGGTCACCAATTAGCGTATTGGCAATTGCCACTTTACTGACACTATGGTAAGCGTGAAGAAGATATTAAACATTTTAACTAGTTGTGTGCGCTCAAAAATTACACCTTGTAGCCATTGAAGTGATTGTGTATGTAAGAAAAGGGGCTCCTCGTAGTCGTTGAAGAGCCTATTGTCACTTTATTGACCTTCGGTATTGGTGGAGGTGATTGTGTGCGCATTAAAGTGACACAATGTAGTCGTTGAGGTGGCAATAGCTTCTTCCTAGGACAAGCCCATTTAAGAGAGACTAGTCACGTAGCTAATAAAGTGCCTAGTTGTACCCCAATGTAGTCAGTTAGGTAACTCGTACACAAAACCCACCATAGACTGCTTCATATTTTTGTAGAGATTAACAAGGACTACCAATATGTTTTTATACAATCATAAATGAATTTTTGGCTGATTTAAAAAAAAAATACATTCCCAATGTGACCATTTTTAGATGTCTACGCTCTACCCGCGTAATCCGCTATAGACATGTGGTTCAACAAATCAACTCGAAAATACCTCTGCTCTGACCGTCTAAAATTTAATTTAGATATTTCTAACCGTTCACAAGTTTTTATTCCAGAAAAAAAAAAAAACATTGCAAAATTGTGTTCTTTTAATGTCAAAAATAAAAAGATACAGATTTATGATAAAAAAATGAGAAAGATTTTCCACTGAGCGATGTAAGAGTACTTCACTTCATATAATCTTTTACCGCCTATATCAGACTGAAAAATAAATAAACGTCGCAGTCAAACCAAATATTGAATTATTGGATCATGTTCAAATATAATCACTAGGGTTTGGGGTTTCCCGTGAAATTTTGTTTCCCGGGAAACGGGAATGAAAAATTCGATTTCCCGGGAATTCCCGGGAATCCCGGGAAATTTAAATTATAAGTAAAAAGCAATGATTTCTTATAAAGAATGTTATTTTTTCTATTCAATAATATAACACAACATTGTAAATCACATTTATGATTAATTAACAGAACATCAAATAATATTGAAGTATGATTTCCAATTTAAAATTTTAATAATTTAAAATATTTCATACAAATAAAATAAGTGCCTATTATAAGCAAAGGTTCAAAAGGTTTAGTTCTTTAACTCACTTTTCAAAATCGAATTAAATTTATTATCTCTGTCATTTCTTTAAAGCATTCATAACAATTTAATTCATAGACTTAAATTTTTTGACTTCACAATAATTAAATAATTCACTACCAATTATACAATTCAAGCTTAAAAAGTATTTTGAATCATTAAAATTTTCTTCTCATTTCCGACGGAAAATTTCCGGGAATTCCAGGGATTTCCCGCCCGGGAATTCCTGGACCCCAAACCCTAATAATCACTAAACCTTATTGTCGTATCCACCTAGAGCATATATTTCATCCATATGTCGTTAACTGGAATAAGAGTCGTACAGCCTACTATAGGGAAAACTATTACTTTAGTTGAACTATTCGTATCCGACATGTACTTCTAATTCATAGCTTGCCAGCCGAATACAAACTTAAAAAAATTTAATTAAATATCCATAAACACTATTCCCTCTATTATCCTGCTAATACATTTAATTCTTAATATCAGTATAATTCACTTAATATATAAGGACATCTCCTGAGTGTTATTTAAAAAAAAATCCGACTAAAAATATAACAAAATTCTCATGTATGTCCTGGGATTTTAAAGTCTTTTTTTTACAGAATTTTAAATATGATACAATCTTGGGATGTCTTCTTAGATATATTACCTAACGATCTTTTATCTTTGGTGTTGCACGTATTTTAAGTTTAAAAAAATTAATACTGTTATTGCTACTAGCCTAGAGAGCTTGATATGAAAGCGTTATTTACATCGCAATCCTTCGGTGATCAAGTCCCTCAGATAGTATATACCTCCATTCAACCAGTTAATAGCCAGAGAAATAGACTATTAACTAGAATAAATTAATATGACAATGAGAGGGTTAGGCTTGGTATAAATCTCTATTTTCGTAACCCTGCCAGCAATTAGGTGATAGTTTTATCCATAATCAGAAAAATGTCTCTCTTAAGTGTTCTCAAGATGTTATTATCGTTACTGTAAACAAATTTACAAAAACAAATAACAGTAATTTCGATTTTTGATCTATTTATAATGATTTTTGTTACTAACTAAAATGTCGAAAAAGTCACTTAAAAGATAGTTTTTGAATATGTATAAAGTTACCAAAAACTGTTTCCCTTTAGTATTCTTAAAACGTTAATTTTGTGACTGTAAACAATTTTACAAAAACAAATAAAATTAATTTTGATTTCTAAAAAAATGTGAAGCTGAAAAAAAAGCTGAATATAAAAACAAATAAAAATTTAATGAAATTTTCGTAAAATGGAAATAAATTTAAAAAGTAATAAAGTGAGGCAAAAATTCAAGTAAAAATAAAATGATTTTACACTTTCCCTCTTAAATGATACTATTTCGATGCCGAAAAAATCCAATAAATATTAGAACTGCGGCACACTTCTTCCCGAACGATAACTCCTCTTCGAAAGGAAAATGATATATATTTTTTTTACTATTTTGTCAGCTACATTTACTCCTCAAAATAACTCTAATTCGACACCCAAACAAAGCACTTAATAGTGCCATTAAAAAAGTATTAAAACTGCGACACATTTCTTCCCGAACGGTGACACTTCTTGGATAAGAAAATGATAACATATTCGATTATTATTAACAACTTGAGGTTACTCTTTAGTTCAGATTTGGATAGAAAATGTTGGCAGGGACGTATAAATTACTTGTATACAAAATTCAAATCACACATACTAAGAGTTAGATTTTTGACAGCCTGCTGTGGCTTTTCTATGGTTAGGATTTAGATCAGATTATGATGCGAACGAAAGCTTTTTAAAATGTAATATCTCAGTTTAAGTTCATATTTTGGATCTTGAAACATTTAACGTTCATAAGTTTAACTGAGTAAGAATTTTCTAATAAAATGCCTTAAATTTAAAGAAAACAATTACAAATATGCTAGAAATTTACACAATTTTGTAAAAATAATATAACAAAATATTATACTTTAATTTTCTTATTATAAACATTTGAATAAGTATTTAACAATAAATTTAAATATACAAAAAATATACATATCCAACTTAAAATATATAAAGAAAAAAATCCTTAAAAAAAAAATAAACAAAAACAATAAGTTATATTTGCAACAATAAATTAAAGAGTAAATTATATAAATTTTCCTGTCTACTAAATACAAAAAGTGTATTAAAAAACTTTTGGTTTTTAAATTTATATTTACAAAATCTGTTTTATACATATAAGAAATTTATATACTTTTTCTAGTTGTTTTATGGTTTTTAAAATTTTTTTTATACAAAAAGGGAAGCAAGCAATAATTGTCTACGATTTATTTAACAATATAGTTTCTCACACTTTTTATTTTTTATCGATTATTTCCTTGGGTATTTAGGTATATTTATTTATATTATAATAAAGAGCTCACATTTTGGTTGTATAAGTATTAAAATATAAAATATTGTGTAAAAAAAATTGTTTTATTCTTACAAAAAACAAAATTTAAAGTTTTTGAAATTTTAAATAATATGTATAAAAGGGAAATATTTAAAAAGGAAATTACAATTAAGAGTTTTAAATAAATAATTTAAACTCCTAAATGTAGACTTTAATTATTAAAAGCAATTTCAGCCTCGAAATATGCTTTATTTTATGTTATTTTTAGTAAATTATAATTTCCTTTTTTTTATTTTGAATGAAATTATTTAAACAAACTCAATATTTATATTATTTACATATTTAGAAACTTATAAGCGATATGTTTGTCTAAAAAGAATTGAAATTTTTTTTATATATATTTTTTTTTTTTAATTTTTACCTATAATTCTTTATCTCTTTTTATTAGCAGGAATAGGTACTCCATTAGTTTTAATCTAAAATAATAGTAATTTGGTTTAAAACTACAAATTTTGTTTCATAAAATTTTTTAAATTTTGTTTTATTTTAAAATCAAAATTTGATTTCTAGCGGCCTTTGAAGGGCTTTTTTTAAGTTTCTACATATTTTATCTTGTATTGGCTTAATTATGAGTTGTTTTCTTGTATAATTTTTTTTGTGGGGGAGAGATATTTCAAAGAATCTCATTTTTATATTTAAAGCTTTATAATATAATTTGTTTACTACCTTTTTGTTTATTATTATTTTATTTTTTTTATTTTAATTTACATTTGTATATTATTTAATTTGTCCTGTTCTATATTTTTTAAAGTATTTACATTACTTTTTTTTAATTAAAATATACGTATAATGAAGAATTAAAAAAGATTTGCAGTATAATAAATATCACATATTTATATATTTTCTTTTTAAAGTGATCAAGTTAAGTAATAAATTATAGCTGATATTTAACTTAATTCTGTTTGAAGCTGTTTTTACTTACAAAATGTTTGCAAGATTAAACAACATCAAAAATAAATTTTCCAAAGTTAATGATTACTGATCAGCAGAGGCCGGATTTACATGCATTTACACACAAAAAATTGGGTCCCTAAAATATGCTTTTATAATTCTACATTTACATTAGTGTAAATTATTAAAAATTGTAGTAAATATTATACAGTTTTTAAAACATATTTTAGGGGTTAATTTTAAATCAACAAATCCATAAAATATGCTCTTTATACATAAATATTTTGCTTTTTTCTGTTTTATAAAAGCGTTTACAGCTACATATTTGGCTTTTAAATCTGCAATAAGGGAAACAAAATATTAGAGCTATTTATTTCTTTTAATGAGCCCTTAAAATATGTTATAATATACACTCACATTTTTAATAGTGTACACTTATGTTGAGGTTTCTAAAAGCATATTTCAGGGGCTTACTTGAAATGTAAATATGCATATAAATCCGTCCCCTACTGGAGCCATATTTTTTGATGAAATGTTTATTATAATTTTAGGTTCTTATCTTGATCAATTAAAACTCTAAACAAAATTATTCAATTAAATTCAATATTAATAGCAAAATTAAAATTAAATACAGAATTTTAAACAAAAATTAATATAATTCTATTTAGAAAAAATCAATTATAACATTATTATAATTATATAATCTTTAACAATATTTACATTTATTAAATAATATTCACTCTATATTACGGTCACATAAAACTATAGTATATTTTTAGGATTTCTTTTTTTTATATTCTAAATTACTTAATCACTATAACTTTTATGTAACCGTAATATTCCTTTTTGTAATTGCTTTATAAAATTTATACTATATCCTATAATATTTTCTTTCTAATTACTTAATATTTATAATAATACCTTTTTTCTTAAACTAAACGTATTTTACATTTAAACCATTTTATGTTTTTGGAGTATAAATATTTCATTAATTATAGTTAATATTTTTTTTGTATTGGGGTTTTCAATTATTTGTCATTTGATATCGCGTTAAATCTAATAAATGTTCATAGAGAAAGTCTTCATGAGGTGTTAAACCAATCATTATCCAACCACAAATAGCACCAATGCTACGCGTCACAGATAAACTACTCCACACCGAAACGATACTATTGCTAAGCTGTTGGAGGAAAAAGAAAAAATGTTATTAATAAAATAGTTTTTATAAAAAATAATAATTACAAATTAAAGTTTTAATTTGATCCTTTCAAAACTTTAAGGCTGCTATTGACTATTAACAGCACATATAAAAATACCTGATTAAATCTCTTGCCTTTTTTACAAAATTTAATAATTTTCGGCATTGCCATTAGTAGGGATTAGCAGTGTTAAAAACTAATGACCACAGACCGGATTTACATGCATTTATAGGTATTAAATAAGCCCCTAAAATATGCTTTCGGAAATTTACACTTTCAATCTTAGTAAATAGTATAACATATTTTAAGGGCTCATTTAAAAAAACAAACAGATGAAAGTTCAGCTTTTAATTATTTTATTTGCCATATTGAACATTAAAAATATGGCTACAAATACTTTATGCCAACAGAAAAAATATATATTTAAGTGTTAAGAGCGGATTTTAATGAATTTCTTGATTTAAAATAAACCCTTAAAATATGTTTAGTTATATTCACTTATCATATGTAAGTGTAAATTTCTAAAAGAATATTTTAGGGTCTTATTTTATTCCTATAAATGTATGTAAATCCGGTCTCTGGTCACTAGTTTTTAACACTGTTAATCATATCAGAACTACTGACAATTCTTCTCTTTTTTGCATTATATTCTGACACAAATGTATAAGAACATAAAAGTGAAAATAAAATTAAGATTAATTGTTAAATAATTTGACTTTTTCTTAGTAAAATAAATTTAAAGAGATCATAGTTTTGCAATAAAATATGCATTGTTAAGAGATTTTCTATTCTAAACTTATAATTAATGTAGCATACTTTCTGGCATAGGTTAAAAATATTTTATATATATTATATATATTTTAATACTTACCATTTCTTCTTGTGTTAATGTTAAATTAGCATTATTATTAAAATATAATTTGTCATCTATATTATCGGAACAGATTGTTAAGATTATTGTCGCTATATAAATCATGGCTATAATTAACCAACGAAATGATATTAATTCAGATGCATTTGATAAATTCCAACGACAAATGTCCATACTGTAAAAAATTAAAAGACATAAAAATATTCAATTAAATATAATAATAGATATTTAAATATAATTTATTTGCACAGAAAAGGTCAATATTCATATTAAATAAATTGATATTAAAAAGATAAAATATCAAAAAAACAAAAGAATTAAAAAAACACACACAAAAAACAGCAACAAAGTATCCTACGAAGTATAAAAAAGAGAAACTATAGCCTGAAAATTCACTTAAAATATTCGATAGCAGCTTAACCAACAAATTATATAATTCTATGAAACAAATCTTGAAATTCATTAGAAAAATTAAAATGATAAGTATAAATTAAAATGAATGAATAAATGTATTAAAAAATCAACCATCTATGAAAAAATTCCTAAAATTTTCTCCATCATGAGACTATAACCCTAAAAAAATTCCACAAAATTTTAATGTTTGACCTTTACGATGCTTTAACATACTCGTAACAATAACAATGATCATACAAATAATTATATCTTTGACATTTTAACTATTTTTTGTTTTTTTCTTTTTTCGAAATAAAACCTACTCGTCTATATTTAATTGTAATTTGTAAATGACATTTAGCTGACTACAAGCCCACAAGCAACTAATGAAACAAACAATTAGCAAGATGATATGTTGGCAATTGAATTGTATGTAAATTAAAAAAAGGAAATAAATTATAGTTGGTCAAATAACATGAACTGACACGAGTGGTAAATGAATAATTATAATAAGTTGAAACTTTTTTTGAAGAATAAAACAATTTCCTGAATATTTATTTATAGTTAGTATCAAGAAATTTGTATTATTGTATTAAATGAGTTTCTGTATATTACATTGAAATTGTACTATTAAAGTTATAGGCCATATTCAACCTGGCTGAAACTCACTTTAATCCTAAATACGTTTTTTGGTACTACTATTTTAAACCCAAAAATTTTAGGTTTTTTGGGTGGGGTCTGTAAGCCCCTCAAAGGAAAACAAATATTAAAACAGGAATTGGTATATGGTGCTGTACTCCCATGGATTCTAAATATTTCTTAATTGTGTTTTTGTCACAATTATATTTCCTACCCAATTGACGATACGAATACTTCATTTTTTAATTTAGAGCGTAGTTTGGAGTCTTGTAAACTGCATTTTCGACCAAATCCACTTTTTCTTTCAATTGGCATATTGTTCTCATATAAGTTTACTGTCTTGTAGATAAAGGTTTTTTTGAATCACATGTCCTTAAAGTGCCAAAAAATTTAATTTTTGGTTTTATTTGGGTTTTCTTCACAAAATTTAACAATTAATTTTCGACGGTTCAGTTCGTTTAGTGCCATTTTCGAAACAAATATTAAATTGATCCGAACAATTTTATGTTTAATAAATAAAAAGACAGTACTCTTGAATTTACCGTATGTAATTTTTTTGTTAATGTCATGTGTCATTTTTAAATAGAGTGTTTTACTTGTTCGTATTTTATTCACAATACGTTACTAGTTGTAATTATGCAAATCTTGTGCCATAATTCGTTGATGAGCATAATTTTTTTCTTTAACATTATAAAATCGAAAGCGGCCCCAAAATAGATTTAATGCAAACACTTCATGAATTTTCATCTTACAAACTACGAAACTTACCAATTGCAGATTTCATTATAATTTTCATATATTTATAAATAAGATAGAGACTTGAAATTTCAGGTACCCTCCAAAAATTTTATTTTCTTTCGATCTATGAAAAACCCAAAACTATAAGGCAATTACACATAAAAATAAGAGATACGTGGTGGATCAACTTTACAGGATACAAAAATCTGCTTCTATTGGTAGCAGATCGTAATGCAGGTGCATTACGTACTAGTCCCTCAGAAGCTCTGAACACTATATTACACCTGACACCCATAGGACTACACATTATTGAATCAGCACTTAACAGTGCGATAAGATTACCTGTAACTGGGAGCTGGATATAAAGCTTAATACCCCCGCAGCTTAATCAATCTACCGACTATTTGACTCCCCAGATGAACTTCAGAAACAACATAAAAGTCTTATTCCCCAGCAGGAGTGAATGGAGAAGGGGAAATCTTCTTGAACAATATGGAACTAAAGTATACACTAATGCCTTAAATATGAACTGCGGTATCGGCTGTGGTGTCTTCTCCAACGATCTGGGAATTAGACACACATATAGACTTCCTAATGAGGCAAGCGTATTTCAAGCGGAAATACTAGAGGTCAAAAAGGGGGGAGGGAAACTAATTCGCTATAGAAATATTCAGGGGAATACTATCGCTCAAATCACACAAAACTACCTCTATTCTAGTCAGACAATTTAAAGAGGAACTGTTAGGACTAAGTCGACTGTATGATATTACTATAGTTTGAGTTCCTGTGCATAGGGACCACTATGGCAATGAACAGGCGGACGAATTAGCCCGGGCAGGCTCTGCTTTGGATGCCTCCTTAGCGATTTCTGTCACAATCCTGCTAGGATTATTCAAAGCAGAATCCAGAAACACTATCTCGAAAAGGCGAAAAATGGGCAAATGTACAACGAGAAACGCTCAACGCAACTCATAGGCTACAAACGCAAAGACATTTTGAGACTAATAGCATTGTTTACAGGTCATTGAACGATCGGGAAATATTCAAGCAGACTTGGTTTCCCTTACAATGAATACTGTCGTAGTTGTGGCAGTACATCATATATGCGAATGCCCAGCCTTGAACGCAATCAGATATAAATTTCTGAGGTGGTACCAATTAGAGAACCTCTGTGAGATATTTTACAATAGACTCAGTGACATTATTAAATATCTCAATTCTACTGGCTGTTTCTAAATAGTTTATGTTCTCATTTCTCTTCCTTACAATTTTATCTCATTACAGACTCAATCCAACTCATTCACCTAGCGAGTAGTGTAGTCTCATCAAAACGGAATCTAACGAATCGAATTAATTGCTTTAAGTAAGCTTACGGGCTACCACGTTAACCAACCAACCAAGTATAAAAAGTAGTTAATTCTACTTTTTGTACAATTTCTGAGGCGTAGAACCCATCCCTAGGCATAAAAAACTGACATGATAGTGACAAATTTCAATTATATTTTTATTTTTTGTAAATGATGAATATTTTTCGAACTTTTTTATGAATTAATAATTATTGTATTTTTATTCAGGCTCAAGTTCACTATTGTAATAATGTTACTAGATTTTTAGTTAAAATGCCAAAAGTTAGTCACTACAAGATGCACAAATATAATACATTATGTTTCCTGAAGTAATTTTAAAATTTGTCTAGCTTCATTTAATAAGTAGATCATAGTAATGAAGCTGAAATATGTATCTTAAAGGTTTCTTAGTTAATATTTTCGTATTATATATTGCTTTCCAATAGCCAATCTGTAGAGCTATTTATGGAATATCGTATAAACAACCTTGAAAAAAATGAAACAAACCCATATAACTCTATTCCTTTACAATTTCCAACCAACAAAACCGCAAATTACTATTCACTCCAACAGCCCTAAAATATGCTTTTAATTTTATTAAATAAACACAACTAAAAGCAACAATAAAAAACAAATCCCAAACAAACCCTTTCCATTTAAAATTACTTTTTAATATTTTTATAATATAAACATAAACAACAACATTACATTATATTTCATATTTACATATTTATTTATTATTTCATTTTTTTTATTTTTTTCGTTCATGAAAACTATAATTGTTTATTCTTCAACCCTGTTTTTACTGAAATAGTAAGTAGGTGTTGCCCGTGATGTTATCTAATTGTTTACAACATGTCTAAAAATATATTTTAAAGTTGTTTTTTTTATTATCTTATTACAATTTGTTATACATACATTAACACTCTTGTAGGATGTAGCCAATTGGGTTATTTTTATAAAAGAAAATAAATATAAAAAAAGGTTGTTCTTATATATATGGTTTATGATTTTTTGATAGTTTTTAATAAGATGTCAATGTCAATTTATGAGGGTTATATGTACATAAGTAGATATGTACTTATATACACGAAAGTTGTAGTGTATAATAAGTAAACACATGTACACTGCAAAGTGGGGCAGAATCGAAACATTTTGGAATTAAATCTGTAACTTTTAATCGGCTGTTTAGATTTACATAAAATATCACTCTGGCGTAGCAGAGGAGCGTATAATTTAAAGTTTGGAAGGGGGACCCCACATACACCTCAGCAGGGAAGCTATGGGGGTTTAAAATATTGTACCTCTGACTTAGAACATTTTTAAACGCTTGCTAATTTTTTGTTTCTTATCCGATTTCAAATATTTTTACATTTTATTAAAGCACTCGATAATTTTAACTAACTCAATTTTTTAAGTTATTGCCACAGTTCTTTCATATAAACATATCCCAGTATTTCTATTGAATAAATAAAATATGAAGTGGATATCTTTACCGAGTCCAAAAATAAACGATTTTGAATATGATAATTCCAGACACGATTTTTTGTGTTTTTTTTTTTTTTTTTTTTTTTCGTCGAAAAAGTGTCTACACTCTTTTTCTGAAAGGTATCTCTTAAAAATTATTTTAAAAAAGAAAACGATCTATTTTATATGAAAGATTTTAATTTAGCCTATATTTTCTAAAACTCCAAAGCATGAATCTGCAAACAGAATGCAGTAATAGTATTACCACAATATGTTTTTAAGAGTTTTCAATGAAAACCTCTAGGACTTCGGGAAAATTTAGATTTTATAAACGAAAGTGTGAAAAAAAACCCATTTTTGAAATTTTCTGCACTTTTTTGGGAATTGTGGGATTCTTTTTATAAAAATTTTAAAGTTGTTTACACTTGCACATATTTTTAGTTTCTCCAAAAAATAATTATTTACAAAAATTTTACTTCAATTGCAAAAGTCAGAAAAAGTATAAACTCGATTTTTGTACCCTACCTCACCATAAGTGGTTTGGGATATTATGCGTTTGTGCTGATGTTTGTAACGCACAGAAAAGATATTTTAATACCCATCTCTCATAATCTTTTTCTGAGAAGATTTAACGATGTCCGTCCATCTGGCCAGCTGGCAGGCTGGACGATTGGATGTCTGTCCATGTAAATGTTGTACAGGTCGCAATTTTGAAGATAGTTTTATGAAATTTAGCACATATGTTTGTTTTGACATAGCAACAAACGCTATTGAAATTGGTCATGATCGGTCTATTATTTCACCTCGCCCTCATACAAATACTCCCCGAAATAGGGGTTTAACATAACAAATTCCTCATTTATGTCACTATTTCAATAAAATTCGGTACGAATAAGTTCTTTTCAAAGATAAATCGATGGAAGATTAGGCATAGCTCCCATATAAGGCCCTCTTTTGAAAATCACTTTAACTCGAAAAAATCGCACATAAATGACAGGATCATGGAAATATTTGACAAAAATAAGTTTAATTTAAGCAGAAAACATATTAATTAATTTCATATATATCATATATATATATATATATATATATATATATATATATATATATATATATATATATATATATATATATATATATATATATATATATATATATATATATATATATATATATATAGCCGATTAGAATTTACAGATTTTTCTATAAACATTTTAATTCTGCTCCACTGTGCATTGTATATAAAACAAACACTTTTATTTTTGTTATATTACTAACCTTTAAGTATACTTACAAACAAAAAGTATTATAATTAATTGCACTTTACTACAAGTTTCTAATGTTTGTTGTACATTTGAATAATGCATGTCAAATTTTAAATGTCATATGACATTAAAGTTATTAAAAAAACTAATACGCAGATGTATTTTTATTTCCTTCTTTATTTAATTTTCATAATTAAAAAATGGTCTCTTGAAAGTTATAAATTTTTCAATTTCGCTGATCATTATTTTTAGGTTTTACGCTTGTTAAATAAATTACATTTATTTTTAAAACATAATTTTAAAAATAACAAAATTTACAGAGTATAAATATTCTAAGAATATGTATCATAAAATGTTAAATGTTCTTCTAAATATAAACATCATATAACAGAAGATACATTTATATTTACATACATACATATGTATTTGTATAACTTAATCCCTATCTTATTAAATATGTAAGTAATTTATCATATGTATGCTTATATGTTTTACAAATAAAATCTACCTGTCTTAATAACAAAAAATCCCATTTACATATTCCATTCTAATTTTATTGTGTAGGTTTATTTTAATCTTATAAATATTATTTTTTTAAATTCCTATAAATATGTGTGTGGGTTGTTTTATGATACAAACATATGTATATAACAAGTAATATTTCTCTCCATTTTAAAATTTCTTTTTTCTAACACCCAACCAACATCAGTCTCCAGTTTCATCATAATATCCTAGTCTGTTTTTCTCTAAGATTTAAAATGAATATCTTCTAAAATGTTTTTCCACTGGTAACATTTGACATTTAAAAAAGTGTTTTTGTTTTGTTTTTCTTCTTCTCTGACTATATTATAATAGTATTACCACCATCAACGTGGTCTCCACTTGTCTCCTCCTTAGTTATAAACAATTTTTGTATATATTTTTTTATATTCTCTTTGAGGGTTTTGTTTTATAATACTAAAGTGTGACATTTTCAGTAAAATGCAAAAAATAAAAAAAAAAAAAATAAAATCATCCATAAAAAATGTTGTCTTTCACAGAAATATCTGTTGCAGGGTGTTCTTACTTACTTATCGTTACCGAAAATGCAAAACAACGTAATATCACTTTTCATTACTTTACAGGAGGCACAAAAAACCTTTTAAAATCAAAACAAATTGTCCTACAAACAAAATTTTTGGGATACTACATCTTTAAATATCGCTTAATGTATTGGTGATGAAGATTTATAATTTGATTAAATATTTTTAAAGTTATGTGGGTTACGTTTTTCAAGATTTAAATTTTCTGAAGCCAAAAAGACGTAACATCAATACAATTTTTAGTAAAACTTGTAATCGAAAATATTTCTGTTAACTTTTACATATAAATTTTAATAGCTATTAAATTTTCAATAATTTGCAATCTAAAATCGTAAAAAAAAAAAAACGAAAAAAAAACATTTTTTAATATTTTAACAAATGTGATGTTACGTTATTTTGACCTAAGAAAATCATTTCCTTCGTTAATATAATCGTATAATCGAATTTGTAATCACATGTATTTTGGAGAAATAAACTATATTTCATCATAAACCCCAATTTTCAAAATTTTGATGTTACGTTGTTTTGCATTTTCAGAGACGATATATAAGTTTTATTATTTCATTTATTCGTTTGTTTTTGCTTAAATGACTGTGTAAAGTTCATAGAAAATAAAATAAAAAAACGCTGTAAATGAACTGAGTGTTATTGATGTAAATGAGGAACTTGTCGTATGCATATATTTTAATTCAGGAAAAATTGTGTGCTAAAGATTGATATTATACATATAAATTTTTTTTACAGACTCAAAAAGTTCACCTTCTCATCCAAAATTGATCATTTTTGACCACTGCTGGATGTAGGGTGAACGTTCAGAACTTTTCAAAATTACACTTATACGTTTCCTTGGGGTCTCGTCTTTTAGAAAATGTCAAAAAATATTAAACTCTTTCAACTAAATTTTTTAAAAAAGTTAAATATATAAAGTTACTTTTTTGGGAAAAAATTGCAATTTTTGAGACCTGTTTTGAAATTTTGATTTTAAAAATTTTTTTCTTGCTATCGAATTGAGATAACAAAAAAAATTTTTATTAAGATAATTTAGAAAATTATAGAGAATTTCAACATACTTTTAAAAGAATTTTAGAAATTTTATTTTAGAAGTTATAGAACAAAATCCCAAAAAAGTCAAGGCCAAAAATGAGAAATTGATTTTCTGAAGTTAAATATCTTTTAAACCATAAGAGATAATTTAGATAATTTAGGAGAATTCAAAAATGTAAAAATATTTAAAATCGGTTTATATTTGTGAAAGTTATAAGCCCCGATATGTTTTTCACCTTCGAGGTGGTCAACTTTGGCGCACTGTAGCGGCTCCAGCTACAAACAGTATCCAACAATATTCTGAAAGCCTAACTCCTCCTCTATCGATGTTCCAAGTTTCATCTAAATCGGTTTAATGGTTTCAAAGTTCCAGACTTATTACCATTTATTTTGCTTTTGGCCCCACTGTGCAATGTTGTTTCTACTTATATAACTTATTTATATGGTCCAAATTTCACTCGATTTTTTTGAAATATTTTACAGAATCAAAAGATTTTTCGCTTTTTTTTTTTTTTTTTTGCGAAAAAGGTAGTTAGGTTCTTTTTGAGTTATAAAAAAATTTCTTAAGTAACATATATAGTATTTATTACTTTTCTGAAAGATTACTTTATAAAGAATTATGTGAAGGTAAAAACTTTAATACTGCGTGAACCAGGGTCTTCCAAAATTTACCCATTTTTTATGATTTTCCAATTTTTCCCTTAATTTCTCAAATCGCAAAGCTGGAATTAAAAAATTATTATATTTTTTACAAAGCTTGATGTCTTTTTAATTTTTTGGTAATAGAAATTTTTGCTCCCCGATATCGGTTGGGAAGATATAGCAAAAAACTTAAAAAATTCCATTTATGGAAATTTTTCAAAGTTTTTTGGGATTTGCGGAATTTCTATTGAGAAATCCAAAAAATTGGCTAAGGGTCCAAATTAAGCATCAAAAAGTCTACTCAGGTGCAAAATTTCATTTAAAAATATTATCCCAGCAAAAACTTTGCTTTCCTGGTAAGCTAGCAGGTATAATTGGAAATAAAAATAAACTACTTATTTTTTGTCTCAATAACTAGTTATTTTTGTTCGAGTTGTCCATGAATTCTAGTAGTTATTTTTAGACTCTAGTGATACTAAAAAATATGTACCTATGGGACATATTTGCCGAAAAAATTTGCCGTCAGTGAGTTTTGAACTTGGGACCCTTTAACTAGTCGGTTTTAATGACTAACGTCTTACTCACTACACCATCTCGCACTTAATATTCAAAGCCAAAAAACTTGTTTTAGCATAAAATATATTTTTAAAACATTTTGTTGAAAAACGAATAGCATCAGAATGGGGTTGAACCGGCAACCTTCTGGTTGCTAATCCTGCGCTCTAGACAACTGATCCATGTTATTGTAGCTTACTCTGCAGTTACACTATTGAGTACTTTTTTATGTAATGTAAAGAAGGCAAATAATAATGACGACTACTTTCCAGGAAAGTACTTTAATAAGTAGTTGTCATTACCGAAAACCAAAAAGTTTTTGCTGGGATCTAACAAAAATGTTACTCTAACGTAAAATGAGAATTTCCCATATTCACGTTAACGTAATTTCCGAAAGAGGTGTTTTTATGGGAGCTATGGACAATTATGGACCGTCTATGGTGGTATTGGGTATAAAAATACACCGTCTTTTTAGAAGAGAAGAAAAATTACAATCAGCGTTTGAAAAACTCGAACTGCTATCAAGTTTTTTGGATTGGCTAAAACTACAGCTACTAAAATTGACAGTATTGGTAGCCAAAGCAATTATAATTTTTTGTAGACCAACACATTCTTTAACTACTGCTACTTGGAAGAAAATAAAACTTAAAAAACACGTAGTTAAAATGAAGCAGTAGTTTTTAAAATAAAATAATTGAATACCACTCCATTTGTAGTCTAATTTTTATTACTACTTTCCTTACAATATTTTTTATTTTTACTGCCACCTTCAATGTGTAGTTAATACTTAGAGAAGAGGTAGCAGTAAACTACCAGAGAAGGTAGTCAATAGGTAGCAGAAAAAGTAGTTTTAGAAGCAGCAATAAACGAAGATCAACAAGAAAACATAAGTGAGCACAATGCGTTGTTTTTGTAATAAGACTTAAATCATAAGCTTTTATTTGTGTTTTTATTTTACAAGGTTGCCATTTTTATAAAATGTGGGTGTATTATTTAATTTGTAAAATTTCCTTTGTAATATAAAGGATTTTTTTCTACTTTGTATTGCATTTAAATGCGTTTTTGTTTTCTTTATATATTTATAAAATTTGAGTTTTGGATTATATGCCTTACGTGGGTGATTGGCACATTATGTTTTTGTGCATAAGAAAAAGAATACCAATAGACTCAAGATAATTTTCTGAGTAGATTTATCGTCTGTCCGGTCGGCTGTCCATGTAAAGTTTGTGCGCAAAATACAGATCGCAATTTTGGAGACAATTTGATGAAATATGCTACATATCATTATTTTTACACAAAGACAAAGCCTATTGTATTTTATTCTCCATAACAAAAAATTTAAAAAATTCCTTAAAAATAGGAATATTTTAATGAAATTTGGCAGAAATAAGTTTAAATATGTTTACTAAATTTCACGAAGATCGGTTCATAAAAAAAATGTTAGTATCGTGTTAATATTTCACAAATACATATAAAAATTTGAAAAATTTGTTTACAATATTAAAAATTTTATAAATCAGACTGGAAATTATATAAATTAAAAACAAAAACATCCTATTTTTGTTTTTGTTTTCCGCAAAGGAAAATAATGCTTTACAACTGAAAAATACTGCATTTTGTAAGTAAAGAACAAAATTCCGTATTTATTTTATTTGGCAACACATATGACTCTAAAGTATTTGTAAAATGGAGGGTAATGTACAAATGTTTATAAAAGCGCAGAGAAGAAATAAATAATATATTTTTTACATTACTTTTAATTTTGATATTTTAAGCTACTTATTTTTTTATTAAACTACTTCAACTGCTACCTTTACTGCTACCTCTGCTTTCTATTTACTACTTTTAAAACTAAACAAAGAATGTAGCAGTTTTTTTATTTTTTGTGAATTTAGATAAAACTATAAATACTTATATGTGAAGGTAGCAGCAGTAATAAAATTTTGAAAACTACACTACTTTCAGAATTTAAGTTTTTGACTACAACTAAAAATACTGCTACCAACAAGTGAAGGTAGCTATAGTTGAAGCAAATGAACGACTACAAGTTTTAAACATTTCTTAAACTCCAATTTTAGTTATATTTTGCTGCTACGACTACTTGGAGTCTAGTTTTTCAAACGCTATTTGCAATATTTTTTTTGCATTAAGAAAAATCAAAACCATTCAAAAACTGTTACAAAAACAATATCAAAATTCAAAGCAGAAATTCCAAAAAATAATAAGAATTCATTTAGTTTTGTTTAATGCTTTATTTGAGTAAATTGTGTTATTATATCCACTATCAAAAAATTATAGGGGGTATATTAGGTTTGTCGCGTGTAACATGTCGAAGTAATTACCTAAGACTCCAAAAAGTATATATCTAACACTATCTAACATTGACAGTCCATCCGTCTGTCCGTCGGATTGCCTGTTGAAAGCAGAATAGGGCCCGGCGGACATCATAGTGGGACGAAATTTGGCTCAAATATATGTCTTATATAAGGTTTATTTGGTATGAGCAAACCTGTTCATAAACTAAAAAGTTAAGGACCAAATACTAGAAAAAGAGGGTTTCCGTCGTAACTCAAGTTTATAATTTCGGCCGATACCTTTTACAAAAAAAAAAGCATGTACATCAACGAAATTTTGCACAAAAAATTTAAAGAACAATTTAAATTCGGAAACAAAAAATGGGAGTGGTTCGAACACTTTAACGCCCACCTCCCATACTTATAACGCGAAACATGTGAGAATGATTTTTCCATGCTGTTATATATTTGGAAATAAATAGTAAAAAGGAACATTTTCAAAAATATAACTTCTTAAGTTTTTGCGTAGCAATATTTAAATAATAGATATTAACGTATGGTGAATAAAATACGAACAAGTAAAACACTCTATTTAAAAATGACACATGACATTAACAAAAAAATTACATACGGTTAATTCAAGAGTACTGTCTTTTTACTTATCAAACATAAAATTGTTCGGATCAATTTAATATTTGTTTCGAAAATGGCACTAAACGAACTGAACCTAAATTAGTCTAAAATTAATTGTTAAATTTTGTGAAGAAAACCCAAATAAAACCAAAAATTAAATTTTTTGGCACTTTAAGGACATGGGATTAAAAAAAAACCTTTATCTACAAGACAGTAAACTTATATGAGAACAATATGCCAATTGAAAGAAAAAGTGAATCTGGTCGAAAATGCAGTTTACAAGATTCCAAACTACGCTCTAAATTAAAAAATGAAGTATTAGGTGCCAGTGCAAAATCGTATCGTTAATTGGGTAGGAAATATAATTGTGACAAAAACACAATTAAGAAATATTTAGAATCCATGGGAGTACAGAAAAGGAAGAAAAGAACACCACCATTTACCACCGAAGCTCAACAAAAGGTAATTAAACATAGACTACGGGAGCTTTCCAGAAACTACTTTTCTTGCTCATCAGAGTACAAATGTATAATGGACGACGAGACATATTTTACCGTTGAAGGAAATGAATGGCAACCAAAACATTACTTTGAGTCTTCTATTCACGCCGCCATCGAAAAAGTTAAATTTATTCGTAAGACAAAGTTCCCAGGAAAAGTTTTGTTATGGTTAGCCATAAGTGAAAGTGGTATCAGTGAACCAGTTTTTTTTAAAGGTGGATTAGCTGTGAATGCCCAAGTTTATAATGAAAAATGTGTGTCAGTACTTAAAAATTTTATCGAAAAATATCATAGAAAACAAAAAAATATTTTTTGGCCAGATTTGGCGTCCTCTCACTATGCGAAATCCACAATAGAAAACTTGAAAAATAAAAAAAATAGAATTTGTCCCAAAGGAAATGAACCTTCCAAATGTTCCACAATTGCGACCTATTGCAACTTTTTGGGCTAATTTGAAGCGAAAAGTTTGTGAAAGAGGATACAGAGCCAAAAATGTTGATTCCCTAATTCTGAAAATAAAAAAGGAACTGAAAAGTATAAATACTGAAGGAATTCAGGCTTCAATGAGTAATCTTCCCAAAAAAATAAGAAAAGCAAATCGCGAAGGAGTTAATTTTTTTTTTTTTTTTTTTTTGTAAATATACTTTAGTATGTAAGCTCAAATATTAATTACAATTTGAATATTAATAAATTTTTTTTCAACTGTTTTCGTTAATTTTATACTTGTTCGTATTTCTTTCACCATACGTTAGTATATTGCAGGGATTCTTAGCTTTCATTTGATAACCATATTGGGTTGATATAATATTCATAAATATTTTTTATTTTTTATTATTATTTTTTTTTTTTTTTTTTTTTTCAAAAATGCGTATGTTTCGTCCTTTTAAGAAGAAATTTTACGTCCTGAAAAAAAAACTAAGTACGCAGTTTTACTACGTATGATATTTAGTTTCATGTATATATCGATTTTTTTCATGTGTTACAATGGCTGTCAAGTATTTAATTTAAAATTGAATTATTTATGTTATATCTGTGTACTTTTGACAAAATAAATTAAGAAAAACTTTAAATTAATTTTAAAAATCAATAATTTCTCTGAAAATGTAAGTTCTTTGATAAATTGTCTTATCTCGAAGGGCTCTCATCCCCTGTTTTTACCGCTGGGTTATAAATTCAGTATTATATATTTTAAAAGTCTAATTTATTTACTATCAAGTTTCACCTACACATGGAAATTTATAACTGATCTTAAATATCACATGCTGTCAGGCTTTAGTAATTTTATTATACAAAAGCATACATTAAGGCATAATATAAACGAAATATGTTACTTGTCACTAAATATATTTCAAATTACTTAATTACAACATGCAATATAACTAGCTAAATAAAAATAATTTATTTTTACATTTAAATAACTTTATTAACCTTAACAATGACTTTTACAGGGCCATTTTTTCCTAGAAACAATTATTAAAAAATGAAATTGAAAAAAGATTCGGCTGTGCCGAATCTTTGATACCCTTCACCATATTACCATCTTACTATCTTATCGACATCATATTACCATATTACCGACAAATAATAAAATTTTCGCCTTAACGTATGCTTTCATATTTTCACATATATAAATCTAAATTTTTTTCAAACTACGAAAATTTTAATATATAAAAAAAAACAATCATAGCAGGCTTTGCTTTTAAAAAATAAACAACAACAATTCCATATTTATATATTTTTTTATGTCTGTATATACAAACTGGCTGCATATACAAAGAACAACAACAACACTGTTATTCATTATATTACTTCTGTTGCTAACTAAACTACTTGTCTATACAAAAAACAAAAAACGTCACTAATAGTCATTACAATGCTTAATATACATGTTTGTGTAGGTATTTATGTATATTCTTAACAGATATGTTTTAGTTTTTAAAAATAAACAACAACAATTCCATATCTATTTATTTTTGTACAGACTGCATATACAAAGAACAACAACAACAACACTGTTATTCATTATATTACTACTGTTTCTAACTAAACTACTTGTCTATACAAAAAACGTCACTAATAGTCATTACAATGCTTAATATACATGTTTGTGTGTGTATTTATATTCTTAACAGATTTGTTTTTGGGCCATAACTCTGTTGATTATGAACAAATTTGGTTTATTAAAAAAAACGAAATTTTATAAAAACATTTATGACTGATCTATATAAAAATAAAAATCTGTAGCTTGAACAAGGGCTTCAAAAATAAAAAATTCGTTTTCCCCGATATCTCAGTTATTACTGAACCGATTTATTTCATTTTTTCAGAACAAAAATTCAGAAAATAATTTCCGAGCCCCCTTTAAAAATTCGAAGTCCCTGGAATATACAGAGGCTTCAGAAACTGAAAAACCGGTTCCAAAAACCGGTTTTTAAAGCATATCTCCGCCATTTAAAAACCGATCCTGCTGATTCCAAAAACCGAAATTTTATAAAAATATTTGTGACCGATCTGTATAAAAATAAAAATCTAGGGCTTAAACCAGGGCTTTAAAAAATAAAAAATGCGTTTTGTCCGATATCTCAGTTATTATTGAACCGATTTATTTCATTTTTTCAGAACAAAAATTCAGAAAAAAATGTTCGAGACTTCTTTGTAAAAACGAAGTCCCTAGTATATACAGAGGCTTCAGAAACTGGAAAACCGGTTCCAAAAACCGGTTTTCTTAACATATCTCCGCATTGTATGAACCGATCTTGCTGAATTCCAATAGCAAAATTCTTGAAAGCATTTCCGATCGTTTGATATATATATTATATATGTCAGTTATCGGTGGGCTTCATAAACGCCATTTCAACCGACACACGGACGGACGGACGGTCGGACGGACGGACATGGTCCTATCGTCATCATTTCTTACAAGGATCCCGAAAATGTAAACTTTTTTGCTCTCCGACGAAAATTGTGGGAATTACAAACGGAATGACAATCTTATATATACCCTTTACACCTGCGGTGAAGGGTATAATAAATAAATGCGGAAAATATTACGCTCGAATACAAACCCTGAATCAAGTAGAATTTGAAAGCATGTGTCCTTTGAGCGTATATTAAAGTAAACACATGATTTTATTATAATTAGTATTTTGATTTATTTCCTATTTTACTATTAAATTGAGTAGTTTTAATAGAAAAACTTATTATTTCCTTTTAGGCCATTTAACGCAATTAAATATTTCCTTTTTCTTTCTAAACATACAAATAAACAAAATAGCCTTGTTTCAAAAGAATCATATAGAATCAATATATATTGTTAAGTACATAAATAACATTTGAGGTCAATGTAATCTTAAGTCTAGAAACCTTTGAATTTTATTTTTTAAGTTTTGCTTTACTCTTCCTCTATATATAAGATAAATAAATACATTTAAGCACGCTAAGGTCATACTAAATGACTAGAATGAACTAAGTAAGTAAGAATTTCTAACAAAATGAAAATAACATAAAATAAAAAAAAATAAAAAAAATAAAAAAACATACATTTTACAATCAAACAATAGACAAAACAAAGGCCAATCAAGAAGGTTTTATTTTTTATGTGAATAAATAAATTTCTCAAAGGAAATAAAATATAAAAAAAAAAACATACATAAATATAATGTAGATATTTTTTAATTACACTTACCGATCCAACACAGAAACCATACATATAATGGCTAAACAATAGAATGTATTTATGTAATAGTTGGCAAATGATGCATATTCTGCTTTAACCACTGGCGGCCCCGCTGATGCTGCTGCCATCTCATCTAGATCAGTTTTAATTGTGGCAACTGTTGGTGTGGCTATTGTGGGTATTGCTTCCAGTGATGTTGTCTCGCCCGCAAGACTACTTAATGCTTTGGACCATTCCATGGGATGTGTACTTAAAACGAATAGTAAATGAGCCAATGCTAGACCAGCTAGTAAACCATGGCATATATTTGAAATTAATAACCAAATTCGTTGAGTTAAACAGGCCAATTGTATATTGGTGGTGATTTCTTGTCTGAAATTTGAAATGGAAAGATATAAATCAGAATACAAAATATTAAAATTTCAAGCAAAATATAGAAAAGAATATACTGAATCTCTTTAAAGAAATTGGGCGACAAACAATTTTCCTTTAAAAAAGTAATTTCAACAAATGAAGTACGTTGAATTAAATTCGTTGATATTTTGCAAAAATTCTTTGACTGAACGTACGAATTCGTTGCTTCAAGGAAAATATTCATTTAAATTTACGAAAAATTCAATGCACTTATATTAAAGCAAACACATGATTGCGTTGAAACCATTCGTAAAATTGATTACTTAATTAAATAAGTAAATCAATTCATAGGTTTAACGTAATAGTTCGTTAATTTAAAGAATACTTTTATAAAAGAAAACATGTTTAATGAATTTAAAGAACCTGTACGTTTGTGCAATGAACTTGTTCGAAGAAAGAAAAAATAAAAGACAACGTACAATTCGTTGATTTAATGTACTAATATTTTGATTTAATAAAGAAGAAGTTGTACTCAACGAATGAGTACTCATTTAAATCAAAGAAATAATTGATGAAAGTAAAAAAGTTCCCACAGGCAAAAAAATAACGGAAAAGAAAATTTTATTTATTTTTATTAAAACAAAGTAGAAATAAATTGAATCAATGAACTTATGCGTTGAATTTTAAAACGGATTAAATGTTAACATTGTTTAAACGTACCTGTACTTTAGGTCAAAATTAAGAAACTAATTCGTTAAATCAATCAATTTTTTCATTGTATTTATAAATCTTTTTGATTCAGTACACTAATTTCAAAAGAACCTTAAACTTAATAAATGTTACAAATTTAAAATTACTTAAAACCCTCCTACCAAATCCCTATAATTTTAATTTTATATCTATTCCCAAAACAGTTTTCTTTCACATTTCCCAACATAATCATTATTAATAATTTGTTTTGCTAAAATTCCAAAAATAACTTTATTTTTTTTTTTATTCTTTGTAATGACTGGCTTCACTTTATGCCTGAAATTTATATTCCCTTCGCTTTTTATGTGGGTTTTTCTTTTCTTTTTTTTATTTAATTTTATTTCTTAATATTTCTAAAAATAACTTTTTGTATGTCTGTTGTTATTTTATGCCCAAAAAAAAGGCAAATACACACACACACACACACAAAAACCTTAATTTGTTTGGTATTTCTTGGATTTTATTTTGTCTACACATGATTTGCGTCCCTTTTTTCTATCAACCTAAACCATTGTCAATGCCTTTCAATTCTTAAGAATGCCTCTAAGGGGGAGTAAAGTTAAATAGAAAATTATGAGAATTTCAATTTTTGGTTGTCGTAAAATAAACTCACATTGCGTGACAAGAGATTTTGGTATAATTTTTGTTATTAATAAAAAATAAAATTAAGAGAAATATGTACATAAAGATAAGGACTGCGCACGAAAAAAATCCGTGCATGCTCTTAAGCTTATAACTTTTGATGTGGTAAAAAATAAATAATTCTGTTAACTGGCTAAGTTTCATGGAAATAGCAAAACTAGTTTTTCTTAAAATGGATATAGAACAAATTAAAATTAAATTTTTAATGAAATCTTACATCGCACAGTGGAGCCAAAAGCAAAATAAATGGTAATAAGTCTGGAACTTTGAAACCACTGAACCGATTTAGATGAAACTTGAAACATCGATAGAGGAGGAGTTAGACTTTCAGAATATTGTTAGATGGAGTCTGTAGCTGTAGCATGGGCGCCGCTACAGTGGGCCAAAGTAGACTACCTCGAGAGTTAAAAACATATCGGGGCTTATAACTTTTACAAATATTGACCGATATGTTTTTACATTTTCGAATTCTCCTAAACAAGACAAGGAAAAACATGCTTATTGTGCTAAATTATCTCGTATGGTTTAAAAGATATTTAACTTCAAAAAATAAATTTCTTATTTTTGGCCTTGACTTTTTTGAGATTTTGCCCTATAACTTTTAAACTAAAATCTCTAAATTTAAAAAAAAATATATACTGAAATTCTCTACAATTTTCTAAATTATGCTAATAAAAAAATTTTTTAGTTATTTCAATTCGATAACAAGAAAAAAAATTTTGAAAGTCAAAATTTCAAAACAGGTCTCAAAAATTGCAATTCTTTTTCAAAAAAGTAACTTTATATATTTAACTTTTTTAAAAAATTTTGTTTAAAAAGTTTAATATTTTTTGACATTTTCTGAAAGACGGGACCTTAAGAAAAGGTGTAAGTGTAATTTTGAAAAGTTCTGAACGTTCACCCTCCGCAGTGGTCAATTATGATGAGAAGTTGAAATTTTAGAGTCTGTAAAAAAAATTGATTGTTGATTTTTGTACTTCTGTGAATTAAACTATATAGATCAATATGTTCTTAAAGGTTCTGTAAAAAATTATTACAGCCTACCGGTAAACTTAGTCACAGGAGGCAATTTTCCGAAAATACCCAATTTTCATTAATAATAACTTCGACTCCTAAAAATATATAGTAAAATTATATATATTTTTCTGATTTCTACATTTATCAATTCTAAATTAAGTATTTAATATCATGTGAAAAAATTATGTTGATAAGCATTTAGAAATTATTTAGTCTCAAATTTTTGAAATATATCCATATGAACATAATTTGCATTTGTTCGTATTCTTTCAAGAAAAGTGTGTTAAAAATTTTAAAATAGTAAAATTTATTATACATGGTTTTAAAGAAGACACAATTTCCTTTAAAATGATATAAAATATGACTATATTGTGTTTGCAACGTTTCGTGTAAATAAATTTTAAATTATAGTTAAATAATTTTAAAATTTTAACACCCACTGTACATCGGTCATATAAAACAATTGCTATGAAGGCTGTTGTGTCACTAAATACAGTTTTTTAGGTCATAATATGAAGCAAAGAAATCATGGTCACAAAATGGAAACCCGGTAGTAGAATAAAAATAGTATCTCAAGGCTGTAGAACTCAGACAAAATAGAAAGGATTTTGAGAGAAAATCCCCTTATCACTGGAAGAAAAGTGTCACAAAAATATAATTTCAAAAAAAATTCGCCCATTGGTTTAGTTTCTATAAGCATTTGTATACACGAATTTTTCGTGCGCAGTCCTTAAATATCTTTAGAAGATTGTTGGTTTAATTATCCCTATAATTTTACTATATCGTCCTGAGATATGTAGAACGGATACTAAAAAACATTTAATATAACAAAAAATGATTTTTTGTACCTTTTACCGCGAATAACTCTCGTATTTGCATGCTTCATGAAATTATTAAAATTATCGGTAGTATTGCTCTATATTGGCGGAATTCATTGCTTAAAACTGCTCATTTATTTAAATATATAAAATTTTAATGATTTAGATTCAATAGTAAACAATATGTCTATACAACTATTATTTGATATTGTTTTATTTTACAAAAATTTTGCAAGATCAAAAAATTATTTGCCCAAAAAATGGTAAAATATTTTCTATTAAATAATTTTGTTTGCCAAAAATCAGCTGATTTGTAGTTTGCCACACAATATTATTTTATGGTCACATTACATGAAATTAGAATTAGAATTAACAGGAAATTCGAAACACCGTCTTAGGAATGTTAAATATCGTCTGCCAGAGATACAGAAAGAAATCTGCAATTTCCGGACACCCTTTTGCCATTGCTCAGCGGTTCTAAAACGTTTTTTTAAATAATTCTACAATTTATGATCCGCTAAGGATATCAAAATAAAATTTCACATGGCCAGAGCTGAAGTGTTTTTGAGTTGATTCCCAGTCGGAAAATGAAGGTCTAAAGAGGCGTAAAGAGACAAGGCCTTCCCTTCTCCCTTCCAAAAAGAAGAAAAAATAAATAAATAAATAAATAAATAAATAAATAAATAAATAAATAAATAAATAAATAAATAAATAAATAAATAAATAAATAAATAAATAAATAAATAAATAAATAAATAAATAAATAAATAAATAAATATGCTCTTTAATGTGCAATGTTATTACAAAAAGAGTCTGAAAAAGAATTTTTAAAAAAGACATTTAAACTACCATCCTTATCGACACTTAAAATAAAACTAAATTATTTTGAGTTTTGTAAGTCTGTAGGTTTATAAGTGAGTAATACACCTTCTATTACTAATCTAAAGAAAGGAAAACAAGAATTAGTACTGAATATTCTTATTAAGGAAGCCATGGCATTCTTTGAGATATTTTTGTAGAAGGCAAAGTGGAATGTGTTTAAAATTTGTTGTAATAATGGGATGTGGATGTTGTAATTTTTTTTGACAAAAACTTAAAAATTGTATACACTCTTGATCGAAAACCATATTTTTGGAGGTATTATAAAAATGGTCCTCACCCGAACGAAATAATTGAACCGAAATATTTTGGTTCAATTTGAAATTGTCCTACAAACAAGATTTTTGGGTTATTACATCCTTAAATATAGCCTAATATATTGGTAATAGGGTTTGGGGTTTCCCGTGATATTTTGTTTCTCGGGAAACGGGAATAAAAAATTCGATTTCCCGGGAATTCCCGAGAATCCCGGGAAATTTTAATTATAAGAAAAAAGCAATGAATTCTTATGAAGAATATAATTTTTTCTATTCAGTACTATAAAACAACATTATAAATCAAATTTACGATTAGTTCAGAGGACAGAATTGACCACAAATAGAATTAAAAATAAAATAATGTGCCGAAATTTGCTCTAAGATATTTTAAATGATTTTTATATTAATAAAAAGTACAGTAGGGCCTTGATTATCCGTGATTCGATTAACCGGCAACGTCGATTTTCCGGGAAATAAAATTTGTTTTCTGCTTTTCTATCCATTTAAATTTTTTTTGCATTGATTAACCGTGATTACCTCTATTATCCGGGATTCCAAGTATAATTTTTTTCGATTTCTTTTGAACAATCGAACACAATGTGAATAAAACGAAAAAGGGGAATTCTCTCGTTTAAATAAGATGAGCAAGATAAAATCCAAGTTTACATTCATGAAAAGCTAGTTAACAAAAAAATTGAAATTGAAAAAGAAGAAACAAACAATACTAAATGATTTTTTTTAGAAACTACGCAAAATGAAATTCTTATGTATTGTTCACTGTTTTTTTTTTTTTCCAAAATAATTATTTTTTCCTTTTATTATTTAAACATTTATATTAAATCTTTGAATAATTGAATTATATAAATAAAAAATGTTCAAAAATACTACTCAAAATTTTTATTCAATTAACCAGGAAAATTGATTATCCAGAATGCTTCCGGTCCCGACAAATATGGCTAATCGAGGTCCTACTGTATAATGTAAAACCCCTTTAACATTAAAAAATAATATTGAAGTATGACTTCCAATTAAAAATTTAATCAATTTTAAACATTTCAAATAAAATAAGTGCCTATTGTAAGTAAAGGTTCCAAAGGTTTAATTCTTTAATTCAATTTTCAAAATCGAATTAAATTTATTTTCGCAGTCATTTCTTTAAAGTATTCATAACAATTTATTTCGTAGACTTAAATTGTTTGACTTTACAAGAATTAATTCCTTAAAGAATTCACTACCAATTATACAATTCAAGCTTAAAAAATATTTTGAATCATTAAAATTTTCTTCTATTCAAATCTATTGCGTATTAGCTTCAGAAAATATTTTTTGATTCATTTTGTAAAATATTAGCTTTGTTCCTGTACTCTAAACTGGGAGCATGCAGGATCCTTATTTTACCGAAAAGTGTTCCTGTACTCGAAAATTAGGAAATGAGAGTGATTTTGAGAGAATAATGTTCAACTTCTTGCACGAAACAGCCCAGACTATTTCTTTGAATAGACTTAGTAAAAACTTTGAATGAAAATATATATGTTTGTTTTTGTTACTAAGAAGAAAGTTTCAACTAAAAAAAAATAAGAACATTGATATATGCTAAAAAAATAAACTAACATTTATCTATGAATTTCCAAACAGTTTTGTGTTTTCTTTATGGCTAAACAAATTGTTTTTTGTACATTTTTGAGAGAAACATCAGGCTTTTCTAATTTTACATATTTTTTTTACTAATTTTTTTATTATTTTTTGAAAAAGTAGCGGTATTTATTTCTGATATTAAAAGAAAAGTTCTTATCAATATTTCATATAAAAATGTTTACATATTTAATTTTTGTACATATTTCAAAATTTAAAAGATTAAAGAAATATGTAGTTAAAAACTAGTGTATTCGTAATGTGAATTTCCCGGGAATTCCCGACGAATTCCCGTACCCCAAACCCTAATTGGTAATGAATATTTTTATTAAATATTTTTTAAGTTATGCGGTTTACGTTTTTCAAGATTTAAATTTTTTGAATCCAAAACGACGTAACATCAATAAAAATTTTAGAAAAATTATAATTAAAAAAAATTCTAATAAGTTTTACTTCAAAATTTTTATAGCTATTATATTTTCAAGAATTTGCAATCTAAATTCGTAACAAAAAAAGGGAACAAATTTTTTAATTTTTTTTTTTTTAACAAATGTGATGTTACGTTATTTTGACTTAAGAAAATCATTGTCTTCGTTAATATAATCGTTATTTTTTGAGCCACAAGTCTGAAAATTTGTGATAAGATGTATTTTGGAAAAATTAACTATATTTCATCAAAAACACAAATTTGAAAATTTTGATGTTACGTTGTTTTGCATTTTCGGCGACGATATGTAAATATATATAATTTAATATTTAAGGATGAACCATTCGAATCCAAGGATATTTCTAAAATCTCCGCCCACTATTGGGCAGTTATTAGGATGTAAGGATTTACAATTTATACTTGCAGACCCAAAATGTTAAAATTCTGTTAAACAGTTGAAAACTATGCTTTAAATATATATTTCATACATTTTCATTGCTCTATTTCCCTGTTTACGTTTTGGCCATAAAACTACTCCAAGAAAAATAAAACTTAAATTATTTTAAAGTTGTTTACAATTTAATTCTTTTATAATATTTCTTTATCATGAAAGTTTTTTTCCCATAACTCATCTTTTCATAAACATACAAATGTTTAAGAAATATGTTTACCTTTGCCATTTTTTTTTTTTTTTTTTTCTTTTTTTTTTCAGTCACTAGAATTTGCAACAACAAAAATTACTATAATCCTTTACACTTGAATCTTATACAATCTATACAATATGGCAAAGATGAAAAATTAACAAACTCCTAATAATATGAAAAAAAAAATAAATAAAATAAAATATATTTTCTTGTAACAACTAAAACTACAAAGAAACAAGAAAAAAAAACTATACAGAATCAAAATTAAAACTTGAGAAATATCAACAACAACAATGTGCAAGAAATTTCAGCATCATTATGTACAACCCACGCTCAAGTTGCATATCGTATTTAATGGAAAATGTTCAAATAAAAAAACTGAATACAAAAATAAATAGAGTAAAGTATATAGGTACGTGAAGTATAGTAAAATGCAACATCAAATTGCATGATTTCTTACCAACCAAAGATGTTGTTGAATGTCATGACATTTAAATAGTACAATCATTTAAAGGCCAAAATAGAGACCATAATACCACAATGTACATAGATACATAAATATGTTTTATATAATTTGAATTACAAATAAAATGGTATATTTATGTGTATGTATTTGCGGAAATACTCGAATAAAACCCACGCATAAACATTTGCATACGCATGTTGCATGAATGCTCAATAAATTGGTAGAAATTATAAAATGTCATTAATAAACATTTCTTTAAAAATGTTATTCAACAGATTCTTAGAATCTTAATTCATTTTTAATTATAACTGACTTATTGATAATTAAATTTTTGAATTTATCAAATATTTCTCGATAAATTTAGATTTTTATACCCTCCACCACCATAGTTTTTTCACTCTTATGTCCACGTTTCAATCATTGTCTTGTTTTACACAGATATTAGCTAATTTCGGTGTGCTTCGCCAACTCCGTTGATATGATAACAAATATTTATTTTGTATAGGGGTTAATAATACATTTGTGCCTGCCAGACCTATTCTCTTCTCAACTCCGAAATATAAACAAATTATTCCTTAAGGCATTTAGTCTAATAGTTCTTTAGAATTCTATAGAACTTTTGAACTTTAAGCCATATGAAGAAGAATTCTGGATGTCCAAGGCTTTTCAAAAAGAGGTCTATATTTTTTTTTTATGGGCGTGTCTAATATTTCGCCCATATTAAGGCCATTACTCTAGTATATTTCCTCATAACTCAAGAACGGTGTGTAGGATTGATCAAAGTGATACACCAAAAGATGCGGACTAAAAATATCTTCAAATTCCTCAAACTTAATTTTTGTATGTGCTCAATAGTTTTGGAGTTACTTTGAAATAAGTGTCCGAAAAAAATCATTTTCATGCAAAATTTTAGATTGTTTAAATGTTACAGTTTATCATCTTTATCTTAAAGCTGGTAATACTGCGAATAAAATAAGGTATGTATCTTCAAAATTGATGTATAAATCTTGATTTTATTCACAATTAAGTAAAAATACCCATGTTACATACAATTGAGTAGAAATCCAGTGGTGGCCAAAAATTTTGATTATGATTGGTGGATTCTAACGAGTTAAACAAGAATCTGCATTCACTTTTTTTTTCCTATCGGGTACTGATTTTTTTATGTGTTTGACAAATATTATCACCTTATTCAGCGGTCACACTATAAAATTCGAGAATGGTTTGTAAAACTTAGGCAATAATTCAAGAACCCTTTACACGATTTTTATAAGTGATACATCAAAATATGCATACGAAAATTGTCTTCAAGGTATGTCAACAATATTTTTCATTCGCTCAAGAACTTCAGAGTTATGGATCAAAATTTTCACCACTTTTCAAAAAAATAAATTTTAAAATTTTCTGTATTAATTACCGAATAACTGGACGAAAAATTATATAAATTCAGCTCAAAGACAATTTAGGTCGCTATATATTAAAGTTCAATTTATCTTAATTGGACAAACTGCTCTCGAGATATACAAGTGTGACTGCCTAAAGCCGGGTCCCTTTTTTTTGCCCACTAGTGTATAGGTTTGCATATGTATCCAAACTTAACTGTGAATCCAATCAAGATTTGTGCATCAATTTTTATGATACGTGGCTTTATTTTTCAAAAAAATAAATTTTAAAATTTTCTGTACTAATTACCGAATAACTGGACGAAAAATTATATAAATTCAGCTCAAAGACAATTTAGGTCGCTATATATTAAAGTTCAACTTATCTTAATTGGACAAACTGCTCTCGAGATATACAAGTGTGACTGCCTAAAGCCGGGTCCCTTTTTTTTGCCCACTAGTGTATAGGTTTGCATGGGTATCCAAACTTAACTGTGAATCCAATCAAGATTTGTGCATCAATTTTTATGATACGTGGCTTTATTTACTCGTAGTTTTGCAGCTTTGAGATAAAGGTGATAAACTTAAATATTTTTAATGTTTTCACTTTTAAAAAAAGTTTTTGTAAAAAAAAAAATCTTGAATTTTACATGAACATTTTTTTTACGAATTTTTTTCGAAATATCTCCTAAACTATTGAGCGGATAAAAATTTGATAGCAGAGTGATTTAAAGCTTATTCCGCATATCTTGGTGTATCATTTATATAAATCGTGCATACCGTTCTCAAGTAATAGTGAAATATACTCGAATAATCGGCATATTTTGGGCACAATATTAGACACGCCCATAAAAAAAAATCCCGACCTGATGGAAAAAAACTGAAAGCAGATTCGAGTTTAGCATGCGGAATTCCATCTAGTCTACATATTTTTTATTTATTTTTTATTATTTTTTTTTTTTTTTTTTTTTTTTGAAGGAGCTCGAAAAAAAATTTTGTCGACCAGTGTTTTCTAATGGTTTTTATTGTTTTTTTATATTTTTGTAAAATTTCTACAATTTGTATCAGATTTTAGCAAGTGATAGTTTATTTTAATCCCTAAGATATGTTCACATTTGTCATATATTTTACCAAATTTGCATGACCACTAGTTCTACAAAAAAAATAGTTTGCCGTTGTTTGATCTTGAAAATGTTTTGTAAGAGAAAACTGCATCAAACAAGATTCAATAATATATCATCTATGAATAATTTTTTTTTTTTTTTTTTAACGTTTTCTTTATTTATATATTGAATCTACCTTTTTTAAGGCCTCACAATATGTATTCAAATCTTAAAACTAAAAATTAAATTTTTTAAGATGAATAATTTTAAGTAAAAAATATTTTCTCATTAAAATGGAGAAGTTAGAAAATATTTTAAATAGTAATTTTGGTCAAATATTTGACTAGCCTTAACATACGTTAAGTAATAAAAGAATTAATATAAAGTAAGAAGAGCAAAATCATAGCTAAACTAATTTTAATAACTTAGAACTCTGAGACACAAAACATTCAAAGCTCTTTAATAACGAAAAAATAATTTTTCAATATTTTGAATTAGTCTGCAAAATATACTTTATTGCTGAAATTTCTCTTATTCCAAAGTTTACTCAAAATGAGACAAAATATGTGATTGTTATGTTTCTTTAGTCAGAATAAACTCGAATAACCATATGAAGAAGTGCATAATGGGTCATTTTGCAAAATATATAGTAATTAATCTGAATCTTTTAAACGGTTAGAACGATTTTAGTGAAACTTAAAACATCGATAGAGGGGGAGTTAAACTTTCAGATTATTGTACGTTAGAGTGTATAATTTAAGCACGGTGGGCCCACCAGAGCTTTTAACTTTTGCAAATATGAGGCGGTTTTAAATATTTTTTGCATTTCTGGCTTTTACTAAGCAATACAGAAACACAAAAAAGAAAGCTTCATATACCACATTTCTTTTTATGGTTTCAAGGATATTTGACTTCAAAAATTTAATTTCCCTTTTACCACGACTTATTTGCGTTTCATATTTTCAATAATAAAAATTTGGACCTTAAAAGATATATCGTTAAGTTGTGTTTGTAGATTTGTCTGAACTTTATAACTTTTATAACTTTATAATATTACAAATATTGTTCTCGAAAATATTCGGACTCAAATTTTACTTAGGAATATATAATAATTTTATGCTTTTCTGAAAGATATCTTCAAAGGGAAAGTTTTAGGATTAAAAACAAAGCCAAACGACCAACAAGACTATTTACAGACCATCTCGATTTTGACCTATTTTTAATTAAAATTTTGATTTTAACCTATATGTTCTAAAATCCCAAGGGCTAGTTCTGCAAAACGAATGAAGTTTCAAAAACTCGAATGTGTTTTAAAGAGTTCTCAAATGGCTTTTTTTCAAAACCTGCAATAAATGTGGAGATCAAATATTTATAGTTTCTCCAAGAAACAATTTTTTACAAAAATTTCTTTTATAGAACCAAAAAGAGGACTTTAAAATGAGAAAGGAGTTGGTAGTTCCTCTTATTAAAATTGTGTTGAGAATTATAAGAATTTAACATATCATGGGAGATTCTTTGTTCGATGTCTTGCGAAACTCTCTTGTTACTTTGAGATGAGTTTAAGTTCTTGTAAGCCGATATTTTGTTAGTTACTGAAGGGTGAATAGAATTATTACTATTTATATTATAAATCTTGCCAGAAATTTGATCTTCAGATCCTTGGTACATTAACTTTATCGGTATACCATCGTGAGTCAAGAGATTAAAATCCATTTTCTCTTTACATTTCTTTAGGGCTCTACAAGAGTACTGATACTTACAATATAAATCCGAATTTATACTCTTGTTAGCAGTCTCTATTTTATCCATTCTACCCACCACAATTTCTGATAATGACGTTCGCACATTATTACTGCCACTATAGCTGGATCTGGGAAAACTACCATTTGAATATTTGCTTTTAGAATTATTCGTAATTGTGCTTAAATCTGCTGACTTTTTATTATCCAGTTTTTTATTATCTATAGTTGAATCTTTACTTTTAACACTACTTTTACTACTTCTTTTTGTTTTTGAAGTTCTCTTTTTAGTTTTTACGCTATTCTTCGTTGAAGAAGATTCAGTGGGTACATTTAGTTTTGGTGGCATCTTGAATAGCTTGCAAAAGAAATTTAGAACTCTTTAGTTTTAAAGTTGCTAATAATCTGTTATAGCGATTAATTTTATAAAAACGTTAATAGTTAAAATGTTTTCTATAGCCGTGGTAAGTGGCATTCTGGGACTCGCAATGTTTTACGAATTATTACAACAAATGTCATAATAAATACGAAATATTTATTTTAATTTGTATTGTTTTGTTTATAATAAAATAGAAAAATCGCAAATTTCTTCCAAAAATCATTTATGAAATTCGGCAAGAATATTAATGTTGATGCTGGTAACGCAAATGCCGAGTTTAAGTTTGATTACCACAATAGTTCGCGATTTATAATATCCCAAAAATGAGAAAAATTGTATTTTTAAAAATACGGATATCTTCGAAAATATTTACGTTACAACGGTCATTGAGCCGAATATTTAAAGGTAATAAAATTATCTTAAAAATGATACCAGTAACATGTTTTTATGTTGAATTTTATATATATAAATTTTTGGTGATACTTGTCACATAAACAAAATCATATGACAAGAACCAATGACTGGCAATTGCGATGAATCGAGAATAGCTCTATTAGACAATTATATAACGAGAATAGATATAGTTGAGCATGGCCAGGGAAAAGAGCAATAAAGATAAAGATCGCCAAAAGAGATTCATGGAAAGGTTATTGCGAATCTTTTTACAATACCAAGGAATCAGCAAGTCTTAGTAAGGTTCTGGAAAATGATCATAATGACCTCTTTTATATAAAGAGGATGGATGGCTCATGGTCAGAATCATCGGCCTAATTTTTGGATATTTTACCAAATATTTATTTTCCTGGCTTAACTCCTCGCAAGAGATCGATGATGACATGATATCTGTGGAGAAAATTTCATGGGCAATGGATAGTTTCTATCCGTATAAATCTGGAGGGCCTGATGGCATTTTACCAAGGATACTACAAAGTGCCAAGGTATATACTTATCATACCCTGGCTACATTAAATATTTAAACTCTGCCTCACCCTCAATTATGTTTCGCGGAACTGGAGAAGAGTGAAAGTAGTGTTCATTCCCAAAACCGGAAAAAGAAGTCACAAGAATGCTAAAAATACTGGAGAGACTCATTGATTTACATATAAGGCAGCGTCTGGAGGGTACAATAAGAACTATGAATGAACTAGGAGTTGAAGATTATATCACCAAATGGCTGGTCTAAATGCTGGAGACAAGAATCGTCATTGCAAATTTAGGCAACAGTGTTAAGACCAAACATGTTATGCGTAGAACACTAAAAGAAGGTATGATTTGTCCGCTGTTGTGGCTTATTGTCATTAATACTATCCTGTATGAAATAGACGCCAAGGGAGTGAAAGTCAATGTGGTGATACTAGTATCAGGACTGTTTCTAAACGTTATAAGCGATATCATGTCAACTGCTCTGATTACACTCAGCAACTGTGCCCAAGAATATGGACTAAGAGTGAATCCCTGCAAGACAGAACTGGTACTTTTCACCACAAAAACCAAGATTCCAAGCTTCAGGCTACCATGGTTAGGAAACCGTGAACTCACCTTGTCTGACAATGTAAAGTATCTGGACAAAGATCTGCTTCCACTGGTATCGCAGGTGCATTACGTACTAGTCCATAGAAGCTCTGAACACTATATTTCACCTGACAAACATAGATCTATACATTATTGAATCATCATTAATAGCGCGATAAGATTATCTGCAACTGAGAGCTGGAGATCAAGAACATATGGATACGCGAGGATATTAAGCTTAACACCCCGCAGCTTAATCCATCTATCGACTATATGACTTCAGAAATCCCATTAAAGTCCTATTTCCCACCAGGAATAAATGGAGAAGGGGAAATTTTCTGGAACAATATGGAACTAAAGTATACATTGAAGGCTCAATGATGAACTGCGGTGTCGGCTCTGGTGTCTTCTCCAACGATCTTGGAATTGAACACTTTTATAGACTCGACAGCCTACTATTGCACAAATTACACAAAATTGTCTCTATTTTAGTCAGACAGTGTAAAGAGGAACTGTTAGGATTGTATGACATTACTATAGTTTGGGTTCTTGCGCATAGAGACCACCATGGCAATGAACAGGCTGAGGAACTAGTCCGGGCAGGCTCTGCTTTGGAAGCCTCCTTAGCGGTTTCTGTCGCAATCAGGATCAGTCAAAAGCAGAATCCAGAAACACTATCTAGAAAAGGCAAAAAATAGATGGCGAAATCTGGACAAATGTAGAGTCACGAAGGAAACGTGGCCTACCTACAGCGAAAAGCGCTCAACACAACTCATAGGCTACAAACGCAAAGACATCTCGAGACAAATAACATTGTTTACAGGTCACTGGACGATCGGGAAACATGCTAATAGACTTAGTCTCCCATGCAATGAATACTGTCATAATTGTGGCAATCTCGAGTAAGAGGAAACAGTACATTATCCTCTATGCGAATGCCCAGTCTTGAACGCAATCAACTACCAATTCGACAATCTCTGTGAGATATCTAACACCAGACTCAGTGACATTATTCTATTCTATATATCAATTCTATTGGCTGGATCTATTTAATTTATGTTCTCATTTCTCTTCCTTACACATACATCTCATTACAGACTCAAACCAACTCATTCACCTGGCGAGTAGTGTGGTCTCATCAAAACCAAATCTAATGAATCTAACTGACTGCGTAAGTTTACGGGCTACCACGTTAACCAACCAGCCATGGTCAGGAAAACATATCATATAACTACTGAAATTATATAAAATATTCCAGTCATCACAATATTATTAAAACAAACTTTTAAACATGATATGTTTGCCGTAATAATACTCAGCTATATTATTTCTCAGCTTGTGTTTAATTAACTTAAAAAAAAGATATTCATTAAATGTTATTTATACGGATATCTTTTAAAGTTAAAATGTTGACATGTTACCATAACAAAGTTATTCATAAACTTGTCTTAAAGTGAAATTAAATCAGACAATACAAGTTGAAAACTTAAAAATTTTTCGTGGTATCACATTTTTACAAAAAATTAAATTTTAAATATTAATTAGTTACGAGATTTTATTAATCAGACTTTAACTAAACTTTATGAGTGGTTGATTTAAAGAATAAAATATGTTACAAAAACTTACAACTCCATTAACTAACTTTCCCTCAAATACACAGTAAAAAAAAAAAAACTATCAATTACAACTTACCTCACTATGCCACCCAAATATGTAATTCAAAAACTAAATACTTACATTTTTTCACCACACTTACCTATAATATTCACCATCTAATAGACAACGAGTATCACCATAACTACCACTCGTGCGCATACCAAAGCCGGCACCACCACTAACACCATCACGTATCATACCACTACCACCAATACTACTATTACGTACACCACTACCACCTACTCCACCCCCACCTCCGGCACAACTATTATTTGTATCACCATCATTCGCTGTATGACCACCAATTCGACCACTCATACCACCCGAACGTAGAAACGAATGTTTGCCATAATAACTGTAGTGTTCAACTGGTCGATATCCTGATGACGTCTGCATAAACATTTTATCAATGTGCGCGGGCGTATCATCTGTGGGTGAGACGACCGGTGTGAATGGATTGTAAATTTCTTCTCCTTCAGCGGGTACAATGTCATCTGAAAGCTCTTTTAATATCGATGTTAAACCACTGGCTGTATAAAATTTACCTAAAATAAAAGAAAAGAAAGGAAAACAAAAACAACACAATTAACAAAATAGCACAAATATTACAATAGCAAGCAAAAAGCAACAAAATGTTTTGTTAACTTATTATAAAAACAAGTTGTTGGTGCATGTTTAAGTTTATTATAAAATAGAGCTTATATATGTATGTACATAAGTATATTAGTATAAATTGCACTAAATTCGAAAGGAAAGTGAGAAGTGAGAGGTGAGAAGTAAAGCTAGTGATTTAAAAACAATCATACTAAAACATATGGTAAGAAATACTTTTTTTCCTTTTTAATTCAATGACATAAAAATACGCTTTTATGGACTTTTTAGATTTGTGCAATATCTTTGTAATTGTTTTGTGTTGGGGAAAAAAAATGCAAAAAATTAAGTGTAATTTGTAAATGTGTTTTTAATAAAAGAGATTTGATTAAAATAAACAACAGCTGAAATTATTTACATTTGTAAAATATTAAGCACATAATTTATAAATATGCATAGCAAAGTAATTAAATTTTCTTAGTATGATTACTGTATGTTTGTTTATTTGTTCTTATTAAAAAATCTATAATAGTACATTTTATATTATAAGCTCATAAATAATAGATTCTATAACTTTGTAACTTTTCATTCTAAATAAAAAATATAAAGTAATTTGATTTATGCATTCTTTGACAGGATTTAGCTGTACTGTGAGGTAAGGTGTAAAACTTTTCATTAGTTCCCACAGTAAGTTATATCAATAAATTTAATATATCGTCTGAAGGGTTTTTCAATAGTTACAGTCATAGTTGCCAGATAAATTTGGAGAAAAATCGTCAAATTTGGAGAAAAAAATCGTCAAATCAACTATTTGAAATCGTCAAAAAATCGTCAATATGAAAAATTACGTTTTTATATGTTAATGAACATTTTATATGCTTTTTTTGATGAAAAATTAAATTTTAAATTGAAAAGAAATTAATATAAATTTCATTAACTTTATATTGGTGACATATTATGAAAATCAGATACATAGTACCTATTAAGTATGATGATATACATATATATTTAAATATATTTAAATACATATTTTTGGGATTGTTCTTATTGTATTTTTATTAAAGTAGCCGTATTCAAAAAAATTAATGTGTTTGATAACGTGTTACTAACTTTTTTGTATGTAAAATTCCATAAGAAAAAGTTAGTAACTCGTTATCAAACATACATTATTTTATTTTTTTAATACGGCTGTATTAATCTTACATCTTTTTAGAAATTATGCAACACTTGGCTTATAAACAAATTTTTTTTTTTTATTTTTTAGCCAATAAATTTTTTCCAATACAGTACTCTATGTAATTCGCGCAATTCAAAGTTTGTCACTATTGTTTATACGCTTTAAATGAAAACTCGTATCTCAAAAATATGGTCAATAATAGAATCGCGTTATAAAGAATAAATCGTCAACAGGTCACTTTTAGACTTAAAAATCGTCAAAATTACGATAATTCGTCGAATCTGGCAACAGTGGTTACAGTGTATTTTTTTTTTTTTTTTTGTTTTCTTCGTCTCACGTTGGAGTAATAAGGATCGAAAATGGCGCTTAATTCAGTAAAGGTGGGATCAATATTTTAATATATACATTTTGTTTTTAGTAAAGAAATTATTATTATTTTTAGAAAATTCTGATGTCCGTCCGTCTCTTTGTTACTTTTGGTAATTTTCAAATTTTATTTTTATGATTATTCGATATAAAATATTGCTCTTTAAGTAATAAAAAATTTAATAAAATCGATCGAAAATATTGGGCTATATATTGAAAAAACTTGAGCGAGTTTTTGCAAAATTGAGAAAATTCAAATGCGTATAGCTCGAATTTTTTAAAAGGTCTTATCAAAAGTTTTAAGGTGATATAAAAATCTTTTAATTCGGGTAAGGAAGAAAATTTTGGATAGTGGGTTAAAATTTTCTATGTCAGATATATCCTATTTTGAGTACCCATAGATCCTCTCTTGAGATGTATATAGGGTCTTCCTGCCAAACTTAAAATTTTACTATCCTTTGCTACGCCTATGTGAGATGTTATGTAATTCCGACAAGCCTATTAAAAATTACAGATAAATTTCCATCAAGGCAAAGAAGAAATATGATAAATTCATACTTAATAAGTATAAATATAATTTATCTAACTTAACTTTATATAGAGAGATATAGACAATTTTCCTTGCATATAATGCATCTAATCCAAATAATTTATATTGTTGAAAATTTATCGAACATATATTAATATTTAATACATTTATCAAAATAAACTGTTAAAATTGAAGGATATAGTTAATTTCGTAGTAAATTGAATGTTTTGAGTTGTCCGTCTGTTATCCGTTATCCTTCTGTTATCCTTTCTAATGCCGTCAACCCTTGTGTTATTGTTTAGTCCTCGCTATTATTAGGTAAGTTGCATATATAAACGTTTTTAGTTAAAATTATTGAGGTAAAGTAAGTATTTAGCACTCAAAATATTTAAATGTTTTTCAAATTTAAGACTAAAAATGAAATATATGCAATGTTCTCTATCTAAAATGGTGTAAATTATATTCTACAAAGTTTAAGATGCGAAAATAAAACTCTTTAAAATGTACAAGCTTTTTGTTAAACAATTTTTTATTTCAAATATAATAAATTTAGCGAATATTGTAGAAAAGTTATATTGGTTGGAATTTTGCAATATTTTCATACAGTAAATTAAAAATTTTATAAGATTTCAAAAATTGTAAAAAAATATTTATGATCAGCTCGTATACTAGTATTTTCCATAGAGTTTGGTACAAAATTCATATTTTCAGAAAATTGCTTAAAATGCTATAATTTATTATTACATGCAAGATTTTATCTGGTTGTCTGATTTAAATATTGTTTAGTCTCAAATAAAATCAATTTTGTTTCTTGTCTCATTATATTAAAAAAATCGATCAAGCACGACAACTTGATAACCTATACCGATGCATTTGTGCACTAAAAAGACTTCCGAAATTTTCGAAAATGGACCTAATATTGGATCTATAGCAATTTATGAACCGATCCTTATGAAATTAGTTAACATGATTTCGTCTTATATTAAACTTATTTGTGTTAAATATTACCATGATACTATTATATATGTGCGATATTTTTAAGTTAAAATGATATTCGACTGTGGGCCTTATATGTATGGGAGCTATGCCTAATTGTAGACCGATCTTCCTGAAGTTTTTGTATAGGGCGAGGTGAAAAAATGAACAGATCATGACCAATTTCAACAGCATTCGTCGTTATGCCAAAATAAACACATGTTTTTCATCAAATTATCTTCAAAACTGCGACCAGTACTTGTGCACAAACTTTACATGGACAGACAACCAGCCAATCATCCAGCCAGCGAGACGGACTGACGGACATCGTTAAATCAACTCAGAAAGCGATTCTGAGTCGATTGGTATACTTTAAGGTGGGTGTTGGGATATTTTTTTCTGTGTGTTACATACAATCTTCAGCACAAACGAATAATACCCCAACCACCTTTGTTGTTGTAGGGTATAAAAATAAAAATTAAACAATTTTACCATTTTTGAGATCTACGATCTAATTTACCCACTATACCCACTCCTTACCCCTCATTTCAATGGATTTATGAGGGTTAATAGAGAATTTCTTGATTTTTGCAACTTTAAAGACTTCTAAGGACTATGTGTGACAAGTTAGTTACCTAATTAGTACTACATTTTTGTAGCCCCATGTCTTGGCAATAAAACATGAGTAATTAATTTCATCTACCTATTACTTGGAATTTTATAACCTTAAAATCCATCATGGAACCATATTTTCTTTGGCACTTAATAGGTTAAAAACGTGACGTGATGGAGAAAAACCGAAATGTTCCTGGTGATTGGTATGACTATACCTACATTATCTGCAACATGATTTTCCAGATACATTTTTAGTGTTGACCTGTGTTGTCAAATCGTTTTTAAACAAGAAGGTTTTATCTCAATTTTAAAATTATTTGAAAAGTGATCTTCATTATTTTCTTAAATTTAGCCTGATATAGAGTAAAACCTGTTTGTGCCTGAGTTGTACTGTATAAATTATCATATTCCAAACGTTTGAATGTGAAAGGTTATACTTAATTCGTTGACTGAAAATCCACAAAAAGTCAACCTTCTTCCTGGAGAATTTTAAAAACAATTTGAATAAATTAAACAATAATGTTAATAAAACATTTGAAGCTTATAACTCGTCCGAGTCCAAAAACTAAACAATTAAAACTTTTTTGAAAAAAATAACTACAAGAAATAATTCAAATTTGAATTTATTTGGCTTTTCTACCCACCATCGAAAAATGTTCGGCCGTATATTGGGTTTGTCATTCCATGTGTAACATATCAAAAAAAAATCATCATTAACAATAAGTATGTATGTATATTCTGGGTCCTTATGACCCAGACGATCTAACGATGCCAGTCCATCTGTCCGTCGGTTTGTCAGTCCATTGAAAGTAGGATAGGTTCCGGGCGGACATCCTCGGGAGACAAAATTTGGCACAAACATTTGTTTTATATAAGGTTGGTTTGCTATTGAAAGTGTGCAAAATTGGTTCATAAACCAAAAGGTCGTTACTCCTGTTTATACTTTTCTGGCGATATCTTTTACAAAACAGCATATAAAGTAGAAGGGGGAGCATTTGTCATAGGGACACATATAACTTTGCCAATTATCTTGAAAACGAAATAAAAATTTGTGTGTCACTAAATGATTTTCTTTTCCTTTATCGCCGATCTTTCATTTATCAAATTTTGAAATGATAGATAGTCGTGATTAATTGTTTTTTTAATACTCGCAAAATATTTCGCTGTGATATAAACCTGAATTGACAACAGGTGTTTTAATAAACTCCTGGTTTGAAGTAAAAGCAGGTGTCCCACAGGGTAGTGTTCTAGGGCCTATTCTGTATTTAATCTACACATCTGACTTGCCAACATGCGATGAACTGACAATTTCTACGTTTGCTGATGACACAGCAATATTGAGTTCACATGAAAACCCACATGCAGCTTCTAATAAACTAGATACTTATCTTAGACATGTGGAGACTTGGTTAAAAAATTGGCGCATAAGAGCAAACATGTTACTTTTTCGTTGAGGAGAGGAAACTGCCCACCCGTCAAACTCAATAATATTGTCATTCCCCAGTCTGATTATGTCACATACCTTGGCATTCATTTGGATAGGCGACTTAGAGAGTTAGTATGAAATTAAAAGCTTCCAACTCAGCCTTGACAATAAAGTCATCCTGTATAAAACCGTTTTAAAACCAATTTGGACATATGGCATCCAATTGTGGGGAACGGCCAGCAAAACGAGTATTGATCTTATACAGAGGGCCCAATCAAAAATTCTTAGAACCATTACGGGTGCATCATGGTATATAAGAAACGAGAACATCCATAAAGATTTAGAGGGACGAGTTCAGAAAATTTAAGGCAAAATATATAGCAAAATTGCATAGTCATACAAACCCACTTGCAAGACAACTAGCAGAAGCCCGAACACATTCAAGGATTCGCAGAAATGATCTACCACCCCGCTAATAGGAGGGTCAATTTATGTCATCTTCGCTCTCGATAGAGAGTAATTAGATTTAGCATTAGATTTAAGATTTATATACTTATTGTAAAGCCTAAAAGGCAAATCCAATAAATCAATAAAACGTAAAAAAAAATATAAACTCCTTTAAAGTGTGAACAAATTATTGCTTGTGCTCGAGACTTCTCCTGGGGAGCATTAATAAAACTGTTGTTTGGTTCCTGGAGGCGTTTGCCTCCAGGAACGCCGTAGTCAGCTACGAGGCGCTTACTAGCTGTAGATCTTTCACTGTACATATAGACTATCTAATACTAATGGATTTCAAACAAAAATCATTTAGTGATTTTTCCATGCATATTAATTTTGATTTGCATTTTAAATTGCTGTATAAAAATAAAGTCAAAAACCCATCATATATATGAAAACGATTCTGCCCCCAACACTTGGCGAATTTATCCCAAGAGTAGGGGAAGTTTCGCCTTTTTTGGTCACTTCAGAAATACATGAACACGTTAACGTACCAGCGAAATAGTCAGAATCAAAAGGGCTTAAATATAAACCAAGATATCTAGATTTTTATTACTAAAGATAGTATACTAATACCGTTTACGGTTTTGAAAATACAGCACTTTAAACAAAAAAGTGGCGAATGCTCCTACCCTACATCAACAAAATTTTATACAAATAGTCCAATGTAAACTAGGAAAATAAAAATATATAAGGTTTTTTTGTTATTAAAAAAGAAAAAAATCAGTTCATAAGCAAAGAAGTAATGGGCCAAATACTAGAAACACAGGGTGTCCATTGTAACTTCAGTTCATATTTTTCTGCTGATATCTCTTAAACAAAAGCATCTACGACAACTAAATTTTGTACAGATAGTACGAGGATCGATATAAACTCGGAAACCAAAATGGGATTGGTCGGCATACTTTACTGCATATAAGGTGAAACATCAACCAAATTTTGTACAAATAGTTCAAGAACCACTATAAACTCGAAAACAAAAATGGGATTGGTCGGCCTACTTTACCGCCCACCTCCTTTATAACGTGAAATTTAAAAATGTTGCAGATAATGGGTATATAGATTCGGCCAAGCCAACTATAACATTCTCACGTATTTATATTAGTTTCGTCAACAAAGAAATTATAGAATAGCATCAAAAAAAAACAGCTAAATAATTGACAGAAGTCTTATGAAGGAGTTTTAGATAAAATTCTTAATTATTTTCTAAATGTCAATTAAAATCTAAAATAATGAATTTTAACTTTTTGTTTTTCCTTTTCAAAACCTAAAACCTTATAAAAATACTCAAAATTTTCCGTTACTACCTTCCTCCAATAAAAACAACTCAAGCATAACAATTGCTCTACTCCTACAATCCACAGAGAGACACACACTTGAATCCTGCAATAATATTCTTTAATGTTTGCACGAGTCTGTATCCGAGAGTGATGAATGTATTTGTGTGTTACGTTTATATATATGTACGCATGTATTTCTTCTCAAATCCATCAGGATACAAGAAAAGCTTTCTTTGCACGAGTATTTTTTTTTTTTTTTTTTTTTTCTTGCTAAAGTTGCACATTGTTTTTGGTTTATTTCGGGTGGTATATGTTGCCAAAAATAGAACCTCACATCTTAGTATTCTTTATCTTCTTATTATGGAAAGTCTGCGTGTGTAAATTTATTTTGAAACGACAAAAAAATACGTTGAACAACAATAAAATTTACGAAAATTTCTTATATTTATTATTTGTAATTTTATCTTGTATGTGTGTGTTTGCTTTTATAGATGTTTTTGTTACCAAATTTAGATTTTACGTTGTTTCTTGAATTTTTTTTTACTTTCGTTTTCTAACATTTATGGTCATTAACGTTAATTTTGGTATCGTATTCGCACATATAAATAAATAATTTCGTGTTTTCTGTGTTATTAAGGTTGTTTGTTATTAGAGGAAAATTATATTATGGTTTATTTTTGTAACGTTAAATTTTCTAAAATAATATTTGAAGGTTATTATTACCTCCTTCGTTTTGAACATTTATTTTTTCTTAATTTACAATTTATTAGGAATTTTTTTTTTTTTAATAAGGAATTTTTGTGGAGAGTTTAAAAATAACACATAATTTATTTATTCTATACAGGTAATGTTTTTTTATGCAATGTTAAAAAAGTTTTAGTTTTTACAGTTTAATGAGGTTGAACAATTTTATTTTTTTCTTTCCAGCTAAACGAGAGATGAACAGAGGCACAAATTACGACAAAAATCATGAAACATCAGGTATCAGCATCCAAAATATGTATTTAAAATTAAATGAATTTAAATGAATCGGTAAATATTAAATTTATAAGATTTCTTCCAGAGTAATAAATGACATTCAATAGATCCCAATCCCATTTTCAAATAGACCATACGAAAGGAGTTTCTTTAAATTCAAAAACCATGAAAAAGTCCATAAGTCTTATGCGATACGATCGATATTATATTCAGTTTCCATTATAAGAATAATTAATGTAACATTTATTTTACTAACAAGACAATGAGGATCATCTAAAAATATACGTTCATTTGTTAAAATGGTTCTTTAATTTTACATTTGTAAAGACACCCTACACCATTGCATCAAAATTCGGATTCTGTGGCCAATATTTCTATAAAATATTATGTAACGTGGAAATAGTACACTCAACATTACTATTTTCACGTACATATTTCTTAATCGATTTATTTAATGAATTAGTGTATTTTCTATGGTTTTTATTAATAAGGTGTCCGGCAAAACTATAAGGTTACTTTTCCTTTATACACCTTTTGATATCATATATTTGACATTTAATCTTTTTATGGACAAAAGTGTTGAAAATATGATCTTTCCAGTGAGGCAAAATAATAAGGTCAGTATTTTTTGCAATTTATTCCTTGACTATCTTTATTTATTGATTTATGGAAGTGTTTAGGAAGTGAATTATTTAAATTCCAGAAGTGTTCATCCCACCCAGCTTTAAAAATTTCCACTTTTGCCTATGCCTCTGAATTGTACGATCGTTTTGCAAGATAAAAGTGCACAACTAATTCTAAAATGATCTAAGTAAAATTGAATTAACATTGAAAATGTGAAAATGATAAGATTCCTGCATAACAGATACTCTAGGGTCCCCAAAATAGGTCTAAGTATATCTACTACCAATGATTTTCACATTTTTTTAAGAAAAAATTCAAAATTTTTTTGAATATTGCTCATATCATGGTGAGTATGGTATTGGTAACTATTGCTGCTATTCCAGACTATGCAGCTAAAGGGAATGCTAGAAGTGAGTTCAAATATATTCCAAACTCCTAGGGAATTCCCATAAAATTTTGTTTTTCTTAAAAAACATGAATTCTTCTATCAAATTTCTTTCATAGTCTGACAGATCAATGAAACTTTCAAAAATAATTTATTATCTTAAGAAAAAAAGAAATTCTTAAAAATAATTTAAGCGTTTTCTAATGAAAAAGAATTTTCAAAATTGTTACCTGGTACCACTTATCTGACATGACGATTTTGAGTTAATCTCAAACAAAACCCATTTCAAAATATCGCCTTTCAATAAAATGAATAACCTTGAATATCAACCATAGTTTCTAACCAGTTATTGTCACATCTGTGACAATATTAATTCAATTTTATTTAGATCATTTTGGAATTAATTGTGCTCTTTTATCTTGCAAAACGATCGTACAATTCAGAGGGATAGGTAAAAGTGGACATTTTTAAAGTTGGGTGGCATCAATTCCTAGGAACACTTCTGGAATTTAAATAATTCACTTCCTAATCACTTCTATAAATCAATAAATAAAGATAGTCAAGGAATAAATGTAGGAATTGGAGGAGAAAGAGATGAGAGGATCACCGATGTTTTTGGTTTAGATTTTAAGGGTTGGGCTTATACAGGACGGGATAAGACGGAATGGGAACGTGGGTATATAAAACCGACAGTTTGGACAAACGGGGAGAGTTACTCAGTGTGAGTTGAGCTGAGTAGAAGTAGCTTAACACAAAAGGAGTATGTGTTAATGCTAAGTTATTTTTAAGTGTTGTAAATAATAATGTAAATAAAAGATTTAAATATTAAATCTGAATTTGTTGTGTATATAATTTAAAATAGAGTATAGAGTGTGACAGATGAAGTCACAAAAACAAAACATCAAAGTGTTCATCAAAATGCTTATGAAAATCTACATTAATTGCAAAAAATATGATTTTAATGGAAATGAAATGAAGTGACCTTTTTATTTTGATTCACTGCAAAGTTCACATTTTCAACACTTTTGTCTATAGAAAGATCAAAGGCAAATAAATGATACCAAAAGGTGTATAAAGGAACACCTTTTAGTAATAAATATTTCAGCTAGTAGTACCATTAAATACCCCTTGTACTTTTTAATACACGGTGTAATGAAAAGTGACCTTATAGTTTTGCCGGGCACCTTATTCCATAGAACGCCCCTACTGTAAATACCATATATATATACACACACTTATAATAACTGGTTTAGTTGTTCAGTCGATATAATTCTCATTCAGTTTATACATGAATAAGTATAAGTAAACAATGTTTGGTTATAGTCTAGGCGATTCAAGCAAGACAAGAACACGCCATATAAGTCTCGGAAATTATTATACATAATTGAAGAGTCGACTATATTTTGCGAAAGTAAAATTAAGTCGAATTTTTCAAGGCAATTGACCTCGGTTGGGTGCCAAATAAATTTCACAGTTGACATCGGTTCTTACATTCTCACAGTTGACTTTGGTTAGCTGTTCCCACAAGTATGTTCGTGTCGTGACGTGCATGGTAGCAGTAGTTTGAGAAGTAGCTAGAATCGATCTCAATTAAGAAACCATTGAACGTATTGTAGAAAAAAATATACGATCTTCAATCCCCGAAGCTGCCACCTAAACCAGAAACCGATTCCGCCGTAAATCCGAACTTGTCTGACAGCCGAGAGTGTCGAAGCCGAACGTACAACGCTGATTCTAATTCTACTACTGAACCGAGACTATTATAAGCAAAATAACCGATCCTAATATAAGCCGAATAACCGAACCGATGCTATTATAAGCCGAATAACCGAACCTAATATAAGCCGAAGAACCGTATATTGAATCCGATAGAATCCGATTCAGCATTTAAAATAAAATAAATAAATATTCAATAAAAATAATAATTATTTTATCCCCCAAAAAGGGTAAATCAAACATCTTATTACTTAAGGTTTGTGAATCCTTAAGTAAACCTTGGAGGCGACTGAATTACCTCAGCCAACGATCTCAATAATATTTAATATAAAAGTTTTCTACTTCTAAAAAAATTATTTGTGTCAAATATTCACTATTACTACGAATGTCGTAGTCGTGACGTTCAAACCGATAAGGAATTTCATTGTCTCTTTCAAGCTATAAACTCCCTCTATTGGTGACCATTCTCTTGGGTCACTAGCTAATTGATAGGTATTCACTCACACTTGGGATTATGCATAAAGACTTTTGTAGAAGCTACAACGACGTGGAAGAAGCGTCTGTAACTCACCTTTTGTGCTCATGTCTAGCTATATCGTAGAAAAGTTGACGTTTGCTGGGTGAACCCATCTTTGATGGTCTTAACGATCTGGATAGTCTTGATCTTTAGCGAATCTTGGACTTTATAAAATTTCGGAATAGTTTCTGGCATAGATAGATAAGTAAATTTGGTCTTTGGTCCAATGACCGTTATAATCTAATTATATAATACGTATGCGAAATGGAAGAAGATAAATAATATCGATTAAAGAAATCTACTTTTAAACTAATATGGAGTCTGTTTGCTAATTAAGTTTGCAGATACAACAGGTACTTAGACTTTTCAGTAGTCCATACTGAGAAAATAAGAATTTCGGGGTCTAGCTGTAGACTTACCCATTCTATTACCACTGGAGCCAAGATCTCTTAGCACCAGTCCAAGACTGGCTGTTAGTGAAGTTTTTCTTTGAGTAACTTACTGGCTGTGGATAAGAGATTATTCTTTCAGTGTGGTGCTGCACACCAACACAAGTCGCCAAAACTCTACGAAAAATAGCCATGAACGGAACAAGCTTGTCTTCTGACACTCCAACGTATTCAAGAGAAATTGTAGGTGTGCTAGTGATCGCCACTTCAACCCTTACTACAGCCCAGAAAGGCCCAATATTTAGTTTTACGAAACCCTCTCTTAGGTTCTTCAGATATCCTTTTAGCCCGACTGGACCATCAGTATTAAATTTTTTTCATATCCAAAAATTTACAAGACAGACGTACCTAAAGCATAATTTATTGAAATGAATTTCATAGGCGGGTCTGCAGTACTTATGGAATTTTTCTGTGCTAAAATATTGTTTGATTGGCATTTTCTAGTACTCGCATAGATTCTCTTGGATACATTAGAATGTCAAAAGACAAGTTTCTTATGCCATGAGCAATTTTTGCAGATTTGAGCCAATTTTCCACCATTAGTATGCAAAACTCAAATGGATTTAGCTGAGAAAATTAAAAAAAAAAGTATACATTTTATGGAATCGTACACATGCTTTTTGGATCAAATACCATTGAAAATATTTTGCTGAATGTTATTTCATTACCAATTAGTACCCATTTAGCCAGTAAAAGTTTTTTAAATTTAAAAATTAAATATTAAAAGTGTCCCTTTGTCCTAAAACACAAAGGAGGGTGTAAGATGTATAGGATGTAACTAATGCATGATCGTGGATGACAAAAGTCATAAGGCTTTCTTATTTACTATGCGTCATTCTTTTGAAAATTAAATAATATATTTTGAAGTTAAAAAAATATAGAGAGATTTCGTACCAAAAAAAGGAGCATTTACGGGAATGAAACAACACAACTTGCTTATTTTTTCCCCAAAATATTATGGCTGTTAATCACCTAACAACTACTAACATAAATGCAAATAACTAATATTTGTTAAAACACTTTTTATAAGTATTTAGCATACCAAATACATTGACTATTATTACTTACTTAGCACTTAAAACGTGACGATGCTGTAGCCATTAAAGTTAATAGCATACAGCTAGAAAAAACAAAAAAGCGTATGCTAAATATTTAACCTTTAGGCTAGGAATTTTTATTATTTCCAGTTTTAAACTTTGCAAGAATCAAACAAGAATAAGGACATTTCATGACGGTGTATTTTTATGTACAACGAATATTAAACCACTTACAAACATACTCGTAATAATAAGGATCAACACAGGCATACACAAGTACCATTTGCACACATACTCATAACACATGTATGCTTTTGAAAAAATTTTGTGTTTGTGTAAAATATGTATGTATTAGTTGCAGACATATTATATACATATATATTTTATAATGTATAATTTAGCTAGATTGAAAGTTACACCATCATAAACAACTACTGCAGTTTTCCTGCTTTTTTTTCTGCAATTTTTTATTGAGTTTTTTTTTCTTGATTTCTTTTTTATTTTATTTTTGTTACAGCTGCACCAGCAGCAGCATTTTTTTTTTTTTTTTTTTTTTTTTGTTATTTCAACATCACACTTGACCTTTAACGTCTCATGTTGAGTGTTTGGTATTTTAAATTAGGCCAAATATATTATTTTGTTTTTATAATAATGGCTTGGATAATTTCATTTAAAGGGCATTATTTTAAGTAATAACACATTCAGTGGGCAAAAGTGCTAATGTCATGATTGATGGTCAAAACTAAAAGCCTAAGGAAATATGAAATTTTCCAAGAAGTTTTTAGAATTAATTTAATTAATGTCGTAAATCAAAATGTTTTGAATTAGTTGTAAATGTTCTCGTAAATTTTTATTTTACAGAGGTGGAAAATACAAAATGTTAAAAATAAAATTAAGAAAATAAATATTGTGAAACAAAGGTTATTTTGGTTTTAATGAAATTTAAATAAGTAGAATGCTGCGGAACAGAAAATACTTATTGTATTGTGCTGGAGTATAATTTTAGATCAAAAACTCGGCTTTGGTGCCAACAAACTGAAACAAAAAGGGTAATCACAGATTGTAATTTGTTTATGGTCCCACGAACTGGATTATTCGGCTCTAAACACATGGATAAGAAAATTTAGTTCCTCAAAACTGCAACACTGCATACAGCTGAGATTACGCTAAAATAGATACTTTCCCTTTCCTTAAAAATACCTCGTTTAATTTATAAAAATCTAACTGTATGACAAGGGTAATCACCGATTGTTATTTGTTTATGGTCCTACGAACTGGATTATTCTGCTTTTATTACTAAAAAAATACAAAATTTTGAAATTTTTTTTTAATTTTTTCAGGCTTCCAAAATAATCGGAAAAAAATTATTCGAACAACATGCCTACATCAAATTAAGGTCAGTGGAAATGGCAGCATTCAATAATGTACGAACCGATATATTTATCCAATCTTAGAGGCTGGACCGATGACATGCTAAGGACATAATATATGACATAAATCTCAGAGGTAATGTACAACGTAGTAAGTCGTTGGTGAAATACTATCACCTCTTCGATTGATTATCACAATTCATAGTCTCTTAAGAATCTTAACCAATGAAGAACTTGAAACAGTCTTTAACAGAAACGACATGGTATTACTTCTAATGGGAATGAATCCAAATCAAATGAGTACTATTCTAACAATGATACACTGTCTCAACAGGAGCGTAATTAAACCTTTTCTAACTTTTCTTAAACCAATGCAGAAATATGCAGATCGTCAATCCTGGTCTACAAAACCCTGAATCAGATGCCCATGGGAAATCATTGTACTAGACTAGAACTCTATATAGAAGAACCAAAAATCAAATTAAACTTAATTTGATAAGAAAATATATAAACTGGTTCAAATTTGGCTGAAATGGATATAAACATTCTCACGAATATTCAAATGGCAATAAGAGCAGTAGCATCCGAGCTGTTTTAGACTGCAAGAAAGCGATTAACGGCTTCTCATGTACAGTACACATTATTTGGATACTAAGTCATCATGAGGTAGTCGAAAATAAGCAAGCAAACGATCATGGCTTCAAAGTTTTGCCAGCACTGCTGATTACATACTGTACTAATGTGTCTTTAACAGCATAAAGACGTAATTTTCGACTGACTTAAATTGGGGCAGAATTTTATTTTTTTATTTAATAGAGGGGATGTTGCTATTACAAGTGTTGTGTAATGAAGATTATTAGTTCATGAAGAATCAAGCTCTACTAATTTTTATTTATTACGAACAGCCTTATTGTTTTTCTATTTCAATTTGGTATACGTACCGTTTACACCACTTTTTAATTCTCATTTAGTTTATACCATATTTCATAAATATACTCTAAGGTTTGATCTTATGATGGCGGTTCAAACGAGACAAGAATTTGGCACGGTTTTGATAATCAATTATCGAAACCGTCTGATATGAATCGGTGGCCACTGAGACGAATCAGTCAGCTTTTATGTTTGGGGCTCGGACCTAGTTCGAGAACCAAATAATACATTGTACCAGAGACTTTGGTCTACTGTTCAATACAGAGACTTCGGTCTACTGTTCAATACAGAGACTTCGGTCTACTGTTCAATACAGATTCTTCAGTCTACTGTTCAATACAGAGGCTACGGCCTAATGTTCAATACAGAGACTTGATGATGGCGGTTCAAACGAGACAAGAATTTGGCACGGTTTTTATAATCATTTATCGAAACCGTCTGATATGAATCGGTGGTCACTGAGACGAATCAGTCAGCTTTTATGTTTGGGGCTCGGACCTAGTTCGAGAACCAAATAATACATTGTACCAGAGACTTTGGTCTACTGTTCAATACAGAGACTTCGGTCTACTTTTCAATACAGAGACTTTGGTCTACTGTTCAATACAGAGACTTTGGTCTACTGTTCAATACAGAGATTTCGGTCTACTGTTCAATACAGAGACTTCGGTCTACTTTTCAGTACAGAGACTTTGGTCTACTGTTTAATAGAGAGGCTTCGGCCTTGTACACCTGTAATAGAATAAATTAGACTTAAGCTCCGTATCACACGAAACCGAATCAACCCGCAAAATGTAATATGTAGATGTAAAAAATTATTTAAATTTAACACAAAAATAAAAATAAAAAAGCATTTAATGGATTTATGGGGTAACCGCTGATTTCGGAGAATCTTAAGAATATTCTGACCATATTTATTTATGATATATTATGCATCCAATTATAATAAACTTCTGTTAATATTAAGAAAGAATAATGCCATTATAAACATAACCAATAAAATGTTCTAAATTGTAAAAAAAAAAAACGAGAAAAGAAGATATAGTCGCTCAAGACCGACTATATGATACCCTGCATAAAAATTCGGGAAGTGGATTTATATTAGACCTGTAGACCAACACTTTTACTAAATCTAAAATAAAGTATACAGGTACAGAATAATGCGTTAATAATAACATCTATATGATTTTATGCTTTATAGGGCGATTTCCGGAAGTGGGTTTATATTGGAGCTATAGGAAATTATGGACCGATTCTCATAAAATTTTGTAATGTAGTTTCTACTTACATAAAACTTTTTTGTGTCGAATATTAACTTGATACTAAAATTCGTATTGGATTTATGCACGTTAAAGTGATTTCCGGAAGGGGGGTTTATATGGGAGCTATGGTCAATCGTGGAACGATTTTCATAAAATTTTCAATTTCAATAGGCTTCGTCCTTGTATCATAAAAGTCCCACCTGCCAAATTTCATTGAATTATCTTCAAAATTGCGACCTGTACTTTGTGCACAAGGTTTTCATGGAGAGCCAACAGTCCAGTCAACCAGACGGACGGACGGACGGACATCGTTAGATCGAGTCGATTGGTATACTTTAAGGTGGGTGTTGGATAACTTTTTCTATGCGTTATAAACATCAGCACAAACACATAATACCCCAACCACCTATGGTGGTGTAGGGTCTAAAAATAACAGTAACTTTTTACAAGCTCTCTCTCTTACAATAATACTTACACACACACAACTATATATTAAACATATAATATTTTTTAAATCTACTCTTTCAATACTCACTTATTATATGTCCTCTTTTATCTCTTTGTGACTTCGTCTTTCGATGTACTCTACGCTCTTCCAGACTTTGATCAATTTCCAATTCTCCCGACAATGAAGCATCATTCATTTCCGAACATTGTTTCAGATAACGCATTAAAGTTTCATTTGCCTGTCTCACTTCCATTTCACCCGCCGCTATTAACTTGCGTTCACGTCTACGCCTGGACTCCGATTTACTGCGCTTACGTCTTGGACTCTTTTCTAATGAACTACGAGATCGTATAGATCTTTGAGCTGGACTAGCTGTGGGATCTGACAGAGATTGATGTTTTCGTCCCGCGCCACCACCACTACCGGCACTTAAGGCCGAGGGTGTGGGTGAGGCCTGCTTAAGTTCACGATCCATGAAACCTAAAATACCGCGAGCAAATGAAGCGTCTGCTGCTGTTTCGTGAACCCGTCGAGAGGGTGAATGTGGTGAGAGTGTGCGTCTATGTCTATGCGTTGTTATGGTGGGAGGTAATTGTTGTAAAGTTTCACGTAAACTCATAGCATCACCCGATGAGTTACGACTGCTGCTGGGACCATCAGGTGGACCGGTAGCGGCTAATTCACTAGCATCTGCTTCTGAGGGTTTTGTAAGATCGTTGTTTTCATTGGTTTCTACATGGTTATGGTTGTGGTGAGTATGATTTTCTGCACTGGCACTCTCCTGAGGAGCATGACCATTTACCAGCACTACCGTTTGCTGAGACTGTGATGTCTGACTAGAGGTTAGACCGCCCAATGCTTCTGATGTATCTTCATTTGATGTCTGTCTTTCATGCTCTTGTAGCAAACGTGTTGCCACGGCCGCTATTAAAGCATCAGAGCCCACCACATTGCTTGAGCATGTACCTTCTTCAGCATGTAATATGTTGTCAGTGTTGGTACGTGCTGGTGATTTACTATCTGATGTGCTGCTTGTATTTGTTGCCTGTCGTTCGTTACGTCTATGACGTGATTCGGTACGTCTTTGACGATGACGATGTACTTTTGGTGTTGCCTCCATTATGGCGCTGCAGTTCTATTTTTTTTTTTTATTTTCTCTTCGTTTCGTTTCTTTTGCTTATTTTTTTTCGTTACGCAAAATTATATTCTATTCAAATTACACCTGCTGCCTGCAACTCGTATAAATACGTTTCAAAAGATACGTTACGTTCGCTGCTACGTAGTGCAAATAAAAGCTTATTGAACAGCTGTTTTAAAGGTTAAACGTTTTGTCATGGAATTATTTCAACTTTTCTTTTGATCATATAATTGTTGTTGCTGCTGTAATTTCTTATATTGTATCTTCGTTTTTTCTTATGTATTTTTTTATTTTTTTATTTTCAAATGACACGTAATTCTATGCAATTGTACAATTGTTGTCCCGGGCCACTTACATTTTTGTTGCTTTTATTACAGACCATTTATTCAAGAGAGGGAGGGAGGTTGATTTTATTTTCTTACTTTTTATTAATTTTTTTCTGTTTGTCCAGTTTTGTTTTTTATTATTCCAAAGTGCAAAAAGTTTTTTTTTATATATTTTATTATAAATTATATATTTTTTTATCGATTTTTTTATAATCTGCTGATTTTCAATGGAAAGAATAAAAAATAAATATTTTATATGATAAATGTTATTTCATAATTTTTGCATTTCATGCTTGAGTAAATGGATCCCTGGAGGTGAATTTAATTTGCAAATTATTTATTATTCGTATTTAAGTGATTTACAAATTCAAATGCAACTTATCATTGCTTGAGTTCTTCACAGAATAATAATAATAATTTTTATATTAAATAATATTCAAATAAATATGTATAATAGAATCAAATGTTTGAAAGGCTTAATTCTTTAATTCTCTTTTCAAAATTGAATTAAATTTGATATACTAGTTGTTCCTTTAAAGAATTCATAGACCTAAAATATTTGTACTTGAAATGTATTGAAATAATTTTGTAAAAAAATATTACTCAAAGAATTTTTAATCAATTATACAATTTAAGCTTAAAAAATACACTGAATCATTCAACTTAAATTTACTAAAATTTACACAGAAAAACTATTTTTGAAAATATTTAAATGAAATTATTAATAAAAGTTTTAAAATGATTTCAAATAGTTTTATAATTAAATAAATAACTACACAAAATCAAAGTACCCAGCAAAAACTTTGGTTGCCATGTAATGAGTTAAGAAGCTAATATAATGGCTCTTCACAACTTACACATTAGCTGAATAACTCATTATTTTAACACGGTGATGACATTAGAGGCAACTACTTACCCTTTATTATTACAAGAAGGCATTTCAGGAAGTCATTACCCAGTTGTCATTACAAGAACTAATTACTTCCAAGCTGTTCAATAACTCATTGATTTTAAAACATTGTTGAAGTCATTATTAGTAAAAACAATAGGAATTAGTTACATTTCAGATTACAAATAATAAATGAAAATATGTATATATTTTAATATAAAATAAATTTAAAATTTAAATATTTTATAAATTTTTTTTATAAAGTATAAAAGATAAATAAACAACCCCTTCTTAAATTTTCAATTTAATGAAGAAAGGTCTAAAATATTATAAAATTCATTAAATAAATAATA